>ONZH01004157.1:0-681640 GCA_900303285.1 Rhinella marina
AAGGTACACAGCCGTGTACTAACAGGTCAGACGGTGGGTATTAACACCACGTATATGAAATAATTTAGCAAGCAGAACGCACAGTACAGTGGCCAAATTAAAAGGCCTAGATTTGTATATTTCAGGTACACAGCCGTGTACTAACTGTCAGACGGTGGGTATTTACACCTGGTATACAAAAAGGGTATTGCAGGCACACAGAACCCAGAACACTAGAGCCAAATAAACTGTATTTAAAAAAAAAAATAAAATTCACAGCCGTATACTGCCAGATCAGATGGTGCATATACACACTAGTTATATAACAGGGTTTTGCAGCCAAAAAGAACGCAGAACAGTAGTGCCAAATATAGTTTGGTATGTAGCAGAGCACCTAATACACCACTAATGCCTCTCTCTGTCCCTACTCCAGCAGCTATCCCTGAATACAGCAGCCGTTCTCTGTAAAGTGTATATTGTAGTAAAGCTATCACTGTACTGCACTATAGTAGCCCTGATAAGGGCTTTTAATCACGCTCCTGCCTGTCCAACAGCTAAAACCTGTCTCTCCCTTCTCCAGCCTCTGTCCCTGACTAAGTTCACGCAGCATATGCGTACGAGCAGGAAGAGCTGAGTTTTTAATATTCGAGGTCACATGGTTTTTCCAGCCAATCCATGTAGACGCTGTTTTCGCGCTGCCAGCGTGCTCAGCGTGCCTGTCATACCCCCCCTGCATGTTGATTGGTGGAAAAAGAGCGCCAGGGAAGGTGGGAGGGGAAACGAATTCTAAGTGCGCCATCGCCGTTATACTCGATTGAAATCGAGTATGCCGAATATCGTAGTATTCGATCGAATACCGGCTCGATCGAACACTACTCGCTCATCTCTAATTAGCACATCTCTAATGTCAGCCTGATTCATACCGAAAAAAACTGGTGACAGAAACCCTTTAAATAGAATTTAAATCATTGGACAGACGAGTCTTTGAATATGGGGATAAAGTTCCCCAAGATTGAGGATTTCGTGGAACTTTACATCAAACCAATTATAGAAAAAATTAGGCACAAAGTTAATACTTGGTTGAAGATTCCATTGTCGAGGGCTGATAGGGTCGCCTTGGTCAAGATGATTCTTCAGCCCCAGATAATGTATATTTTCAATGCCTCACCTATATGGATTGACACTAAAACTTTCAGGATGATCGAGGGAATGTTAAATGACCTGATCTGGGGGAGAAAAAGAGTTAGAATAAAATTAATACATTTGTATAAACCAAAAGATCGTGGGGGCATGGCCCTCCCCTTTTTTCAGGGATACTTCCTTATGTCTCAGCTTCAGATATTAGCCCAGTGGAGGACTTGCCCTGTAACTAGGAAATTAATGGATCGATACGGCAGGAATTTAACATCAATTTTTGAGCTGCTGGAAATATATAATGATAAAAGTTCGCCTATGAGAGCACTTCCCTTTGGGAAATTACTGGGTGGATGTTGGGTTACGCTTAAGAAATTTATAGGGCACAGAGGTTGCTTTCAGTTCACTCCCCTCTGGAAGAATCCAAATATGCAAGAATTTTATGATAACATTGATTGGAGATACTGGGAATTTTTGGGGATTAATAAAGTATATCACTTGTTCGATAGGGGTCAAATTATATCATTTACGGAACTACAAGTTAGATACAATGTAGAGGTTAGTGGGTGGTTTAAATATTATCGGTTATATAATGTTTTTTTCGGGTATGAAAGATAGAGGGAAATTAGTGGTTAACTCGTATGATATTATTAAATTGTTACAGGACTCTACAATGAAGAAGAACTCTTTATCAAAGCTTTATAGGTGTTTTATTAGGGGTATTACAGAAGGAAGAACACATAAAGCACAGGCTAAGTGGGATGAGGTTTCACAGTTTGGGTTAGAGGGTGAATGGGAGGTAATATTTGGGAATATGAAATACATGACTAGGAATGAAAATCACTGGATGGTGCAATTTAATTATGTTTATATGTTATATTATACGCCAGTGGTGTTGTATAAGATGGGGAAGAGGGAAGATGCAAACTGCCCTAAATGTGGCTCAGAAAGGACAGACTTTTTACATCTTTGCTGGGACTGTCTATATGTAAAAGGCTTCTGGAAGGAAATTTATGGCTATATTAAGGGTATTATTGACATTGAAATTGGTTTCAACATAGAATGCTTGATCTTGGGACATTTTGGAAGAGTGAACGCCTCCTGGGGTATCAAAAATTTAGAGCAGCCTCTAGACTGCTGTTCCTGGCCCGCTTAGTTATAGCTAAGAATTGTATGGCTGATAAATATCCAAATTTAACTCATTGGAAGAATCTGGTGGACAGGGTAAAAAACTACGAGCTCCTGTGGTATAAGAAGCAGAACAAAGAAAAAAAGATGGTATATGATATGGGAAATGTGGCATTAGGGTTTCTTTTTTTTTTTTTTTCTCTCTGCCCTCCACTGGGGAGGGGTGGGTGCGGGGGTTTATGGGTGAATATGTAGGGGGAATTATGGCTGTCGTAGACAGTTATCGACTATATATGATGATTTGCCGTTTTTTAAGAGGACTTCCCCATATGTAATAATGATTTTTTTTGTAATGTTTAATTTAAAATAAAAATTAAATAAAAAGAAAAAAAAAAAAGAGTAATTCAGATCTGGATACAAAAAATAGTGCCCACTTCCAGTCCAGATGGTTACATGAGCACAGCAGAGATTGGTGAGAATTTGTGGAGGAACGGAGATGTAAGTGTGCTGAAACAATCTGCTTCCACAGGTTAGAAGTCAGAGGGATTTTGGTAAAAGCTTGGAGAACCACTTTAAGGGGGTTCTCCGGGAATTAAGAAAATGAAAATACGTAAATATTACTTTATTATAAATATATTCCCAAATACCTTTCATTATTTATAATGGCTTGTTTTGTCTAGGGAGCAATCATTAGGAGAAACAAAATGGCTGCCATCCTATTAGTGTGCACCGAACCTGTCCTAATCACACAGCAGGACAAGTTACTTCAGAACACTGAGATAAAGAGCTGCCTCATCCTCCTCTCTGCTCTGCTTGTCAGGGATTATGATCCTAAATACAGATGATAAGATCTTTAGCTGAATGTCTGTAGGAATGGAGTTCATGAGCAGATGTGGCTAATGAGCAGCAGCACTTGTGTGCAATCTTCATTACCACAGTCTGTCCTGTTCGTCCTCTCTGTACTTCATGTCTCTTCATGAACTCCATTCCCACAAAGATTCAGCTAAATATCATATTAAACTGTATTCAGGATCATAACCCCTGACAGGCAGAGCAGAGAGGGGGATGAGGCAGCTCTTTACCTCAGTGTTGGGAAGTAACTTGTCCTGCTGTGTGATTAGGACAGGTTTTGTGTGTATTAATAGGACGGCGGCCATTTTGTTTCCCCTGATGATTGCTCCCCAGACAAAACGAGCCATTATTACTAATGAAAGGTATTTGGGAATATATTTATAATAAAGTAATATTTACGTATTTTCATTTTCTTAATTCCCGGAGAACCCCTTTAAGCAAGAATGGGATGGTGGTGGACAATGTCAATGATTTTAATGCTCAAAGAACCTCTTTAACACTTGACCCCAAATCAAAATGTCCATTTGCATCACCCCAACAATTGGAATGAGCAGTGTGTTGGCTGTCATGAGGTTTGGCCTTTAAGTGCAGGTTGATCTGCCACTCCAAATCATAGTTTTCTACCTGACCACCCGCCCAGCAACTTTTTTTTGACTGGTTGGTCTCTTCTCCATCTTTCATCTTTCTAGGCTTGGTTTCTAAAGCGCCACTTCAGGCCAATTTTCCCCTTAAGGACCAGGCCAAATTTTGGAAATCTGAGTCACTTTATGTGGTAATGTGTCACTTTATGTGGTAGTAACTCTGGAACACTTTTACTTATCCAAGCAATTCTGAGACTGTTTTCTAGTGACACATACTTCATGGCAGTGGTAAATTTGAAGTGATATACTGCACTTTTATTTATCAAAAAAATCCAGAATTTACGAAAAACCTGAAAAAAATCACAATTTTCAAACTTTCAATTTCTCTGCTTTTAAGATAGACAGTGATACCTCATAAAATAGTTATTACTTTACATATCCCATATGTCTACTTGAAACGTATTTATTTATTTTTTTGGATGTTAGAGTACAATTTTAAATGCAAATTTTTTTAATTTTTAAGAAGATTTCCAAAACGCGCTTTTAAAAGTCAGTGAAGAGACTACACCCCTCAAGTTATTCAAATATTACAAACTTCATTAACGCTTTAGGTATTCCACAAGAATTAAAGTAACATTGAGGAGAAGTTTCAAAATGTCACTTTTTGCAGAATTTTCCATCTTAATCCAGTTTTTCCTGTAAGGCAGCAATATTTATTACCCTGATTCTGCAGTTTACAGAAACACCACATATGTGGTGTTAACTGCTGTATGGGCACATGGCAGGGCGCAGGAGGGAAGGGGCAACATATGGATTATAGAGGGCAGAATTCGCTGGGATAATTTTAAGTTGCCATGTCGCATTTGAAGACACACAAGGTACACCCTTAGGCTAGTTTCACACTAACTTTGTTTTTTGCGGTCCGCAAATTGCGGGTCCGCAAAAAAAACGGATGGCATCCGTGTGCATTTCGTATTTTGCAGAACGGAACGGCTGGGCCCTAATAGAACAGTACTATTCTTGTCTGTAATACGGAACGGGCATACGGATGCGGACAGCACACAGTATGCTCTCAGTATTTTTTGTGGACCCATAGAAATGAATGGATCCGCAAAAAATACTGTCGTGTGAAAGAGGCCTTACAGTAGAAACTTCCAAAATGTGACCCCATTTTGGAAACTACAGGATAAGGTGTCAGTTTTACTGGTACTATTTTGGGGTACATATGATTTTTGATTGCTCGATATTCCACTTTTTGTTCTGGCACAGTTTTTATTTTATTTTATGTTGTTCACCTGAGGGGGTAAATCATGTGATATTTTTATAGAGCTGTTTTTTATGGATGCAGCAATACCTAATATGTTTATTTTTTTATTTTATTTATTTAAATTTTGCACAATAAAACGCATTTGTGAAATTGTTTGCATTTTCTGAAAGCCATATTTTTTTTTGTTTTTTACAGGAAGAGTTGATGTTTTTAATGGTACCATGTTTGGATACATATCTTTATTTTTTATTGAAAATCGCTTGAAGGGTTTTTTTTACTATCATTTTTTTATTTTCATAAAACACCTTTTCTTAAGTTTTTTTTCACTTTTTATTTTTGTCCCAGCACAGGAACTTCAACATTTCAGGGTCAGATCTTTGTTCCAATGTAGTACAATACATGATGTATTGTACTACATTGAAACTGTCAGATTCACACTGGGGGTTGGGTCTCACAGGATTCCTTCCATACGTGGCAGACCCCGAGGCATTTGCAAGACCTGGGGTTGCCATGGCAGCCATCGGCACCCTATTACCGCTGCGTGGGGGGCTGATGGAGAGACAGAGGGAAACACCCCCGCCTCTGTGATCCTCTTATATGCCATGGTCAGTGTTGATCGTGGCATATAAGGAGTTAATCCGCCAGCATCAGCATTTACAGCGATGCCGGTAGATACAGCAGAGGTCTGGCTGTCAGTCACAGCTATGGTTGCCACCCGGCCGGTGTCTGTAATTTTTTTTTTACCGACAAAGGGCTGTTACTAATGAGTGCTTCCATTGTGAAGCACTTATTAGTGCTATTAGCCTTTAACCCCCCTCTCCCACTGGTGTTAAGAAAAAAAAAAAAAAACTCACCTTGAGCTGCGGGGAATACTTGCTGCTGACTAGAAGACAGGATCTGCGAGATCATCACGCTGAAGCTTTCCTGAGCTGAGCTTTCAGTCAGCAGTCAGCCCCCCCCCCCCCCCCAATGACCCTTGGACCATTTTTCCACTGCCTCATTTGGCTAAAAAAAGTTTATTTAGAGGGTAGAGTCTTGACCAAGTTTTCACCTCCAGTAGAAGAGGAGATGATCTGGGCCCCTTCTTGACCTGGGCCCCACAGCAGTTGCATGGTCTGCCACTATGGTAGTTACACCCCTGTAGCAGAAGCAGAGAAGGGGACATTAACTGTTACTGGGAGGCACTAATGGGGGCATTATTTATACTGTGGGGCGCTAATGGGGGTATTATTCTTACTGGGGGGCACTAATGGGGGCATTACTTTTACTGGAGGGCACTAATGAGGGCATTATTCTTACTGAGGGCATTAATGGGGGGCATTATTTTTACTGGGGGAGGTACTAATGGGGGCATTATTAATTCTGAGGTGCACTAATGGGGCCATTACTCTTACTGGGGTGCACTAATGGGGGCATTACTATTACTGGGGGCACTAATGGGGGCATTGCTATTACTGGGGGGCACTAATTGGGGCATTACTATAACTGTGGGAAACTAATGGAGTTATTAATATTACTGGGGGCACTAATGGGGGAATTTCTATTAATAGTGGCACTAATGGGGGCACTAACGGAGGTATTAATATTACTGGGGGCACTAATGTTGTCATTACTATTACTGGGGGCACTAATGTTGTCCTTACTATTACTGGGGGCACTAATGGGGGCATTACTATTACTGGGAGCCACAGTATCATGGCAACTTAACACCCCATGTTAAGCTAACCCCCCACAACCACACCCACTTTGGTGTGTGGCTTGAATTGGCCCATATTTTTTATTGGGAAAATTGGCAACCCTACAGCCACCCTGTGCCCGCCTTATCATCATGACATACTAATGCAAGTCACTGTTGGCCATGACGTATGTCATAGGTTGTTAAGGGGTTAATCTGTTTTCCCCAGTATCACCTTTTTCTGCAGGGAAATTTTAGTCTCCATTCTCTTGTATTTCTCTGATATCTGTTTTAACAGTAACCTGTTGGGGATGGGGGGGCCGTTGTATTTACCTGTGTCAGGATGATATATAGCCAAAATAGTGTGGTACCAGAAAGATCTATGTGATGTTAAGTACTTTTGCATTAAAAAAGACAAAAATATTACAGCAGTGATAAGTTTAAGGGCTAACTAAAAAAACTTTTTTTAATCTGTTTGCAAATATTCAGAGCACGGAGGCTCCTTTATCAGTCAGTATACAATGAATGTGTGAGAGGTGGAACACTTAAAGGGAACCTGTCATCTCCGAAACACCCCTGAACTAGAGTAAGCGTTGTATAGTGTAAGTGATGCTGAATCCGAATATGTAAGTTTTATCTTCATACTCACTTCCATTCTGATGTTATGCTCCCACAAACCAGCAGTAAAATGCACTCACTGGACTCCAGTGCTCACTCATATAATGGAGAGGACTCAAAGAAGAGTCCTCTCAATGTATTTTGCTGCCGGTTTGTGGGAGCACAGCGTCAGAATGGAAGTGAGTATGAAGATAAAACTTACATATTCGGATTCAGCACCACTTACACTATACACGGATTACTGTAGTTCAGGGGGTGTTTCGGAGATGACAGGTTCCCTTTAAGTGATGTTACAGACATGGAGTGACACATCATCAAGATAAGAGAGCAATAAAACTTCTTACTGTTACAGATGGACAGGCCATAGGGGTTAAGACGTATTAAGGAGATTTGGAGTCAGTCTAATGGGAAGGGGGAGGAAGGGTGTCTCTGTAATGGGTCATAAATCCAGGTGCAAGACTTAGTCCTCTCTTCAATGATTGGAAAGTTATTTTGAGTTTCCAGTTTTTTCTATCTCTGCTGGTCTTAAAATTGCCTTTCAGTATTAAGACATTTAAAGGAGAGCTCCGAGATTTAGGCTACTTTCACACTAGCGTTTTATAATTCCGGTATTGAGTGCCGTCATAGGGGCTCAATACCGGAATAAAACGCTTCAGTTTTGTCCCCATTCATTGTCAATGGGAACAAAACTGAACTGAAGACAACGGAATGCTCCTAAAAGCATTCCGTTCTGTCTTCACACCGGAGAGCAAAACGCAGCATGCTGCGGTTTGCTCTCCGGTCCAGGCATCCGCACCAAGACGGATCTGGAATGACCCCCAATGAAAGTCAATAGGGACGGATCCGTTTGGTGTGATACAATGGTGAACGGATCCGTCCTCTATTGACTTTCAATGGAGTTCATGACGGATCCGTCACCTGCACACATACATACATACACACATACAGACATACACATAAACATACACAGACATATACACATACAAATACACATACATACTTACATGCTCCTGGCAGGTCACCATAGCGCAGGAGGAGCAGGACGGCGCACACATAGGACGATTCCACCCAGCCCCCAGCAGAGGGCGCTGTGGGGAATTGTCCTATGTGCGCGCCGTCCTTCTCCTGTACTGCGCTGTGGAGACCTGCCGGGAGCATGTAAGTATGTATGTGTATTTGTATGTGTATATGTCTGTGTGTGTGTGTCTGTGTGTATGTACTGTGTGACATGTGTGGGGCTGGAGCGCGGTTCCGGCCTCACACATGTCGCTGCGGCAGCACGGATCCGGCAGCACCCTTCACTTGCCGGATCCGTGCTGCCGCTAATGTGAAAGAGGCCTTAAAAGAGTTTTCCAAATTTTTTTTATTGATGACCTATGCGCTGAATAGGTCATTGGTATCTGATCGGTGGGAGTCCGACACCTGGGAGCCCAGCAGTCAGCTGTTTGAAAAGACACTGGCGCTCGCAGTAACGCAGCAGCCTCCTCTCAGATTTTCCTAGACCAAGTGATGACATGTTCATCAGTCACACGGCCAAGGCACAGTTCAGCTATATAAAAGTGAATGGGACTGAGTTACAATACCAAGCACAGCCGCTATATAATGTACTGTGCTTAGTGAGCATGGAGAAGGGTGCTGTGCTCACAGGAGCACTGGTGTCTTCTCAAACAACTGATCGGTGGGGGTCCTAGGTGTCAGACCCTCAACAATCAGATACTGATGACCAGGGATGCACCTAGCCTTTCTGCTGCCTGAGGCAAAAACTGAAATGGTGCTCCCCCCCCTTCACTAATGCCGATTTCTTAACCTAAACCCTTTGCCCAAAATGAAAGCGTTCATTGCCCATGGCCCTTCCGCAGCCACTCTTTTGCCCCTTCCTGGTGCTGCCTGAGGTGATCGCCTCACCATACCTCATTGGTGGTGCACCCCTGCTGATGACCTATAGAGGTACTCTTTTAATTCATCCTCGAACAGAGATTCTGCATGGTTTCTTCAATACAGATGCCGTCATTGGGGTACTTTGTGCATTGTAGCATGTACAACACGTGTTCATCTATAATCAGGATGGGATGGTACGACCACAATGTAATCCAGGAGCGGTGGCCAGGTCTGCGTGAACACACATAAGCTGGAGCTTTTGCCTATAGTGTTCAAGCACGACCACCACTTCTGGATTGCGTGGTGGTCATAACCATGGAAACAAGCCGTATAAAATGTGATGGAAAAATGAATCCAGCCAGCAAAGGAAGCAATATGGATAATAACAATACATTAGTAAGTGCCTTGTATTAACTTTCTCTACATGATAAATGCCATTTGCTGAAGTGAGACGACCCCTTTTACTTTTTCTGAGGAGAATAGGAAAAGAACAGCAATTCAACCATTTTGCAGCATTTACCCTGCGGCATAACTAACATATTGCCTTTATTCTATAGGTTGATACAAGAACAGTGATACCAAATATTTGTGGATTATATTATAGTATGGAAACGAAAGAGTGGACAACCCTTCCGAGGGCTGGACTGTTACACTGTGATTTCCCCTAAACTTTTTTTTTTTGGCTGGCCTGGCTCACCCACGGTGATGTAATTGTAAACTGTAGCTCTAACCCACAGGAAAAATGCTGCAACGCTACATATTTGTGCATCTGTTTAAACTGTGACAGGGTGTACAATATTCACAAAATACAGATGAAATATTTGTATAGGTATACCGGTTCTCCAGACAACCCAAATGTGACTACAGTAATTCTTATATCATAACATAATTTATCATATTAAAAGCAGGGATGTAAGTAAAGGCTCATGGGCCCTGGTGCAAGAGCTCAGCTTGGGCCCCTCCTTTCCTCAGTGCTTTGTGGCAAGGTCAGAGGTGCACCTAGCTTTACTGCTGCCTGAGGAAATTCATGTTAGATCCCCTCATATCAAATATCAGATCAGACCCCCTTTAGATCTCCATGTCAGACCTCCATATCAGACCTCAGATTTAGGCTACTTTCACACGACAGTAGTTTTTGTGGGCTCTAAGCCGCATATTTTGCGGCTCAGATCCGGACCCATTCATTTCTATGAGGCCGCAAAAGATGTGGACAGCACAACGCGTGCGGCCCGCATTCGTTGCTCCGCACCGTAGCCCCGCAAAAAGAATAGAACATGTCCTATTCTTGTCTGCAATTGCGGACAAGAATAGGCATTTCTATGATAGCCACGGCATGTACGGTCTGCAAATTGTGGATCCGCAAAACACAGCGGTCGTGTG
Source organism: Rhinella marina (assembly GCA_900303285.1). Taxonomy (NCBI): domain Eukaryota; kingdom Metazoa; phylum Chordata; class Amphibia; order Anura; family Bufonidae; genus Rhinella; species Rhinella marina. The sequence goes on from ONZH01004157.1 coordinate 10,493, forward strand.
AAAGTAGCCTAAACCCTAGTTTCAGACCTCATATCAGACCCCCTTTAGATCTCCATCTCAGACTCCCATTTCAGACCTCATATCAGACCCCCTTTAGACCTCCATGTCAGACCCCTCCAAGTATCATACCTCAGATAACTCCTAAAATAAATAAATTAAGTTACCTCTCCTACCCCGCCACTCCTCTCCAGGTCTGGTGGTCTCCCCTGCATTCTTCATTCCCTGATCTTCGATGGGCCGATGCCTCTGCAGTTCATCACCCAACTGCCTCCAGTGCCACGTCATAGTATATGCACTACGTACTCAGTCAGGACAGTGCGCGCAGCCCGGAGAAGACCAGGAAGAAGAGTTGAGTACAACACTCGCAGCGCTTTACTGTCCCACTTCCTGCAGACGTGTAAGCACTTTCATAATGGAAGCACTCACTAGCACATTGGCAGTGCGCCACCAAACCTGTAGGTCCCCCTGGCTTAGGGGCTTGGTCACCACTACGACCCCTATAGCTATGCCACCAGTTAAAGGACATACAGTGCCTTGCGAAAGTATTTGGCCCCCCTGGAACTTTTCAGCCTTTTGCCACCTTTCAGGCTTCAAACAAAAAGATATAACATTTTAAATTTTTGGTGAAGAATCAACAACAATTGGGTCACAATTGTGAAGTGGAACGAAATTTATTGGATCATTTAAACTTTTTTTGTAATAATAAAACTGAAAAGTGGGGCGTGCAAAATTATTCGGCCCCCTTGCATTAATACTTTGTTGCACCACCTTTTGCTGCGATTACAGCTGCAAGTCGCTTGGGGTATGTCTCTATCAGTTTTACACATCTAGAGACTGAAATTCTTGCCCATTCTTCCTTGCAAAACAGCTCGAGCTCTTTGAGGTTGGATGGAGAGCGTTTGTGAACAGCAGTTTTCAGCTCTTTCCACATATTCTCAATTGGATTCAGGTCTGGACTTTGACTTGGCCATTCTAAGACCTGGATACGTTTATTTTTGAACCATTCCATTGTAGATTTTGCTTTATGTTTGGGATCATTGACTTGTTGGAAGATAAATCTATGTCCTTGTCTCAGGCCTTTTGCAGACTCCAACAGGTTTTCATCCAGAATGGTCCTGTATTTGGCTCCATCCATCTTCCCATCAATTTTAACCATCTTCCCTGTCCCTGCTGATGAAAAGCAGGCCCAAACCATGATGCTGCCACCACCATGTTTGACAGTGGGGATGGTGTGTTCAGGGTGATGAGCTGTGTTGCTTTTATGCCAAACATATCATTTTGCATTGTTTCCAAAAAGTTGGATTTTGGTTTCATCTGATCAGAGCACCTTCTTCCACATGTTTGGTGTCTCCCAGGTGGCTTGTGGCAAACTGTAAATGAGACTTTTTATGGATATCTTCGAGAAATGGCTTTCTTCTTGCCACTCTTCCATAAAGGCCAGATTTGTGAAGTGTTGGACTGCTTGTTGTCCTATGGACAGACTCTCCCACCTCAGCTGTAGATCTCTGCAGTTCATCCAGAGTGTTCATGGGCCTCTTGGCTGCATCTCTGATCAGTCTTCTCCTTGTTTGAGATGAAAGTTTAGAGGGATGGCCGGGTCTTGGTAGATTTGCAGTGGTCTGATACTCCTTCCATTTCAATATGACGCTTGCACAGTGGTCCTTGGGATGCTTAAAGCTTGGGAAATTTTTTGGTATCCAAATCTGGCTTTAAACTTCTCCACAACAGTATCACGGACCTGCCTGGTGTGTTCCTTGGTCTTCATGATGCAGAACCCTGAGACTATCACAGAGCAGGTACATTTATACGGAGACTTGATTACACACAGGTGGATTCTATTTCTCTTCATCAGTCATTTAGGACAACATTGGATCATTCAGAGATCCTCAATGAACTTCTGGAGGGAGTTTTCTGAACTGAAAGTAAATGACCGAATAATTTTGCACGTCCAACTTTTCAGTTTTATTATTACAAAAAAAGTTTAAATGATCCAATAAATTTCGTTCCACTTCACAATTGTGACCCACTTGTTGTTGATTCTTCACCAAACATTTAAAATGTTATATCTTTTTGTTTGAAGCCGGAAATGTGGCAAAAGGTTGAAAAGTTCCAGGGGGCTGAATACTTTTGCAAGGCACTGTATGCAGGGTTGCCAACCTTCCTTTCAAATTTTTCTGGACAATTGAACCAAAATTTACGGATGGCCCCAAATTTTTACGGACACACGCCACACCCCCTTTTTTTAGAGGACACGCCCCCTTACACGCCCCCAGAATAAAGAGGATCGTTCAGTAGTTAAAAATAAAATATGGCATATGGAAAAGAAATCAACAGTTTTCAGCTGTTACATCCCTGCCATTGAGTGCTTTGTTTATATGCCTGCAGTGACGATGCCTGTGACACGCTGGACTTTCTGGCATCATTGCTGCTGCCATGTAAGCAAAGACTGACAGGGACGTAACGGGCAAGTGTCCCAATGTTGGTGTTCTGCACGCTGATGTGCAGGTGTATGGCATGTGTCCACTGCAGCCAGTTCTCAGCATTAACTCACTGATTGGTGATTGGCTGCAGCAGTAACATACCATATACTGGCAAGTCCTTGCTGAAGAAATAGGCAACACATATTTGATGGACATTACATTCACCAATACCAAACATACAAGATGACACATCACCACATACCTCTTAAACCCAGTGACGTCTCCCTGATGTAGATGTTCTCTTTTCTCAACTTCTCTATTTGGCCCACACCACCATGACACTTCTTTCAGCCCCATCTTCTCTCTGCAGAGTTTGCCAAAAAGACACCTTAGATTACCCACTTTTCTGTTACCCTGCTGCTGCCCAAAATACTGTGCCCACTGTTCTCCCCAATGTCCCCAAATACTATACTGTAGATATAACAGTGCCATATAGGTAGGACCCCATATAGTTACAGTGCTCCCCAAAGTCCCACATAGTAATAATTCTCTCCTAGAGTGTTCCATTAGTAATAGTGCCCCAATAGTGATAATGCTCCACAAGTAGCCCTTTTAGCAGTAGTGACACCCCCAATAGTACCCCTGGTAGTAGTAATAATTCCCCATAATAGAAATCATTTTTCCCATAGCGCCTCCAGTAGTGCTCCCAGAAATAATAAGGACCCGCTGTAATGGTCCTCAGATCAGCCCACTGTGCCCCCATCAGACCTCAGATCAGCCCACTGTGCCCTCAACAGACCTCAGATCATCTTATTGTGCCCCCATCAGACCTCATATCAGCCCACTGTGCCCCCATCAGACCTCAGATCAGCCCATTGTGCCCCCATCAGACCTCAGAGCAGCCCACTGTGCCCCCATCAGACCTCAGAGCAGCCCACTGTGCCCCCATCAGACCTCAGAGCAGCCCACTGTGCCCCCATCAGACCTCAGAGCAGCCCACTGTGCCCCCATCACACCTCAGATCAGCCCAGTGTGCCCCCATCAGACCTCAGAGCAGCCAACTGTGCCCCCATCAGACATCACTGCAGCCCACTGTGCCCCCATCAGACCTCAGATCAGCCCATTGTGCCCCCATCAGACCTCAGAGCAGCCCACTGTGCCCCCACCACACCTCAGATCAGCCCAGTGTGCCCCATCAGACCAGCCAACTATGCCCCCATCAGACCTCACAGCAGCCCAGCGTGCCCCCATCAGACCTCATATCAGCACATTGTCCCCCATGAGACCTCATATGAGCCCATTGTGCCCCATGAGACCTCATATCAGCCCACTGTGCCCCCATCAGACCTCACAGCAGCCCAGCGTGCCCCCATCAGACCTAAGAGCAGCCCATTGTGCCCCTATCAGACCTCAGAGCAGCCCACTGTGCCCCTTGGCCTTGTGTTGTCTGCGGCTGGGCTGGGCTGACTGGCTGGCTGGCTCAGGCTCAGGGGGCTTAGCTGCTCATCCATTCATCGGAAATCCCCCCCCACCCGCAACAGGCAACCCCCTCACCCCACCCCCCGCTCACCACTTGCCTTGCCTTTGCTTTCCACTCCGCATGGCGCGCACTGCCCGGCATCAGCACAGCAGTGGCGCTGACAGCCCGCCCGGTCCGGCCCCTTTCTCCACGACTCCACCTCCGGTGATTATTACTAGAATGAATGCTTGCGTGCTTACATCGCCGGCCCGCCCTCTCAGAGCGCCAGCGCGGCCGGGGAGAGCTGCCAGAACTTTTAACTATGCCCATACTTGTATGCCCGAAGTCTGTATGCGTAATTGCGTACGCAGTACAGACTTCGGGTTTTTACCACTAAAATTCACGGACGCTGTTTTTTTCTGCCGGACGCTACGGACGGCAGAGAAAAACAACGATTTTTTGCGGTCTTTCCGTAAATTAACGGAAGGTTGGCAACCCTGACTGTATGTCAGCAGATTTGTACCTATGAAACTGTCTGACCTGTCACATGTGTGCTTGGCAGCCAAAGGCATCTGTGCTGGTCCTATGTTCATATGTGCCTGCATTGCTGAGAAATATGATGTTTTAATATATGGAAATGAGCCTCTAGGAGCAACAAGGGTGTTGCTGTTACACCTAGAGGCTCACCGCTCTGTGCACATTGATTGACAGGACTGGGCATGATTACGTTTTCACTGCCTGACCCTATCAATCAAAGTGGAGAGGGCATGGCAGTCGCAGGGAGAGCAGAGCCTTTAGGTGTGCTGTAATAGGACCCTCCCTCCCACTAAGCTCTGCCCCTTTTCTCGCAAATTCAGAAAAGTCGCAAATTTTGGAGCAAATCTGGTGTGCTCCATAATTTGTGCCTTTTTTATGCCAAAATAGTGGCATAAATGCTTTTATACATGTCCCCACTGTCTGCAAAAATGGCAGAAATAATACCACAAAAAAACTCGGCAAGAAATGCAAGTGGCCAAAAAGACCACAAGCAAATGTTCTAGTGTTTTTGTGTTTTGTTGAACGCCATTTATGTGTCTGGAGACCTAATTATACAGTGCACTGTGGGAACCTTACAGTGCAGCTACGATTATATAGTGTGCAGTGGCTCTTACACCAATTTAAAGGGTTCTCTAAAGTCATTTATGTTTCCATTTTAAATGTATATATAGTATTCTTAGTAAAAACACACTCATTGACAAAAAAAAAATAATTCCCCAAAAGAAGTGGTTGGAATTGATTGAAACTTTCTATGTGTGACTGTAATGATGCTATATGGAAGTTATTACAATATTAGAGGGAAATGATACGTTTATTGGGGAAAACTGGACAACTGAAAGTAGGCTCTAGTACCCTGTTGGGCCACCTCTAGCCTGATACGGCTAGAAGATGAGATGCAGTTGGACACGGGGGCATACAAGTTCTGTATGGTATCTTGTGGCACATTTGCCCACAGATGTTGCAGCTGGGCCTGTACATCCTGCACACTGGTAGATTGGTGAAGCTGGCAGATCCCATAAATGCTCGATTGACGATAAATCTGGTGACAGGGCAAGCCAAGGAAGTGCTACGATCTGGTGGAGACATTTCTGAGAAACCCTTGATTTGTGTGGTTGAGTATTATCCTGCTGAAAAATGCCAGTTGGAAGCCCTGCCTTGAGAGGAGCACATATGACCGCAAGGTCTCCTGCACATATCATTCATAGTGTTCCTCATATCACTACGAGGGGTGACCGACTGTTATATGCAATGGCTGCCTAGATCATCACACCAGCAGTTAGGGCAGTGTGTTTCTCCACAGCAAAAGCTGGATGTAAGTGCTCACCACGAAGCCTCCATACTTGACCCCTGACTGTGGTGGGATCCAAACAGAACCTGGATTTGTTGCTAAAGATGATACGATTCTAGTCTGTAGCAGTCCAGGTTTCTTATTAACAACACCGCTGCAAATGAAAGTGACGGTAGCCGGCTGTTAATGGCAGTCATGGCACCAAATTTTCTTCTGCTAAGTGCTTGGAATTTGACGGGCAGAGACAGGGGGGTGTAATGAAGGTGCCACCTGTGTCTGGAGGGTAAACAACAAAACTGTGGGGGCTGCTTGTTGGCAGATGAAAATATCCTCTCTACAAGTGGTCTGTTTGGGCTGTCCATAGCCTGTTCACCGTGTGTTCATGCCGTCACATAACCACTGCCAGGTCATAATGGCTTGGGTGATGGGCAGTTAGTAGAAACAACCATCCTACATCTCTCAGTCCAATGATGCAACCCCTCTCAAAGCCTGTCAACTGGGCAAAATGTCTTCAAGTGTGAGGCATCTCTTGCAGTCAAAGATCTCTCACCAAGAGGTACACTACCCAAAAGTAGTCCCTGAAAACTTTTTTAAAGGGCAGCGGGGGAAGTACTTTTATACCCTCTTATGGCAAAACCCAGTGTCCAATGAGACCACAGCAGTAGTCATTTACAGATTAGACTGAGACGTAACTGCATGCCAATTATTCCAGCAATCCATCATTTCTTCTCAGTGCTTTTTTTTATTTTATGGAGTGTACATCCATAAATGAGTATTCAATATATGTCTGGATCCCAAACAAGTTCCAAACCAGAATCAATATTAGCATCAGGTGCTGGAAGAAGTCTTCATGGTGGTCTTGGATGGATGGAGAAGAAAAGGGAAAGTGAACAATTAGGCCACCTGCACATTATTACACGAGTATTAGGGTAAATGCACACGTTCAGGATTTATGTGAGGAGAAATCCACACTGAAATCAGCAGGTGTTCGCAGGGAAATCAGTGCGGACAATCCGCATCAATTGGTGCGGATTTACATGCGGATTTGGTGCAGATTTTCCGCATGCAGATTTTCCACTTCCCATTTAAATGAATGGAGAAAATCTGCTCAGGAAAAATAAAATAAATTGACATGCTGCGGATTTTAAAATCTGCACTGCAGGTCAAAATTCGCACAGAAAAGAATCCACATCATGACCTATGGTGCAAATCTGCCCAGAAAATCCGCACGCAATACTAATTGTGTGTATTTAGCCTTACAGTACCAGCAACGTGTATGGAATTACACAAATCTCTGCTGTTTCCCTATAGGAACTATAAAAAAGTGTAAAAAAAAAAAAGGTTAAAAAAATCAAATCACCCCCTTTACCCAAAATAAAAACACATCATGAGTATCGCCATGTGCAAAAATGCCCATACTATAAAAATATATTCCCCATACGGTAAATGGCGAAACAGAAAAAAAAACGTCAAAATGGCTGATTCTCCAATTTTGGTTGTTTCTTTTCCCACAAAAAATTAAATAAATAGTGATAAAAATGTTATACATACCCCAGAATGGTATCAATGAAATGTACAGATCGCCCCGCAAAAAAAACAATGCTCACACAGCTCCGTACAGATAGCTACAAATAAGTTATAGGGGTCAGAATATGGCGACAAAAAAATAAAACTGATTTTTTATGAGTTTTTATTATTTTATCAGTCTCAACATGCAAGAAAAACTATACACATAAGGTATCACGGGATTTGTACTGTAGAATGAAAGTAAAACTTCGTTTTTTCCAATTTCACCCCATTTGGAATTTTTTTCCTGCTTCCCACTACATTATACGCAGGGGCGGATTGGCCATAGACCTTACAGGGAAATTTCCCAGTGGGCCGATGCCCTGGGGGCCGCCTGGGCTCGCCTCACAGCCGGCCAGTGGAAGTTTTTGGGGATGTATTTTGTACTGCTGGCAGTATTTTGCGATGGACTGTGGTATTTGGCTCTGGTAAAGTGGTATAATTTGCATCAATATGGTATTGCTGGCCAGGCCTCCCATCAGTTTGGACCCAACTACAAAACGGGGCCACTTTTAGCATTTTTTCCAGGGCCACTTTAACTTCCCAGTCCAGATTATATGAAATATTAAATGGTGGCGTTGGAAAGTACAACTTGTCAGCTAAAAAAAACAAGCCCTCATACGGTTATGTGAACAAAATTTTTTTAAAAAGTTATGGCTCTAGGAAGGCAGGGAGCACAAAATGAAAACGCAAAAACGAATAAAACCTCCAGGGTAGAAGTGGTTAAAGGAGATGTCTGGAGGGATAGCATTTTTTTTTTTTTAGATAAGGGACAGAATGGGTTAAAAAAACGTGTGCCACCACTACAAATTCTGTCTTGTGCCCTGTAGCGCTATGCCTCTATTGATAAATGTCAAATTTTACATTATTTTTGCATTTTTTCTATGAATTTCGATCTATAGTTCTATGAAGTCACACAGACATTCTTCTTCAGCATAAATCAGTACTTCCTCCACTTCAAGATACAATGCCAGGGCTGTGCCATGCTGGCACCAAGGATGCCAGAGCTGGCGCTGCGCTTGCTGCTCTTCGGTCCTTCTTCCTTTAGGTGGCGCTGTGGGCACCAGCGGCTCCGGCTTCCCAGTCTGCCTGAAGAAAGGGCGCCTCAGCCGCCAGGTAATAGCGGGCTGGTGTTTCGGGTGTTTGCTGTAACCGTTGCTTTATGCGGGTGTTTATTATTGGGGTGTAGCAGGGGGCACGAGGGGGGCTGTCATATGCAGCACGGTGTACCCGCACTGTATGGCATTCTTATGTATGAGTGGAGCAGCTGGAGGGAGGGAAGTCGCCGTCCAGGTGACACTGAGAAGTCTGGTGGTCTTGATGGTGCCCGCGGAGTACAGGGGGCACACACTGCACAGGGGCAGGAAGAGGGTCGTCCCCCAGCTGCTGTGGAACTACAACTCTCATCATTCCGTCACAGCCTCAGGAATTTGTAGTTCATCCTGAGCTGGAGTAGCAGTGTTGTATACTGTATGGACAGTGTCTAGAAGCTGCTGTAGACTGGGGCATGCAGCTTCTGATCACATAAAGGTAGTCTAATGTATATCTACCCATATCTAGTTAGGTTTAAAGGCAGGTAATTTATTGCACTAATAGAGAGATGTAGTGATGTGCTCATAAACAGCACATGACCATTGCCGCTAATCAGTGGCATATGGCACGAGATCTCTGAGGCCAGTGATTGGCTGCAGCAGTTATGTGTGGTATATGGATAGCTGCTGCAGTCAGAGAGGACATAGTAATGGTGCCGGACAGTAACATTTTTCTAATAGGCCCCCTGCCTATAAAATAATGGTAATAGAGGTGAAACGTGTTTTCATCCAGTTGATGTTCCACTGATACATTATGATATCTGTCAGGGTTGTGATGCCCTATTGTAATGGAAACCTGGCAGAACGCTAGTATGAAGAAAGCCATAAAGGAATTGTCTGTCAGATCTTAAAGCACACGTGTCTGCTGAGTGGTCACTGGAACGATAGATGTGATGTCATCACTTCCAGTCTGACAGGGACTGAAGCAGCAGCGCTGGAACAGAGGGACCTTCAGCAGGTGAGTTAAGCTTTTATCTGTTCTAGAGCCTCTTGTCTGGACCCATATATATATATATATATATATATATATATATATATATATATAGTGCTCCCTCTTTATATTGTGCCCCCTCTATATATTGTTTTTTGTCTAGTGTTGAGCGAACTTGTGTTTTAAGTTTGGCGTCCAAAGTTTGGGTTCGGGTTATAGAAGAATCCTGTTATGGTCCGTGGTAAAGAAATCCATAATGGGATTCTTTGATGACGCCGAACTTAAAACATAAGTTCGCTCAACACTACTCTTGTCTGTGCACCCCCGTTATATATAGTGCCACTTCTTTATATTTAGTGCCTGTTGTCTGTGCCTCTTTTATATTTAGTTCCCTCTCTTTGTCTGTGGCCCCTGAATACAGCACATGCACCCTGCATTATTATACTCACTTGTCCCCATTCCCAGGATGCAGTCTGGGCCTCTTCTGACGAGGTCTGCTCCCGATAACACCATTCTGTTGCCTACATCGCAGAAGCGCAGGAATAGTGGGTCAGGGAACCAGTGGACGCAGCCACAATTGAGTGCAGGAGCCCTGGAAAGTGGGCGAACCAACATGGGGCTGGGCCCCCTCAGTAGAGGTGCCTAGTGTTTCCAGGAGCAAGTGCTCCAACTGCAGCAATCGTGATCCGGCCCTGCGTGCTGGCTCCAGCGTGTCCATCTTCCAGTCCATGGCTTGTCTACTTCCTCCCTGGCATTGTGACCTCCTCCACTGCAGCCAACCACTGGCTTCAGGTGTTGAATGTCCACAAGAGACACATCACCTCTGAATCCATTGGTAAGTTGCAGCAGAGCTTCCATAGCGGAGGCAGGCTGTGGGATAACCCCATTATCGGGGTTATCCGGTAATTAGAGTTGATGATCTATCCTCTGGATAGGTCACCAATATTAGATCAGTGGACTTCTGTCACATGTCCGTTTCTCATCTGTGAAGGGTCTGTGTTTGGTATGAATACCTGTGACAAAGACGTCATCCATGTTCTGTCAGTGGTTTTCACAGACCCATGGACATTTTGTAGTGCATGTGTGATAATGACTAAATGAATAAACACATTGGACGGGTTGTGTGGCCTTGGAGCCGACTGCCTCTGGACATGGGAAATCAGGTATCGTCTCTTTAAAGATGGTGCTTTTTGTTTCACACAGCAGACACCCGGGACTAATGTCTGCGATCAGCGATAACTCCAATTGCAAACATTTAGGCCCCTTTCACATGGGCGAGATTTCCGCGCAGGTGCAATGCGTGAAAACTGCATCAAAACGCTTCGCACCCGCGCGGAAAAAACTGAACGTACGCAATCGCAGTCAAAACTGTGTGCAGATTGGTGCGGATTTTCCGGAACGCATCCGGACTGAATCCGTGACGCCTGTGTGAAAGAGGCCTTAACCCCTCAGATTCTGTGGTCAAATGTGACCACTGCACCTGAACGCTGAAAACCTTGGAGTGCTGCACTTCTGGTGCTGGAAAGGCGATCAGGGGAGCCGTTCATTCCCTGCAGCAGCCTTGGTTCCCATGAAGGATCCTAGGAAGACCCTGCCTGTGGTGTATAGCAAATTTCCTATAGACTTGAATGCTAATGCTAATCGGATGATTGCTTCTTCAAGTTCCCTAGGGGAACTTTTAAAAAGTGTAAAAATAGAAAAAAAGTTATTTTAAAAAAAGAAAACAAAACATTAAAATCATCCCCCTTTCCCCAACATTAAAATAATACAAAATAAACATCAAAGGCATTGCTGCATCACAAAACACCCATACTATTAAATATCATGGAAGAAAAATTGTGTGATGGGAAAAAAGTCAAAATGGCAGATTTGCTGTTTTTTTGTGCTTTGCCTCTGAAAAAATAAATGAATAAAAAGTGATCCAAAAGTCGTACACACTAAAATGGTATCATTAGAGTATCACCTCACATAGCTCCATAGAAGTAAGGGTCAGAATATGGCAATGAAAGGAGAAAAAAAGGATTTTCCTAAAAAAATAAATACATTATACAAATGTGGTATCATTGTAATCGTACTGACCCAGAGAATGAAGGGCACAGGTCAGTTTTATCTTATAGGGAATGCTGTAAAAACACAACACATAAAATTGTGATAGAATTGCATTGTTTTTCCCAAGTTCCATTCAATTTGGAATTTTTTTTCCCAGCTTCCCATTATATTGTATGCAACAGTTAATGGTGTCATTAGAAATTACAACTTGCAAAAAACAAGCCCTCATATGTTAAAAAAAACGTAAAAAAAAGTTATGGCTCCGGGAAGGATGAGAGTAAAAAACAGAAACCCAAAAATGGAAAATTGCCATGCCCTCAAAGGGTTAAAGCAATTGATCTGTGTGCTGTCCGCGGAGAACATAGACAGAGCACATATTCATGATTCACTGACATGTGAAAGAGGCGTTAGATGGCTAAGGCCTCGTCCACACTTCCGTTTTTCACATGCACCCATTGATTTCAATGTGTCCACACATCAGTACTGTTTTTACTGTCTCTGGGAGACACGCACTACTTCTGTGATGCAGACCAAACCTGCCCATTGAAGTTGATGGGTCTGTGAAAATGGCGTCCGTTTTTCCCTGAAGACTAATAGGAGACGCTCTGGAAATTAATTTTCAGCTGAGCAGTGTCCGTGGATTATTGATGACACACGGACCAAACACAGATCCTTCATGGACATTTTCACGGATGAACAAGGATGATCTTTTTTTAACAGACTTGAAAATAACACAGAAATGTGGACAAGGTCTAAGTTAGGCCTCTTTCACACGGACCAGATTTCCGCGCGGGTGCAATGTGTGATGCCCTGAATCCTGACCCATTCATTTTAATGGGGCTTTTCACATGAGCGATGTTTTTCACGCATCAGTTCGCCGTTGCGTGAAAATCGCAGCATGTTCTATATTCTGCGTTTTTCACGCAGCCCTGGCCCCATAGAAGTGAATGGGTCTGCGGATGCAATGCGTGATTCACTGATGGTTGCTAAGAGATGTTGTTTGTAAACATTCAGTTTTTTATCATGCGCATCAAAACGCTTTGCACCCGCGTGGAAAAAACTGATCGAACGTACGCAATCGCGTGCGGATGCGTGTGGATTTTCTGGAACGCATTCGGACTGAATCTGTGACGCCCGTGTGAAAGAGGCCTTAGGGCGATTACATTGGCACTTCCATTAGATGTATACGGGGACGGACAACGTTCTTGCTCTCCTGCACTTCATCTTCTACCTCCTTTGTAATGATAATAAAAGGGTTTTCCTGGATTTCAATACTGATGACCCCTGATGATCAGCTGTTTGAGAGGGCACCCGTGTTCTTGTGAGCGCTGTTGCCTTCTCTCAGCTCACCAACCACAGTGCCGTACACTGCATAGCGGCTGTTCTTGGTATCCTGCTCAGACCCATTTACTTTTATGTGGCTGAGCTGCGCCTAGGCCACGTGACCGATGAAAGGGTCATCACTGGCCTAGGAAAAGCAGAGAGAAGATTGGCGCTCACAGGAGCTCCGCTGCCTTATCAAACAGCTGATCAGCGGGTTCCCGGATGTGGGACCCCCACCGATCAGATACTGATGATGTATCCAGAGGTCGTCAGTAAAACAATCTTGGAAAACCTGATTAAACTTTAGGTTAATACTTGCACGTCTGAATATTTAGGAGAAGAGATTTTGATGTTTGTGCTTATCAGGGCACTTTAGGTGCTTTTATTTGTGTTTACTCAATAAAATGTACATATTTTTGTTTTTTTGGTGATGTACAATTTTTGGGTTTGCACCTTCTTTTTTTTTCATTGGAAAATTGGATATTATCAGTTGTGTGGGCGTCCCTACACAGTCTGACACTGTCCTGGCAGCGGAATGGTAGCACCCAGTCAATTTATTCATACTTTTCCAGGAGGAATAACAGAGAAATGACACATTGCACAGTTGTAAGAAAAGATGCTTCAGCATTGTTATTTTGTGGGGAATACAAGCACTTACTAAAACAGACATATCCGGAGTGCCAACACGTCTTTTAAGGAGCAGGGAAGCACCCATACAGAACCCATCATGGTGCATGTCACTGGCTGTATGTACTATATGCACAGAGCACTGACTGCCTGGCATGCCCCTGCTTGGCACATGAATGTGTGTAAGGGTAGCCTCACAAATCCTGGCTAGGTTGGTCAGGTTTTCATATTTTTTATTTTTAAAAATTGCCCGGCAGACTGATCGATTCTTGCCTCCCAAATGGAATAAGAAGGTAAAACATGCTGATTTTTGTATCAAAATCCTTATCGGATGGTTTTCCTGAAACATTTTTACACGTATCTTTTACAACATGAGGTATATTATGTATGCCGCAGTCATGAAATATGCAGCATGTTTTATCAGTGTTTTGTGCTTTAGAAAGTAATAAAAGGTAATAAAGTTCCAGGAAAATGTAGGAATTCGCGTGTGTGTCAACATTTATGGCGGAATCTTCTTTCTCCGGAGAAATACAGTCATTATGTTGCTGCATTTTAGCTCTTTACTTCCGTGAATGAAGTTTAACTGGTAAGTAACCTTATATTTAAGTTTATTTTAACTATTCTAAATAGGCCATCATTCTTTTTTTTATATATACTTTACTTATTTTACTATTTTAGTGATCTGAATAGGAGCCTGAAGGACTGGTGCCTATAGTAGTTTGGAATCCATACACTTGTAGAGTGCGGACATGTCAGTGGTGTATGGATTCCACTGGGGGCCACAGTAAGCGATGTACACATACACATTGCTGCTCCTGCCTGTGCCCGCTTTGCTGAAACCTGGCATAGCACAGTGCTCACTCCTCTCTGCTATAGCCTAGCATGGCACAGTGCTCACTCCTCTCTGCTACAGCCTGGCATAGCACAGTGCTCACTCCTCTCTGCTACAGCCTGGCATAGCACAGTGCTCACTCCTCTCTGCTACAGCCTGGCATGGCACAGTGTTCACTCCTCTCTGCTACAGCCTGGCATGGCACAGTGCTCACTCCTCGCTGCTACAGCCTGGCATGGCACAGTGCTCACTCCTCGCTGCTACAGCCTGGCATGGCACAGTGCTCACTCCTCACTGCTACAGCCTGGCATAGCACAGTGCTCACTCCTCACTGCTACAGCCTGGCATAGCACAGTGCTCACTCCTCTCTTCTACAGCCTGGCATAGCACAGTGCTCACTCCTCTCTGCTACAGCCTGGCATAGCACAGTGCTCACTCCTCTCTTCTACAGCCTGGCATAGCACAGTGCTCACTCCTCTCTGCTACAGCCTGGCATAGCACAGTGCTCACTCCTCTCTGCTACAGCCTGGCATAGCACAGTGCTCACTCCTCTCTGCTACAGCCTGGCATAGCACAGCGCTCACTCCTCTCTGCTACAGCCTGGCATAGCACAGCTCTCACTCCTCTCTGCTATAGCCTGGCATGGCACAGCGCTCACTCCTCTCTGCTACAGCCTGGCATGGCACAGCGCTCACTCCTCTCTGCTACAGCCTGGCATGGCACAGCGCTCACTCCTCTCTGCTACAGCCTGGCATGGCACAGCGCTCACTCCTCTCTGCTACAGCCTGGCATGGCACAGCGCTCACTCCTCTCTGCTACAGCCTGGCATGGCACAGCGCTCACTCCTCTCTGCTACAGCCTGGCATGGCACAGCGCTCACTCCTCTCTGCTACAGCCTGGCATAGCACAGCGCTCACTCCTCTCTGCTATAGCCTGGCATAACACAGTGCTCACTCCTCTCTGCTATAGACTGGCATAACACAGTGCTCACTCCTCTCTGCTACAGCCTGGCATAGCACAGTGCTCACTCCTCTCTGCTACAGCCTGGCATAGCACAGTGCTCACTCCTCTCTGCTACAGCCTGGCATAGCACAGTGCTCACTCCTCTCTGCTACAGCCTGGCATAGCACAGCGCTCACTCCTCTCTGCTACAGCCTGGCATGGCACAGCGCTCACTCCTCTCTGCTATAGCCTGGCATGGCACAGCGCTCACTCCTCTCTGCTACAGCCTGGCATGGCACAGCGCTCACTCCTCTCTGCTACAGCCTGGCATGGCACAGCGCTCACTCCTCTCTGCTACAGCCTGGCATGGCACAGCGCTCACTCCTCTCTGCTACAGCCTGGCATGGCACAGCGCTCACTCCTCTCTGCTACAGCCTGGCATGGCACAGCGCTCACTCCTCTCTGCTACAGCCTGGCATGGCACAGCGCTCACTCCTCTCTGCTACAGCCTGGCATGGCACAGCGCTCACTCCTCTCTGCTATAGCCTGGCATAACACAGCGCTCACTCCTCTCTGCTATAGCTGGCCTGCATAGCACAGCGCTCACTCCTCTCTGCTACAGCCTGGCATAGCACAGTGCTCACTCCTCTCTGCTACAGCCTGGCATAGCACAGTGCTCACTCCTCTCTGCTACAGCCTGGCATAGCACAGTGCTCACTCCTCTCTGCTACAGCCTGCATAGCACAGTGCTCACTCCTCTCTGCTACAGCCTGGCATAGCACAGTGCTCACTCCTCTCTGCTACAGCCTGGCATAGCACAGTGCTCACTCCTCTCTGCTACAGCCTGGCATAGCACAGTGCTCACTCCTCTCTGCTACAGCCTGGCATAGCACAGTGCTCACTCCTCTCTGCTACAGCCTGGCATAGCACAGTGCTCACTCCTCTCTGCTACAGCCTGGCATAGCAAAGTGCTCACTCCTCTCTGCTACAGCCTGGCATAGCACAGTGCTCACTCCTCTCTGCTATAGCCTGGCATAACACAGTGCTCACTCCTCTCTGCTACAGCCTGGCATAGCACAGTGCTCACTCCTCTCTGCTATAGCTTGGTATAGCACAGCGCTCACTCCTCTCTTCTACAGCCTGGCATAGCACAGCGCTCACTCCTCTCTGCTACAGACTGGCATACCACAGTGCTCACTCCTCTCTTCTACAGCCTGGCATGGCGCAGCGCTCACTCCTCTCTGCTACAGCCTGGCATACCACAGTGCTCACTCCTCTCTGCTATAGCTTGGTATTGCACAGCGCCCACTGTTCTCTGCTATACACCTGAACTTGGGCTACCTATTAGAGCATTCAGACAGTAACGTAAGTGAGACAATTGCTTTATAAAAATGAGTTAAATAAAAGGTTACTTATCCTTAAAGGGGGTTTCCGAGATTTTGATACTGATGACCTATTTTTTAATTTTTATATATATTATAGATCTGTAATTTAACACCATAGAAATATGTGGAAGTACAACAGCAACTGTAAATATGTGACGGAGCCAGTTCTTGGCAGAGAAAACATTGAAGATGTTAAAATACCATTTCCTTCACATTGTGCTGCACCTCTCTCTAATACCAGCAATTATTCTGTTATATATGTTAGATTTATTTTCATTGCATTTACATTGTTGGTAAAAGAACAGTTGCTGTGGATGAAGGCGTACACGCCCAAATATTTTTCTGCCTTTGGAACAGTGGCTGCAGTGGGGGCACTTACATTTAAAGGGGTTGTCTGAGTTATGACTAAAAATATATAGCACTGTAAATCTGATGGGCAGCAATATATAACTAAGTTAAGCAAGTTTTAGGCAAAAAAAAATCCATATTTCCTAATTTCCCTGGTTCTCTTCTGGTCTTTGTTTACATACAGTAATAACAACAATCTCAGCCCCTCCCCCTTCTCCCCCCCTCTCTGCAAAGGGAATGAATACAAGTGCTGAGTGACATGTCTGCCTGCTGGAATACTCAGCAGCATGTTGTATGTGTAGGACTACAAGTCCCAGCTGTACAATGACACTGCTAATACATACAGGAATTTCTCCCTACCTGTTCTTGTACAATAAAATTCCTCTACAGCTCCTTGCCCAGCATTTGTCTCCTCTCACTGCTGCAGCTGCTGTTTGTTGTAAAGCCTTGAGCCCTCAGTGTGTTCTGGCTGAAGGGGTTAATGTTTTATCTGAAGGAATCCAGGGAGAGAGCAGATAGCAGGAGCCCGGCAAAGAAAGGGGGCGTGGCCAGTGACGTCTGGTGTACAGACTGTTATCTGAACTCTGAGGCTTGTGAACCAAACATCATAGACCAGGGAGATAAGGTGACATCATAGGTCATGTGACCCTCAGTCAACTCTGAGAAACCAGCAGCTTTAGAAACACAAAGTATATGGGAAAGTTGTTATACCTGACAAGTTAGAAACATATAAAGAACAAAAAAATAACTCAGACAACCCCTTTAACTTTAGGAAATTCTTGTAATGAAAACACTACTGTCACAATAAAGTGTTGTCAGCTATCTGCGTATGGTGGGGGACATTTAGTGAGATTGTAATGTTTTACAGCCTTTTCTTTTCCCTTTTACGCCGGCTTTCCTGCCAGAAGATGTGCCTAATGTATGTCAGGTGGTCTTTTCACTTGCCGGAAAATATAAACCACTAGAGTTGATTGTTCTTAAAAATACTACATAATTTATTCCTTGGTTTTTTATCAGATGATCAGACTAAATAAATGATTATAATTTACAGATTTGTGAGTGTTACCAATCTGATGAGTAGAACATCATGTCCTACGTGTCAAATGACCGCCGCAGCCGGCAGGAAGATATAAAGAGTGGAATGGAATTCATTCAGTAAGACTTATTCATGTGACTTGTAAAGTGGATTTCAGAAATACATAGCATTTTAAAGGGGTTCTTCAAACTAGTAAAAAAAAATGAGAGGCAAGAAATGGTTTACAAAGGAAAAGAAACATCTTCCCACCATGCCAGTGTCATGGCTCCCATCCCTGCTGTGTGTGGTTACTTGACCACTGTAGTCCATCACTGGCCTAAGTTATGATGCATGTCTGCATGGCACATGACTGACATGTTCGTGTACACGTCACTCGTGAGGCCAGCGATAAGCTGAAGCAGTCATGTGATCATGAGTGTGATGTCATCACGTTCGGCGGGGACAGGAGCAGCCATAAACTTTTAAAAAAGGCAAGTAATTTTTTTTTTACACCATTTCCTGCCTTTCATTTATTTATTTTTTGTTAGGTCAGACAACTGCTTAGGGTGCCCTCACATGCTGAGGAATTTCTTGCAGAATTTTCTGCAACTGAAAATGAGTTCCATTCACCTGACTGGGGCTTGCAGAAATCCATGTGCTTGCTGCCCCATTTAAATGAATGTACCGTATTTTTTGCTTTATAAGACGCACCCGATGTAGGAAAATAAGAAAAAAATATTTTTTATCAGACCCCCATAAATTTCAGGACATCTCATCAGACCCCCATCAGACCTCAGATCAGCCCAGTATGCCCCCATCAGACCTCAGATCAGCCCATCAGCCCCCATATAAGCACACTGTGACCCCATCAGACTTCAGATCAGCCCAGTATGCCCCCATCAGACCTCAGATCAGCCCCCATATAAGCCCACTGTGACCCCATCAGACTTCAGATCAGCCCAGTATGCCCCCATCAGACCTCAGATCAGCCCCCATATAAGCCCACTGTGACCGCATCAGACTTCAGATCAGCCCACTCTGCCCCCATATCAGCCCACTGTGCCCCTGGCTAATACATACTAGTGAGCGCTTCCATAATGGAAGCGCTCACTAGTATTCGCTTTATAAGACGCACGGCAATTTTCCCCCTACTTTTAGGGGGGGGGGGGAGTGCGTCTTATAAAGCGAAAAATATGGTAACTGCTTTTCTGTCACAGAAAATTCAGCAACAAATTCCACTATGTGTAAGGGCACCCTTAAAGGGGTATTCCCAGCTTGGACATTGGGGACATATAGCTAGGATATCCCCCAATGTCAGATAGGTGCAGGTCCTACCTCTGGGACCTCCACCTATACTTAGAATGGAGCCCGCAAAGTGCAGGAGGGCGCACCATGCGTGCACGGCCACCCTCCATTTCTATGGGACTGCCGAAAATAGCTGAGCTCTGGCTCAGCTGTTTATGTAAGCCCTATGGAAGTGAACAGAGTGGTGGCCGCACTTGCACGGTGCACTTCCCATTCATTTCAACGAGTCTTCTGAAAATAGTCCAGTGCACCGCTTGGCTGTTTTCGGCATTACCATAGAAATGAATGGAGGTGGACGCCCATGCGTGGTTTGCCCTCCTGCACTTTGCAGGCTCCGTGCTAAGTACAGTGGGAGAAAAAAGTATTTAGTCAGCCTCCAATTGTGCAAGTTCTCCCACTTAAAAAGATGAGAGAGGCCTGTAATTGACATCATAGGTAGACCTCAACTATGAGAGACAAAATGAGAAAACAAATCCAGAAAATCACATTGTCTGATTTTTAAAGAATTTATTTGCAAATTATGGTGGAAAATAAGTATTTGGTCACCTACAAACAAGCAAGATTTCTGGCTCTCTCAGACCTGTAACTTCTTCTTTAAAGGGTTTCTGTCATCAGAATTTAGCCTACAAAAGCGAGTGTCATTTGCAAATCGCAAATGACACCTGATGACAGAAAGCCTTCTTTTATAGGAATCTGCACAGTACTTTTTGTTAAAATTGCGTTTTTATAATATGCTAATTAGGCCCCCTAGGTGCAGTAGGCGTGAACCCTGCACCTAGGAGCGGCCGTAATAACGCCCCTTACCCCTCCTCCCTTGGGTTGATTGACAGGGCCGGGCAGCCATCTCTTTCGTCTCCCGGCCCTGTACGATCGCGAACTCCCGCGCCTGCGCATTGCGATAAGCAATCCGCGCATGCGCATTGATGAAGCCGGGACCCGGGCGGCCGCCGGCTCTCAACGCGCGTGCGCAGATTGCTTATCGCAGGATAAGTTCGCGATCGTACAGGGCCGGGAGACGTCAATCAACCCAAGGGAGGAGGGGTAAGGGGCGTTATTACGGCCGCTCCTAGGTGCAGGGTTCACGCCTACTGCACCTAGGGGGCCTAATTAGCATATTATAAAAACGCAATTTTAACAAAAAGTACTGTGCAGATTTCTATAAAAGAAGGCTTTCTGTCATCAGGTGTCATTTGCGATTTGCAAATGACACTCGGTTTTGTAGGCTAAATTCTGATGACAGAAACCCTTTAAGAGGCTCCTCTGTCCTCCACTCATTACCTGTAGTAATGGCACCTGTTTGAACTTGTTATCAGTATAAAAGACACCTGTCCACAACCTCAAACATTCAAACTCCACTATGGTGAAGATCAAAGAGCTGTCGGAGGACACCAGAAACAAAACTGTAGACCTGCACCAGGCTGGGAAGACTGAATCTGCAATAGGTAAGCAGCTTGGTGTGAATAAATCAACTGTGGGAGCAATAATTAGAAAATGGAAGACATATAAGACCACTGATAATCTCCCTCGATCAGGGGCTCCACGCAAGATCTCACCCCGTGGGGTCAAAATAATCACAAGAACTGTGAGCAAAAATCCCAAAACCACACGGGGGGACCTAGTGAATGACCTGCAAAAAGCTGGGACCAACGTAACAAAGGCTAATGTCAGTAACGCACTACTCCGCCAGGGACTCAGACCTGCAGTGCCAGACGTGTCCCCCTGCTTAAGCCATTACATATCCGGGCCCGTCTGAAGTTTGCTAGGGAGCATTTGGATGTTCCAGAAGAGTATTTGGAGAATGTCAGATGAAACCAAAGTACAATTGTTTGGTAGAAACATAACTCGTCATGTTTGGAGGAGAGTGAATGCTGAGTTGCATCCAAAGAACACCATACCTACTGTGAAGCATGGGGGTGGCTACATCATGCTTTGGGGCTGTTTCTCTGCAAAGGGACCAGGACGACTGATCCGTGTACATGAAAGAATGAATAGGGCCATGTATCGTGAGATTTTAAGTGCAAACCTCCTTCCATCAGCAAGGGCATTGAAGATGAAACGTGGCTGGGTCTTTCAGCATGAAAATTATCCCAAGCACACCACCAGGGCAACAAAGGAGTGGCTTCGTAAGAAGCATTTCAAGGTCCTGGAGTGGCCTAGCCAGTCTCCAGATCTCAACCCCATAGAAAATCTTTGGAGGAAATTGAAAGTCTGTGTTGCCCAGCGACAGACCCAAAACATCACTGCACTAGAGGAGATCTGCATGGAGGAATGGGCCAACATACCAGCAACAGTGTGTGCCAACCTTGTGAAGACTTACAGAAAACGTTTGACCTCTGTCATTGTCAACAAAGGATATATAACAAAGTGTTGAGATGAACTTTTGTTATTGACCAAATACTTATTTTCCACCATAAATTGCAAATAAATTCTTTAAAAATCAGACAATGTGATTTTCTGGATTTGTTTTCTCATTTTGTCTCTCATAGTTGAGGTCTACCTATGATGTCAATTACAGGCCTCTCTCATCTTTTTAAGTGGGAGAACTTGCACAATTTGTGGCTGAATAAATACTTTTTTTCCCCACTGTATAGGTGCAGGTCCACCTATCACACGTTGGAGACATATCGCTAGAATGTCCAAGATGGGCATACCCCTTTAAGCAAGAATCCAAGCAAAGCATCCTCAAAAGAGCTTTCTCACTTTAGACATTTATAGCATACAAACAATATCTGTGGTGGTCCCCCACTGGGCTGTGTTTGTGACTCCCATAGATTTACACACAGAGAGCTGTGCACAAATGCTGCCACCTCTCCTTTAAGACTCCTCCAGATGCCTTTCAGGGGACCCCTGAGTTCAGATTTTACCACTGAAATATAAAAGAGCACGGAAAAGAGGGTATCTGCACACAGGTGCAGGCCAACGTGCAGAAGATCTGCACGAATTTCTGCACTATATCCGCACCAAAATCCGCAAGTTCTAACAGCTGTTTTGGTGCGAATTCAATGCAGTTTTTGCTGGAGATCTCACTCTTCGTTGGAAAAGAGTGAAATCTGCAGCTATAACCGCAAACATAATTGACATGCTGCATTGCAGACCAATTTCCGCACAGAAAACTGCAAAGTGTACAGGAGATTTGTTTTCTCTCATACCCTTTGCTGGTACTGTACTACACAGGAATCCTTGTGGAAAAAACTGCACGTGGCTTTAGGATCCCTGGGATAACTGTGCTCATCTGCAAGAGAATGGAGCCTCAAGGCCTAACTGAATCTGCTGAAAACTTTTACTGTATGAATTTATGACAATAAATGATAACTGGAGGTACATGTTATGTAGGGTCCACTATTAACTATTTGGGTTGTTGCAATCAATCTTTGCAAAATCCTGTTCACACGGTTTGGTATATGCCCCCAAAAAAGCCTCTGCAGGTGCATGTATACAAAAGCTGTGTACACATTATGGGAGTCATTAAAGAGAGTCTTTCACCTGTTTTTACCTATATAACTAACAGGATGGCACATCCCAGACATACCTGTGTGCACTGTGTGTCTGTATTACATGTTCAGAAAAAGCACTTTTATTCTGCAGGAAAACAGCTCCCAAGTGCCCAGCTGAACATGAAACTAAAAACAGCTTTCTCTCCCAACTCGATTTCTAACAGCTATATCTTCTAATACACTGGATATAATGCTGTGATTTTGGTATCATTTGAAAGCTTGGAATGCCAGCTTTCAAAGAAGGTCAGAAACATTTTTGCTATCTGCTACCAATCCCAAGATATGAGCAGCTAAAGCAGCCCTCCCCTCTTCAGCCTGGTTTGCTTTGGGCACTTGCAGCAGCAGAGCTGGGCACTTGGGAGCTGTTTTCCTGCAGAATAAAAGTGCTTTTCCTGGACATGTAATACAGACACAAAGTGCACACAGGTATGTCTGGGATGTGTCTGCAATCTTCTGTGGGGCAGTGCTCTTAGTTATATTGGTGAAAAACTGGTGGAAGACTCCCTTTAAGGCCCTTTTCACATGAGCGTGATGGATTAGGTCCGGGTGTGTTCAGGAAAACTCGCACCATTTTGCAAGCAAGTTCAGTCAGTTTTGTCGATTGCATTCAGTTGTTCAGTTTTTTCCGCGCGTTTGCAATGCGTTTTGATGCCTTTTTCGCGTGTGATAAAAAACTGAAGGTTTACAAACAACATCTCTTAGCAACCATCAGTGAAAAATGCACTGCATCCACACTTGCTTCAGGATACAATGTGTTTTTCACTGAAACCCCATTCACTTCTATGGGACCAGGGCTGCGTGAAAAACGCAGAATATAGAACATGCTGCGTTTTTCACGCAACGCAGAACTGATGCATGTACACAGACCCATTGAAATGAATGGGTCAGGATTCAGTGCGGGTGCTATGCGTTCACGTCATGCATCGCACCTGCGCAGAAAACTCGCTCGTGTGAAAGAGGCCTAAATATCCTAAAATACGCCTATATTAGGCGTATTTCAGGCGCAGATTGTGGCTTTTCGACTTCCCCGCTCATGCCAGGTCTAAGAAAGTGGGTGTGGTGTGGGCAGAAAAGGGGACATACCGGCAGGCCCCTCTCATTCACCATTTTCTACACCTGTTTTAGGCGTAGAAAATGGTCTAAATGTAAGAGCAAGGAAGCTGTCTTAAATTTAGATTGACGCTGGATGCGCCGAAGTTATGTAGAGACCGGCGCATCTTCATAACTTCAGCGGATCCACCGCCAGTTATAAGACTTAAAGGGAACCTGTCATCAAATTTATGCTGACTGTACTGAGGGCATCATAAAATAGTGACAGAAATGCTGATTTCAGCGGTATGTCTCTCTTGAGCTAAAAGTGAGTGGTTGCTGAGAACCAACATCACAAACATTGCATTCCAGGCCTTGAAAAGAGTCATATCTACCTGAGAAGAGTCATGGTTATTCCTAATCTCCTGCTCTCCCCACCCATCTGCTGATGATTGGCAGTTCTCTCCTAGAGAGAAAGGGAGAAAACTAGGTAGAAGCCTGTCAATCATCATCAGGTGGGCAGGGAAAGCAGGAATTCATGAATAACCAGGACTCTTCTCATGAAGATTTGACTCTTTTCCAGGCCTAATCTGCAATGTTTGTGATGTTGGTTCTCGGCAACCACTTACTTTTAACTTATAAATGACAGACCTCTGATATCAACTCACCTGTCTCTACTTTATTCTGCTGTTAGCATGGGTAGCATAAAGGTGATGACAGGTTCCCTTTAAAATTAAAGAATTAAAATAAGTGTATTTTTACATGGGCCATGGACAGTATTTTGAGTTCTACATTTTTTTTCAGGTCCCCTATGCCATTCCCTGGGTCCCAGAAAGATTATGAGGTAAGCATTTAAAAATGAGAAGAGAACCTGCCTAATAATATACTGTCCCTAAGCTTTCTAAAGATATGAATCTCTGAAATGGACCTTGGGGCATAAGAGGAGAGAGAGAAAGTTATAAATTAGAACGTAGTGTTGAACGAAGTGAGCTTTGGATGCTTGCTTTATTCAAAACTTCGGAATAATACTGTACGGAGATCCATCTCTGTACAGTATTAGAATATATGGGCTCTGATGACCAGAAGTAAGTTATTCATGAAGTCGCGCGTGACTTTGTTGAATAACTTTGGCAGTTGATTCTTAAAGGGAAAACCACTTTAAAACTTGAAACCGAACTTGCCTTTGGTTTGGACTAGTACTTCTGAACCAAAGCCAAGTTGCTGACAGTCCAGGCTTTTCATACGAGACCAAAACAGCTAAAGTCCAAGCAATGGAGGAGAAATCACTGTTAGAAATCAAGTCGGGAATAATCGCGAGTAAAACCTGTTTTCATTTTCAGCTGCATTCACAGCGTCCCGATTTCTATCAGTGATATCTTTCTCAGTCCTGACTGATATTACTGTCATTTTGGTATTGTCTGAAAGCTTGGAATGTCCGCTTTCAAACAACATCAGTTGCATGTTTCTAGCTGCTACCATTCAGGAGGTAGCAGCATCTAAAGCAGCCCTCCCCCTCCAGTTAGCTACTTTTCCAACTGCTGGAGCTCCACTCTGGCAAAACAGTTAGGGGGTTAAAGTGGTTTTCCACTTTAAAAATCAACTACTCAAGTCAACTACAGACTTCGCAAATAACTTACTTCGGCTCATCGGAGCCCATACATTCTAATACTGTATGGAGACGAATAATCGTAGGGGCACCCCTGATCTGAGTAGTCATGCAGTCCTATTATTGCACGCCAGCTCCCGATATGGCGAGAAAACCTCACTGCACTGTGCATGCGCCGGATGCCACTGGAGCTAGCATGTAATGCCAGGACTGCATGGACTGGGACCGCCATCATGATTATTCACAGGTAGCACATGCTACTTTATAACTATTTTTCCTTAGTGCTCCAAGATCCATTTCAGAGAGTCACATCTTAATAAAACTATCACTGTCCTATGTAACATTATAGCGGTGGGTTAGGGAAGATGTATTTGATGACAGATTACCTGTTAAAAACAGCGGTGAAGAATATCTGCATCATCTGGCCTTCCCCCTTATAGTGGGAGTGCATGAAGCTGCCCGTGTTTCCAAGCTGGAGAATCTGAGCTTTGATGTGAGTCATAGGCCCTGGCAATGCAGTTATATGGAGGCCGCATGTACTGTGTGCGTTTCTGTATTATCTGCTCACTGAACAATCAGATGTCACAGACATTCCACACTCCAGACCCAGGCCAGGGGCTTACTAACCTCATCCTGGAGGGAGAGGAGCAATGTTATTTACATGGGACAGTATGTTGGGGGGAGGGCAGTGATGTTATCTACATGGGACAGTATGTTGGGGGGAGGGCAGTGATGTTATCTACATAGGACTGTATGTTGGAGGGAGGGCAGTGATGTTATTTACATGGGGCTTTATGTTGGAGAAGCTGACGGGAAGGGAGATGTTGTTTACATGGGACTTTATGTTGGAGGAGGCTCTATGGAGGGGACACATGTTAGACTAGTAATGGTTCCCCTGCATAAATAGCAACGTCTTAGGGCACGTTCCCACCACTGCTATTTATATCTGTTGATCTGCTCTGTTAGATGAGCAGAACAGCAAAAGTAACGGAAGTGCTGGATCGGGCACATAACTAACAGGAATGGAGCTGAATAGACCCCCATTGACTATGATGGAATCCATTCAGTTTCCATTCGTGATCCTGTCTTTTTAACAGACAAAAAAGTCCTGCATGCAAGGCTTTTTTTGTCCGGTCTTTTTGACAGAATCCACAACAGAGCCTCCAACACAGATGTGAACAAGCCCTTAAAGGCTGTGTACAGCTTTGGGACATTTTTTTTTATTAATGTGTTGTGCTCGTTATGAGCTAAAACTCATTTTTTCAATTTGTCTTTGTTTAAAATATGGAATCCTTTTCTCTGTACAGAGCTGAGATGCTCTAGTAGCAGGATCTGAATTTTCTCTCTCTGTTACTGATAAGAATGTGGCTTAAATAAGTGTTTATGACCTCTTAGTAATTTAGAGATAAGGGTTAGTAATTGACCTGCACAAAATGAAAGTAGGATGCACAAAAAGTATGACGCTAGAAAAACAGTTAACCCTTTGTGACAGAATGGCTCAATATTTTTAAGACCCATTGAAAAAAATGATTTTTAGCCCCAAATGAGTAAAATGCAATCCTAAAACCAAATTGCCCCGCGAAGGTGTACATAACCTTTAACATTAGGTATGCCAAGTATTATTTATTTGATATACTGCAAGTTCTGTACTCTT
The DNA here is from genome assembly GCA_900303285.1 of Rhinella marina. NCBI lineage: Eukaryota > Metazoa > Chordata > Amphibia > Anura > Bufonidae > Rhinella > Rhinella marina. The sequence goes on from ONZH01004157.1 coordinate 37,394, forward strand.
CAGCTAAAAATACTACTCAAAAATAGTATTATTTTTACTCTTCCGGAAAAAAATGTAGCATGACTTCTGAGCAGATCCATCCCCAGTAACGGAAGTTACTCCATGTGCATTCCGTTTCCGTATGTCCGTTCCACAAATGAAATAGAACATGTCCTAGTATTGTCCGCATTACGGACAAGGATAGGACTGTTTTATTAGGGGCTAGCTGTTTGTTTCGCAAAATACGGAATGCACATAGATGTCATCTGTATTTTACGGTCGTGTGCATGAGCCATAGAAGATTTACAGCAAAACTCATTACCTTTTTTCCATACACATTATACACGTTGGATTTCAGCACAAGCATGCTCAACCAAGCATGCATGTGTCAGAGTAACAGGAGAGATGGCTGTTGGCAGAACGAGAGTTCTACTGATATTTATCTCATGTGCTATGGCTGGCTTTATGGTTCAGTGCATCGTATGTCACATCTTGGCGTGTGTTTTTTTTCGATGTAGTGATTTTGTATTGTGTCTTTTCAGGTTTTTATTCAGAAGCTTATACGAAACCTTTTCAACGAAGGAAATGACCTGTACAGAGAGGGACTCAAGGATGAGTCGATAAACCAGTACACAGAGGCCCTTAGCATTGCCAGTTATGCTTCATCTGAGGAGATTGCCATCACCAGTGAGACACTGGAGAAGCTGCATGTGAACCGGGCGGCATGTTATATAGACACGGTAACGGCATTACTTATGTCAGGGGCGGCACAGTTAATGTTAAGAATTAAAAGTGCCCTTCACCATATAAGAGTGACGACACAGCAGAGCATAGCACACCATCCACGCAGGGCATAGCCTCATGTAGAAGGCAGGAGCAATGTAGTACAGAGGTATTGTTTTTAGATGAGAGTATCCCTCTAATGTAAAGTTTGATGGAACTTTTTTTCCACACAAATTAATCTCTGTGTGCCTCTGTATGAAATTAAACTTCTTTCAATGCCTTGTTACAGCATAATATGTCCATATGCTTGAGTTGTAACATTTCTTGGATATGGGTCTTGGCAGCTATGATTTTTTTGTTTTTAGAGTACATCCACGTAATGTAAAATACAGTGGAAAAGGCAGCAGCTGATTTAGCCACGGATCCACAGCAAAATCTGCAACAAAAAATGTGACAAAAGCCACATGAAAGTTTTTTTTCTTGTCGCAAAAATGGCTCTCATTGCAAAGGGTGAAATCTGCAGTGAATATATTCATCAAAACTGGATAGGCTGGAGATTTCAAATCCACACCGCAGGTCACGTAACACTGCAGAATGTGGATGTGATCTCTTAATATCCCATCCAGTTTGCTGGTGCTGTACATTGCTGTAGATATGCTGCACCAAAAGCCGCAATATGTGAACCCATCCTGAAAGGCTATGTACACCTTTGAGGGGCAATTATTACGTTGTACTAAAAATCATTTTTTCAATTTGTCTTTATTAAAAATATGGAATCCTTTCTGAGATGCTGTAGTAGCAGCCTGTGGATTTTCAGTTTTTTCCGTCATCTGGGGAGCTGACGGGCTCCTTATCTCTGCTCTATGACCTTATAAACACTCATTATAACTCATTTCTTATCTTACTGATAAGAACGTGGCTTAAATAAGTGTTTATGACCTCTTAGTATTTTAGGGATAACAGTTATTAGATGACTGATACAAAGTGGAAGTACCAGTCACACAGTTAGAAGAACAGTTAACCCTTTGTGACACAATGGCTCGATAATTTTTAATAAAGGCCAATTGAAAATATGATTTTTAGCCCAAAATTAGTAAAAAGCAATCAAAAACAAAAATTGCCTCCAAAGGTGTCCATGAAATCAAGTGCCCTTTCCTATTGGTGCGTTGTATAATATGTAAGTCTATGCATATGAAAGAGATAAGACAAAACAGCAAAACTCCATGGGCTGTTGTCTTAATTCTGGAAAGAAAGCAGACTTTTTTTTTCTAATCTGATACTACCCCTTCAAAGGAGTTGTCCCATTACAACAACTCATGCCTTAGGCCACATGCACGTGGCCGTTGCCGGCCCACAATATGCGGACACTGGCCGTATGCTCCCCACATCATGGAGTGAATGGGTCCGCAATCCGGAGCTGCGTTCTATTTTTTTTTTGTGGTGCGGACGGATCATGGACCCATTCAAGTTGAATGGGTCTGGATCTGTCACGGCTGCTGCACAGAGGGGGCCCGTGCATTGGGGACCACAAATTGCGGTCCCCAATGCACGGAATGGCCGCACAACGGCCGCGTGCAAGAGCCCTTAGAGATAAGTGTCTGATTGGCGTGTTTCTGACTTCTGGGCCCAGTGTTTCACTGCATGCATGTCTGCAGCTCCATTCAAATGGGGGAACTAGGGTCACTGTTTTCGTGATCAGTGGGGACCCCAGCGGTTGGACCTTCGCCAGTCTGGAGTTAGGAAGATAAATCGTAATAAGCTGTAACCCTTTAAAGAGGTATTCCCATCTCACAAATGTAGTTTGTATAGTTAGATATAGTCATACCAATATTATTACTAATAGAATGTATTTATATAAAATGTACCATTTAGAAGATTTGCCTATTTGTATATCCATTGTCCCACATACATTAGTCAGGCCGTTGCCCCTAGTTACGGCCACCGCGGCCATGTAGTAATGGTGGTCGGCTTGCTCTTGTTCAGACCCGCTCTGAGGTAACTGCTGTATTGTGAACGCACATTACATGCGGAGACACATCTTAGGGTTGTAGCATTTTTGTCTGCACTTCCAAAACGCAGAGAAAGGGATCCTGTTCCCAGATCAATTCATCTCTATGGAGCAACATTTGGAGGGATCCTGACCATTGTGTATAGGACTGGTAGCGTCCAAATCGCAGATGTGAAAGTACCCTAAGATCTGTCTGCGCATGCTCATGCAATGTCTGTTCACAATACAGCAGTTACCTCAGAGCGGGTCTGAACAAGAGCAAGCCGGCCACCACTACTACATGGTCGCGGTGGTCGTAACCAAGGGCAACGGCCTGACTGATGTGTGGGACAATGGATATACAAATAGGGAAATCTTCTAAACGGTACATTTTATATCAATACATTCTATTAGTAATAATATTGGTATGGCTATATCTAACTATACAAACTACATTTGTGAGATGGGAATACCTCTTTAGGTATAAAAATTAGATTGCTGTGAATTATGTCAAATACAGTCAGGTACCTTTGATTAAAGGCGCTGGTCTGTTAATTTTATTTCTTTTTTGTTACTAACAACTTAGCGGAGTCTCTGTAATGCAGTTAGGTTTTCCTGTATTAGATTACTGTCCAGTGCCTGGAGTACAGATCACAAAGTGATTGCCAAGTGTAGAGACTGAGACAGTAAAGAATAATGGGAGAGTTGAGATCTGATTATAATTCTCACTCTGGGTCAGTACATTATGAGTAAAGCATAGTATTTACAAAGCCACCCACCTTTTTAGAGCAATTCCATATATAATATTATGCATAGAATATTATGAGTTTTGTAAAATGTTGTTTAAATGTGGACATAAGTTTTAACAATTATATATTTTGGTAGGATCATGCAACTGATGGATACAGCTTTTCTATCTAGGGTTTCCATGAAGATGCTTTGAAAGACTGTGAAGATGCTTTACGTATTAATGAGAAAAATCTTAGGTCGCTGTATTGCAAGTCCAAAGCCTTATTTTCTCTGGAGAGATACAAGGAGGCTTATGAAGCAGTTGCAAAGTGCTCTATTGTTGCACCAAAGGTAAGTGAGCTAAAAGCATCCATGCGTGTATTTCAAATTGAGTATTTCATTAAAGAGATTGGGCGCTATATATTACTAGATGAAACGGCACATACATGTAGCTAATAATAGGCATTCTTAAACTATCAGCACCAAGGGGTCTTCCTCTGAATAGGTCATCAGTATCACATTGTTGGGAGTCCTTGCACCCGCACTGATCAGCTGTTCAGGGAATCCTCTGGCACTGGACACTACAGTGGATGAAGCTGGAAGCAGAAGGCTCCATGTGTAGTCGCCATGCTGGGGTACTGCAGCTCTGCTAACATTTAAGTGAAGCTGAGTACGCCTTTGACATTCCCCAAGCTGCTAATTTGTGAGGGTGCTGGGTGTTGGATCTCCACCAATCGGATATTATATCTAAGTACCAGAGAACTCTTTGACCAGTCTTTCCATCAGCAGCCTCTATTCACTTACACTGTGGACGGACGGTGCATGTGCTTGTTCCCCTCTCTGTCGGCAGTGTAAGTGAAAAATGATCTGGTACCTGCAGTATTATTGTACATTCATGATGCTATAATTTGGGTCTCTGCTTCTCAGGTCCTGCCTAGTAAAGCCTGTGTTACACAGATTTAACAGGGGATTGTCGGGAAGCAAGAATACCCTCAAACTCTGATGTGATAAAGGAGTTTGGCTAATAGGACAGGATCATCTTCATCTTCGCATGCAGCTAATATCAGTGTCGATCTCTTACTGTTAAAGACATAAAGACGCCTGTTATACACCAAATATATCTTGCGATATAGCAATTGAAACTAGATGTCCTACAGACCCCTGAGGATACGGGACAATTAAAATGCATAGGGTGTTTTTATTTATCCAGACTGTTCCTATTGTGAGTTAGCAGAAGTGGGGACAGTTTAGGCCAGTATGCCGAGGATGGAGGTTCCCTGTATTGTATGAACTCATTCCCTAGTGAATTTCCCTGTAGTTCACCAGGATGTACTTGGATGTACGGAGAGAGAGGAACCATGCAAAATATATGCTGTGCCCTTTATACTCATCTGTTAAAGCTGTAATAAGCTATTTGGCTATTGAATGCTGTTGCCTTGGATATTGAAGTTATGTTGGGGGCTAGGGCCTTCATTCGGTTCTACTGGAAATACAGTAACAAACCACATATACAGGTCTTGACAGAGCAATGAGTGTTTAAATAGGTTTTCTGAATGTTTTATACTGGTGTCCTATTCTCGGGATAGGTCATAAGTATTTGCTTGGTGGGCGTCTAACTCCTGGCACCACCAGCCAATCAGCTCTTTGAAGAGGCTGCAGCACTCCTGTGAACACTGCAGCCTCTTCCTAGGGTAGTGACATCACATTCATCAATCACTTGGCCTAGGCGCAGTTCAGTCCTATTCAATTGAATGGGGCTGATCTACAATACCAAGCACAGCTGTTAGCCAATGGACAGCACTGTGCTTGTGACAGCTGATCGGTGGGGGTGAGGGGTGTTAGACATCCACCAATCATATACTGGTCACCTATCCTGAGGATGGGTAATCGGTATAAAACAGGAAAAACCTCTTTACTTCTTCTGCCTCTTGGTCACATTTTTTAGCAATATTATCTCTGTTATCATACCATGCTCCTTTTTAGTAACTGCAATAGTTTACTTGTGAATAGCTGGCCAGGTTCTTGAAGGAGCCTTTTAACACATACCAATAAAGTTTATTATTTTCTATCTGATATTTTTCATCCTTAAAGGGGTTTTGTAGTTCTTTAAAACTGATGATCTATCCTCTGGATAGATCATCAGCATCTGATCGGCGGGGGTCCGACACACGGGACCCCCACCGATCAGCTGTTTAAGAAGGCAGCTGCGCTCCAGGAGCACCGCGGCCTTCTCTGTGTTTTCCTCAGGCTCAGTGACATCACGACTAGTATCACTGGCCTGGGCACGGCTAAGCTCCATTCAAGTGAACAGAGTTTAGTACCCGCCCAGGCCAGTGATACTGGGCCTGAGGAAAACACAGAGAAGGCTGCGGCGCTCCTGGAGCGCGGCTGCCTTCTTAAACTGCTGATCGGCGGGGGTCCCGGGTGTCGGATCCCCGCCGATCAGATGCTGATGATCTATCCAGAGGATAGAACCCCTGCAGAACCCCTTTAATTCAGTGAATTGGCTAATTGCACCAAGCTGACATTTATTGTATGTCCTATGAGTGTGCCATAAATATCAGTTATTGCAGTTATTATCCCACAACTTAATAACAGATCAGAGGGACTAAAGTTGTCCTTACATATTAGATGACTCTGCTGGATGCCAATCTAGCTAATGTCTTTGGAGACCACAGAGGTTGGGGAAAGAAGGATTGGGCGTGTTGGATTTAAAAATGCCCCAGCCTTTGTTCCTACAGGACAGTTATCTATTGTGGCCACATTTAGCCCATCGTGTTAATTATTGCATATTAAATACAAGCATGTTTAATTACCGTACTTTGTTGAGTAGATGCATTCAAATTTCCACAGAATGAGAGCGTGGTGAAATTAACACATGAGCTAGCTGTGAAGCTGGGGCTAAAAATTAGGAAAGCCTATGTCAGGGCACAGGTGAGTGTATTTTTTATATTTAAATTATTTTTTATATTCTCTTTTTTGTTTGATACAAAACAACCCTTCTGTGTTTCAGTCTAATTCCCAGGTTACAGTTGTGGACCCATCAGAAAAGGTAAGTGAGACCCTACTTGCAAACTGCCATATAGATTACATTTGTAGGTACCTAAACCAAAGGGAACTTCACTATGTTACAGCATCATAAACTATTATCAGAATCCCTCCCTTCATGCAGAGAGGTGATCTTATAATAAAGCAGTGCAGATTCTGTGAATTCAGATTTCCCTAATACAAACCATCACTAAAATCTGCCAGTGGTCTGTCAGCCCTTGCCACGTGTACTGCTAAAGGTCTATTCACACTGAATTTACATGTTCATCAGATAGTTTCCTTTTGGCCTCCATCTTGCTGGTATACAGTACATTTGGAAAGCCTTGTGCTAAAATTTAAAAAAAATAACGTTTTCGCATCAATCTGGACTCAGTACCCCATAATGAGAAAGTGAAACATTTTAGAAATTGTTTGCAAATTTTTAAATAGTAACAATTAAAATTTCACATGGAGATAAGTATTCAGACCCTTTATGACACTAGAAATATAGGTCTAGGGGCCTCCCATTTCTCTTGCTCATCTTTGAGATGTTTCTACACTGATTGGAATCCATCTGTGGTAAATTCAGTTGACTGGGTATGATTTGGGAAGACGGTGCCCTGTCTATATAAGGTCTCACAGCTGACAATGCATATCAGAGTAAAAACCAAGCCATGAGGAGGAAAGAACTGCCTGTAGAGCTCAGACACAGGATTGTGTGGAGGCACAGATCTGGAGAAGGGTACAAAACAATTCTGCTGCACTGAAAGTTCCTCAAAGCACAGTGGCCTCTATAATTCTTAAATGGAAGAAGTTAGGAATAACTAGGACTCTTCCTTGAGCTGATGCCCTACCAAACTAAGTGATAGGGGAGAAGGGCCTTGGTAAGAGAGCTGACCAAGAACCCAAATGTCACTTTGGATGAGCTCTAAAGATTCTTTGTGCAGAGGGGAGAAACTTTCAGAAGGTCAACCATCACTAAAGCATTCCACCAATGTGAGTTTTATGGTAGAGTGGCCAGAAAGAAGCCTCTCCTCAGTAAAAGACACATGAGTTCATGCTCAAACAAGATTCTCTGGTCTGATGGAACCAAGATTGAACTTTTTGGCCTCAATTCTAAGTGTTATGTCTGGAGGAAACTAAACACTGTTTATCACCTGCCGAATACCATCCCTAAAGTGAAGCATGGTGGTGGCAGCATCATGCTGTGGGGGACAGGTATACTGGTCAGGGGTGAGGGAAGACTAAATGGAGCAAGGTTACGAGATATACTTAATGAAAACCTGATCCATTGTGTGGACCTCAGACAACGATTTACTTTCCAACAAGACAATGACCCAAGCACACAGCCAAGACAACACAGGGGTGGCTTAGGGACAACGCTGTGAATGTCATTGAGTGACTTAGCCAGAGACCAGACTTGAACCCAATCAACCATCTCTGGAGAGAGCTGAAAATGGCTGTCTACTGATGGTTCCCATCCAACCTGACAGAGCTTGAGAGGATCTGCAGAGAAAAATGGAAGAATCTCCAAATCCAGGTGTGTAAACCATGTGACATCATATCCAAGAAGACTGGAGGCTGTAATTGCTGCCAGAGATGTTTGAACTAAGGCCCCATTCACACGACCGTATGTTCATTTCCGTATCTTATCCGCATTTTTGCGGATAAGATGTGGAACCATACGGACCCATTCATTTTTCCATAGGAGAAAAAAAATGCGGATTGCACACTGTGTGCACTCCGCATCCGTATATTATGGAAGTTCTCCCGCAAAAAAAAAGGAAACATGTCCTATACTTGGCCGCAAAACACGTCCGTAGCCCCATTAAAGTCAATGGGTCCGCAAAATTACGGAACACTACGGGAGACTTTCCGTATGTCTTCCGTTACGTTTTTATACGGACACGGAATACATACGTGTGACTGGAGCCTAAGTCTTGGGTAAAGGGTCAGAATACTTATGTCAATGTAAGATTTTAGTTTTTCCTTTTCAATGAATTAGCAAAGATTTAGAACTTTCTGTTTTCACTTTCTCATTATGGGGGGAAAGAAAACTATTTGTATTAGTTACACACGAGGCTGCAACATAAAAAATGTGAAAAAAGTCAAGGGGTCTGAAGATTTTCCAAATGTACTGTATATGTATACATTTCTTCAGTTTCTTCACTGTGCCCGGCATATGTTTCTTCGGTTGTATGGGATAATGAATTCTGGTGTACAGAGACATAATTTAAAAATAGTACACCATATGATCTACTTTTTTTTTTTTTTTTAACATAATGTATACATCATCAGTCAGAGGTAAATCCTTCCAATGCACACTGCAAATATAGTGTGAATAGGCCCTTATACTGCTAAATGCTGTGTACTTTTAAGCGATGCCCAGTCATCATATTAGGTCTCTGGCATGATGAATCCCCTGGGGATATAGCCTCATTTATTATATTTAGCATCTATATGTGAAGCTACGAAGCATCATTGTATTAGATTGTGACTACAGACGTAGATTAGTAAAAGACATGTATAAGGTCTGACATGCATATAATTTTCTCATGGGTTTAAAGAGATCACCCTGGACCCACTCTATAAGCTACAGTACTGCATGAATAGTACTGCCATCACAGATCAGTAATTTTTTTAAATCTCTACTCCCCCCCCCCCATTTCCCCACTGTGCACCCGTAAACCAGCCGTGTAATGCATAGAGAGTATTCTTCCTGGAGTCATGTCCATTATGTGCGCATGCTCAGGAGTCCTCTCAATATGTTACACAGCCAGTTTGTAGGGGAATAGGAGTAAGTATAGAAATAAAATTACTGATCTGTTCTCAGCGGTGGCAGTACTATTCATGCAGTACTGTAGTAATAAGGCTGGTCTAAGGTTATGGTGCATTTAGACCAGGGGTGCACAACCCGCAGCCACAGAATGCACGTGGTCCTCGTCCTGCTGGGCAGAAACACAGCTGATTGTGCGATCAGCTGGGTTTTTTCCCGGAGCACTGCACTGAGCTGGTAGGAGCGGGTTGGGTCCACAGCTGTTGATCCACGCGCTGCCATTGCGGCCCTTCAAGCATGCTTAAAAATCAAAATTGCCAGATGATTTATATTGAGCAATTGGTGGCAGTATTACACTGCAAGATGATCGCTAACAATCTGCCAGTGTAATACAGCCTTTAGAATCCATTTAATATTGCTTTCTTGTGATAAGAAATCTACTAAATTACTACTTTACTGAGGAGATTTTATATGGAAAAACATGCGTTATTTATCAGCATTTAGCAGCCATTGATACGTTTTAATTCGACTTGCAGATGTCTGATAGTTTTGCACATCAGATAGAGCCAGGTAAGTGAGTTTCTCTGCATGTATATTTTCATTGTTGTTCTGATTGTTTGGACAGACTCCGTATGTGGCCCATAGTCTGGATCTATCATCTTATTCTCTATGGCCCCACATTTTGTTCAGATCTCCCAGTTAATATTCAGAAATGCTTATATGGTCTGAAAACTGTTCAGACGAGTTACAATAGTTGCTGTAAATGGAAACATAACTTTTTCCTGTGAAATTGGCCATTGTCTGTATGTATCTGTGTGTAACACATCATACATAAAGGGGTTGTATGTGAGCTTACATTTATAAAGGCAGCCCGTAGTATAAAATACTAAAGCAAGTGAACATCTCACCATCTCCCTGCCACCCCCCATTCCAGTGATTCACAGTTTTCCGACTGGTCTGTTCTTCCTGATCCCTCTCGACATGCAGGAAATGCCCACCTCAGCCAGTGATTGGCCAAGCAGACATTTCCTGTCAAGAAGGACCAGGAAGCAGAGACTGATGGGGGGAAAGATGCGCCTAAGCTGTTTTAAAAGAATTTTAATTGTCCGGACAGCCCCTTTGATGGAAAGTACTTGTTACCCATGTATTGAATGAAAACGACTGTTTATTTCAAGATATAATAGGTTAACATGGTCTCCTAAACTTTGAACGTGGCATGATTGTGGGTGATGGTGGAAAGGTCCCTCATGGCTGTAAACTTTACAGTGCTTTCCGACTCCAATGAGATAAGGCTACTTTCACATTTGCGGCAGGGGACTCTGGCAGGCTGTTCCGGGGGCGGGCCGCAGCACGGCAAACTTGCCGAGAGGCGGCTGGAATCCCCCCATTTCAGTGAATGGGGCCAGAGCGTAGTTCCGGCCCCACACGTGCACCTGTGGCAGCACGGATCCGGCGGGCTGTTCACCCGGAGTCCACTGCCGCAAATGTGAAAGTACCCTAAGCCTAAAAAAATCATTAAAAAGTCCCTGTTTCTGCTTAATGCTCTTAATCATTTGGGTAAACCACTGGTGTAAGCTGCGCTTGTGGATTGTTCAAGAGCAGCAAAAAATGGAGGAAAAAAACAGGGACTGAACACAATGAATATGTTATAAAAAAAGAAGTTCATAGATAAAAATACATTATAGAAATACTCCATATGGTCAGGGATGTGACCTGACCTCCTGCTTTCTGTCAGTGAATGGAAATATTCTTGCTTACATCCAGTTGTACAGATCTACTGATCTTACATATACTGTATACGTCTACATCATATTTACATTACATAGTCCCCTAAGCATTGAACACAGCAGCAACACAAATATTTCTCCTGCCCTACACCGTTTCATAGCTCATGCACAAGTATGCTTAAAGACATTGTTCAAAAATAATTGTGCTGGACCTGCAAAGGGAAGATGACTTACCTGCTTCCTGGCGTTGGCTCCCGGCTCCTTCAACTGCAGGCCCTTTTCCCAGGGAGCATTGCATGGTCTACAAGTCTCTCCACAAGTTGTATTCCCAGAGAATGTGGCAAACCCCTTCAACTCAAGTGTCTACTGTACAAGTTTGAACTGACCTTACCAAAGCATAGCAAAATGGCATTTCATGTATGTGTTGTATTTCAGATCTGCCTGAAGTTGATGGCCATGACTTTCCTCACGCGTTTTTCTCTACGCTGAGCCTGAACAATGAACCATTAAGAGAGACATCACCAGTTCCAGTCCATTCAGTCTCTCCAAGTGTGCTTCCGGTTTCTGAGACTGGAATATTCCCTTCAGCACTTACAAGTAGTGATGCATCTGTTTTATTTCCACTGTCGACCTTGCATGATGAAATAATTGGGGATGAACTGGATCGCATGCTCGATTCCGTGCCGTCATGCAATGGGTTAAACATGGTGAGATGATGGGAATTATATTTATTCTTTAGATTTATTTTGTTTTTACAGAATGTTATCTCTTCAGATTCCATTTTGTGCATTGTGGGGTGTTCCCATTTTGCAACATAATCCTGAAGCTTTACAAAATACGTCTGTTGGCAATTAAAGGGGTTGTCCAGCTTTTCTTAAAGGGACACTATCTCGAAGAAAAAATTTTTGATATGTTTTACAACATAACAAAAGCAGGTTTTAACATAATGTATTTTTCAAATTGTGTAAATGTTGTTTTTTTTTTATTCACTTTTCTTGCCTTACATGGGGGCTGCCATGTTGGAAGTAAAGTGTGACAGTCTGGGTTTACAACACAATGGCACCTCACTTACGGCAGGCATGTACATAGATTTCCTCAATCGCTGCCGACCCTATAGAGAATGAATGGAAGACGTGAGCCCGCCCCTGTGATGACACCAGTAACACACAGCCAGGTCCTCCCTCCTTGCTGCTGGGGGAAGCCCACTGTGCCTGCTCCTCACTCCTGCAGCAGCGTCCTTGTCTTCATTAGGCTGCCTGTTCTAAATTCTATGGCAGCTCACCCCAGCAGTGCAGACAATTTTTGCTGAGTGTACTGCTGGGGTGAGCGGCCCAGGACTCAGAAACAGAGTAGATGGAGGTTCTTGGGGCTGTAGGACCTTAGTGATGTAATCGGCCATGTGACCAGTGGGGGAGGAGCAGAGATCTGTGTTTTTGTAACAAAGCCATTGTCTCATCTTATCTTGCTGAAGCAGTGATGTCACCGCTTAAGGTGTGAATTGGTGATGTCATTGGTACCACCCACTTTTTTGCAGCATGCCTACTTACAGGTTGCTCAAAGCCTCATTTGGCCAGCAGAGCTCCCCCTGGTGACCAAAGATGGTAAATATGGTAAAATCTAATATTTATTTATAATATTTCACACATTGGAATTTTTAGTTATTTATTTATTATTTCTTACAAATATATAATAGATTTTTTTAGCATAAATAAAATATAGAACAGGTTTTTGTGATAGATTCCCTTTAATTCATGGCCTATCCTGAGAAACTGGCGCTGTCAACTCTGTAGTGGCGGGAACTTGTTACTACACTACTGCTTCCATTGAAGTCAACAGGAGCAGCGCTGCAGTGACCAGCTCTGACTTCAGTGGGAGCAGTACTGTAGTAACAAGCAAGTGCTGGCGACGGAGCTACACCCCGATTGCCTGGGAGTGCTCGGTATTGGAGCCCCGTCGATCAGCTAGTGATGGCCTATCTTAGAGCTTTTTTATTAAAACTGAGCATTTTCCACTATAAAGATATATTAATCCCTTAGTTGCTTATACTGAGTACAGCTGGGCACCAAGAAAGGGATAAAACTGCTTATTCCAAGAACAGCCGGAGATAGAGGGATCTTACTCTAAGAGCTGTATCTCCTGCTAGAATGCAACAAGATATCAAGAAGACCAGGATCTCTGCTCTAGCTGCAATATAACCTAATCTAGAGCACAAGAAGTGGAAGCTGCATATACTGTATATATTATAGAGGTTGGATAACCCCTTTAACAGTTACACAGAGGTATGGGGCTGCCTGTCGCCATTGGCTTAACAAGGGCCCCCAGGCCTGCCATAACTGTATGTCTATTAGACTTTGCCACAGACAAGGCCTAATAGCGGGTCTGTCACTGGTACATTGATAAGACAATAATGCATTGGTACACAAGGTACGCTACTGCATTATAAAAGCTGTGTCTCCTAGTGGGACTAAAAAATAATAATGGCTAATAAAGTTTATTAAAAAGAGTAAATTTATAAAAACCATCCTTTTCATAAAAAGAAGTTTTTAATTTTTTAAAAGTGGTAAAAAAAACATGCACTCATCGATGGCATTGCTGTGTTCTCCACCACCCTTATAATAAAGATAATGTTATTTAACCCTTTGGATACCGGAGGTTGTTCCAATTTTGCGTTTTCATTTTTCTACCCTATGTTCCGTGAGCCATAACTTTTTTATATTTTCGTTCACATAGCTGTATGAGGGCTTATTTTTTGCAGGACAAGTTGTACTTTCGAAATGCCATTGTTAATTATGGCATAAAATGTAGTGGGAAGCGGTAAAAAAATTCCAAATGGGGTGGTATTTGAAAAAAAAAATGCAATTCATTCACCGTTTTACGGGTTTTGTTCCCACGGCGTTCCGTTTGCGGCAAAACTGACCCAAGCCCTTCATTCTCTGGGTCAGTACGATTACAATGATACCCCATATGTATTTTGTTTATGTTTAAATAGTGTAAAAATAAATTTAAACTTAATTTAAAAAAATCTTTTTCTTACATTGTCATAGTCTGACCCCCATAACTTTTTTTATACTTACATCCACTGAGCTGTTTAGGGGCTCATTTTTTGCGGGACAATCCATAGTTTTTATTGATACTATTTTGGAGTGTGCCTGACTTTTTGATCACATTTTATTACATTTTTTTGGGTAAGAAAAATAATGAAAGAATGGCAAATCGGCCATTTTGACCCTTTTTTCTGATACACAGTTTGCCATATTGAATTTTTTTTTTTTTTATTTTTATTTTAAAAGTATGGAAGTTTTCAGTCACGGTGATACCCATGATGTTTATATTTATTGTTATTTAGGTATTTATTTTTTTAATTATACGGAAAGGGGGGTGATTTAAACTCTTATATATATATATATTTTTTTTTTACATTTTTTTTTTTTTGTGATTATTTTAAGCATCATATATGAACTTATACATATTTTTAATTATTTTAATTTTTAATTTTGAACTATCAGGGATTTTTAACATGCAATTTAATGTCAGGTTTGCTCATTTCTTATCCTGGCCTGCCATCTAGTGGCCAAAATAAGAATTGCAGCATGAACGCTGTAAGCCTTATCAGTGAGGCTTACAGTGTTCAGAATAATTGCAGATGCCCCGATTGGCCACACGGGGCATCTGTAGGACAACCGGAAGCGCGCACTTCTGGGTTTTAGCGCTATTAGATGCCGTGATCTCACGTGCCTTTAGTTACCGCGATCGTCATTATTGCCGATTGCTGTAAGTAGCCTCAGGTCTCTGCTGTTTGAAAGAGCAAAGACTTGCTGGCCATGACGCCCGTCGCATGGGGGTAATTTAGTATGCTAAAATACGCCTATATTAGGCAACATCTTCCCGCTCATGCCAGGTCTAAAAAAGTGGGCGGGAAGGGGACTGGCTGGCAGGGCCGTCTTATTTACCATTTTCTAAGCCTGTTTCAGGCATAGAAAAAGGTCTAAATGTAAGTTTACCCAATACTGATGTTAAACTTACCGGCCTATTGTTTCTGGGCTCTGTTTTTGGACCCTTTTTGAAAATTGGCACCACATTTGCTAGGTGCCAATCCTGTGGAACACTCCCTGTCAGTATAGAGACCTTAAATATCAGAAATAAGGGTCTGGGTATGACATTATTTAATTCTCTTAGGATACGGGGGTGTATGCCATCTGGTCCCAGCGATTTGTCTATTTTTAAGATGCTGCTGTACTTCTTCCTGGGACAGACAGGGCATTCATTTTCCTCTGAACACAGTGGAGAGAAAAATATTTAATCGCTTCACTTTCCTCCTCATCGCTCTCTGTTTTTTACATATTATATTTTTTTCAATGCTTTCTCATTACCTTCCTGTTTTAGCAATTTAAAAGCTTTCTTTTTCTCATTCAATGCTCCCTTTACATTTCTATTAATCCACATTGTTTTTTTTTCTTATTCATCTCTCTTTTATTCCCATACAGTATTTACCTCTCACAATTATAGTTTAGGATGCCTTTAAAAATATCCCATTTTGTGGCTGCATTGTTATTCCCAAGGACATTGTCAATGGCCTCTCTTAGCTGGTGAAAATGTGCTTTTTTGAAGTTTGGAATTTTTGTACCTCCCTGAAGAAACACTCTTTTGAATGACAATTGGAAGGTTATTACTTTATGAACACTATTTCCCAGGTGTCAGCACGTCTGCACTTCTGTTGTTTTTTCAAGTCTATTGTTTAATACTAAGTCCAGTATGGCCGTCCCTCTAGTCGGATCCCAAACCAGTTGGGAAAGGTAGTTGTCTTTGGTTATTGCCAAGAACCTGTTTCCTTTAAGAGATCTACAGCTTTCAGTTTCCCAGTCTATATCTGGCTAGTTAAAGTCCCCCATAATAAAGACCTTATTATGATTTGCCGCCTCGTCTATCTCGTTTAGTTGTAGATTTTCTGTGGACTGTGGTATATTAGGTGGCTTATAATAAACTCCTATCAGTATTTTAATGTTGTTTTTGCCACCATGTATTTCTGCCCACAGTGACAGCTTCAAAGTAGACTGCTGTTTTTTCCCCTCTGGCCTCAAGCTGGCCTCAACACTGGCTATTTAACTTCTAATTAGACAACCACACCACTAATTACTCACTTGTGCAACACACTGGAGACTAAACTTCTGAGCAAACCAATATGTTCTAATGCAAAAAATGTACTTGTAGTATAGTAAAATGTACTCACAGTATACTAGAATGTACTCACAGTATAGTAAAAAGTACTCACAGTATACTCAAATATACTCACAGGATAGTAAAAAGTACTTACAGTATAGTAAAATTACTCACAGTATACTAGAATGTACTCACAGTATAGTAAAAAGTAGTTACAGTATAGTAAAATGTACTCACAGTATACTCTGAGCTGCTATGCAATAAATCTGGCAGCAAGAACAAGTTACAGTGTATAAGCTATACTAAACTGCTATGACTTGGTATAAAGTACAATAAAGGCAGACACTCAGCAATGCACACAAATAATTTAGCAAGCTCTCCCTTAGTTAATCTTAAGGCACACACTTAATACAAACACACACTTGAAATCAAACAAACAAAAGCTCACGTTTTTTGTCTGCTTATATAGCTACTGCTCTCCGACAACTTTCTGGATCCAAATGCTTTTTATTTCTCTGGACTGTTGGGGAATTCTATAGTATCAGAACCAGGCCCCACTGGAGGATTTTATGATAGTCTGGTGGGTCAGTCCAACACCGTCTTCAGTATATAGAAGAGTGACAGTTCTAGACTTCATTTTCCTAACACTTGTTTGCCTATTTGTATATTTCATAATATAATATATTTCATAAACCATGTTGCTGGATAATGCCCGGGATTCCTGAGCATCTTTTTCAATTATTCAATCACTTTAAAGGGTTTCGGTCATCAGAAATCTTGCTATAAAACCTTGTGTCATTTGCAATGCGCAAATGACACCTGATGACAAATATGTTATTTGTATAGCTGTCTGTTGCGCCGTTTTTGGGAAAATTAATGTTTTAAAATATGCAAAAAAATGTTCCTAGGTGCAGGGGGCGGTAACCCTGCACCTAGTATCGCCGTATCCCCACCTCTAAACCCTCCTCCGTTCAGTTGATTGACAGGGCCAGGCAGCTAGCTCTGTGGGCTGCCGGCCCTGTCCGAGTCCGAAATCCCGCGCCTGCGCAGTGCGAATAACAATCCGCGCATTGAGGAAGCCGGGACCCGGGCGGCGGCTCTCAATGCAACCTGCGTGGATTGTTATTCGCATTGCTCGGGCGTGGGATTTCGGACTCGGACAGTTGCTAAGAGATGTTGTTTGTAAACCTTCAGTTTTTTATAACCCGCATGAAAAACGCATCAAAACGCATTGCACCCGTGACGAAAAAACTGAACAACTGAACGCAATCGCAGACAAAACTGACTGAACTTGTTTGCAAAATGGCTCGAGTTTTCCCGAATGCACCCTGAACGCACCCTGAGCCAATCCATCATGCTCGTGTGAAAGAGGCCTAACATTGCTAGGATATGCCCCCATTGTCTGGGACCTACATCGAGAACGGAGCAGGGAAATGAATGGAGGGAGCACTTTGCATGCGCAGCCACCCTCTATTCATTTCAATGGGGCCGTCGAAAATAGCCGTCGAAAAGCGCTGGCTCGGCTGTTTCCGTCTGCTCCGTAGAAATAAATGGGAGCAGGGGCCGCCCCCATTCACTTCTATGGGAGCAGCTCTTGGTGGTGGACGGACCCTGGGAAATCCAGAGTCCTCCAGCCACAGCGCTCCCCACTCTGTTCTCCTTATAGGTGTAGGTCCCAGAGGTGGGACCCGCACCTATAAGACAATGGGGGCATATCCTAGCGATATGCCCCCATTGTCTGAGATGGGAATACCCCTTTAAAATGTATTCAAGTTTTGGTTTAAAAAAAAAAAAAATTTACGTAATGGCTGTGCTTCTTTGTACAATCATAACAGTGATTTTTTTCAGCCTAATTATTCCCCTCTTTAGCTGCACAGCTAGATGCATTTCACTCAGAAGCAGCATCTGCCAGCACTGTTACTGCTATGACATCCTTTCCCTTACTTCCCACTATATTTGTTTTTAGCTCTGGAGCTCACAGAACTTACAGTATAAGGAGGGATAACTGCCACTTAGAGCTTATTCACACGACCGGAATAGGCATTTTCTATGATACTGGCGGCTATGTGCGGTCCGCAAATTGCGGAGCACGCACAGCCAGTATCCTTATTTTGCTGATCCGCAATTTGCGAAAACACAAAACACTACAGTCCTGTGAATGCGCCCTTACAGAAAGGCAGGAGGCTCCTGTGATCCTGTGAATCGGTTGTTTTATCAGGTTCAGGATCTCAGCTAGCTCTGACACGCCTCCACTTCCTCTCAGCTGTTTTCTGTGTCTCTGTTCCCAGGGACAGATCTTGCCTGACCACAGGCAGTGTACTGCAAATTAGATGGAAGTGAGACCCCTAGTGGCCATGAATTTTCAGATTTTTTCAGGTGGATGAACACATATTTTTTTAAATGAAGTGATTTAGAAATGTGATAGTTACACCATTCTGTATTAAATGTTGTGAAAGTAGAGTGACCCTTTAATGTTCACTCAGTAACATGATAGCACATGACTGTAGTGTGATAAATATGTTTGCTGTTCTCTTTCAGACTAGCAGTGCTCTAGGAGGAACCAGCAGATTGCATGACTTTCCAGGAATGGAATCTCCTTTGATATACCAGAGCTACACATTCCCACAGATATTAACACCCGACCTTGACAGTTTTCCTCTAAGTCCCCTGCCCATGACAAGCTCCCAAAGAGGTAATTTCAGACATATAGATCAATTAATGATGTAACATATTGGGGTAAACACTGCACATTGTTTTTTTTTTTAATTTGTTGCACTGGTTTTATCATCTCGGACATTGGTGGCATATCGCTAGGATATGCCACCAATGTCAAATAGTTGACATTGTCCAGAACTGGCCCCAGAAAGTGAAGGAATGTGCACCACGCATGTGTAGCAGACTCTCCATTCATTTCTCTGGGGGTACTGAAAATAGCTGAGTGAGCACATTCAGCTATTTTCAGAAGTCCCATAGAAATGAATGGAGAGTGCACTGCGCAAGTGTGGCCTCTGCTCCATTCAACCCTTTGGGACTGCCGGATATAGCCGAGCCAGCGCTCCCATAGCAATGAATGAAGGGTGACCAGGCATGCACTGCTGCTGTCCATTCACATCAGGGTCCCATTCTGGAGATCTAGATCCTAGAGATATGCCACCAATGGCTGAAGTGAGACAACACTTTTGTCTGTAAATGCTACTTTAGTTTGTTTGTTTTACACCACCTCCTACTGGAGTTAGGCTACTTTCGCACTAGCGTTTTTAAATTCCGGTATTGAGTTCCGTCATAGGGGCTCAATACCGGAATAAAACGCTTCAGTTTTGTCCCCATTCATTGTCAATGGGGACAAAACTGAACTGAAGACAACGGAATGCTCCTGAAAGCATTCCGTTCCGTCTTCAGACCAGAGAACAAACCGCAGCATGCTGCGGTTTTCTCTCCGGTCCAGGCATCCGCACCAAGACGGATCCGGAATGACCCCCAATGCAAGTCAATGGGGACGGATCCGTTTGGTGTGACCACAATGGTAAACGGATCCGCCCTCCATTGACTTTCAATGGAGTTCAGGACGGATCCGTCACCGCATACATACAGACAGACAGACATACATACATACACACAAACACATACATACTCCAGGCAGGCCGCACGTCTTCACGCCCAGGAGGCGCACCACTATGACGATTCCCTACAGCGCCCAGCAGAGGGCGCTGTGGGGAATCGTCATAGCTGCGCGCCTCCTGGGCGTGAAGACGTGCGGCCTGCCTACCTGGAGTATGTAAGTATGTATGTATGTGTGTATGTGTGTATGTATGTGTGTGTATGTATGTATGTCTGTATATGGTACTGTGTGACATGTGTGGGGCCGGAACGCGGTTCCGGCCCCACACATGTCCCTGCAGCAGTCCGGATCCGGCGGCACCCTTCACCTGCCGGATCCGGACTGCCGCTAGTGTGAAAGTAGCCTAAGTTTGTGACTAAAAAAAAATTGCAGTGATAAATCTGGAAACTAATCAACTTAGCTCATTATGCCCACTTTCCCACCCACTTTTGAAAACTGAGTGGTGTGTAAAAATTCAAAATGTTGCAATTAATTGTGTGCAAATAAGCCCCCAAAAAGTCACAGAAGCCCTATTGTGTGACTTTTTGGGGACAGAATTCTGGACGGTACGGCTTGATAAATTACACATTATTTTTCTTGTTGTGGGTGTATCATAATTGTTTATTTTCTGTATATATTTTTTATAGATATTTCGGTATTGGATCACCTGAATGGAATACCTAACACAAGTCTATTAGACAAAACTCTATTTTCTGTAAGTGCCTTTTTAAAAGGAAAAAAGTGTTCACCAGTATGTCCAGTTAGGCGTATCATAACTAAGGGCTCACACACAGAAATTTATTTTGATTTCGTGTTTGTTCCTTTTTTTTTTCTGGAACCATTTACTTCAATGGGGCCGCAAAAAAACTGGAAATGACTCTGTGTGCATTCCCTTTCCATACGCCCGCTTGTCCGTTCCGCAAAATAGAACATGTCCTATTATTGTCCGCATAATAGACAAGGATAGGACTGTTCTATTATAGCCAAGCTGTTCCGTTCCACAAAAGATGCCATCCGTATTTCTGTGGATCTGTGTTTTGCAGGGCTTAACTGCAATATCAGTCACATCCCTTTGGCAAAGCTGGCACTGTTTCTGTGGTGGGGGGGATAACTTACTCCCTTTGTACATCATGAAAGACTTCTAAAAGCTTTCCTTTTATATGTTTTGTAGTTTGCAGCCATGATAACATGTTAAATATAAAATACATCATATACTTTATAATCCATAGAGATCTTAGTTCAAAAAGTAAAATTACCATATTAGTGAAAATCTGTGAATGGAAGTAAAGGCGTTGTTCCATTATTACATATCATATTCATTTTATAGATCATAAACATGAACCGTATTTGCCATTTCCATGCTGTTAATAAATTGATCCAATGACGTGTTATGACATTTACTTACATAGACCACCGGGCCGTATACTGAGCTGTGTGCTGCTGGTCACACATGCCCAGGCAGTCTCTTCACAGCCAGGTCTCCGTATAGTGATCCGCTGTTCCCTGCAGAGTCGTGTGTCTCTGCTCTGCCAAAAGCTATTACTAATGGCTGCTCTACAAGGATCAGGGGATGACTCTG
This sequence comes from Rhinella marina, assembly GCA_900303285.1. Classification (NCBI taxonomy): domain Eukaryota; kingdom Metazoa; phylum Chordata; class Amphibia; order Anura; family Bufonidae; genus Rhinella; species Rhinella marina. The sequence goes on from ONZH01004157.1 coordinate 58,676, forward strand.
CAGAGACCTGACTGGGCATGTGTGACCAGCAGCTATACACAAGTGTATTGCATACAGTAACTGTTCATTATGCTTCATATTTTATGATCCGTACAATGAATATGAAATGTAATGGTGGAAAAACCCTGCTTTAATGGATCTATTTTAATATCTTACAGGTAAATGATTCCACTCACTTTCTCAGATCGGGAAGCCCTGTAGATTTTTCTGGGACACATAACAAAGCACAGCGGTTTCAAAGTGTTGATGTCGAGCCATCTTCTGTGATAAGTAACAGTTCCACTGTGAGGAGCACCAATCCTCTTGAAGATACCCACGAGTTCAGACAGGCCTGTCAGCAGTGTTTTACCAAAGCAGGTGAGATCATTATATGTGAATATAGAACCAAAAGGGAAAACAAAATTGGACCATAAGGGCTCATGCACATGAACGTGTGTACCCGTACCCATGCTGCGGACCATAATTTGTAGTCCGCAGTGCACTGGCACCATTTGTGTGCATGCTATTTGCGGATGTTGACCCATTCACTGGAAGGGATCCGCAAGAGACGGTCTGCACCACAAAAAATAGGACATGTTCTGTTTTTTTTTTCGGTGCGGAGGCACAGGCCAAAATCCCTTGGAAGCGCTTCGTAGTGCTCCGATCCGTGACTACACTCCGCACCGCTCCATATCTTGCGGTTTGCGGTCCCTTTCAAGTCAGTGGGTCTGCATCCGTGAGGTCTGCATACAGTACTGCTGTATGCGGGCACGGGGAACACACACTCATGTGCATGAGCCCTAAGATTTCCATTAGGGCTGTGCAATTAGGCTAGGGCTACATGGTGACAAGTCACACGACATTTCATATAATGGATGTCCACGGCTTCGCTATGAAAACATGACAGTCTCAGAAAAGCCAGGCATGCTGGCAATTTGCCTGCAATCTGGCTGTGTCTTCAAAGCCAAATCACAGCTCTTAAATAGTCGCTCAGCAGAAAGTTGCAGACAAGTTGCACAACTTTTCTGTGATCTTGTGACACATGTTGCTGTGAAGGCACTAACCAACACGTTATATTGGTTGTTGCACTGCCTGAGCTGATGAATGGGAGTGCCCTGGGTCAGCGGCTCGCCAGCTTTGTGACAGTGCTTGTGGGTACCCCTGTATATTTAACTTTTATTCTGTCTGTTCTTTCAGATTGTCTCTGCTGGGTCTCAATACCAAGACCTGCTGTATGGAAGGCAGAAACTTGTACCTGTGAGCCAGAGGCTCACTTGCTGTCAGTGGAAGGATTTTTTCTGGCTAAAAACCTCTGTACTATTTTTTACATATTTGTATATGACAGTACATTGTATGGGCTTTTTTTTAGGATAAAAAGTAGACATTTTTTCAATAATTACAAAAAATGTAATTTTGTAATATACTTTATGCATTAAAAATATAGCAAAACCACTGGTACTCCCATTGAAAACAGCTCAGGATGGTGGTGGTGGTGGTAGTCCTGTACAAATCTGCTGAAACCATTCCATTTCCTTTATACTGTAGTATATTATACAGAACTGAGTGCATTTCCCTGCTTAGAAGGGTGGTACTCCCATCTGCCATTGAAATAGTCTTGCCTTCCAAGGACAGGTGGTACTCCCATTAAGAGCATCTCAGGATGGTGGTAGTAATGTTGCATCCAGTTGTAAGCTTTCCATCTGCTATATAGTACACTATACATAGCTGAGCACATTGCCTTCTATTGAAGGGTGGTACTCCCAGGTCTTTAAATTATGTTGTCTCCTTCAAGAACAGGTGGTACTCCCATTTAAAAAAGCCGAAGCTGATGGAGTTGCTCCTAGCATATCCAGCTACCCTTTCCTAAAGGGTAGAACTCATTTATATTTTTTGCCCTTGCACTGCCAGGTACACCGCCAGGCTCCATTGACTATAATGGGACTCGGCGGGGATCTAGCCTGTTTTTGGCATTAGTGCCAGAATTCAGACAGACAAATAGTACTGCAAGCAGAGGTTTTTGTCTGGCCAAATCCCATCACTAATGCTGGAAACAGGCTGGATCTCCGCCGAGTCCCATTATAGTCAATGGAGCCTGGCGGGTCAGGTGGTATCCGGGTATATCAGATTTAGTGTCTTCTGGCAGGCTGTTCCTGTGAAACTAGCCTAAGTCTGTCCATGTCGTATTGATTCCCTGGGATGCATTTCATGCATGCTATCCAGTGCATTTGTGTGCATGCCAGAGAAACCACTGCCTGCCGGGATGGAATCAGGAAAGAGGGCCTGCCGCCTCCTATCTACACATTAGTAACATATAGTAACATAGTTTATAAGGCCGAAAAAAGACATCTGTCCATCCAGTTCGGCCTGTTTTCCTACAAGTTGATCCAGAGGAAGGCAAAAAAACCCTGTGAGGTAGAAGCCAGTTTTCCCCACTTTAGGGGAAAAAAATTCCTTCCCGACTCCAATCAGGCAATCCGAATAACTCCCTGGATCAATGACCCCTCTCTAGTAACTATAACCTGTAATATTATTACCCTCCAAAAATACATCCAGGCCCCTCTTGAACTCTTTTAGTGAACTTACAATCACCACCTCCTCAGGCAGAGAGTTCCATAGTCTCACTGCTCTTACCGTAAAGAATCCTCTTCTATGTTTATGTACAAACCTTCTTTCCTCCAGACGCAGAGGATGGCCCCTCGTCACAGTCACAGTCCTGGGGATAAATAGATCGTGGGAGAGATCTCTGTACTGACCTCTGATATATTTATACATAGTTATTAGATCTCCCCTCAGTCGTCTTTTTTCTAAACTGAATAACCCTAATTTTGATAATCTTTCTAGGTACTGTAGTCCACCCATTCCAGTTATTTCTTTAGTTGCCCTCCTCTGAACCCTCTCCAGCTCTGCTATGTCTGCCTTGTTCACAGGAGCCCAGAACTGTACACAGTACTCCATGTGTGGTCTGACTAGTGATTTGTAAAGTGGCAGGACTATGTTCTCATCACGGGCATCTATGCCTCTCTTGATGCAGCCCATTATCTTATTGGCCTTGGCAGCAGCTGTCTGACACTGGTTTCTACAGCTTAGATTTCTGTTCACTAAAATTCCTAGGTCCTTTTCTATGTCAGAGTTACCCAATATTTTACCATTTAGTATGTACTGGTGACTTGCATTATTCCTTCCCATATGCATACTTTACATTTGTCAGTGTTAAACCTCATCTGCCACTTCTCTGCCCAAACCTCCAGTCTATCCAGATCCATCTGTAGCAGTGTACTGTCCTCTTCTGTGTTAATTACTTTACACAGTTTAGTGTCATCTGCAAAAATTGATATTTTACTGTGCAAGCCTTCTACAAGATCATTAATAAATATATTGAAGAGAATAGGGCCCAATACTGACCCCTGTGGTACCCCACTAGTTACAGTGACCCAATCTGAGTATGTACCATTAATAACCACCCTCTGTTTTCTATCACTGAGCCAGTTACTTACCCACATACAGACATTTTCTCCCAGGCCAAGCATTCTCATCTTATATACTAACCTTTTATGTGGTACAGTGTCAAATGCTTTGGAGAAGTCCTGATATACAACATCCATTGATTCCCCGCGGTCCAGTCTAGAACTTACCTCCTCATAGAAACTGATTAAATTGGTTTGACATTGATAACAAAATAATCATTAAAGGGGTAATCTCATCATGGACAATAGGGGCATATCACTAGGATCTCGCACTTATATCCAGAATGGAGCCCTGCAAGGTTTTGGCTGGAGGACTCCAGTCCGGCCACCACCAAGCCGGCTCCCCATAGAAATGAATGGGAGCGTACCGTGCATGTGTGGCCTGTGCTCCCATTCATTTCTATGGAGCCAATGGAAATAGCCAAGCCAGCACTCGGCTATTTTTCGCTGGCCCCATAGAAAATGAATGGAGGGCGGCTGCGCATGCACAGTGCGCCTTCCTTCACTTTCGGGGCTCCGTTCTGGATATAGGTGCGGGTACCAGTGGTGAGACCTACACCTATAAGACAATGGGAGCATATCCTAGTGATTAATAATAATCCAGGCAAAATGTTCAATTAACTGAGATTTTTACTTAGGTCATAATTTCCCTGCCCTAATTTCCATATTTTAATTTCATATATTTTATGCTATATTTATCTTTATTTCTTTAGGGTTAAAGTCCTTAAGCTACAATTATCATCCCAACTTGGATCATAAATGCAAGAAAGACATTTTAATAGGAAGAATGAAGAGTTCTGCCGATGACACCTGGAAGAGAATCAGACCAAGACCAACAAAGAATCACTATGCGGGTCAATACTATATATGTAAAGGTAACTGATGATCGCTGAAAAGCTTATTACTGGGGCTTTTAGGAGCCACATGACCAGAATGGTTTACTTGTGACCATTCACTCTATCTTTTACAGTTATAGCTGTACATTGAGCTCTAGATCTCTTAGGAATGCATTATGCCCCAGAACGGCAGATATCTGAGCTTTGCTAATATAATATATAAGTCCTGTTGAACAGTTCTTTAAGATCCCAGTCTGTGCTATACCTGATATTTGCAGCACATATTTGGTTGCAGGCCAGTATCCAGGTCTGTAAGGAATACTTGTCTCACTTCACTAAGTGGCATTTATCATGTAGATAAAGTTATTACAAGGCCCTTACTAATGTATTGTGATTCTCCATATTGCCTTCTTTGCTGCTTGATTCCTTTTTCCATCATTATACACGGCTCGTTTCCAGCAGTTATGGCCACCGCCGCAGTACAGATACAAGGTGGCCAGGACGCCATATGCTGCGCATGCGTGCCCACGGTCCTGGCCACCAGCGAGACCAACGCTTTTTCCTATTGTGTGCAAGAGCGGTCAGTGTAACCCCTGGCTATGAGCAGTGTATGGTGTGATGGAAAAATGAGTGAAGCCAGCAAATGCAGCAATATGGACAATAATAATACATTAGTAAGTGCCTTGTGTTAACGTTGTGTATAAGATAAATGCCATTTACTGAAGTGAGACACAGACAATAGTGCTGATTACCATATGAGTGAGTATGTACAGGCATCATGTATGTGTCTTTTCTTTTGAATGTTGAATGTTGGTTTTCTTATATTTTCTAGATGTTGCTCAGGGCATTGAGTGCACTTACCCAGGATGTTGCACATTTGCATATTGTCAAGAAGAAATCGATGTATGGACTCTGGAGAGGAAAGGAATGTTTTGCAGAGAAGCAATATTTGGAGGCAATAGCGAAGTCAATTTGACAATCCCACATCTACTGCAGGAGTATTCTGGGACATTCGTATTTTTGTGCGAGGTAAATTATGACGATAGAGAATATATACGGCCTACAGTCAGTGATCCATTCTGCCTTCTGAGTGCAGTTAAAGGGGTATTCCCATCTCACAAATGCAGTTTGTATAGTTAGATATAGCCATACCAATATTATTACTAATAGAATGTATTTATATAAAATGTATCTTCGTTTAGAAGATTTTCCTATTTGTATTTCCATTGTCCCACACACATCAGTCAGGCCGTTGCCCCTGGTTACGACCACCGCGGCCATGTAGTAGTGGTGGTCAGCTTATTCTTGTTCAAACCGCTCTGAGGTAACTGCTGTATTGTGAACGCACATTGTATGAGCATGCGCAGACACATCTTAGGGTACTTTCACATCTGTGTTTTGGATGCTACCAGACCAAAACACAATGGTCAGGATCCGTCCAAAACACAGACTTTATAAACGGATCCTGCTCCATAGAGATGAATTGATCTTGGCACAGGATCCGTTTCTCTGCGTTTTGGAAGTGCAAACAAAAATGCTACAAGCTGCGTTCTTGTCTGCGCTTCCAAAACGCAGAGGAACTCATCCTGTTCCAAGATCAATTCATCTCTATGGAGCAGGATCCGTTTATAAAGTCTGCGTTTTGGACGGATCCTGACCATTGCGTTTTGGACGGGTAGCATCCAAAACACAGATGTGAAAGTACCCTAAGATGTGTCTGTGCTCATGTAATGTGCGTTCACAATACAGCAGTTACCTCAGAGCGGGTTTGAACAGGAGCAAGCCGGCCACCACTACTACATGGCTGCGGTGGTCGTAACTAGGGGCAACAGCCTGACTGATGTGTGTGGGACAATGGATATACAAATAGGAAAATCTTCTAAACGAAGATACATTTTATATAAATACATCCTATTAGTAATAATATCGGTATGGCTATATCTAACTATACAAACTACATTTGGGAGATGGGAATACCCCTTTAACTTATCTGCAGCTGCGAGATGCCACTTATACCTGCCGATTTTCTGGACCAAGCTCATATGCATCTTATGTACTGTTAAAACATTGATCTCTGTGTGCAAAGTGTCCATATAGGGTGCTGGATGAGTGTGAACACATCACCAAACACATGAATCCCAAGATGTGTCAGATTTGATGTGACGTATTATCCTCATTCTTTCCTTTTACTTTAACACGGGGGTAGACAAATCCCAGGAGCCAGGTATCCAGTGTAGACATTTGCTTCTTGTGGCTAGTAGTGGCCATACACCTTAGCTGTCAGTCATTCCTCCCATAAACATTTGTTCTCAATACAGAGAGGGGAATAAGCTGCTGTCAGACACCTGTGGCAGCAGCTTTTTATATTGCGGATGCAAAGGATCGGGCATGTTGAGTTAAAAACTCCTGTGCACATTAGATAGTCGGTCGACACCTCTGTAGCAGCTTATCTCCTGTGAAAGTAAAGGATTGGGCATTTTGACATCTAGCTTGCACAATCCTTTTTTGCCCTAATATTGCCATCAGGGGAGAGTCTGGACAATCCCATACATGTTAGATGGTTGCCCAGTCCAACCCATATTGTCTTATTCAGCCAGGCTTCTTCAGTTATGTGTAGTCACCTTGAGGGTTTTTTACTTTGTTTCTTATAAGAGTGAAAGTTTAAATTGCATGACTTGGTAAAAGATGGCTCCTGGAGTGTGCTAAGTCTGCAGTGATTTGTCAAGCCCTGGTGCAATGTATGTGACTAAAGCCTTTATTAGACTTTATCGATTGTCAGGCAGATCATCGCTAACAATTATTCGTAGGAGCGCTCATTAGTGATGATCTGCCTGAGTAATAGTGCCGCCGATTACCTGATTGACAAACTCATTCTTTGGACATTCGTAATCTTTAAACAGGTTAAAAAATCATAGGCAGATCGTGCTGTCTAATCTCGACCTGCTACCGGCAAATATAATGGTTTAGTATGAGGACGAGCGATGGCATTAGCGATCACTTCTTCCCATACTGTGGAGGAGATCGCTGCATGTAATAGCTGCGGCCTCCTTTGCTGATGAGCAAGTGAAGAAACGCTTCCTTCCCGACAATCGCATGCAAAATCTGCAAGTCCAATACAGCCCTAAGACTGTGTATACAGCATGTGACTAATGATGCTATAAAAGTGAAGTGAATTACATTGATTGAAGTTTTATATTATGAGATGATGATATTTTATTCCAGAAATGTTTTGACCACAAACCCAGGATTATCAGTGAAAAAAATAAAGACAACCACATTAGCTGCTCACATCCTGTTGCTAAACATCATTTTGAAGAAAATAAGTAAGTATGAAAGGATGGCATCTATTAACATTAAAGGGTTTTCTCATCTGCCGTTACTAAGGCGAGATGGGACTAAGCACCGACCACCAGGTGGCCAGGAAACAAGGGAGCGGGCCAGCACTACGCTGTTTCAGTATCTCCCATCGCAATGCATGGGAACCACGGAGACAGCATTGCACAGCAAGTTATGCTCTTTCCCGGTTAGGGAACCGGTATAGCTGGCTGTGCTATGCCATTTCTATAGCTGTCATACACTGCAATGGGAGCTACCGAAACGGCAAGCACCAATGCCGACTGGTGGTAAGGACTGTGTCTTATCTGGAATTGGTAACTGCAAGATGAGACAACCCCTGTAAATTATGAAGTTGTGATCTTTATGAATGTTTCAGTTAATTAAAACTGTAGTGAAGAAGGTATGTGACCTGCTTGTTTCTACACTTATTTCTATAGAAATCTGATTAAGGGTCCATTCACACGTCCATATTTCTGACTCCGCATCCATTCCACAATTTTGTGGAACGGGTGTGGACCCATTCATTTCACTGGTGCCGCAAAAGATGCGGACATCACACCGTGTGCTCTCCGCATCCGTAGTTCCGTTCTGCGGCCCCGCAAAAAAGAGCATGTCCTATTTTTGTCCACAGCCGCAGACAAGAATAGGCATTTCTGTCATAGGGCTGCAAAACACTTACTGATGTCTGAATGGGCCCTAATATAGCAGTAAGGGCTAGTAGCATGGGATAGAGTAGTGGCGGTCAACCTCTCGGATTGTGGGGGCTACAAATGAGTCCATCGGAAAGCTGCTCTTCATATTCAGCCAGGTACGGCACAAGGGGATTGGCATATGCAATAAGGCAATCTTTAAAGGGGTTTTCCAAGATTTTGATGGCCTATAGTCAGGATAGGTCATCGATATCTGATGAGTGGGGGAACAACTCATTTTATCTCTGCCTAACAGCTGTTTGTAGAGGCCACGGTGAGCGCTGCAGCCTCTTCCTAGGCCACTGACATGTTCATCGGTCATGTGGCCTATGCTCAGCTCAGTCCCCTTCAAATGAATGGGCCTGAGCTGCAGTACCAGTCACAGCCACTATACAATTCTGGTATAATCTGCGAGGAGGCTGAACATATATAAGTCGTGTAAAGTTGGAAAGGCCTTACTAGATATCTTCTTACCAGTGGCTTATCACACATGTATGTGCTATATGTATGGTACATGTATTAACTATGTATTTTTTCCTGTAATACAGGTGTCTTGTTCACCTGTTCAGAGACACTGCTGTTAAGTACTGCAAGATCCGTCCATTCAGCAAACACTTTGTACTAGATCTTTGTCGACATGAGGTTCAGTACGGATGCTTAAGAGATGACGATTGCTTCTACGCCCACAGCTTGGTGGAACTAAGAGTCTGGGTCATACAAGAAAAGACAGGTGAGCCTGCTTGGAGTAGTGGCTGCTACAAGCTGAAGTACTCTAGATATAAGTTTACACTGAGGTATGAGAGATCCATTCTCCTGTCCATTATTGTTCACCAAGATCTCAACAACAGCAGCATTTCAGGAAGGTTTCCTTGTCCCCCTGTGGTAAGTAATGAGGGACGGGACAGTGACTACAGTCTAAGGCCCCATTCACACGAGTATACAGCTGCTGTGCCCATGTTGCGGACTGCAAACTGTGGGTCCGCAAAACACAGGCACTGCCCATGTAAACTCTGTATTGCGATGCAGACCCATTGACTTGAATGGGTCAGCGATCCGCAAGATATGGCAAAAGATAGGACCTTCCATGGGCTTCCGGATCTGCTCTGTAAAACAAAGGAAGCCAGTGTCCGCACCGCGATGTGGCGTTCACGCCTTCAGTGCCCGTGTTTTTAGGACCCGCAGTGTGCAGTCCGCAACATGAACATGGCGGCCATACGGTCTTGTGATTGAGGGCTAATACATACAGTACTATGTATTACATAGCATTATATTGCTTCTTTATTTTTTGCATATAGGAATTTCTTTTGAAAGAATTGTTCAAGAGTCTGAGTCATATTGGGCAAAGGAGTCCAGTTCACTAAAGCCCCAGGTACCTGTTAGTTTTTTGATATTTCTTGTATGTATGAATTTATGTTGGTTATATATCTTATTCTGTACAGATATTGTCATTGCTCACAACATTCTTTATCTCCATTGGCACTTACATACTATGGTAAATTCCCTTTTTCAAACACAGAAATTCAAAGGATGCCAGTCCATCTCTGTTTGTTTCTCTTTCTGGTGTGTGGGAGTAAACCAGACAGTGTCCAGTAATGTTAAATGTATCCAACTTTTAATATAACTATCATGGGCGGACTGGCCATAGACCCTACAAATCCGCCCAAGCCCTCCTCTTGGCCGCAGGCTCTCATCAGTAATTAATGTAGTATTCCGTGTTGTACTGTAGTATTTGGTTCTGTTGCCCCCACCTTCTGTCAGTTTGGACCCACCTACGACATGGAGTCACTTTTAGGTTTTTTTCCAGTGCCACTTTAAGTTCCCAGTCCGCCTCTGATATATAAATATATGTGACCCTTCTCAGCCAGTCAGTATATATTTTGCACACCTCTCCCCCAAGAGTCTGGGGAGGTTCTTCAGTCCACCATGTAATAGCTCCTTTTTCACACTCCAGCAGTTAGCTGACTTGTAGCTTTTAGATAGCAACTAGAGATGAGTGAGCATGCTCGGCCGAGCATACTCGGGAGCAATTTTCGAGTAGTAGCGTACGCATCTTCTAATCTGTACGCATCTTGTAATTTGTACGCATTAGTGTACAGATTAGAAGATGCGTACGCTACTACTCGAAAATTGCTCCCGAGTACACTCGGCCGAGCATGCTCACTCATCTCTAATAGCAACTTCTTTTTCACTCACTGCGCAGAGGAAAAAAAAAAGAAAAATAAGGGAAAACTGGAAAAAAAAAGCAATGAAAGATGCTTGATTTTACGTCAACAGAGTCAATATCAATCCAGTCTTAGAGAGGACCTCCCAACAGCCACCTTTACCTGGCTGTAGCTGACACTTTTTTCTCCTAGGACCCCCTGCTCCTGAGAATTTGGTGCCGATAGCTTTGGCTTAAAGAAGAACTCCGGACAAAAATTTTATTCCATGTCCTGCTAGAAATGTACATGATATAATCTGTAGTGAATGTAATTTTCTTACTAGTGTCTGAATTTTTGACTTATATCATCCTGAAGTTTCTTATCTGTGTCATGTGACCAGCAATTAGACCCACCAACTCACACAGAGACTTATGTGTGGACAGGAAGTCTAATTCTCTATGTATTCCTATGAGACTGAAAGTGAGGCTCCCATAGGAATGAATAGAGCAGTTACTGGCTTTCTGTCCTGGGTCAGTTGGAGGTCAGGGAGTTGGTCACATGACCCAGCTACAATAAGAGAGGTTTTTACTCACAGAAACAGTCACTGATAAGAAAATGACATTCACTACAGATTATATAATGCGCCTTTCTAACAGGTCAGAGAATAAAAAATTTTACGGGGGTTCTTCTTTAATGTAAGCAGGTTTTATACTTAATGGGGAGTTAACCAGATCTCTGACTTTGTCCATGCCGATTGGACAGTGTCATAGTCAATGGCTTATTCTCTATTGAGAATGAGTGCCAGGAACCATCCCATTGATAGGGTATGGTCACAATAGCATATCTAGAACCAAAATTAACGGCATCGATTGCGCAGGAATGGAGGAGCCTAGATGGAAAAAAGAACAGCAGCATCTGCAGGGAAGGAGCTACAGCCAGGGAGAGGAGGCTGCTTTTAAAAGGATCAGAATGGCATAAAAAAGAGATGCTGACCTCACTGATCCCCTGCTGCGCCCAGTTCAGTGCTTGCCTGGTCCCCACTGGCCTCTTCTGGGCACACAGGAAATAAGCGATGTCCAATCTCCGGTTGAGGTTGGCATTATGACAATTACATTTGCTACGTCTGTGTACTCTGGATACGTTGTGGTTTCTTGTGTTACGTTATATACCATAAATTTGTTTTCAGCTGTTGAGCATTCCCAATAGTCCAGGATACCCAAATTTCAACATCAAATTTGTTTGTGGACAATGCTGGAGAAATGGGCAAGTGATTGAATCAGACAAAAATCGAAAATACTGTAGCGCAAAGTCAAGACACACGTATGTAATCTCTTTGTAGTCATTTAGTAGACTAAAAATTGTCCTCTCTGATAAAGGATTTACATTTAGAGCCTTAAATATAGTTTCCTAACGACACATCATGTATTTATCGTAGATGGGCTAAAGATCGCCAGGTTGTTCTTGTGATGTCCAATGAGCGCAAAAAGTGGATATCTATCCGACCGTGTCCCATAAAGAAGCCCGTACCTCTTCAGTTTGAGGTGATTTTAATCTTAATTCTTGTAGTTCCTTAGATAGCCTGTTGAGATGGTTATTACTGTACATCAGTGTGCTTTAGTAAAATCAATACCTCACGTTGTAGGCCAAGATTAGGAGATGTCATCGCTCTATTTTTTTACTGATTCACTGCTCCGTTGCGGCGCTGTGTCCCCAGTTCTGTTTTGGCTCCCCGAATGCTAATCAATAGCATACATGTAGCCAGGAGTGGGGGAGCACAGTGGGGCTACGGAGCAGCAATGACATCTCCTAATCTTGGCCTACAATGAGAGGTATTGATTTTAGAAAGTACAAACTGATGAAAGGTCCTCTTTAAGAGGGTTTTCGGGAGTAAAATATTCATGAACTATCCTCAGGATAAGTCAATATCTGACTGGTGGGGTTCCGACACCCGGCACCTGTTTAAAGAGACCGCTGTGCCCAGGTGAGCGATGTGGCCTCTGTGCAGCATACCAAGCACAGTGCCGGTCATTGTGTAGTGGTCGTGCATGGTATTGTAGCTCAGGCCCTTTCACTTGAATTGGACTGAGCTGCACCTACTGTAGACCATGTGAGCAATGAACTTGATGTCATAAGCCTAAAACAGGCCGTGCCGCTTACCAGAGAGGGTCTCTTCAAAAAAGCTGGTTGGTGGGGGTGTCAGGAGTCAGACCCCCACTAATCTGATATTGATGACCTACTACGGATAGGTTATTAACCCTTTTCATGACCGGGCCTAAAAATGACCCTTCAGTGACCCTAATTTTTTTTATTTGTTTGACTACCAAAATAATTTTTGCAGTTTGTTTTACTTGACACTTAGGACTTTTTATTAGGATGTTTTTTTTTAAGAGATTTATTATATTTTTTTAGGTTTAATTTGGAAGAAAACTGCTAATTTTTATTTAAAAAAAAAAAAAGCAATTCTTTTTAATTATAGCTTTTTATTTCTTAAATATTAAAACTGACACAAAAATGAATTATTGCAATGGGTTCCCTATTTGGTGACGATCGTTTTGATACATAACATGTATAGGTTTTCTTGAACGAGGCGAATATGGTGACGGTTTCCGTTGGCGACTGCATTTTTTGTTTTTTCTTTAACTTTTTTTATTTGTATTTTTATTATTATTATTATTATTATTACTTATAAATTAATTTATTTTTGGCACATATGATGTCCCCCAGGAGGTCATAAAAAGACCTCTGGAGGACGTTGACTTTTTTAGGACTTTTTTTTTAACACTTTTTTTTTTTTTTTTTACGATTTCCACTGTAACTGGGTCATCCACAGGAGCCCCAGTTACAGGGGAAAACATCCCCCTTTGGGGGCAATAGACACAGGTAGAGCTGATCAGGGTCTTCTTAGATCCTGCAGCACTGCTCTGGCCCCGAGACACCCGGCGGTTTTGCGACCGCCGGGACTAACACAGGAAGCGGCGCTGCCACTTCCTGCTCCCTCCTGCATGCTGTAAGGTACGTCTCTCCTCCGACACAGGAGAAGGCAGAAGTGGTAATAAACTGCTCCTGTCTGCTCCTCAGGGTCCCCGCTCTGTCTGTAAGCCAGGACCCGACCTGCTCCTGCTCGTGAGCACTGGGATTAAGGAGCTGCCTGAACATTTATATACGTGCTATGGCAGTCGGGAAGGGATTAATAATTCACATACATAAAACCTCTCTAAGGGGCCATTCACATGGCGGGTTTTACCACAGAAGTTTGGTGCCAACAGCCACGCCGAAAATTTCTCTAAAAACCTACCAGCACCCGCATCTTTTCTGCCTCCCATTTTTTTCAGCGGGAGGCAGCGCTGAGGATCGTGGAGCGGCAGCATAAAGACTTAAAATAAAGACCAGTTAAAAAAGGTTTTTAGCCAAAAAATAAATAGAATGCAATAAATAACAAAAATGTCCATGCAGGGTGTCTATAGAAGGGTCTGTTGAATAGACCATATAATGTATTGAGAAACTTAAAAAAAAATTGTGGGGTGAAATGGAAAAAAAATATAAAATTCTGCCATTGTTTTTTGGGTTTCATGCAGCTGTTTTTTTGTTGACTGCTGAAAGAGATCAGTAAAGCAGAATATGTGTAAAAATGGGGGAGAGCAGTTAACCTACCATTGGTTCTTATACAAATATTTGTATTTTATCTCATACAGTTATGTCATCATATATTAAATGCCAAAAAATGTCAGTATATAGGAAATTGCGCATTTGCTCACAGCCAAGAGGAGAAAGAGATATGGACGTTCATGAAAGATCTAGGCAGTAAGTAAATCTGCTCCCATCCTGTAATGTCATTTATTCTACATCAGTGTCTTTCCTCTTCTTTTGTCCATTGCTCAAGTTCTGTGTTAATTAAATTCTTGATGAAATTTTCATATTTTGTGGTACCTGTTGTGAATGACCCTTATGCCTTGTAAAATAAAATATAGACTTTTTAAAGAGCTTTGTGTGCTCTCAGTGCATGAGACCATTAGGCCCTTAGTTATCCAAACTAGCTTGTTGTCCATAACTACCAATCCGAACCTGGCCTTCATTTCTGAAACTGCTCTGGAACCATTAAAGGGGTTCTCTGGGATTTTACTACTGATGACCTATCCTCAGGATAAGGTCTGACCCCCGCCGATTAGCTGTTTGAGAAGGTACCAGCACTCCTGTGAGCGTGGGTACCTTCTCGCAGCTCACCAAGCACAGCGCCATACATTGTACAGTGGCTGTGCTTGGTATCACGCTCAGCCCCGCTCCTAGGCCACGTGACAGATGAACATGACGTCACTGGCCTAGGAAAAGCTGAGAGAAGGCATCGACGCTTACGGGAGCTGATCGGCGAGGTTCCCAGGTGTCGGACCCCCACTAATCAGATACTGATGACCTATCCTGAGGATAGGTCATCAGTAGTTAAATCCCGGAAAACCACTTTTAAGTTGCACCGTGATTGGTTGTTCTGGGCAGCATAGACATCTTGGGTATTGCCATCTTAAAAATGTATGGCACATCCACCTCTGGGACCTACACCTATCTCCAGGACAGAGGTCCTCTGAAACTATGTTCTGCTTTGGAAGGCAGTCAATGGCCTCTGCATCTAGGAGGAGAATGTGAGGAGAGGTGACCATGTACACACAAGGACATTTAGTCACTTCTATGGGAGTTAGCTAAAAAGAGTTTTTTTCTGTGATCCCTATAGAGGTGAATGGAGAGAGCCGTGGACTTGTGTGGCCACCTCTCCGTTCATTTTCGCCCTGGATGCAGCAGCGACCTCACCAGGCGGAACGGGGGTCGCTGTCCATCAATGTCTAAGTGACGTTCACATGGTGGGTTTTATGGGTGGAATTTTGGTGCAGACAGCCGCAGCAAAGATCCGCCGGTGGCCACGTTCTCTCTGCCTCCCATTCGTTCCAGTGGCAGGCAGCACTGAGGGTTGTGGAGCGACGGCTTAAAGTCGCGACCACGCTAAGAACAGACATGTCTCTTGTTGGTGCGACCACGGCTATAAGCCTCCACTCTTTGATCCTCAGCACCGCCTCCCATTGAAATGTATGGGAGGCACAGAGGACGTGGCCACTGGCGGGTTTTTTGGTGAAACTTTGATGCACCTGTCCGCATCAAAATTCCGCTGTAAAACCTACCATGTGAACAGGCCCTAAGAGTTTTCTCTTTGAACAGTGTTGAGAAGATTGTTTTTTACTTGTTTAAAGGGAACCTGTCACACTGAACATGGCGTTTAAGCTGCAGAAAGCATGTTATAGAGCAGGAGGAGCTGAGCAGATTGAGATATGTAGTTAAAGACCGCCCATTAGTGCTGGTGATGTCACCAGGCTCACTGCGTTACCAGATATGAAGAAAAAGCCCTTGCCCTGCGTTATGCAGTGCAAGGTAAGGGAAGGGAGAGCATCGGAGCTAGAAACCCCTTTTAATATATTGAATCTGTTTTATGAAAGCATTTGTAGACGAGTGAGGGGATTACTGAAAGCCACCAATCAAATCCCTGCTTTTACTTTAACTTGTGAAGATGAGAGGTGGTTAGTAACTGTGATCAGTAAACCTCTAGTGTTTGTGTGCACTAGTTGTCATATACTAGGTCATGGTTTAATGTGTGTGAATTAAATTGTAATACGCTCACTTTCTGGTCAGTTCAGGATATGGAACAATTGTATGAGAAGTTGAACAGCAAGAAGACTGCAAAAGGGAATGAGGTTTCAAGTCAAGGGAGCAAACAAATTCACCTTCCCACTGACTACGCAGAAACCGCAGTAAGTTTTTGTCTGACAGGGAAAAATCAGAGTAGGATTAGTGAGAAATATAGTTAGCATACTAATAGCAAGGTGTCCTACAGTTAAAGAACGGTACACAACTGTGAGAATGGATGGGGGCATTCGAGCACCTGATGCTAACACTGAAATATAAGAGAATTGCTGTGTTACTAATGTTCTGTGGGAAGGGCTGATGACCAGGTCTCTTGGTTTTTTTTTTGGTTTTTTTTTTAAATCTTCTATGCAAAAATGCACATTTTTTCATAGCCCTTTACAATGTTCTTGTAATATGTGCGAAAAAAGCCCTACCATGATGCTTTTACCTTGTTCCATCTAATTCTGAATATTACTAGATAGTAAACTAAGGCCCCATTCACACGACCGTATGAATGGGGCCGTATTTATCTGCAAAAATGCGGGAATAGATGCGGCCCCATTCACCTCTATGGGGCCGGGAGCCGCGGCATGGAGCTAGCTCCGTGCCGCGGCTCTTTTGAAGCATGTCCTATACTTGTCCGTGCGCACTTTTCCAATGGGGCCGCACGGCGTCTATTCTGAGCGCTGTTCTGAGTGCATACGGTCATGTGAATGGGGCCTACGTTTCTGTCTGCAGGCAGTTTATAGTATATTGATGACTTAGGCTACTTTCACACTATGTGTGTATGTGTATGTGACACGTGTGGGGCCGGAGCGCTGTACTTGCGGCAGCACGGATCCGGCGGCACCCTTCACCCGCCGGATCCATGCTGCCGCTAATGTGAAAGAGGCCTTATCCTCAGGATAGGTCATCAATATCTGATCTGCAGAGTTCCAACACTCGGCACCTCCAGCGATTAACTGTTTGATAAGGAGGCAGTGCTCCTTGCGAGTGACGCTTCCTGTTCATTACATTTCACGTCTTCTTCTGTAGAGCGGTGGCATAGTGTAATTACAAGTACTCGCTCCATTCAAGTGAACGGAATAAGCAGTCATCATTACACTCACTTCCAAGATGAACTTCAGTGTTACGAACAGGAAGCGGCGCTCGCATGGAGCACCACCTTCTTATCAAACAGATGATCGGGGGAGGTGCCGGGTGTCAGACCCCCACAGATCTGGGGCTATCATGAGGATAGATCATCAATATAAATCTCTGCACAGCCTCTTTAAATCATCCTTTAAGATGATATGGTGGTAAATATCTGATTTCTGCAGGTTGATTTTCATTGCTGGCTTTGTGGTAGAAACTGCAATAGTGAGCGTCAGTGGAAGATGCATATCTCATCAGAAAAACACAAAGAGAAAGTTTTCCATTCTGAAGATGATCAGAACATCTGGCAGCATCGCTTCCCTACTGGCTGTTTTAGCATATGTAAAAGGTAAGTTTACATACTTGCTTCTTCATGTAAATCCTGACTTAGGTTAGTTTCAGACATGTGGTAAAGCTATCCGGCAGACAGTTCTGGCAGAGGAACCTTATGTGGCCTAGCCGGATACTGCCATGTGCTGCCAGACCTCATTGACTGCAATGGGACACCGCTGTATCTCATTGTAGTCAATGGGGTCTCAGTGCTTTCCAGCATGCGTGCGAGTTCTTACTGTACAAAAACAGATACACGTTCCAGTTTTTGTCCAGTCGAAGCCCAGTGCTTAGGTTGGAAACTGAATTCCCAGCGGATCCCATTATAGTTAATGAGGTCTGGCAGTGCACAGCAGTATCGGGCTAGGCTGGATACGGTGAACTCCGGAAGACTGTTCTTCTGCCAGATAGTTTTAACGCATGTGTGTCACTAACCTTAGATTGGATTGATTCAAGAAATGCCAGCGTTGCAAAAAACAACAGAAGATGCTGTTTGGATTGGAACTTCTTAAAGGCTATGGACACTTTTGAGAACATTTTTTTAATTATTGCACTGTGCTTATTTTGAGCTAAGAAGCATTTTTCCAATTGGTCTTTATTAAACTGTTTGTCATCTGCAGCCTTCAGGTTTTCACTGACTCTGCAGACTGTTTTTTCTTTTTCTCACTGAAATCCATCACGGAGCTGCTCCAAGTGCCTGACAGATCAGCCTGGGAAGAAAGGGATGCAAATGATCTCTTAACAAGCTCTGCCTCTGATGCCACCAGATGTAAGGTAGGTACAGTGCTTTGCGAAAGTATTCGGTCCCCTGGAACTTTTCAACCTTTTGCCACATTTTAGGCTTCAAACAAAAAGATATAACATTTTTGGTGAAGAATCAACAACAAGTGGGTCACAATTGTGAAGTGGAACAAAATTTATTGGATCATTTAAACTTTTTTTGTAATAATAAAACTGAAAAGTGGGGCGTGCAAAATTATTCGGCCCCCTTGCATTAATACTTTGTTGCGCCACCTTTTGCTGCGATTACAGCTACAAGTCGCTTGGGGTATGTCTCTATCAGTTTTGCACATCTAGAGACTGAAATTCTTGCCCATTCTTCCTTGCAAAACAGCTCGAGCTCTTTGAGGTTGGATGGAGAGCGTTTGTGAACAGCAGTTTTCAGCTCTTTCTACATATTCTCAATTGGATTCAGGTCTGGACATTGACTTGGCCATTCTAAGACCTGGATACGTTTATTTTTGAACCATTCCATTGTAGATTTTGCTTTATGTTTGGGATCATTGTCTTGTTGGAAGATAAATCTCCGTCCTAGTCTCAGGTCTTTTGCAGACTCCAACAGGTTTTCATCCAGAATGGTCCTGTATTTGGCTCCATCCATCTTCCCATCAATGTTAACAATCTTCCCTGTCCCTGCTGATGAAAAGCAGGCCCAAACCATGATGCTGCCACCACCATGTTTGACAGTGGGGATGGTGTGTTCAGGGTGATGAGCTGTGTTGCTTTTACGCCAAACATATTGTTTTGCATTGTTTCCAAAAAGTTGGATTTTGGTTTCATCTGACCAGAGCACCTTCTTCCACATGTTTGGTGTGTCTTCCAGGTGGCTTGTGGCAAACTGTAAATGAGACTTTTTATGGGTATCTTTGAGAAATGTCTTTCTTCTTGCCACTCTTCCATAAAGGCCAGATTTGTGAAGTGTTCGACTGATTGTTGTCCTATGGATAGACTCTCCCACCTCAGCTGTAGATCTCTGCAGTTCATCCAGAGTGATCATGGTCCTCTTGGCTGCATCTCTGATCAGTCTTCTCCTTGTTTGAGATGAAAGTTTAGAGGGACGGCCGGGTCTTGGTAGATTTGCAGTGGTCTGATACTCCTTCCATTTCAATATGACGCTTGCACAGTGCTCCTTGGGATGTTTAAAGCTTGGGAAATCTTTTGGTATCCAAATCCGGCTTTAAACTTCTCCACAACAGTATCACGGACCTGCCTGGTGTGTTCCTTGGTCTTCATGATGCAGAACCCTGAGACTATCACAGAGCAGGTGCATTTATACAGAGACTTGATTACACACAGGTGGATTCTATTTATCTTCATCAGTCATTTAGGACAACATTGGATCATTCAGAGATCCTCAATCAACTTCTGAACTGAAAGTAAATGGGCCGAATAATTTTGCACGCCCCACTTTTCAGTTTTATTATTACAAAAAAAAGTTTAAATGATCCAATAAATTTTGTTCCACTTCACAATTGTGACCCACTTGTTGTTGATTCTTCACCAAAAATTTAAAATGTTATATCTTTTTGTTTGAAGCCTGAAATGTGGCAAAAGGTTGAAAAGTTCCAGGGGGCCGAATACTTTCGCAAGGCACTGTATCCTATAAGTCAGTGTTTGACCCTTTATATAGGCCTTGAGACATGACTCGGATAAATAAGCCAGCACCTCATCTGCGGACAGCTGTTTCAAGGTGTTTGCCCCTCATTAGTGCAGAGCAGAGAGTCTGCAGATGAGATGCTGGCTTAGTTAATATCCGAGTCACCAAGGCCTATTTAAGGAGTTGAACACTGACTTATAGGATAGCTGCCTTACATCTGGTGGCATCAGAAGCAGAGCTTGTTAAGAGCTCATTTCCATCCCTTTCTTCCCAGAATTCTAGAGGAGCATGAATCGCCTATAAGTCTCCTGATGTTGATAAAGGTGCTCTCTCCCCAAGGAGACATAGTACCTCCCAAATACAGATCAGCCAAATACAGATCAACCCTTATCGATGGTCTCCTGACAGCAAATAAACAATCAAATAAAAAGGTTGTGCAGGGTTTTATACTGATGACCTATCCTCAGGATAGGTCACCCATATCTGATCGACAGGGATGCCAGGTGTCAGTCCCCCACTGATCAGATATGGATGACCTATCCTGAGGAAAGGTCATCACTGTGTACTGCCTGTACAACCCCTTTAAGGTAATTTACTGTTTTTTATGATCAACCTGGCAGGACTTCAGCTTAAAGGGAACTTGTCACCTTGAAAATGCAATGTAAGCTACAGGAAGCATGTTTTAGAGCAGGAGGAGCTGAGCAGATTGATATACAGTTTTATGGGAAAAGATTCAGTAAAACTTGTATTTTATTCATTTAAATTCCTGCTCAATCTGGGCTTTGAAGTCCAGGAGGCGGTCCTATCAGTGATTGACAGCCTTCCCTCTATGACTGTGTATACAGAGATAGCTGTCAATCACTGATAGGACCGCCTCCTGGACTTCAAAGCCCAGAATGAGCAGGAAATTAAATGAATGAAATACAAGTTTTACTGAATCTTTTCCCATAAAACTACATATCAATCTGCTCAGCTCCTCCTGCTCTATAACAAGCTGCCTGCAGCGCAGACACCGTGACCCTTTAAATGAGAGTTTAGGAATTGTCAGAGGTTAAGAGATAAGGGTAACAGATCAAGCCATCAGAGCAGCTCCCTGATCGGTTTCAATAAGAAGCAGAAAGAACAGTCTGCAGAGTCTGTGTAAACCTATAGGCCTCTTTCACACAAACGTGATGGATTGGCTCAGGATGTGTTCAGTGAAAGCAAGATCAGTCAGTTTTGTCTGCAATTTTGTTCAGTTGTTCATCTTTTTCCTGCACGGGTGCAATACGTTTTGATGCGTTTTTCGTGTGCATAATAAAAAACGGAAGGTTTACAAACAACATCTCTTAGGTCCCTTTGACACGAGCGAGTTTTCCGCGCAGGTGCAATGCGTGACGTAAACACATAGCACCCGCATTGAATCCTGACCCATTCATTTCAATGGTTCTGTGTCCATGTTTTTTTCATGCATCAGTTCTGTGTTGTGTGAAAAACGCAGTTATTCTGCGTTTTTCACATAGATCTGGCTCCATAGAAGTGAATGGGGCTTCAGTCAAAAACGCATTGCATCCTGAAACAAGTGGCTGCTGTTTAGCCCAAAATAAGCACAATGCAATAACAGAAAACAATTGTTTCCGAATGTGTCCATAGCCCTTAAAGGGCTTGTCCTATTTCAGCAAGTGGCATTTATCATATAGAGAAAGTTAATACAAGCCACTTATTAATGTATTGTGATTGTCCATATTGCCTCCTTCACTGGCTAGACTCATGACCACTTTTCAATCCAGCATCGGTGACCGTTCTTGCACGCTATAGAAAAAAAGCAAATTTCCTACATCAATGGACATGCTGTGGTGTTTAAAATCTGTCCCACATTACAATTTCTGCATGGACAAAGTCTGCAGTGTGTGGATGAGATTTGCTTGAACCCCCTCAGTACACGTGAACAATCTGTAATAAACGTACATGTTCATGTAGCCTTGCAGCACGAATACTGCATTTTGTGATAAAAGTTTCAAATAATTTTTGCTTCTACTTTTCTTAAAATCAGGTTCTTATCTGGTTCATGTCTGAATGGAGAGCAGTGCACATGTGCTCATGGAAATGCTGAACTTGTGGAATGGAAAGCGAGGAGCGAAGTTCTCCGCCAAAAGCTGGAGAAAGCACGCAAGGATCAGCTGATTAACCCTGATGATATTGACTTTGGAAAATATAGTTTTTTGATTAAAGATTTCAAGTAAAAGTATCTGATTACGAAATACCACGTGGATAAAATGGTGTAAGAGTTTTTAAAAAAGGTCCCGTTATTGAGGAACCATCAGGTCCTGCTGCTACGAGGCAGAAAAGCATTTTGTGGATGTGGATCTCTTATGGGAGACATCATGGTTACAAAATGAGAGCAAAGGATACTGATACCTACTTCATAAATCGGCATTGCAGACTGATCAGTTGTTATAATGGTAGATTTATACAGTACAATCTCTGATTTCAGGGGGAAGGGGTGATTATTTCTGAAAACGCTTTTATTGATTAGCCTCAGTATTACGCTTGGCCAGCTACTCAGATCTAAAATGGTTGAAATATAGATTTTTAGAGATACAAGAAAAATATTGGAACTGGTTCATAAGATAAAATGAAAAAATGTAACTTTTCCCAATTTTGTTTTATCCTAACTGTGGCTATACCCAAGGTAACCAAAGGGTGTCGCCTCCAAAGGGGAGCCTTGTGGCATCGTTGGTGAGGTTTGTGTCCAGTCCTGCAGCAGTAAAGCATCAGCATGCATGGCCATGTGGACAGAGTATTACTGTTATTGCCGTCATTCCTATTTTTTGCCAGTTAATGTCATATCTCCAATGTGACAGTGACCATTTGAGTAGATTGCTAGCAGTGCGTAGGTGTAGAGTCCCATAGGCCAGGCCGCTAAGCCGCCATCCTAACATGGCCCGTACTTATTTAAAGGGAACCTGTCATCTCCGAAACACCCCCTGAACTAGAGTAAGTGTTGTATAGTGTAAGTGATGCTGAATCCGAATATGTAAGTTTTATCTTCATACTCACTTCCATTCCGACGCTGTGCTCCTACAAACCTGCTGTAAAATGCACTCACTGGACTCCGGTGCTCACTCACATAATGGAGAGGACTCAAAGAAGAGTCCAGTGAGTGCATTTTACTGCAGGTTTGTGGGAGCACAGCGTCAGAATGGAAGTGAGTATGAAGATAAAACTTACATATTCGGATTCAGCATCACTTACACTATACACCGCTTACTGTAGTTCATGGGGTGTTTCGGAGGTGACAGGTTCCCTTTAAGTTTAATATTGGTAGCCATTGATTGAAAACCTTGTTAATGTTGTATTATTATTACTACTATTATATTGGTAAAGTATTTGATCATTTAGTGGAACATACACACCATATGCTGAGCTTGATATACTGTAGCTGAAATCCGTTCATGTTTAACCTAATGTCCCATAGGGCACTTAAAGGGGCATTCTCATTGTATAAGGTCATGGTATATCTTGTCTCATAGCACTTAAAGGGGCATTCTCATTGTATAAGGTCATGGTATATCTTGTCTCATAGCACTTAAAGGGGCATTCTCATTGTATAAGGTCATGGTATATCTTGTCTCATAGCACTTAAAGGGGCATTCTCATTGTATAAGGTCATGGTATATCTTGTCTCATAGCACTTAAAGGGGCATTCTCACTGTATAAGGTCATGGTATATCGCTAGGATAGGCATTCGCTTCATGATCTAACCCCTGGGATCCTTCCCTGGTTTCCCCTGCACAGCATGGCTCCTGTCTATTGTTCCCAGGTACCAGCCATATCAGTAGTGTTCTTCAGTGGGACATTTCACCTGTAAAGTCATTTCCCTTAACATGGGGTAATATTAGCAGCTTGTTGACCATGTTTTGTGACCCCTTTAACGTGAAATCATTCTGTGGTTATTGGTTCGTTTTCAGTTCATTGACTGTTTTGCCAAAATTTACACTGTGGATTTTTTGTCCACAGCGGGTAGATGAGATTTCTCATCTACTTTGCTGCTAATGTAAAATGCTGGAGGTCCGCAGCTCATCCGTCACATGTACATTGGGGGCTTCTCCCAGCTCGTACATAAAATGGGCAATGTAAACGTAGCCTTACCTATTTACTGACCGCTCCGCTTATGGTTCCTGCCTTTTTAGGCCCCATTCAGACGACCGTGTTTCACGGCCGTATACAGCCATGAAAGCCCGGCCTGTGCTGCCCCAGGGGACGGGAGCGCACGGCGCCATTGGTTGCTATGACGCCGTGCGCTTCCTGAGGCCGCGGCCGTACAGTGAAACACAGTCGTCTGAATGGGGCCTAACATGAGGAATATTTTAGTTTTGTCATATTCTTTACATTCTTATAGATTGTATATTTAGTCACTGGGGGAGATTTACTAAGCTAAATGCGCCCATATTCTGACTTTGTTGGCACCTAAAAACTGGCATGCAGGCTTTGAACCACATTTATGTGTTTTAGACACTTCTTGCACCTAGTGGGAAAGGGGTGTGACTTAAAGAGGCTATCCGAGTGTTTAATAGGATAGGTCATCAGTATCAGATCGGTGGGGGTCCCGCACCCCCTCCGATCAGCTGTTTGAAGAAACCATGGCCCTCCACTGAGCGCTGCAGCCTCTTCTTAGGCCATACGATGTAACCTTCATCAGTCACGTGGCCTAGGCGCAGCTCAGTCGTATTTAAGTGAATGGGGCTGAGCTGCAATACCAAGCACAACCACTATACAATGTACAGCGCTGTGCTTAGCAAGCTGTCAGGAGGCTGCAGCACCTCTTCAAACAGCTGATCGGCGGAGGTGCCAGGAATTGGGCCCCCACGATCAGATACTGATGACCTATCTTAAGGATAGATTATCAGTACAGTGGTCAGTAAAGTTACAATATTAATTTGTTCTAGGACAACCATTGTATGTTGAAACTATTGTAAGTTGAGTTAGGCCCCTTTCACACCAGCGGCACGGGGCTCCGGCAGGCTATTCGTGCTGCCACAGGTGCACGTGTGGGGCCGGAACTACGCTCTGGCCCCATTCACTGTAATGGGGGCGGGCCGCGGATCCGGCCGCAGCACGGCAACCCCTGCCAAGAGGCGGCCGATACGAAGCGTAGTTCCAGCCCCACACGTGCACCTGCGGCAGCACGGATCCGGCGGGCTGTTCACCCACCGGAACAGCCTGCCGGAGCCCCGTGCCGCAGGTGTGAAAATAGCCTAATTGGTTCCACAGCCCAAAAATGTCATCCAGGATAAGAGAAAATGAAGATTTAAGAAAAATAAGCAGATAACTAAGACAGATAAAACAAATCCTTACATATAACAGTCAGGAATAGCTGCTAACTAGCAACTAATCCAGTTATATTACCAGAGAACTGGCCTTGATTGGTTGGATCTGAGTCTGAGACATTGTATGCTGAGTCTGGTTTCAACTTACGATGGGTCAGAAAAGACCATTGTGTGTTGAAAATATTGTATCCTGAGGGATCACTGTATTGATGTTTTTCATACACGTGTGCAGGCTACATTTTTGCATGCCATCTTTTCCTTATGGTGCCGTGTACATCCTTGCATCAGTATATCATTAGGTGGTGCCTGCTTGTGTTGTGTTAAAAAATACACCAAATTTGTGCCCATAATGTAGGGCAGAGTAAGTCCGTAGGGATTTATCCTCCAGCATGAGCCATTTTAACAAACTTGACACATCTCTAGACTGTGTAATCTGAGTGTGCACTGTGTGAGTATTAGATGGGATTAGTAAATCTTATGTTTCATGTCATACTTGTGTATGTTTGCATTCTGCTAGACATTTAAAGGGGTTATTCAGAAAAAGATATTTAGGATTTATCCTCAGGATAGGTCATCAGTATCAGATCTCAATTCCCGTCAATCAACTGTTAGAAGAGGTCTCTTCCAAGGCCAGTGACATCACTGTTAGCGTTGAGTGAAGCGCGCTTCAGATCCAAAATCCGAAGTCGCTTTGTTCAAAACTTCGTTTGAATGCGGTACAGAGACACGTCTCCGTACAGCATTCAAATGTATGGGCTGCACCGAGGTGACATTTAAGTCAGCTTCGGTACTTAAAATCGTTTTAAAGTTGTATAATTGAAGCCCGAAGTTCTCCACCGAAGTCTCGTGATTAACAAGTGTCACCTCAGCAGAGCCCACTAATTTGAATGCTGTATGGAGACGGGTCTCTGTACCGCATTCAAACCAAGTTTTGAACAAAGCGACTTCGGATCTTTGGACTTCGCTTAACTAATCACTGTACATCAGTCACGTGACCTCACTGCAGCTTAGCCCCATTCAAGTCAATAGGGCTGAGCTGCAATACCAAGCACTGCCACAATACAATGTATGGCACTGTCTTTGGAAAGTTGCCAGCAGCCTGCATCGGTCACCAGAGCTCTGATGAGCGCAGCGGTTCCCTGAGGATGCCAGGACTAGGACCCGCTGATGTGATGACCTTCCCTGAGGATAAATCCTCATATTTTCCAGGATAACCCCTTTAATGGAAAATCCCTATATAATGAATAGACATTGCCATTGTGATTGTACCTTTATCTAGCCAGTTTGGGGGTCTTACAAATTTGCCCCCGTTTACCAGTGTGTTTGTGCCTTTTTTCGGGTGCATTCTTCTGCACAATTGTGTCTTATCTGCTATGGGGCACATTTATTAACCACTGGCACTAGTCTCTGAGCAGTCTGTCCCCGGCAGGTAGGTGGAGCGACAAATCTATGAACGTGGCACAACATTTTTATTTTCTATCTCGTTTTTATAATTGTATAACAAAGAACAGGAATGCAAATGCCAGCAACTTTGTGAAGATTTATGAAACTGTCTAACAGAAAAACGCTTTGTTGCCCATAGCAACCAATCACATTGAAGCTCTTATTTTTTTATTTTATAATAGAATACGAAGTAAAAGCTGGATATTGATCGGTTGCTATTGACAACAAACGGGGGGGGGGGGGGTAGACATTTTCATTAAATCTCCTCCTTGTCTTCACAAAAACTTAAAAAATACAGCACATGTTCTCATGGTCGGTCACATATTGTAGTGATGTGAATGTTTTTGCATTTAGACTTGTTCCCACTTTGTATAGCCTGCCATGTTTTATAAAAGTATTTGCACTTAATATAGGGGTACAGTGAAGTAAGCCGGGATACTACAAGCTTATCATGGATGCATCTTAAAGGGTTTCTGTCACCAGATCTGGGCATATTAAACAGGATGACATTTGCAATGTGCAAATGTCACCTGATGCCCAATCTGGTATTAATTTTTCTAGTGGTGCCCCCGTTTTTGATAAAAATGATGTTTTATTTTATGCTAATTAGGCTTACTAGGTGCAAGGGGCGGTTACCTTGCACCTAGTAAGCTCCGTTTGCCCACCTGCGGTCACGCCTACCTTGTCTTGATTGACAGGGCCAGGCAGCTTGTTCGATCCTCTGCCGGCCCTGTGCGCGATTCAAATCCCGCGCCTGCGCCGTGTGGAATAAAATCGGCGCAGGCGCAGTGAGCGGCGCTGGCCGCCGGGCTCCCGGCTACCTCACTGCGCCTGCGCCGATGACGTCAGAGTACACGCTGACGTCATCGGCGCAGACGCAGTGAGGTAGCCGGGAGCCCGGCGGCCAGCGCCGCTCACTGCGCCTGCGCCGATTTTATTCCACACGGCGCAGGCGCGGGATTTGAATCGCGCACAGGGCCGGCAGAGGATCGAACAAGCTGCCTGGCCCTGTCAATCAAGACAAGGTAGGCGTGACCGCAGGTGGGCAAACGGAGCTTACTAGGTGCAAGGTAACCGCCCCTTGCACCTAGTAAGCCTAATTAGCATAAAATAAAACATCATTTTTATCAAAAACGGGGGCACCACTAGAAAAATTAATACCAGATTGGGCATCAGGTGACATTTGCACATTGCAAATGTCATCCTGTTTAATATGCCCAGATCTGGTGACAGAAACCCTTTAAAGGGCTTGTCTCATCTGAGACATTTGTAGCATATCGCTAGGATGTGGGAGCCGCACCTATCTCTAGAATTAACCCCCCAAAGTACACGAGGGTGCACAGCACAAGTGCACCCACCCTCCGTTCACTTCGACACCACCAGTGCTCATATGAGACAACCCCTTTAACAGGTGTTGAATATATGGAGGGTCTTTCAGCGTCATGGGCCAGTACAGTACATTTTAGCTGGAAATCCTTCAGATCATTCGGGGTAACCTATAAAGCAGACATTGTATTCATTTTTCTATTGAGCCTTTGTATCTGTTCTGTTTTTGCCAAATTGTTAAATGTAAAGTGTTGACGGCTCGTTGCAGTGTTTTAATGTATTTTTATATGTTAACCGTTTAATACACTCTTGTATGTATCAATTTCATCTACACGGAATAAACCTAATGATTGTACCATACGCCTTAGTCATGTGTGTGCTTTGTAAAAGGAACATATAGGGGCACATGCATCAAACCTGTTAAATGATGGAGCATGGCATATTTGTGCCATATTCTGTGACTTAAAGGGGTGGGGCTTATTGGGAGGGGTGGGGCTTCCTGCATCTCGCCATATTTACTATAATTTACACCAAAAATTTGTGTAAGTTATAGCTCAAGATTTGATTTTCTGGCAAATAGAGGGTCAGAGATGCAACAAATTTATTACGATGCATGCACCTTAAAAAATTAGATGCACACAGGAGAGCAAGACAGGGAGTAGCTGATGTATAACATATAGGGACAGTATATAGTATAAATCGGCTACTCCCTGTGTCTCCTCCTCAAAAGGGGCTGCTGACTGCACAATCTGCCCTGTATCTCCCGGCGTGTTAGATACTCATTGTGCCGGGGATACAGAAGGATTATTCACTGTCAGCTCTGACCACACTGATCAGTTTCTATATAGCAGGAGGGCAGAGCAAATATATATGCATAGTACAGATGTTCATTCCTAGAAATATATAGGAGCCAGCAGGGAGGGAAAAAGAATTAACCCCAGCCGTCTTCACAGTGAGCTCTGCTCTGTCCTGTGTAGACACACCTGCCTTAGCAACGCTCATTTAGGGCCTATTTGCGGAATAGGGGCGGGCCCGTTCAACTCTATGGGCGGCACGCTATCTTGCCGAGCACCGGCTCAGCAAGAAAAGATAGAACATGTCCTATACTTGTCCGTACACACGGACAAGTATAGGCATTTTCAATGGGGCCGCCCGGCGTGTGTTCCGAGCGCTGCGGAACACACGCCGGGCGGCCCCCGCATTTTTGAGGGTCCGCAGTAATGCAGACCCGCAAAAATATGGCCGTCTGAACGGGGCCTTAGAGAGCGCTGCTAAGGGCTTATTCAGATGACCATATATTTGTGTCCACATCCATTTCTCAATTACAACGGGGCCGCAAAAGATGCGGACAGCACACCATGTGCTGTCCACATCCGAACTTCCGTTCCACGGCCCCATGAAAAAGATATAAAATGTCCTATTTTTGTACATTTCTATCATAGGGCTGGCCATTCTGCTCTGCAAAATGCGGAACACACAAATCCGGTATCAGTGTTTTGCGGATCTGCTTTTTGCGGACCGCAAAACAGATATGGTCTTCTGAGTCAGCCCTAAGGGACTTTTCAGGACAGGATTTCTCCTATAAATGTACAAGTTCTCTAAATAAAGTGTATTAGAAAAATGTTCCCTATCACTGTCCATACACATTAGAAGAAAAAAAAATTAACGGCAGTTAGGCCCCATTCACACGACCGTATGTACATTTCCGCATCTTATCCGCATTTTTGCGGATAAGATGCGGAACCATACGGACCCATTCATTTTTCCATAGGAGAAAAAAAATGCGGAATGCACACCGTGTGCATTCCGCATCCGTATATTACGGAAGTTCTCCCTCAAAAAAAAGGAAACATGTCCTATACTTGGCCGCAAAACACGTCCGTAGCCCCATTAAAGTCAATGGGTCTGCAAAATTACGGAACACTACGGAAGACTTTCCATATGTCTTCCGTTACGTTTTTATACGGATCACGGAATACATACGGTCGTGTGAATGGGGCCTTACTCTTAAAAAACACTGAAAAATCTATTTTTTTTTAATCAAAAGCGCCTTTAATATAGGGACAAAAAAAAACAACAAAAACCTATACAAGTTTGGTATTGCAGCATCCATTATGACCAGTGCTATAAATGTATAATGTCATTTATAACACTTGGTGAAGCCTGTGAAAAAAGAAAATTTCTAAAAATGCCGAAATTGTTGTTTTGCCTAAAATGTAATAAAAAGCGATCAAGAAGTCTTATGTAACACACAACATGTTGCAATCACACAGCCCTGTCAGAAAAAGTGAAAATGTTATGGCTCTCAGGATATGAGTACGCAAAAAGATTTTTAATTGATTTTTTTTTTTAAATATGTAAATTTGCTATCACCATAATTGTATGGATTCATGGAATAAAAGTATCATGTCCGTTATACCACGAGAGGAAACCTGTGGCAAAAATCTAGTAATTTATTTAGTTCCTTCTGCTCCCAAAATGTGGAATAAAAAGTGATCAAAAATTCTTATGTACCCCAGTGGTGCCAACGAACACTACCACGTTCTGTAAAATAAAAAAAATAAAAAAGCCCTCAGACAGCAACGTCGACAGAAAAACTAAAAAGTTATCGGTCTGAGAATGTGGCAACACAAAAACTATTTTTTATAATTATGAAAATGTATATTTATTGTGCCAAAGTAGTAAAACAAAAACGATGTAATGTTATTCCCATAATCAAGAGGACCCACAGAATAAAGGTAAGAAATGATGTATATTGCACTATTTATAATGAAAAACATAACAATGAATTACTCTTTTTTTTTTCCATTACTCCACAAAATAAGTTATATGTACCCCAAAATTGTACCTCTGCAAAATACAGCACATCCTGCAGAAAAACAAGCCCTCATGTAGCAGCATCTATGGGAACATGAAAATGTTATAGCTCTTGGAATGTGAAGATGGAGCAAAAAAAGGAAAAAAATTGTTTCGTTCTAAAGGCGGGTTAGTATGGTTAGTAAGTATGCACATCCAGTGTAGTACATGCCGGATGGTTGAACAGCTGAGTGCTCCGGCAATGACCTGGTGAATGCACAGAGCCCGTGACACGATATGACGTCATCCACATCCCCGCTTGTCATGTGTTCGGCTGGGGGCGGGGAGGAGAGCTTTGTGACTGTGCCTTAGCTTCCCTATACGCGGCTGATCTTTGGATACGCTCCCCGCCCATGGCTGAGTGTACGCCGCGGAAGTCCAGTGTGACAGACGTGGCGGCGCTCCGTTCGCGCTGGTGGCGGCCCCGGGGTGTGATGAGGAGAAGCTCCGTCCTGCCCCCAGCGGGCTCGGGCCGCCCATCTGCTCTATAAGCGGAATGCAGAGGCCGGCCTGGCGGCACGTTAAGCGGCTGCTGTGTCTGATGGGCCGGAGGCCTGACCTGCTGTGCGGGGCCATAGCGCTGACCTGCGCCCTCCTCGTGGCTCTCAGGTTCACCTGCAGGTAACTAACCGCCCCCAATGCAAAGTACTACTACTGTCATCTCTCAGGCAGGACTCTGAGGTGTCGGCACATGAACACTGCATTTGTCATAGTCCTATATACTGTGTGTATATCATAGTCATGTATACTGCATATGTCATAGTCCAATATACTGTGTATAATCATAGTATACAGCACATGTACACCACATATATGTCATAGTATACAGCACATGTACACCACATATATGTCATAGTATACAGCACATGTACACAGCATATATGTCATAGTATACAGCACATGTACACCACATATATGTCATAGTATACAGCACATGTACACAGCATATATGTCCTAGTATACAGCACATGTACACAGCATATATGTCATAGTATACAGCACATGTACACCGCATATATGTCATAGTATACAGCACATGTACACCACATATATGTCATAGTATACAGCACATGTACACCACATATATGTCATAGTATACAGCACGTGCACACTGCGTATATGTCATAGTATACAGCACATGTACACCACATATATGTCATAGTATACAGCACATGTACACCACATATATGTCATAGTATACAGCACATGTACACCGCATATATGTCATAGTATACAGCACATGTACACCACATATATGTCATAGTATACAGCACATGTACACCGCATATATGTCATAGTATACAGCACATGTACACCGCATATATGTCATAGTATACAGCACATGTACACCGCATATGTCATAGTATACAGCACGTGCACACTGCGTATGTGTCATAGTATACAGCACATGTACACCGCATATATGTCATAGTATACAGCACGTGCACACTGCGTATGTGTCATAGTATACAGCACGTGCACACCGCGTATGTGTCATAGTATACAGCACGTGTACACCGTGTATGTGTCATAGTATACAGCACGTGTACACCGCGTATGTGTCATAGTATACAGCACGTGCGCACTGCGTATGTGTCATAGTATACAGCACGTGCGCACTGCGTATGTGTCATAGTATACAGCACGTGCGCACTGCGTATGTGTCATAGTATACAGCACGTGCGCACTGCGTATGTGTCATAGTATACAGCACGTGCGCACTGCGTATGTGTCATAGTATACAGCACGTGCCCACTGCGTATGTGTCATAGTATACAGCACGTGCACACCGCGTATGTGTCATATTATACAGCACGTGCACACCGCGTATGTGTCATAGTATACAGCACGTGCACACCGCGTATGTGTCATAGTATACAGCACGTGCACACTGCGTATGTGTCATAGTATACAGCACGTGCACACTGCGTATGTGTCATAGTATACAGCACGTGCACACTGCGTATGTGTCATAGTATACAGCACGTGCACACTGCGTATGTGTCATAGTATACAGCACGTGCACACTGCGTATGTGTCATAGTATACAGCACGTGCACACTGCGTATATGTCATAGTATACAGCACGTGCACACTGCGTATATGTCATAGTATACAGCACGTGCACACTGCGTATATGTCATAGTATACAGCACGTGCGCACTGCGTATGTGTCATAGTATACAGCACGTGCGCACTGCGTATATGTCATAGTATACAGCACGTGCACACTGCGTATGTGTCATAGTATACAGCACGTGCACACTGCGTATATGTCATAGTATACAGCACGTGCACACTGCGTATATGTCATAGTATACAGCACGTGTACACTGCATATATCATAGTCCTATATACAGCACGTATATACTACATGTATGTAGTATGTTATATGCACTGTGCTTCAGGTCACGTGTCAGTCTGAATGGAGTATTTCAGCTTTTCCTTGAGCTACACTATGTCTGCCATGCCTGATATACAGGTGTCATGTGGCAGTGTTGTCAGGTAGTCAGCCCCTCCCCCATGTGTAAGATCTGGTTGACAGGGGGAACGGTAAAGACCCTCGTACGTGGAGGGGCTGAATCTTTGATGCACTTAGGCTACTTTCACATCTGTGTTGCTAATTCCAGTTTTCAGATCCGGCCGAAGATCTCACAGCCGGAATTAAACGGATCCATGCCATCATATGCATTAAATAAAAACTGAACAAACCGGATCAGGTATCGCTAACAAAATAAAATGCATTCAGACTTCAGAAAATGCTGACAGACTCCACTTAAGATGGCCATACCGTAGATTCATCTAATTTATGAAGGGGCAGTCCTTGCACTTGGAGTAAAAATTACGACAACCCCTGGTTGGTGTAGTTTTTCTCTAACAATTTACACCTGTTTCCTGGCTAGAGTCCTGACCCCATACATGGTCCCCATCATGCCCAACTGGCGGACACAGCGCAATACTGTCCATGCCGTTAGTAAATGTGCCCCTATGTGCCTGGTTGTACCACTTTCCACAAAGGGCCTATCTGTCCTCTTTAGATAGTCCTCCTGGTGCTAGGACCCCCAACCATCAGCAAGTGTGGGGTCCTGATTGGGCAACCTCGGCCCATAACAACCTATTAAATAGTGGGGTTTGTAAATTCTCCCTAGTGGAATTTCATGCAGAAAATCTGCTGCATTTACCGGCAAAGAGGAAGCCTTTCCAGACATCCCAACCACACGGTGCGGAGAAGCCCCCAGTGTAAACTGGTTTGTGGTGCCGGATTTCAGTCACCAGGTTTTATCCGGTACTTTCAACCTAATGAAGAGGCTGAAAACATCAGAAAACCTTCTGTAAACCCAGTAGCAAGGCCACCATGAAAACCAGATCATTTTGGGTAGATCTGCTGCAGACCCGCTGTGTGGGCTGTACCGTAATAGTCAGTGCTCCACCGCCAATGTCTGGTGGCCATCTTCTGAAAAGGAATGAAACCTTCTTGTGAGCCTCCTGCACTTCTGACACTTAGAAGGTGACCACGCCGGGCATGGAATGTGGATCATCAGATTTACTGACAATGCTGGGGTTCATTGTATTACGTGGCGTGTCCAGACGGCAGGAATGTTCCATGGAGTAAACGTGGCAGCGTTGTGTGGCTACTTATCTTCATTAGGATACAGCAGGGTAATGTGATTTATATCAACTCCAACCAGGATGTACGTGCCGAATCCCACCCCTCCCTGCAGCTTCTGTATTCACAGGTCACAAAGGAACCTACTCAACAAGTTCTATGTAGGCACGCCGAAGGGGGTTGTCTTAGCCTGAACGTTCCTCCAGTAATAGCGTCATGATGACCTATGGTTTCCTGCTGCCATGTCTTCTCCTAAACCTAATGGTAGTAAATGTGATCGCGGAGAAATCCAGCTGTAGATCTGCACTGTTGCGTATGCATTGCATCGCCTTCATGTTCCACAGATAGAGTCCACTGTATATCCCTAGCCTGATGGGCCTCAGCTGCTGCAGAACTCGTTTAATAGGGACAGCAATTTATCAATTAGTAATTAGCCTGATACTTCTCCAAAAAGATGTTCTGCAGCAGCTGATGCGTGTAATGAACCTTACTATAGTTGGAGTAATCTATGACCAATATAATAAGGCCTCTTTGACACGTCCTTGGTGACATCCGTGACAAGTGGTCAGTGGTTCATCCGTGAAGGATCCGTTTGTCATCTGTATTCCATGGACACTGCTAGGCTGAAAGGTGGTTTCAAGAGTGTCTCCTACAAGTGGTCCATGAAAACCACGGACTGAACACTGATAGCGTCTGTGGTTTTCATGGACCCATAGACTTTGTGCCTGAGGGATCTGTAATCACGTACAAAATAGGGCCTGCTTCCGTGGTGTCACCACAGATCCGTGGTCCCTGGAGATCTGCAGATGTGTGAACACATGCTGTAAAGTCAGTGCGTACATGAGTGGTCCGTGGAGACATGAACACATGTCCATGATTCACTGACGTGACAAAGAGGCCAACACTTGCCGTAAAGGGGTTCTCCAGTGATAATGCTATTTTACCAAGTGCCAGCAGCCTGCCCCACTAAGCTAAGGATTCATACTTACCTGTTCCCCACCGCTCTGGTCCTCTGCACTGCTTCCTCTGTGATGATGAAGACACCAGTGAGCGACAGGGAGCAGGTAAGTGTGAATCCTTAGCTTAGTAACATGGCATTATTGGCGGAGAACCCCTTTAATGCTGTGATTATGTACCCAGTCTCAGTGGTGACTACAAAAACGCCCCGGGTACAGGCAGCTGGTGACACTGACCCCCGGGTACAGGCAGCTGGTGACACTGACCCCCGGGTACAGGCAGCTGGTGACACTGACCCCGGGTACAGGCAGCTGGTGACACTGACCCCCGGGTACAGGCAGCTGGTGACACTGACCCCCGGGTACAGGCAGCTGGTGACACTGACCCCCGGGTACAGGCAGCTGGTGACACTGACCCCCGGGTACAGGCAGCTGGTGACACTGACCCCCGGGTACAGGCAGCTGGTGACACTGACCCCCGGGTACAGGCAGCTGGTGACACTGACTCTTACTATATCATTACAGTTTTCTATTTGTTTTCAGCCGCGCCAAAGATGTCACCATGCCAGCAAAGCTGCCCATGCGCTTTTTCACTACGGAGTCACCAGTGGTGGACCTCTTCCTCGGCCAGATTGACTATGCAGATCTTCTTCGTCAGGACTCGGAGATAACCTTGTTTTTTCTGTATGCGCCCTGGTGTGCACAGTCCAATGCTGCAAGAGAACAAATTGAACATGTGGCTAATAAACTTGCAGATCAGGTAAAGTCATTATTTCTGTATTATATATTCAGAAAAATACCCCTTACTTAATCATTTATTTCTGTTACTGATATCCATTGCATGATTGGGGTGAGACCAGACGGTGGGGCGAGCTGTGTGCGGAAGCCAAGGGCTGGGTGCTGAAGGAGAGCAAATGTGTGCTCCTTCACTTCCGGAGCCAAGGTGGGGCCCGCACCTATTTGTCATTGATGACATATTCTAGCACTTTGCCATTAATGTCCCAGATGAGACAATAACCCAAAATGGGTGTTTAAAATAACATTTTGGACTAAATAGTAGCAGAATTGCCCTGGAAAACCAATAATTTAACACAGTGCGAATACATTATAAGAAATTTCCTGTGAAGCAGTTTCCTAATGTTTTGTGAAAACTGTAGCCCTGAGGTGGAGATTCACTAACGGCATCATCCTGAGAGAGAGAAGTCGCTGCTCGTTTTTGTGGTTGAAACCTATACAGAGAACCTGACGTCTTATATTTTCTTTTGTAGGTACTTTTTGTGGCTGTCAACTGCTGGTGGCATCACGGCAAATGCAGGAAACAAAGAAGTTTTTTTTATTTTCCAGTGATTAACTTGTATCATAGGAGGTAAGTGGCCATGGGCAGTCAGTTATTACCTGTGTAATGGCTTTGCATTATGTCATGCTGCCGTCAAACGGGGTGAATTCTAACCTACCTGACCACAGAGAAGTCCAATGCGCTGTGCAGTATGGACGGCATTACATATGATGTGCAGTATGGGCGGCATTACATGTGATGTGCAGTATGGGCGGCATTACATATGATGTGCAGTATGGGCAGCATTACATATGATGTGCAGTATGGGCGGCATTACATATGATGTGCAGTATGGGCGGCATTACATGTGATGTGCAGTATGGACGGCATTACATGTGATGTGCAGTATGGACGGCATTACATGTGATGTGCAGTATGGACGGCGTTACATGTGATGTGCAGTATGGGCGGCGTTACATGTGATGTGCAGTATGGGCGGCGTTACATGTGATGTGCAGTATGGGCGGCGTTACATGTGATGTGCAGTATGGACGGCATTACATGTGATGTGCAGTATGGGCGGCGTTACATGTGACGTGCAGTATGGACGGCATTACATGTGACGTGCAGTATGGACGGCGTCACGTGACGTGCAGTATGGACGGCGTCACGTGACGTGCAGTAATGGACGGCGTCACATGTGACGTGCAGTATGGACGGCGTCAACATGTGACGTGCAGTATGGACGGCGTCACATGTGACGTGCAGTATGGACGGCGTCACATGTGACGTGCAGTATGGACGGCGTCAACATGTGACGTGCAGTATGGACGGCGTCACATGTGACGTGCAGTATGGACGGCGTCACATGTGACGTGCAGTATGGACGGCGTCACATGTGACGTGCAGTATGGACGGCGTCACATGTGACGTGCAGTATGGACGGCGTCACATGTGACGTGCAGTATGGACGGCGTCACATGTGACGTGCAGTATGGACGGCGTCACATGTGACGTGCAGTATGGACGGCGTCACATGTGACGTGCAGTATGGACGGCGTCACAATGTGACGTGCCAGTATGGACGGCGTCACATGTGACGTGCAGTATGGACGGCCGTCACATGTGACGTGCAGTATGGACGGCGTCACATGTGACGTGCAGTATGGACGGCGTCACATGTGACGTGCAGTATGGACGGCGTCACATGTGACGTGCAGTATGGACGGCGTCACATGTGACGTGCAGTATGGACGGCGTCACATGTGACGTGCAGTATGGACGGCGTCACATGTGACGTGCAGTATGGACGGCGTCACATGTGACGTGCAGTATGGACGGCGTCACATGTGACGTGCAGTATGGACGGCGTCACATGTGACGTGCAGTATGGACGGCGTCACATGTGACGTGCAGTATGGACGGCGTCACATGTGACGTGCAGTATGGACGGCGTCACATGTGACGTGCAGTATGGACGGCGTCACATGTGACGTGCAGTATGGACGGCGTCACATGTGCTAGTTTGTACTGTGCAGTATGGACGGCATTACATACGGCGCGCAGTGAGGACGGCATTATACATGTGCTAGTTTTTACTGTGCAGTATGGACGGCATTACAAGCGATTTGCTAGTGATTAAATGCACAGTGGATGGCAGCATATGATGTGCTAATGAGAGAGTCAATGCACTGTGCGGTGTGGACAGGGTTATATATGTGCTAGTGATTCAATTTACTTTGCATTATGGGTGACATTACATATGATGTGCAGTATGGATGGCATTACATATGTGCAGAGTGATTCAATGCACTGTGCAGTATGGACGGTATTACATATTATGTGCAGTATGGACAGTATTACATATGATGTGCAGAGTGATTCAGTAGTCTGTGCAGTATGGACGGTATGACATATGATGTGCAGTATGGACGGTATTACATATGATGTGCAGAGTGATTCAATGCGCTGTGCAGTATGGACGGTATTACATATGATGTGCAGAGTGATACAATGCGCTGTGCGGTATGGACGTCATTACATATGATGTGCAGTATGGACGGTATTACATATGATGTGCAGAGTGATTCAGTGCTCTGTGCAGTATGGACGGTATTACATATGTTAGTGATACAATGCGCTGTGCAGTATAGACGGCATTACATATGATGTGCAGAGTGATTCAATGCGCTGTGCAGTATGGACGGTATTACATATTATGTGCAGTATGGACAGTATTACATATGATGTGCAGAGTGATTCAGTGCTCTGTGCAGTATGGACGGTATTACATATGATGTGCAGGGTGATTCAGTAGTCTGTGCAGTATGGACGGTATTATATATGATGTGCAGTATGGACGGTATTACATATGATGTGCAGTATGGACGGTATGACATATGATGTGCAGTATGGACGGTATGACATATGATGTGCAGTATGGACGGTATTACATATGATGTGCAGAGTGATACAATGCGCTGTGCGGTATGGACGGTATTACATATGATGTGCAGAGTGATACAATGCGCTGTGCGGTATGGACGTCATTACATATGATGTGCAGTATGGACGGTATTACATATGTTAGTGATACAATGCGCTGTGCAGTATAGACGGCATTACATATGATGTGCAGAGTGATTCAATGCGCTGTGCAGTATGGACGGTATTACATATGATGTG
Source organism: Rhinella marina (assembly GCA_900303285.1). Classification (NCBI taxonomy): domain Eukaryota; kingdom Metazoa; phylum Chordata; class Amphibia; order Anura; family Bufonidae; genus Rhinella; species Rhinella marina. The sequence continues at coordinate 98,081 of ONZH01004157.1, forward strand.
CAGAGTGATTCAATGCGCTGTGCAGTATGGACGGTATTACATATGATGTGCAGAGTGATACAATGCGTTGTGCGGTATGGACGGTATTACATATGATGTGCAGAGTGATACAATGCGCTGTGCGGTATGGACGTCATTACATATGATGTGCAGTATGGACGGTATTACATATGATGTGCAGAGTGATTCAGTGCTCTGTGCAGTATGGACGGTATTACATATGATGTGCAGTGAGTGATTCAGTGCTCTGTGCAGTATGGACGGTATTACATATGATGTGCAGAGTGATACAATGCGCTGTGCGGTATGGACGTCATTACATATGATGTGCAGTATGGACGGTATTACATATGATGTGCAGAGTGATTCAGTGCTCTGTGCAGTATGGACGGTATTACATATGATGTGCAGTGAGTGATTCAGTGCTCTGTGCAGTATGGACGGTATTACATATGTTACTGATACAATGCGCTGTGCAGTATGGACGGCATTACATATGATGTGCAGAGTGATTCAATGCGCTGTGCGGTATGGACGTCATTACATATGATGTGCAGTATGGACGGTATTACATATGATGTGCAGAGTGATTCAGTGCTCTGTGCAGTATGGACGGTATTACATATGATGTGTAGTATGGACGGTATTACATATGATGTGTAGTATGGACGGTATTACATATGATGTGCAGTATGGACGATATTACATATGATGTGCAGTATGGACGGTATTACATATGATGTGCAGTATGGACGGCATTACATATGATGTGCAGTATGGACGGCATTACATATGATGTGCAGAGTGATTCAATAAAGCCAATAAAGGACCAGTAAAGTAAGAGCATCGCGCTTTGCCAAGGATATGCAAAATCAGGTTGTGGTCTGTACCGGCCATCTGCTGGTATCAGGGTTTTAGTGAAAATGCTGCACGCGTGGACGGATTCTAGTATTGTTCACCCTGCTGTGTGTTAGTTTCGTAGTTTCAGTCATTTTCCTGCATTTACAGCTGGCATCTGGACAAACTGTAAACTGGTAAAACCTAAAAACTCAGAATTATAATAAGGATCTGAGTAAACATAGAATACTGTAACCTGCTATCATGCAAGCAATAAGACATTTAGATTTTAAGGAAACAAATTCACACCATTTAAAATAACAAAAAATCTATGTACAATAGTGGAGCAACTTTCCACATACAAAGCTTCTAATTTGGCTTTGTGTTATTTTAATGGTGTAGTATCAGAATTTGGAATGAACTATAGGGATACGTCATGACTTTTTAGTCACTTAGCCGGGACCCCACCTTAGAATAAATGAGTCCCTCCCTGGTCTTCCTCGGTCAGTGGTGCACTTGATCAGAGCTGTGTTGCTGAAGCCATGAGCACTACTGGTCGGGATTTTACGGACTGTGATGGAAAGGGGCTTGCGGGGTCCTGGACGTTCTAGCAATATGCCATAACATTAAAAGATTTGAACATCTGCCTGTTGTGGGTTTTTAGGTTGCCCTGAAGATCCGTCAGCAAGCTGGCACTCTGCAGTCCATGGGCATCTCCTGCAGTTAACAGTATATATCAGGGTATATATTCCTGAGTTCTGTACAGGACACCTAGAGCTGTCCTTAGTTTGAAAGTTCATCCTTTCTCACAAGTTTTTCATCAATCCTGCATATTTTTTTCTGTATTTTTTTTATTTTTCTGTATTTTTTTTATTTATTTTTTCTTTCCATCTTAATGTGACATATTTTTGCTTGCAGTTTTGGACCCATTGAGTATAAAGGCCCCTTGACAGCAGGATATATTGAGAAGTTTATTCGAAGAGTTATGAGCCCTGTTTTATATATTCCTTCAATGGAAAAATTAAGGGATTTCCTTTCCAGCTTGGAGGTATTGTCAGCTTGTCTCTCTTTGGCTTTTTTTTAGCCATATGAAAGGCCGCCTTCATACAGCGGGGTTTATGTTTGCCTCTTGGGTTAATTGTTAGATGAGCTTTAAAGCTTCCTTTTTCTTCACTCCCCAAGATCCTGCTGATTTTGGGGGAATAAAATGGGGAGTCAAAATGTCAGAAAAGCTCTCTCCCCCCCCCTTCTATTTATCTCTCTCTCTCCCCTCCTTCTATTTATCTCTCTCTCTCCCCTCCTTCTATTTATCTCTCTCTCTCCCCTCCTTCTATTTATCTCTCTCTCTCCCCTCCTTCTATATCTCTCTCTCTCCCCTCCTTCTATATCTCTCTCTCTCCCCTCCTTCTATATCTCTCTCTCTCCCCTCCTTCTATATCTCTCTCTCTCCCTCCTTCTATATCTCTCTCTCTCCCCTCCTTCTATATTCTCTCTCTCTCTCTCCCCTCCTTCTATATCTCTCTCTCTCTCTCTCCCCTCCTTCTATATCTCTCTCTCTCTCTCTCCCCTCCTTCTATATCTCTCTCTCTCTCTCCCCTCCTTCTATATCTCTCTCTCTCTCTCCCTCCTTCTATATCTCTCTCTCTCTCTCCCCTCCTTCTATATCTCTCTCTCTCTCTCCCCTCCTTCTTATCTCTCTCTCTCCCTCCTTCTATATCTCTCTCTCTCCCCTCCTTCTATATCTCTCTCTCTCTCCCCTCCTTCTATATCTCTTCTCTCTCTCTCCCTCCTTCTATATCTCTCTCTCTCTCTCCCCTCCTCTATATCTCTCTCTCTCTCTCCCCTCCTTCTATATCTCTCTCTCTCTCTCTCCCCTCCTTCTATATCTCTCTCTCTCTCTCTCTCCCCTCCTTCTATATCTCTCTCTCTCTCTCTCCCCTCCTTCTATATCTCTCTCCCCCTCCTTCTATATCTCTCTCTCTCTCTCCTCCTTCTATATCTCTCTCTCTCTCTCTCCTCCTTCTATATCTCTCTCTCTCTCTCTCTCCTCCTTCTATATCTCTCTCTCTCTCTCTCTCCTCCTTCTATATATCTCTCTCTCTCTCTCCTCCTTCTATATATCTGCTCTCTCTCTCCCCTCCTTCTATATCTCTCTCTCTCTCCCTCTCCTTTCTATATCTCTCTCTCTCTCTCCCCTCCTTCTATATCTCTCTCTCTCTCTCTCCTTCTATATCTCCTCTCTCTCTCCCCTCCTTCTATATCTCTCTCTCTCCCCTCCTTCTATATCTCTCTCTCTCCCCTCCTTCTATATCTCTCTCTCTCCCTCCTTCTATATCTCTCTCTCTCCCCCCTTCTATATCTCTCTCTCTCCCTCCTTCTATATCTCTCTCTCTCTCCCCTCCTTCTATATCTCTCTCCTCCCCCCCCTCCTTCTATCTGTGTCTCTCTCTCTCCCCCCTCCTTCTATATGTGTCTCTCTCTCTCCCCCCTCCTTTCTATATGTGTCTCTCTCTCTCCCCCCTCCCTGTATCTATCTAGCTTTTTGCTTTTTCAGAATAATGGTTCTGTAGTTATATTCATTCACCAGCAGGTGGTGCTGGTGTTTTATTCCAATGCCTTAGCCTAACTTTAAATTGTATCTGGTATTACAATAGATGTCTGTGTTAATCAAGGTGGTGGTAAACATATCTTTATGAATTTTTGGTTATTTTTACTCTATCATATTATTTTTCATTTTCCATGTACTAGACGCTAAGTGTCCTAAATGTGGCATAGAACCGGCAGATCTTCTGCACATGCTTTGGGGCTGTAATTATTGCTTTACTTTTAGAGACAAATCATAATTATTATCAATATAGTATATTCAGTTAATCTCCAGCGAGATCCAAAGGTTTATCCTTTAGGACTGGGGGAAGATTTTCCATTAGACACTCATTATAAAATAGCTGCTGGTCTACTGTAATATATTGCCTGTAAGTTCATAGCCTGTCACTATATTCAACCAGTTCCCCCTAGTAGAATAGAATTCATAGATAAAGTAAATACTGTGTCAATGTATGAGAGAATAAGATATCATAAACAAAGGGCTTATGTTAATTTTTGAAAAATTGTGGGCTCCATAGCTGGATACCCCAGTTATGATACTTCAATCAATGCACTTGGTAACAGTATCTAAAAATGTTTAATTTCTAATAATATGCTGACAATTCCTGTAATATAGAGAGAACTCTGCAGCAGTCATGTCCATATCATCACATGTAGGATTACAATGACAGGTAACACCTCTGTCTATAGACCACAGATCTCACCATTCACAATAGGTGATGTCAGAGCTTATCTATTCGTTCCTTGTACAGTCATGGCCAAAAGTTTTGAGAATGTTACAAATATTAATTTTTACAAAGTCTACTGCTTCAGTTTTTATAATGGCAATTTGCATATACTCCAGAATGTTATAAAGAGTGATCAGCTTAACAGCAATTACTTGCAAAGTCAATATTTGCCTAGAAAATGAACTTTATCCCCCAAAACACATTTCAACATCATTGCAGCCCTGCCTTAAAAGGACCAGCTAACATCGTTTCAGTGATTGCTCCATTAACACAGGTGTGGGTGTTGATGAGGACAGGGCTGGAGATCAATCTGTCATGATTAAGTAAGAATGACACCACTGGACACTTTAAAAGGAGGCTGGTGCTTGGCATCATTGTTTCTCTTCTGTTAACCATGGTTATCTCTAAAGAAACACGTGCAGTCATCATTGCACTGCACAAAAATGGCCTAACAGGGAAGAGTATCGCAGCTAGAAAGATTGCACCTCAGTCAACAATCTATCGCATCATCAAGAACTTCAAGGAGAGAGGTTCCATTGTTGCCAAAAAGGCTCCAGGGCTCCCAAGAAAGACCAGCAAGCGCCAGGACCGTCTCTTAAAAGTGTTTCAGCTGCAGGATCGGGCTACCAGCAGTGCAGAGCTTGCTCAGGAATGGCAGCAGGCAGGTGTGAGTGCATCTGCACGCACTGTGAGGCGGAGACTCTTGGAGCAAGGCCTGGTCTCAAGGAGGGCAGCAAAGAAGCCACTTCTCTCCAGAAAAAACATCAGGGATAGACTGATATTCAGCAAAAGGTACAGGGAGTGGACTGCTGAGGACTGGGGTAAAGTCATTTTCTCTGATGAATCCCCCTTTCGATTGTTTGGGACATCTGGAAAACAGCTTATTCGGAGAAGACGAGGTGAGCGCTACCACCAGTCTTGTCTCATGCCAACTGTAAAGCATCCTGAAACCATTCATGTGTGGGGTTGCTTCTCAGCCAAGGGAATCGGCTCTCTCACAGTCTTGCCTAAAAACACAGCCATGAATAAAGAATGGTACCAGAATGTCCTCCGAGAGCAACTTCTCCCAACCGTCCAAGAGCAGTTTGGCGATCAACAATGCCTTTTCCAGCATGATGGAGCACCTTGCCATAAAGCAAAGGTGATAACTAAATGGCTCAGGGAACAAAACATAGAGATTTTGGGTCCATGGCCTGGAAACTCCCCAGATCTTAATCCCATTGAGAACTTGTGGTCAATCATCAAGAGACGGGTGATCAAACAAAAACCTACAAATTCTGACAAAATGCAAGCATTGATTGTGCAAGAATGGACTGTTATCAGTCAGGATTTGGTCCAGAAGTTGATTGAGAGCATGCCAGGGAGAATTGCAGAGGTCCTGAAGAAGAAGGGTCAACACTGCAAATATTGACTTGCTGCATTAACTCATTCTAACTGTCAATATAAGCTTTTGTTACTCATAATATGATTGCAATTATATTTCTGTATGTGATAAAAACATCTGACAAACACACATAAAAACCAGAGGGCAGCAGATCATGTGAAAATATAATATTTGTGTCATTCTCAAAACTTTTGGCCATGACTGTACAATGACCTCTGCACAGGTCACAGAGCATGCCTAGAAAACTCTCCCATAGACATCAGTGGACATCTCCTGTCTGTTTCTTGTGGTCCACGTGGCATCGTTCTAAATGCTGACACATTCCCTTTAAGAATAAATGAAGTTCATGATCATCTTTATTCTCTTCCTTGCAGCCTGGTGTCCTGGGTTTTTTCGAATTCAATGCGTCACCTCAACCACCTGGTTATCTGACATTTTTTAGATCTGCGTTACACTCATTGCAAAAAGGTACGTGTATGCTTGTGCTGAGTAGTGTTTTTATCTAATAAACCACCCTTCTGCCAACACGCGTGTATATTGCATGTGGTGCATGTACACGCTTCAGATCTCATGGATCCTCGATGCAATAACTAAGGTAACTAAGCCATTAGGTCGGAAGCAGTGAGGCAGATTTACTGTTAGGCTACTTTCACACTTCTGTTGTTGTGTTTAGTCCTCTCATGCATTCTGAATAGAAAGAGATCCATTCAGGTTGTCTTCCGTTCCATCAGCATTCTGTTTAACCCCTTAAGGACCATACATGTATGGCGGAAGTCCAGTCCCTACCTTAGCCGCCGGGTTTCTGCTATTTTAAATAGCAGACACCAGCGGCACATGTATGCGATCAGCCATAAGGCTAATCGTATACACTTTCCCCTTCAGATGCCGTGGACAAATGTGAGCAGCCTGGTCCGGTAACAGTGTTCCCTGGGAACCTGTTACTACGCTGAAATAGTCCGAAGCCTCAAGCAGGTTTCAGACCCCATTTCAGGTAAATACCAAAAAAAGGCCACTAGGTGGCAACATTTGATCATGATTGAGCAAATGACGTGTTCTTTGACTATATAGCCATCAAAGAACACTGTGGGCAATCTAATGATTGCCAGTTATTGTCACCCAAGGTGACTTAAAAAAAAGTAAAAAAAAAAAGTTTTTATAAAACTAAAAAAATATAAAAGGTCAAATCACCCCCCTTTCCTTAAAATATAAATAAAAATACTAAACCTATAAATATAATATTACAATATTAATATATAACAATATTAATGCCATACAATAAATGGCGTAATGGGGAAAAAAATAAAAACACCCAATTCGCCATTTTTTTGTCATTTCAACTCAACACCCAATAATTTTTTTATAAAAAGTGATCAAAAAGTCGCACACACTTCAAATTGGTATCACTGAAAAGTACAAATCATGCCGCAAAAAATGAGCCCTAACACAGCCCTGTACACATAAAAAACTACAAAAAAGTTATAGGGGTCAGAATATGGTGATACATTTTTTATTTTTATCAAAGGTTTTAATTTTTTTTTTTTCAGTATTAAAATAAAGTTAAAGAAGAAATATACGGTGCGGTATTGTTGTAACCGTACTGACCTGGAGAATGAAGATAACAGGTCATTTTTACCACACAGTGTACGGCGAAAAAAAAAAATTTAAATTAAAACCTTTGTCAGAATTGCGTTTTTCACCAATTTTTCAGCTTCCCACTACATGGCATGTAAATGGCGCCATTAGAAAGTACAACTTGTTCCGCAAAAAATAAGCCCTCATAAGGCTATGTGAACGGAAAAATAAAAAAGTTAGGACTATGGGAAGGCGGGGATTGAAAAAGATCAAATGGATCCGTTGAATTCCGGTATTGAGATCCTCTGCTGGCTCTCAATACTGGAATTAAGAATTTAAGTGCCTTAGGCTGCATTTACACAGTCAGTGTTTGACCAGTGATTTGTGAGCCAATACCAGCTGCAAATATTTCCATTATACTTTATCTCTGCGGAGTCTCCACTCCTGGTTTTGGCTCACGATACTGAAGGAAACTGACCACACACTGAGGCGCCGTGTACACGACTGCATTTTTTTTGGTCCGCCTCCGATCTGCATTTATTTGGACCAATTCATTTCTATGGGGCTGCAAAAAATGCTGACAGCACATGAATGCTAATTATAGAACGTATCCTATTGTCCGTTTTTGTAAGCAAAAATAGACATTTCTACAATGGGGGCCAAGAAAAGTGCAGGGTGCACACGGCCGGTATTCATATTTTGCAGATCCGCGGTTCCAGTTGCAGGACCTCAATGATCAGTAAGACGGAGGACTGATGGCACTCATCAAAGTTCTCATTTCGTGTGACTGGTGTGTAATAATGGGAGGCATGTGATATTGAGGGGTCTTCAGGCTTTTGGCCTAATTAATGGGTTCATTTTGTGGTGAGTCATGAGGTGATTACCATGCACTGCACATGTCTCCTGATGCGGGCTCCACTGCTCTCATTATCTCACACTGCGGAGATGAGTATTTTAATTGCCACGTTCTCTTTTGGGATAATGAATGTGTAGAAATGTCAGGAGGTGGCCTTTAAGACTAGGAACACAGCAGTGAACCGCTTCCACCTGGTGTGAGCAGCAGGGGGCACTCTAACAAAGATCACTGCACTATGAAATGCTAGATAACCCTCTTCTAAGACTTAAAGGGGTACTAGATAATGACAGACATTTGTAATGTGCTTTTCTCAGGGAACTCAGTGTCTGCAATATAGGCGCTCTACCCCAACGCACACTAGGGTCAATTTCATAGGAAGCCATAGTGGGGGACTCGGACAAGCACGGGGAGAACATACAAACTCCATGCAGATGTTGTCTCTGGGTGGATTCAAACCCATTGACACCAGTGCTAACCACCGAGCCACTGTGCTGTTAGATAACTGTTAGATCTGCTGCGTCCAGTCTCTGAGACCCCCACCAGTCATGAGAATGTTGGACCCTGGTTGTGGAGTGGTGGTTGAGCAGGCTCCATTCAAACTCTTGTCAGAGATGGCAGTCGGGGTTCTCCGGCAGTCCCATTCAGTTAAGTGGAGTGGCATGTTTGCTGCTCCATTCATATGGGGGAAGGGGAGTTACGACACAGGACTTGCATTCTGTTGACTGCTGGGACCCCCCATCCCAATCTTACCATGATCTCCCTACCCAGTTCTTCTTTAATTTCTAGAAGAAAGTGATCCAGCATTTCAATGTGTAGCATACTGCATTTTATGAAGTATAACTGGTTGCTACTGGAAAACTATATTAACCCTATCCCTGCCGAGAACTTCTCGGTCATCCTAGTAGAAAGGCACTTCAGCAGCCAAGGACGTGAGATATGTTCTTGCTAGTAATGGCTATATCTCAGGCTGTATAGCAGCTAAATATGCAATCTATGTCAGTTATAAAGCTTTGAGATCCTTGTCCCTGTGTGTAACTGTGGATGACTGCAGTGGAGGGTAGCATGTCATTTTGCACATGTTCTCCCCCTCCATCAATCAGAGAGCATAATTGCTTTCTGATATTTGACTTGCATAAGGGCTTATTCTCTGGGCTCATAGAAGTAAGTAGTGCTATGCACACCACTGTTTTTCGGCATGAACCAGGGGTCCATGTCAAGAAACTCTTGTGTATGTCATAGCTGTTCATTATCCACATCCCCACCTCCGGTCTATACTTCATGTCTCCTCATGAACTCCATTCCTAGAGAGATTCAGCTGAAGCTTTTACTAGCTGTATTCAGGATCATAAGCCCTGACAAGTAGAGGAGGATGAGGCAGCTCTTTACCTCAGTGTTGTGAAGTAACTTGTCCTGCTGTGATTAGGACAGGTTTTGTGTGTACTAATAGGACGGCGGCCATTTTCTTTCTCCTAATAATTGCTCCCTACATACTGTAAATAGTCATTATAACTAATGGAACGTATTTGGGAATATAGTTATAATAAAGTAAGTATTTTCATTTGCTTAATTTCTGGAGAATCCCTTTAAATCATCTTTCGCCTAAAGCAGGTCACCTGTAAATGGTGATCTGCTATGAGCAGACAGTGATTGTCTGAGGACGTAATGTCAGGGTAGTGATCACTGGTCCCCATACAGAGGTGATGACTGCATGTAAATGCAACTTTCATCTCTGTTCATCCATCAGGCAGTGATCTGGAACTGAATTACCTATTCGTCGACAAGTGGCGGTTCAGGTTTCCGACCAGATTGGCTGGCGTTATGTGATGCTCTGTGGTTCTGCATTTTATTGAAAGGAAATAATGTGGAAGTTTCTCATTCATTTCTGCTTTTTTCTGACAGATTACATAGATACAATTCGATTTGGAGTAATCACTCATCAAGCGCTCGCAAAGGAAATCTCTCTCAGCAGTCCAGGAAGCGTTTATTTGCATAGAAACATCAATTCCTCTTTAGTAAGTATTTCTTATGACTCCTGTTAGGGGCTTATTTATCAAAACTGACCTTGTTACACATAGCCAATTGTGTAGGCTACATAGGTTTAGATTAAAGGGGTTTTCTGACTTTTTTTTTTTTATACTGGTGACCTGTAATTCTGATCATCTGTTTGAGAAGGCCGCAGTGTTTCTGAATGCCTCTCACAGCTTACCCTAGGCCAGTAACATCACTTGTACCAGATACATGGCCTAGGTCTGCGATGGCTAACCTCCGGCACACCATCTGTGGTGAAACTACAACTCCCAGCCTGCTCCATTAATTTCTATGGAGCTCTGAAAAGAGCTAAGCAAGTGTATGTCTTGGGAGTTGTAGTTTTACCACAGCTGTGGTCCCCAATGTGCATGAGCCCTAAAAGTCGGAAAACCTCTTTAACATCAGTCATATCTTACTTCCTCACACACGTTACGCAGGCCATACTAATATCTGTTGGTGAATGCTCATTCTACTAACAGCTGTTCCTCTGAGGGTATATGTGTTCTCCAAGGTGAGGGTCAGCTGCTGCTAGATGCCTGTGGTGGCGAATAATGTCCCTTGCAAACCAGGATTGGGTATTGTAGCAGATTTTGGTGGAGAGTTGGAGTGCCCCTGGAATTGGCTGGTTTGTGTATGGCTAGCTTTACTCTCTCCCATTCGTCCTCTACCAAATGCACTGTATGGTTTTCTTACTGTGTGTAGAAAGTTCTCTTCCTGTTGCAGACTGTGAAAACCCAGACATAGCATCAGGACCTTCAATTTTTAGGATTTATTTTTGTAACTTTGTCACCTTCCTTAGGTTATAAGAAAAGTGAGTAAACCTTGGATGGTTAATGGTGTGTGTACATTTATCAGTGCCTCTTGTGTTTCCCTGCCAGGTTTACCCAAACCATGAAATGAATTTTACAGCTGCAAATATCTGCAAGTGGGCATTAGATAATCGCGAGACCCTGCTGCACTGGATACGACCTCATGGTGGCAAAAGTCTTCTGCTGAATAATGAGCTGAAGAAAGGGCCGGCTCTCTTCATGTTCATACCGTTCAACCCACTAGCTGAGGAACAGCCTCTGCTGGACGAGGTTAGTGCATGATGTCCACCAGGGACCAGCTAGTGGTTTTGGTAATGCTGTAGGCAGATTGCATGGAAATCCCCTTCAAAGTAATTCCCAGACACATTACTGCTACCTGAAGGTGACTGTAACTGTGCTTGTTCAAAGTGCAAGTTGTCATTAGTAACAATGTCTGTTTTGGTTGAAAGGGTTGTCTCCAAAGATGCCATCTGTCTGTAGATCTCATGAGGACATGGGGTTGTTATAGAGGAGGTATCAAACACCCTGCTAGTCCCCGAGATCTACTGAGAGGGTGGCTCCTACTTCATTGGATCAGCCTCACCATGTATTACTTTAAAGTGGCTGTGCTATCGTTAAAAAATGTCTCCTATACATAGGATAGGCGATAATTATCTGATTGGTGGTGGTCCTGTTAAAGGCTATATACGCCTTCAGAGGCAATTTTTTTTTTTTGCTTTTTATTCACTTTAGGCTAAAAATCATATTTTCAATTGGTCCTCATTAAAAATATTGAGCCGTTCTGTCACAAAGGGTTAACTGTTTTTCTAACTGTGTGACTGGTACATTGACTTTGTTTTGGTCATCTAATAAACCTCATCTCTAAACTACTAAGATGTCATAAACACTTATTTAAGCCACATTTTTATCAGTAGGATAAATAATTTTTTCAATTGGTCTTTATTATAAATATGGCAAATGGAAGCGTTTTCCGTCCTATAACGGATCTCAATACCGGAAAATAGAAACGCTAGTGTGAAAGTAGCCTAACCCTTTATGACAGAACGGCTCAATATTTTTAATGTAGGCTAATTGAAAATAGGATTGTAGCGATAAATGAGTAAAATTCCATCATAAACAAAAATTGCCTCCTAATGTACCGTATTTTTCGCCCTATAAGACGCACCGGCCCATAAGACGCACCTAGGTTTTAGTGTAGGAAAATAAGAAAAAAATATTTTTCAGCAGATCCTCTTATCAGACTGCCCATAAATTTTAGGACATCACATCAGACCCCCGTATCAGCCCTCCATGTCAGAACTCCATCAGCCCTCCATGTCAGCCCCCCACCAGACCTCAGATCAGCCCACTGTGCCCCCATACCATCTCACTGTGCGCCCACCAGACCTCAGATCAGCAGAATGTGCCCCCATCAGACCTCAGATCAGCAGAATGTGCCCCCATCAGACCTCAGAGCAACAGTATGTGCCCCCATCAGACCTCAGATCAGCAGAATGTGCCCCCATCAGACCTCAGATCAGTAGAATGTGCCCCCATCAGACCTCAGATCAGCAGAATGTGCCCCCATCAGACCTCAGATCAGTAGAATGTGCCCCCATCAGACCTCAGATCAGCAGAATGTGCCCCCATCAGACCTCAGATCAGCAGAATGAGCCCCCATCAGACCTCAGAGCAGCAGAATGTGCCCCCATCAGACCTCAGATCAGCAGAATGTGCCCCCATCAGACCTCAGATCAGTAGAATGTGCCCCCATCAGGCCTCAGATCAGCAGAATGTGCCCCCAACAGACCTCAGATCAGTAGAATGTGCCCCCTTCAGACCTCAGAGCAACAGTATGTGCCCCATCAGACCTCAGATCAGCAGAATGTGCCCCATCAGACCTCAGATCAGCAGAATGTGCCCCCAACAGACCTCAGATTAGCATATTGTGCCCCCAACAGACCTCAGATTAGCATATTGTGCCCCCAACAGACCTCAGATTAGCATATTGTGCCCCCAACAGACCTCATATTGGCATATTGTGCCCCATCAGACCTCAGATTAGCGTCTTGTGCCCCTTCACACCTCAGATCAGCACGTCTTGTGCCCCTATCAGACCTCAGATCAGCCCACCCAGCCTCTTAAAGACCATACTTACCTGTTCTGCGCTGCTGCTGCCCTCCGGTCCCACGCTCCGCGCTCCTCTCACTTCCCTGCCGACACGCACTATGGATGACCTGACGCTGCAGGGACCGGAGGGCAGCGGCAGCGCAGAACAGGTAAGTATGGTCTTTAAGAGGCTGGGTGGGCTGATCTGAGGTCTGATGGGGGTCCCTACATACAAGTGAGCGCTTTCACCCTATGAGACGCACCGCATTTTTCCCCCTACTTTTGGGGGGGAAAAAGTGCGTCTTATAGGGCGAAAAAATACGGTATACCTAGCCTTTAAATGTGTGTCATGTAATATTACATTTCTCCTGTAGGTGAAATGTAAATGTATGGCTGGTACTGATTCATATCTTTTTTGGGTTTTCATAAACCTGTCTTATGGGGATGAGCTGATCACCAGGGAGCTTTTCATTTTTTCTGACCTTGAGGTGATGGTGTGTTATGACCCAGACTTATAAATGCTGTTTCCACAGGCGTACCGGGCGTTTTGTTAGAGTTGCAGAATCCTTTTGTTGGCTTTATAACATCATGCACATTGTGGTTACACAACTTGTTTATCAGCTCATGTGAGCGTCTGAACATGTGAACCGAGTGCCTTTCTGGTTCATCACCCCTCACCTCATACTCTTAGCCAATACGTACATAATCGTACAATGTGCAACTACTGCTGCAGCCTGTTTCATCCAAAGTGCGATGTACAAAGGCCCTGTTCACACTGGTGTCATGGCGTCCATCTTAAACGGAGCCATGATTGTTATGATGAATCGGTTGTTTAACGTATCTCCCCACATTTCTAATGAGGCAATGGAAAGTCAAACGTAAGGATAATTTCACCCCGCATAATACGGCAACGTTTCTGCATCTATGTTATGGCTGCAGTTTGTGGGCCAACTGTGGATTGCCTGACCTAACAGCATCATAGGCCCCCTGCCCTTACCCTGCGTCATATATATTACAATAATCTTCCTATATGGCACGGAGATCTTTGCAGGACCCAAACATGACTGCTACTATGGGACTTCCTATAGCTATACCCCTGGACTGTAATGTAATGTTTCATGGTTGCAGCACAAGAGCATGAAGAATTGGGAGAAGACCACGCTGAGCAGAGTTATTGTAGCAGTGAAAATACCATATTGGCTTCTATTTTGTGCTCTGCTTCTGGACGCTATCTTAGACTTTTGTAGGACTGTTTGTTGCTCCAGTCCTGCTATTGCCAGATTAAATTTATACTGTCTGTTAAAGTAATAGTACGTCACTGCAATCAGGTAGTTAGGCCTCAACAGGTACTATTGTGGTGCTGTGATGGCATGGGCTCAGGAACTGAGCCCTCGCCACTACTTAAAGAGGAACTCCTGCAAAAAATTTTATTCTCTGACCTGTTAGAAAGGTGCATGATCTGTAGTGAATGTCATTTTCTTATCAGAGGCTGAAATTGAGAGTTATCCCCTCTCTTCTTATTGTAGCTGGGTCATGTGACCAACTCCCTGACCTCCAACTGACCTAGGACAGGAAGCCAGTTACTTCTCTATTCATTCCTATGAGACTCAGAGTGAGGCTCCCATAGAAATACATAGAGAAATAGACTTCCTGTCCACACATAAGATGATGTGTGAGTTGGTGGGTCTGATTCCTGGTCACATGACACAGATGAGAAGCATCAGGGAGATATAACTCAAAAATGGAGCCACTGGTAAGAAAATGACATTCACTACAGATTACATCAAGTACATTTCTAGCAGGACATGGAATAACATTTTTTGCAGGAGTTCTTCTTTAAGGGTACCCTCAGTATTACCACTGATACAGCCTTGTAATCAAGCTCTAGTAGACATACGATGGGTCTTCATTCAGCCACTCCCAGCCATTTCACTCTACTGTAAGAGATATTTTCCTTTTAACATGATGTGAAATGTCTGTATTGTAGATCATGGAAGTCGCCCTGAAGTATAACAGCTGCACTCGGAGCCCATACACTAACCAGCAGGACCAAGAAGACCTGAACCCGGCATCATATAGAGCGTTAAAGGCATTCCCTTGTTGTAACACTGTGGTCCTTCCTCAGTGGCATCTCCTGTCCAGGGTCCAGAACGTGTGTGAGCTGTGTGTCAACCAGAGCAGAGGAGTCTCCCTGCACACGGTCACTGCGCCACGCTGCAACTTTGTGGACCTCACCGCAGCCTTACAGTCATTCTACCTCAAAGAACAATTCTTTCTGAACTTCATGTCAACTGTGAGAGCATGCAGCAACTTTCTCAGCTCCTACAGCCCGTATTTCTTCTATTCTGCATGCTGTCAGAAGGTAAGCAAAGGATTGACCGCTTTCACCACCAGCCAAGATAATGCATCCTTTGCGCTTTCTTCCCAAGGGAAGGTCCCCGATGAGAAGTTGTCACATAAAGTGCCTCATATTGAGGAGAAGGGACAAGTCACTTCCAGCTATCATGTGAACAATGACAGTATCACTGGCCTCAGGTGCAGGACCAACAAGACCTTAAATATGTATCTTCTGGACTCCAATTTATCCTGGTTGTATGCGGAGAGACTGGGAGCTTCCGGACGGGAGAGGAAGTTTGCTGCGATCATTGATTTGAAAGAAGAGCTTCATTATATCATAGACCAGAGCCAGCCTCTCATCGGACCTACATTAGGTATGCTCATGATCCCTAGTGATACCTCCCGACGTAAAGCATCGGGTATACATAGGCTGCTTAAGGCTGTCCTTGCATGTGAGAGATTTTCTAGAGTGTTTTCTTCTCAGAGACTAGCAGACCCTTCCTAAAGTTACATTCAGAAGACCGTAAGTGTTTTGCGGTCCGCAAATTGCAGATTCGCAAAACACGGATACCGGCCATGTGCGTTCCGCAATTTGCAGACCGCACATGGCCAGCGCTATATAGAGTATATTTTTTGTGGCGCCGCGGAACGGAAGCACACTGTGTGCTGTCCGCATCTTTTGTGGCCCCATTGAAATGAATGGGTCTGCACCAATTGTAGAACTGATGCAGATCCATTTCTACGTTTGTGTGAATGCACCCTTAAAGGGGTTATCCAGGAAAACATATTTATGACTTAACCTCAGGATAAGTTATCAGTATCAGATCTGCAGGGGTCAGCTGTTCTTGAGTGCCGCAGCCTCTTCCTAGGCCAGTGACATCACCGTACATCGGTCACAAGACCTAGTTGCAGGTCAGCCCCATTCAAGTCAATACCAAGCACCTCCACTATACAATGTACGGCGCTGTGCTTGGAAAGCTGTCCGTAGCCTGCATCGCTCACCAAAGCTCCGGTTGGTGCAGCGGCTCCCTGAAACAGTGGATCGGTGGCGATGCCGGGACTTGGACCCCCCACTGATGTGATAATGAAGACCTACCCTGAGGATAAGTCATTATCTTTTCCAGGATAACCCCTTTAATAACTTCTGTGTACCTGACATGTTGTACGTACTGAGGTCACCACCTAATCCAGTGACCGGTTGTGTGGTCATGTGTCCAGTACAACACATCAGAAAGCTGCAATGGTAAATGTATGATGATCACCGCTCCAGTGTGTGCAGAAGCTAGACATGTTTCCTGCGATTCTTGTGGTCAGAGATTCCTTTCTAACCAGAAGAATACTTCACTTATGTAGAATGAAACCTGTCACCAATTTTATGCTGAACTCGCCAAGGACAGCATAAAGTAGTTAGGCGCTGGTTTGAAAAATGCAGAATATTTTTCGTAGGACAAGCCCTTTGATGGTAAAATAAGGGGAGTTATTTTACTTGTGGAGGTCCTGATCTATGGACCAGTCACACATCACTGGAGATGTCACACTATGAGACATGACCTTTAATAGTGATAACTAAAATAAGTCGTACAATATATTGGATATAATGCAGGTGATAAAGGAAACAGCTTGGGGGGATGTTCACAGGTTTGATAAATCTGATTTGTATCTACAAGAGGATGTGAGGCAGAAATCCAAGGCTGATGCTTGCAGTACTGCTGGGGATGTGCTGGTGGACCCGACAAGGATTACCCCCATTGCATTCAGTGGGTCTAAGGCTAGTTTAACACTAGTAGGGTCCATTCACACGTCCGTGTGTGTTTTGCGGTCCGCAAATTGTGGATCCGCAAAACACGGTCACCGGCCATGTGTATTTCGTATTTTGCGGACCGCACGTGGCCGGTTCTATAATAGAAATACCTTTTCTTGTCCGTGGATTCGGACAAGAATAGGACATGTTCTATTTTTTTCCCGGGCATGGGAACGGAAGTGCGGTCGCATCTTTTGCGGCCCCATTGAAAATGAATGGGTCCGCACCCATTCTGCAATTTTGCGGAACAGATGCGGACACGTTCTGCGGACGTGTGAATGGAGCCGTATTGTGACATCTGGCAGGGAACAGCCGGCCGGGTCTCTCTGGATCTGGCATTGCCAGAAGTCACTGCATTCCCGTCTAACCCCCATTAAACTGATGGTGACCAGTGGAGATCCGACTGCAACCCAGCAGCGGTTTTCAGGGGCACGTCCACTGGGGCCCCTGTTGATCACGAGAGCGGGAGTCCATGCTCCCTGTTTGAATGGAGCGACAGGCGCACATGCCAGAGATGGCTGAATACAAGTACTGTATATAGCTGAATGGCTGCTCTATTAAAACTGGGGAGCATGGGACCCCATTCTCATGATCGTCAGAGAGATGAAGGTGTTTATCCCATTAAGACAACATCATTTCAGAATATTCCCTATTGGGGGATTATCAACCCCTATGTGCCATAAAAATGGCTTCACAAAGTTTGGTGCATTCCCCACTTGTGCATTTTTTTTTCCCCAGAAAGTGGGTAGAATGGGGACAGCCCACCTCCTTGACCTCAAAGCCCAGAATAAGCAGGAATTCAAATCAAAGAAATCTTTTCCATCAAAACTATACATCAGTCTGCTCAGCTCCTCCTGCTCTATACCACCATGTTCAGTGTGACAGGTTCCCTTTAACTATGCGGTCCCTTAGATTACAACATTACAACATTAGGGTGTATTCATGGACTGCGGCCGTGAGCACCCAGCCTTGCAGTGCAGACCCATTGACTTCAACGGGTCCGTCATTTGCAATATGGGGGCAATGATAGGACATGTAATATGTATTGCTGCGCGACCACCCGGACACAGAGGCTCTTCAACCACACGTGCCTGGCGTGTTGTATGTTATCTGCTTCCAGGTTACAGTGACCTAGTAAATATTGTATCCTGACACCATTTGTAACCTGGAGCTTCAGTGTGTACGTGCTGTACAGGGAATTCTTTAAAATTTCTGCAGCATTCTTGTGGATATGCCAGAATATGTTTGGTCAGAATACCCCTTTAGGGACGTTATTTGCTCCACTTTTACAGGAGCCAGGCTGTATGTGTCAGATTAATCTTGATCAGGTTTTGGTCCAAACCCGTGTTCTGTCTGCATCTGTAAGTCTCTGTTTTGCGGACAATAATAGGATTTTTCTCTAGACATGGAGGGGAAGTTGGGGGGGACAACATGCGGACCACAAAACACTAACAGCCATGTACATGGGGGCCTTACACAGCTATTTTCTGACATCATAATAATTTAACTTTTCAGAGGTTTTCATCCAGAACTTCAGCAAAGTTTACAGTCCACTGAGGAGACATCTGGCCAGTGACCCTGCATTGAGCACGCTCAGACCCCAGCTAATTACTGAAGTAACCACTACTACCTTTCGTCACGTTGTATTGGACAGCGGAAAGGTTTGTGTTCTGCCTGTGTGATGCGTGTACCACGGTGCCCCATGTAAAATGATCTGCATGCGGGGCTTATCTTCTGCATTCTTCACATAATAACCTGACTTAGCTCCTGCATACTCCGGCTGGTGGGGTTCCTGAGCTGCACCGCTCAATGGGCCATTCACACTTTCTGCTTCCAGCAATGAGCTCATGAAAGGAATATTGTCTGCCGGCGGTTGGCGGGACGTCCGTTATGCCGCCGGGCAGTGTGTGTCATGTATGAAACCGCCTACATTCAAAAATGATTTCTGAGTCTTTCAAATAAGATGTGTAGACTTTGTGGGGTCGTATCTGGGTTCATCTAGAGTCATGGCACCATGTCTAACCACACTTCTCTCTTTGACAGGATGTCTTGTTGCTGTTCTATACAAGCTGGTGTGGTTTTTGCGCCGCGCTGAATCATATTTTTATCCGGGTCACACAGCTGCTGGCTACAGACAGTCTCATTGTAGCTAGGTAAGATTAACAAAGCAGTGATATCTGACACGTTTGCAGGAAGACGGACCATTAACTGCGCAGCTGTCTTTGGTAGCCTGGCAGCCAAATTCTGGAGAAATGCCACAAACAGAATGACTGGCATTATATCACCCGTAGCAGCGAATTGGCTTTCATCATGATTGGTTGCTCTAGTTTTTCGTTTTGATAAATCAGGCCCAGTTGCAGATAATTTCTAGTCACCCATCATATGAAAGTCATATTTTTATTGTAGCATTATATTGTACATAGTTTTTGCATCCCTTTATAAAAAAATAAGTAAATCCAAGATTTAAAGGGGTTATCCGAGACTAAAAAAATGTCCCCCATATGCTGGCCTCTCTCACTGAATCTACTTACCTGGTCCCCGCACCACCGTTGCTGCTTCTCCCCATGCGCCAATGAAAACATTTGAAGTGGGTAAGGAAAATCAGTGTGAGGGGCCTGGCATATGGGGGAGCATTTTTTTAGTCTCAAATAACCCCTTTAAGAGTATTTATGGTATATCCAGACATGCCTGGTAGGTGCACGGGTGTAGGACACTCCACCTGTTGGGAACACACCTATTGGGAGAAGATCCAGGGACATTTGGCCACCACTTCCCAGCTGCTGCCCCCTCCATAGTCTTTTTTTCTTTGTTACTCCCATAGACCTCAGTAGAGAGGGTCACTCGGTGCACAACCACCTCTCTTGCACTGTAGAGTACAGTGGCCAGGGAAATGGTGAACAGGAGTCACAGGACTCTTTCTCCTGAGGCAGTTGTCCCAAAGGTGAAACCCACATCAGACATTTTTGGCATATTCTGTGTCTAGAGTAAGTGTATAGAGTAATGTGCAAGACATAGACCTCCTCCTGACACCCTTGGATGTTTGTAACGCAGACTATTCTCGGGGTTGTCATTCATTATAGTGAAAGGACCAGTCTGGCAGAAACCACTATAAAGATGTGGTAACGTACAGAATTCTATTTAATTGATCGGTTAGAAGTTAGAGCAGTTATCAGTCTGGACGTATACAGCAGATTAACGGATACCATATAAGACTTAGACTATTAACTAGTGGCCTAGCTGGATGTTATATTTGGTGCATCTCTAGGTACTTTTACTCAACTTTACGCCAATTTTTATGTTGATGCACTTAAAGGGCATCTATCAGCAGTTTTGCACCTATGACACTGGCTGACCTGTTACATGTGCACTTGGCAGCTGAAGACATCTGTGTTGTACCCATGTTCATATGTGCCCGCATTGCTGAGAAATATGATATTTTAATATATGTAAATAATCCTCTAGGAGCAACGGGGTTGTCGTCGTTACACCAAGAGGAGCTGCTCTCTCTGCAGCTGCTAAACCCACTGCACTTTAATTGACCGGGGCAGGCAGTGTAGACATGATCACCCCTGGCCCTGTCTTCTCCTTAAGTCATCAAAGTGCAGAGGCCATGGCAGTTATAGAGAGAGCTGATCCTCTAGGTGTAATGGTAATGCCCCCGTTGCACCTAGAGGCTCATTTGCATATAATAAAACATCATTTTTCTCAGCAATGCGGACACACATGAACATGGGACCAACACAGATGCCTTCAGCTGCCAAGTGCACATGTAACAGGTCAGCCAGTGTCGTAGGTAATTTTGTGACAGATGCCCTTTAAGCCATGCTCTTTCCTGCTTCACTAATGTTCCTTTATGAGAAATTTTCAAGTCTTCCCTGTCCCTTGAGAAAAATGGCCGTTTATCAGAACAGACGGCTATTGAGATGCAAGAATATATCGTTTGATACTGTATAAGTGATTTGCATCTCAGTAGTGCGTATGTTAGAACGTGTTATCAGGAGGCAGGCAGTGTGTCTGATAACTGTGGTCACTTCATGTGTGATGCAGGAAGGGGGCGCTACTAGTAGGAGTCTGACAGTGAGGGGGTTAAGGACCAAAGGGGCCCGGGTTGGACATTATGGAGCAGAGCCAAACCACTTTGGTCACATGCTTCAATGATGACTGGACATGGAAGGAGTGCATTTTCCATCGATGTTGAGAACAAAAGAATTACTGAACTTCTGGTCCAGGAGGGAGGGTGAAAGATGACATGGAAGACTAGGCACATTAGTCAAATCTATATAATGCAGGAGCTTGCAAATGTGACATTTTTACTTGTTGGAAAACCATTTAACTTATAAAGAAACCCACTTATCAAACTTTGTTCTTACTGCTGATATACTACTATTACTACTATTTTATGTCATGAGAAAACATTCTTAAAGGAATTTTCAAGGCTCTGCATACTGATGACATCCTCAGGCTTAGGTCATTGATATCAGATTGTTGGAGGCCAGGTACCTGCACCCCCACCAATCAGCTGTTCCTGGTGCGGAGGAACAGTTTTTGGAGCCGTGAAAACCCCGTAATTAATTTCTGGCTGGCTTATACCTGTGACTGTTAGGACATGATAGGACAAAGTTGATAAGATCATAAACAGGCTATACAGTAAATTATAATAATGATTGAATAATCTTTCACTGGACTCTTTTCAGAATAAATATTGCACAGAATGATCTCCCGTGGGAGTTTATGGTGGACCGCGTTCCCACTATTATGCTCTTCCCTGAGAATAGGTAAGTTGTGTGGATTTTACAAACCCCAGCTTCGTTTTATTTCTGTAACAAGAACTCTGACATTCTGTATTTGATAAGGGTTTCTGTTCTGTTGATCACCCATACCCACATTATGATTACACTACTTAAAGGGAATCTGTCAACTCTAAAACACCACAAAACTAGAGTAAGAGGTGACACTGTGTCTGCTTATGTCACTTTCATCTTCATATTCTCATGCGTTCTTACGCTGTGCTCCCACAAACCAGCAGTAAAATTCATTGAGAGGACTCCTGAGCTCACACACATAATGGAGAGGACTCCTGAGCTCACACACATAATGGAGAGGACTCCTGAGCTCGCGCACACACAATGGAGAGGACTCCTGAGATCACACACATAATGGAGAGGACTCCTGAGATCACACACATAATGGAGAGGACTCCTGAGCTCACACACATAATGGAGAGGACTCCTGAGCTCGCGCACACACAATGGAGAGGACTCCTGAGCTTGCGCACATAATGGAGAGGACTCCTGAGCTCACACACATAATGGAGAGGACTCCTGAGCTCACACACATAATGGAGAGGACTCCTGAGCTCACACACATAATTGAGAGGACTCCTGAGCTCACACACATAATGGAGAGGACTCCTGAGCTCACACACATAATGGAGAGGACTCCTGAGCTCGCGCACACACAATGGAGAGGACTCCTGAGCTCGCGCACACACAATGGAGAGGACTCCTGAGCTCGCGCACACACAATGGAGAGGACTCCTGAGCTCGCACACACACAATGGAGAGGACTCAGAGGAGTCCTCTGAATTAAATTTTACTGCTGGTTTGTGGGAGCACAGTGTCGGTGTTCAAGTGAGTATGAAGATGGAAATTACACAGTCAGACTCGGCACCAGTTACACAATACACCTCTAGTTTTGGAGCTGACAGATTCCCTTTAACAGAGCCACAGTAAATTATGTTACAGTTCGCAAGCTAATGAGAATATCTGCTTTATTTGCCATCTGAGAAGAAGGGTCAGGAAGTAGAAAATTGCTTGTCTTTGTAGTTTTGTTCACAGCTTTTTGGAACTATTTATATCATTTGCAGAACTGTACATTACACACTTAACTTACAAGAATAGTGTTATTTCCGTCTGTGCTTCGGTGTCGCAAAAGGGCAGCACCTCAAATATATTTGCAAATTGTAGTGTTTGAGGCCTTAAAGGGGTTGTCCATAAACTGGCGACTTACTCCCATCTGGATATCCCCTGCGCTCCCAGATGATGTGCCTAATTTATGATGAGGCGTCTCCTGCAGAAGCCCGTGTGCCAGACCGAAATATACTGCAGCTCAGTGAGGGCAATGTAGAAATGCTACTTGCGTCTACATTTAGGCGCAGTGGTGTTTAAAGAGTCACAAACACGAGGTTTGCAACTGTTTGTTTACGTTGTGGAAATCATAAATTCCTCCCTATGGGTTTATGGACATGGGTGGGTTTTTTTTTCACAAGCAATTGCTGAGTGAAAAAAAAAAAAAATTGCAGTGCATTCTATTTGCATTTTGTGTTTTTGACACAGGTTTTTGCCCATTCAGTGGAAAAAAATCTGACCCACATTGAACTGCTTATGGCTGCTAGGAGATGATTTTTTTTTTTTTTCAATACATGTGTAAAATACGTGAAAACTGACATCCAAGCAGAATAAACTCAGTAAGGGGTTGTCAAAGATGATGAAAAATCACGGACAAGCCCCTGACTTGTAAAATAAAAAAAAGCTATAGTTATCTCTTTCTCTGGTGCCGTTCTCCTGCTGCAGTATATTGAAAGATATGGCGTGTAATCGCTGCAGCCAGTCACTGTCCTCAGCAGTGTATCCTGAATCATTATATTCACATGCATGTGGCTCTTGTAGTTTCTAAAGTACATACTTTTCAGGTCTAGTGTATCACCTGTGCTTCATGTTATGGCACTGCACGGACGTGTTGTCCAGCAGGGGCCGATTGGCCATTGACCCTACAGGTAAAATTCCTGGTGGACCAATGCCCAGGGGGCTGCCCAAGCCCTCCTCACAGCCGCCGGTCGGGTACTTAGCGATCTGATGCTCTCAGCATTAATGAATGCTAGGAGTATCTGGTACTTATGTACCGGACGGGCAGAAGAAAGTGACCTCCTGCATTCATCTGTATTTCTGTCCTCAGGATGCTGATAATGCTGAGGCGGGGGCAGCAGTATTTTGTGCTGCACTGCAGGATTGTTGGCCCCGCCCACTTATTTTGGCCCTGCCTTCTGTTAATTTGGTCCCGCCTACATCATGGGGGCACTTTTTTTTTTTTTTTTTCTCCCAGTCCGCCCCTGATAACGGGACCACAGAAGCAGTCACAACCTGCCAATGTTGCGTCCCGCTCGGCACCACTTGCCTACCTGTATGCAACGCAACGGATTTTACCATTGTTATTGATGATCACATAAAGCTGCGAGCCGAGCAGTCATTGAATCCCTGCAGGTGCCAGCAGCTCCATGTGCCTTGGAACGGTCCCATTATTGGCCACCCGCTCTGCTTCCTCTCGGAGGACAGGCTGTCACATTTTCCATCGTTAGCATAGGTTTCTATGTGAGCAGATGGATCCGACCATAAAATGGCCTAATCCAGCAAACGGCAGGTTGTGCCGCACTTCCTGGTACGCACGATTTTCCAGGATTAGAAAAGTAATAAGTGGAACAGACAAAGTAGGTTTCCCTGGATACATCCGTGTCGCCTGTTCCCTCTGGATTTAGGCATGCAGGCCTCTTTTCATAGCAGCATACAGATCAGTCGATTTGGCATCTTGTAAAGAGGAAGCATGGGTGGTAGAGGGTATTACTGCTAACTACCGTAATAGTTTTACTGTAAAACCTGCAATCATATTTCCTCTGTACTATAAATACATGAACACGAGCTCTGCTTTCCTGATGCATGCCGTTATAATCCACTTCACAGACAATGCAAATCAAGGTATGTTCCTGTAAATAGGCAGCGGCCTTCTGGAGTTACTACCAGACCACTTCATGATAGTGCCGCTATCCTAGAGCGATGTGCAGCCGATTACATAACCAGTGTCCTGCTCTCCGAAGTCTGATGTAATGTATGGACCGAGCCCACAATATCCACTGCACATAGGCAGTCATATCATGTACAGTAACCTTATCCTAGGTGATATCCTCTATTTCTCCACTGGTTAATATCCTCATTTTAGGGAATTTTTCTTTTCCCAATTGAGATAAAATAAACTGAGCATTTTGTAACACAACTTCATTAAAGGGGTTATCCCATGAGTAATGTAAAAAATGAAAATCAGCCATCATATAGTACATGACAATTTCTAGCAAAGCTAGAACCAGCCCTGTGCCTCACATGGATCAAGAGTTCATCCCATTGATTGCTGCAAATGCTCTGCTAGTTTTATTTCAGGCTGGCAGCTCAGGGGGCGTGCACTTTCTTAGGGAGCCACGTCCTTTCTGCAGCATCTCGGATGAGATGAGTGCATCCAAAAATCACCCTTTGCACACAGTAGCGACCACTCATTCCCATACATAAATGCGGCTCTTCCATCTGTGTAAGGCCTTCTTCACAGAGTCAGTGTTTGGTCAGTGATTTCCATCAGTGATTGTGAGCTCAAACCAGAAGTGGAGCCTATACAGGGAGAGAGACCCTGGATACACCACCAATGTCTGATAGGGACCCATACCTATCTCCAGAATGGAGACCACAAAGTGAAGGAAAGCAGATTGTGGGTGCGCAGCCACTCCCCGTTTATTTCTGTGGGACTGCTGAAAATAGCCAAGCGCTGGTTCGTCTGTTTCCGTCAGCACCATAGAAGTAAATGAAGCGAGGCCCGCGCTTGCACAGTGCACTTACCATTTTTATGGGACTTCCGAAAGTAACCGAGTGCGCCATTTGGCTATGTTGGGCATTCCCATGGAAATGAATAGACTGTGACCGTGCATGTGCGATCCTCTCCCCTCCAGAGTACTGCTAGATACGTTGCCTTACAATTTACTTCTGTGTTAGGGGCGACCAGCAGGATGACATAAAATATCTCCATCTGTACAAATAACGTTTCCCAGACTATTGTTGGGACCCTTAGTTGGGAATTAAGGGTCTATTCACACACAGCAGAATTGTACAGATTGGGGCTTGCAAAAATCCATACACAAGCTGCAGAAAAGAAGCCCTTGATTTGATGTCCTTTGGCAATGGAGAAATATCATTCTGCTAGGGATTACTATTGGACTTCTCCGTATTTCTAGTTCTCATTGAAGCTTTGTAGATGGACAGGCAGTTTATGTACATTAGTGCCGCGCCTTTACTCCATAGCTTACCATATCATTATATCCATATGTTTACAGGAAAGACCGCAGCATAAAGTATCCTGAAGATGAGCAGATCACCGTTCCGAACCTTCTGCGTTTCATTCTCAAATATGCCACCCTGCCTTCCACTGCTGCCGATCCACCAGCCTCCTGCCCAACGCACTACCTACAGTACAAAGAGGGTCATGTGTCCTATTTGGAACAAGAGATCCAGAGACTCCGAGCTGAAATTGAAGTTTTACACGCGGCTCAGGATCTGCTGGCAGAACGTATAGCAGAAGCCAGAAAAGACGCACAAGACCTTAAAGTACAAAAACTGAAATTGGAACAACACAACAAAGCACTGGAGGGCCACAAGGAACAAATGCAAGCACTGTACGAGCAGAAAGCACGGGAGGTGGGAACAATGGCCGACAAGATCCGAGAGCTGGTATCCGCTTCCGAAAGTCTCCTGGCGGAAAATGCCATGCTCAAATTTTTGGTGGTATCATTAGAAGCCAAAAACAAAGCAAAGCCAGAGAGTGAAAATCCCGATAACCTTGAGGATGGAACCAGGCCCACCTATGATGGTACTGAAGCTTTGGAGGGACCCTCTGATGCCTCCACCACAGACGGTTCAGTGACGTTAGAGTACAACAAAGAGAATAGAACGGACTGAACATTTTATTAGAAATATTTGGAAATATATTTATACAGATTTTCTTACTGTAAATAACTTTTGCAGGTGGGTAAAGAATAAAACTTTATTTTTTTTTTTAATCTTTTTGTAATTTTAAAAGGCAAATTGTATTCTAGAGCAGGGGTGCACAATATTTTCTGGTTTGAAGGCCACAATGTCTTGCGTTAAAACTAAAAGTATATACCCAACTAATATATTTACAGCACATTGCCCACATCTCCTCTAGTGTGCTAAACCGTGCATGGGAATACTTCTTTAATGGAACAATGAAGCCAGACGCCGACGAGTGAGTTCAATGTGAGAAACTTGCAGCGTGTGGCAGTGTGAGATCCCATTGTGAACTCTTGCTCCTCTGACAGGATCACACAGCATTTTAATGATTTATAAGGCTGGAGGAATCTATTGAATTACACTGACGGCATAATGTTATTCAGTAGATTCCAGGTCTAACAGGGACACACAGCCTTATAAATCATTATAATGTGTGATCCTGTCAGATGAGCAAAGTTTGGAATGGAAACCCTCACAGCCACACGCAGCGAGTGTCTCACATTCAAATTACTCATGTGTGAGTGGCCTTGTATGAGATTAGACAAATGTCATGTACATTTTGCTTTTACCCTCCATGCGGAAATTGACAATTTCAACCTTTTCAATGGAAGGGTGAGGTCTGTGCCAAAACTACTTCCAATTCACACCAAAAAATGCAAATGAAGCATGCATTTTTGGGTGTGTAAATGCACCAAAAAGCACACGGAAATTTGCAGATTTAGTTAGTAAACCTGCACCTGTTTGCAAATACCTGGGGTTGTCTCATCTCCGACAATGGGGGGATATGGCCGGAGGACTTCGGTCCCGCCACCACCAAGCACTCTCCCATTCACTTCTATGAGCCTGTCTATTTACGGTGGCCCCATAGAAAATGGAGGGCAGCTGCTCATGCGCAGTACGTCCTCCACTACATACTTTCGGGGCTCTGTTCTCACACCTATCAGACAATGGGGGCATATCCTAGCGATATGCCCGATTTGTCTGAGATGGGAAAAACCCCATTAAGGGTAAAACTGTTGCACTATGTTCAAGTGCAGTTTAGTGCAGGTAAGAGAACTGAGGGGGCGATTTATTTTCTCCCTACACCAGTTTTCTGGTGAAAAAATAAAAAATTTTTGTCGCAATTGGCATTTGTACACATCCCCTCGCAACGTTCCCAAAAGGGGGCGAGGAGGTGGTGAGGCCGGTGGTCCCGACACATTCATCTTAGCTACAAGATGCCTTAGACTTCCGTTTAGGCGCATGGACTGCCAGAGGTAAATTAAGGGCAACTTCTGGCAGTGCAGGGGATATCAAGAACGGCGCACTTTCACAGTTTTTTTTATAAATCTCCCTCTAAGTGACTGTCTAATGACTGCTCTCATTAGATGCCAAGTTCTCTTTGGGAACCATCAGAACCCAGCCATACATGTATGTGTGATGATCAGAAGGAAATCGCGGGATGAATGCAGCCCCCACACCGCAGGTTGTGCACCCCTGTTCTAGAGGGATGAAAGTTTTCTGTAACTTCAGTTTTCCTTATATTTTGGACCACATGAGTTATTGTCACTAACAATTTTCTAAATTGTACAAATTGAAGAATCTGAATCTTGAGATACAGCTAGAATGATAACTTCCTTTAGCTGTTCTGTGCTCCTGAGACACCTCCACTGAAAGTAAATCCAAAGTGTTTTTTGTCTTTATAGTTTTCATATTTGCAGAATTTCTTTAAATAATGAACTTTAAACCTCTAATAGTTACATACCATTTCTACAGTGGAATTCTGAAGATGAGTTGGCAGGTCTTGTCATTGAAGGGGTATACCGGTTGGTACAAGTTTTATAACTTGTAAATTGGTGGTATAACTTCAAAATTGGTGGGACCCCCACCTATCACTAGAACAGGGGCCCCTTGCCCCCTGTAGCTCCCATAAAATGACCGGAGTGGTCGGTGACACCAGCGTGCTCGCCTCATTCATTGCTGTGGGAGTTCTGGAGAGAGAGGTGAGCGCTGTACTCGGCTATCTCTGAAACGTCCATAGAAATGAATGGAGCGATGGGGCGTATTTGTGAGACCAGCTGCTGCAGGGGGTACGGGGCCTCTGTTCTCGTGATCGGTGGGGGTTCCAGCGGTAAGACCCCCACCCGATCTTAGTAATCCCCCTAACCTGTGGATAGGTGATAACTCTGGTACCAACTGGAATCCCCCTTTAAAGGATATCCTTCACCAATATTTGGCCCGTATAAGTAATGCCACAGTGCTGTTGTGCACTCAAACACTGTTGAAAACACACCTTTTGGATTCTTTTGTGCATTTGCTGCATTTCCTTCCAGCAAAGAAAAAAGAGCAAATCACACACTGCTAAACTGAATTGTAATAGTGTAACTCAATTATGTAATTTAATTTAAATCTGCGGTGTTTTCCTGTGCTGGAAGAAAACGCTGCATACTTCTTTTTACCACATTGTGTCAGCACCCTTAGGCCTCTTGCACACGGCTGTTGGTCGGCCGTTCTGTGCATTGGGGACCTCAATTTGCAGTCCCCGATGCACAGGCAACATCAGTGCGGATTCCACAGACAGATCCACACCCATTCAACTTGAATGGGTCTGTGATCCATCCGCACCACAAAAAGTAGTGCATGCGCTATTTTACGGTGCAGAAGCACGGACAGAAACCCTATGGAAGCACTCAGTGGTTCTTCACACCTTCTGGATTGCAGTGCACGCGGCCAGTCCCCGCATATTGAGAATCCGCTGTTTGTGGTACGCAATATGGGCACGGCCTTATTGACAGCTGCAGTCCTCAGGATTGCACAGAGTTGCATTGACTTCTATGTGCGTAGCACTTCAATAGCCAGCCTTATCCACCACCGGTGCTGGAGCTACACTGAAAGCAGCTGATTGGCAGGGCTGTGGGATGCTGCCAATCACATATTGATGACTTATCCTGAGGATAACTTTATGTAATGTATTTCTTTTACCTTTTTTTTTTTTCCTTTCGTCTGTTCTGGGCTGTGGTCACATGACCATGCAGCTCTTTATTTTCTGTGATAGGATATCCAATGTAACTAGCTGGGTGTTGGAGCTGTAGCAGAGAAAGAAGTGCATCATGGGTTTGGTTGGATAGAGCAACAGGAAGTGCTACATACAGGATGGAAACCAGAGTGATCTCTTCACATGGTGAAAACGGGTCGGGAGAGTCCAAATTGGAAAAAAAAAGCACAGGGAAAATGTACACAAAGTAAACGACTACTATCTGTTAGCAGGCATAGTGAACCTGGAAAACCCCTTTAAAAGCAGATTTACGCTTTTTTTTTTTTTTTTTTTTTTTACTTTCAAAAAACTAGCAAAAAAAAAAAAACCTGCAGTTATGTGCCGACACACACAGGAAATTAAAAGCTGACTACAAACTGCTGTTTTTTGTTGTGGCATTTCAGACCATTCCCTTGCTTTTTTTTCTGCTTTCTTTCTATTTTTTTTTTTTATTTTTTTTAATACATTTCCATATACGCTTCTGTAGGAAAAAGCTAAAAAAAAAGTGACTAAACTCCAGCCCTGAAATACAGTACTTGATAATCATGAATTTCATGGCATTTTAGAAGAAAGAAAAAAAAATCAATAAAAAGATGTTGTGTGGCTGCTGCAATTGGTGGAGGCTGATGGGTTTGTTTTTTTTTGTAATAGGAAATATTCCTAGTAAAGCTTTTATTGAAAACCATAGCAAAGTGATTGATAATTACCATTATAACGTGCCATTGTGCTGCCATTTTTCCCAAGAAAAATATAATACATGCTGATATTTGAAGGGCTAAGGTGCCTATTAGCTCTGTAGTCGTCAGACACAGTGGCCTCTAACCCAGCCCCTCCAAACATTTTTGGTCTCGTGTGGTGAAAAGGTTGTAATTCAGTCTTAAAATACCACTTACCATATAATTTACCGTACTTTGACATTTTGAAAGAACTGAACCTTTACTGCAAGTGTTGGAAACATACAGCTGCAAATGTAAGTGCCCACTGTGCCATTCATCGCACACCATGAGATTGTTCAGGCAAAAACAGAGTAAAAATAAAAAAATTCATGGCTTTATATTAAAGGATGTGGACAACTTTTTTTTTTGCATTATATGTATTTAAAAAAAAAAAAAAGTAGGTTAAAAGAATGTGTTTGCTTTCATTGCAGGCTGCTCAGTCCCATTCAGTGTGAAATCTAACATATTTACAACCAAATAAAAGGGGATGTCAGCTTAAAGGGTTCTCAGGATCCATCAGTGTGAGTCTGACACCTGGGATCCCCGCAGTCTTCTCACAGCTCACCAAGCACAGCGCCGTACACTGTAAAGGTCATCAGTATTAGGGCTCATCCACATGAACACGTGCTGTCCGCAATATACAGACACCAGCCATGTGCGCTCTGCATCACACAAAATATCCGCAAAATACAGGGCGGAAGCACTGCCAAGCACTTCCGGTCCACACAAAAAAAAAAAATAGAACATGTTGTGGATCACGGACCTGTTCAAGTGAATGGGTTCGCAAACAGCAGGCACACGCCCATGCACTGCACACATTTGTGTGCATGAACCCTTAAAGTCTTGGAAAACCCCTTTAAGGGTCAGTCAGGAGGCCAGCGAGAGGGGCTGTGTTCTTACTGAGCTGTCAAGGAGCTCGCCTGACACATTTCACATGGAATGTATGCTAGGTATGAGAATACATAAAGGCTGCAGAAGTTTTGAATACCATTTCCCTGACACAGGCGGCAATATAAAAAAAAAAAATCCTGCAAATGGGTGAAAAATTTAGAAAACCGTTTATTGCAAGAGACAATGAGCAGTATGGAAACAAGCTGGGGGATTGATCTCAGCTGTGACCCCCTGAGATTATTATACATTAGGGGAACCCTTAGACTGATTTACCATCTTAATCCTTCTCAATCCGTTTGATCTGTTGGCTGTAAGTCTTCTGCCCTGATGTTGTCTCCCCTTATCCTGTGACTGTTTAGGGTGGATTCACATATGTGGCAAAATGCCAGTTTTCTGTTCCAGTATAGATACAGAAAACGAGCATTGCTGGATCTGCTATATCCTTGACCCAGGGATCAGTAACCTCTGGCACTCCAGCTGTTGTGAAACTACAACTCTCAGCATACTTCATTTGGAGAGCTGAAAACAGACCAGCAATTGTGCATGCTGGGAGTTGTAGTTTCACCACAGCTGGAGTGCCAGAGGTTGCTGATCCCTGTCCTAGACACCTGACTACAGTGGGGTCCATCAGGATTTTTTTTCACAGATTCTGCTGCAGATAAGAACATAGCCTTACATGAATGCTGAGCATTTTGATCATATCTTGAAGGGGGTTGTGTCATCTCAGACAGTGGTGGCACTGCGCTCTCCACAAAGTGTGGCATGCTCTTCATTCAATTTATGGGAGTTTTGAAAATTGCAGAACGAGCAAGCTCAGCTATTTTTGGAAGTTCTACAGCTATGAATGAAGAGCCAGCAGTCAGCTGTTTTCGGATCTCCTACCGAAGTGAATGGAGGGTGGACACACTTTCCCTGTTTTGGATATAGATGCAGGTCCCAAAGGTAGGAGGAAGGTAATGTTTGTGTGAGTCTTTTTAAGAAGAGATGAGCCAGTCTTATTTCATTTCCATGTAGTTTATTGGTATGGCTTCTTTGCACAGTCTTCATATGGCACAATTATAACCAGGTCTATGCACTACTGAGATGTAGAATTTGCTCTCTGCAAATGTCACATACAGCTGTACTGGAGGTCACAGCCATACAGTCTGATCTACCAATTGTACTGGAAATCCCTTGAAAATAAACGTGATTTTACACTGTTCCGTTGTCGCTCTCTGTACAGGGTCTCAGTGCTAATATGACGAGTACTATTGGGAGATATGTCAGAATAAATCTGAACAGGAGCTCTATCTTTTTCTACCTTTTGCTTCCAATATACAAAAGACTTTGGCACATGTCCTATAGCTGTAAGCTTCCTACATACAAAGTCACACATTTTGGGGAAATGGCATTTTACACAAACATGTGCTTTTTTTGTGTAATTGTAGCTGCTCACAGGCCCTTATAAGTGGGCGGGGCTAAACAGAAGGTACGTGGCCTCCCAATCTGCCTCATAGTTTATACATAGGATAAGACAACTGGGTGTGACCATTCACCTTGTCATTAGGGCGTGTCACCAGACATTCTAATATGACTGGACCAATGGCGTAGCTACCGGGGGGGGGGGCGACGGCTCCGGGCCCAGTGACTCAAGGGGGCCCATAAAAATAAAAAAATCTTACTTACCTGTTCTGCGCTGCGGCTGCCCTCCGGTCCGCGCTCTGCTCTCTTCCCTGGCGGCGCGCACTATGACCTGACGCACGTAGGGTCAGGGAAGAGAGCGGAGCGCGGACCGGAGGGCAGCCGCAGCGCAGAACAGGTAAGAAAGGTTTTTTCTTTTTATCTTATGTGGCTGGGTGGGCTGATCTGAGGTCTGATGGGGGCACAATATGCAGATCTGAGGTTTGATGGGGCACAATACACTGATCTGAGGTCTGATGAGGGCACAATATGCAGATCTGAGGTCTGATGGGGGGCACAATAGGCTGATCTGAGGTTTGATGGGGCACAATAGGCTGATCTGAGGTTTGATGGGGCACAATAGGCTGATCTGAGGTTTGATGGGGCACAATAGGCTGATCTGAGGTCTGATGGGGGCACAATACGCTGATCTGAGGTCTGATGGGGGCACAATATGCAGATCTGAGGTTTGATGGGGCACAATACGCTGATCTGAGGTCTGATGGGGGCACAATATGCAGATCTGAGGTTTGATGGGGCACAATATGCTGATCTGAGGTCTGATGGGGGCACAGTAAGCTGATCTGAGGTTTGATGGGGGCACAATACGCTGATCTGAGGTCTGATGGGGGCACAGTAGGCTGATGTGAGGTCTGATGGGGCACAATACACTAATCTGAGGTCTGATGGGGGCACAGTAGGCTGATGTGAGGTCTGATGGGGCACAATACACTGATCTGAGGTCTGATGGGGGCACAGTAGGCTGATGTGAGGTCTGATGGGGGCACAGTATGCTAATCTGAGGTCTGATGGGGGCACAGTAGGCTGATGTGAGGTCTGATGGGGCACAATATGCTAATCTGAGGTCTGATGGGGGCACAATACGCTGATCTGAGGTCTGATGGGGGCACATTCTGCTGATCTGAGGTCTGATGGGGGCAGGGGAGTGATGTACCTCTAGCTACGCCTCTGGACTGGACAGTATGACTGTGTGGTGACACCCCCCCTAATGACGAGGCGAGTGGTAACACCCAGTTGTCTATTCATTCAGAATGGCACAACGCAGAGAGCTAAGAAACAATGCTCCAGAAATAGTCCTATTTTAAAGCGCAATTTTGGTGCGGACAGTGCCAACTGAAAACTTGCCTTTTTGCCTCCCATACATCTCAGGCAGCTCTAAGCGTCAGAGTGTCAGCTTGTAACCGCGCCGAGAAGGTACATGTCTGTTTGGTACAGCCATGACTTTAGCTGCCGCACTACGATCCTTAGCACAGCCATGGAAATTAACGGGAGGCAGAAAGGACATGGTTGCTGGTGGGTTTATGGCAAAATCTTGGTGCGGCTGTCCACACCAAAAAATGCTGTAAAACCTGCCGCGTGAGTGGATTCACAGTAGTGTTTTTCAGCACTTTTGCATTTTTGATGGGCTTTTTTTTTAACTGAAAAATGGCAGCTTAAATTAAAAATTAAGTGCAATTTGTGTGTGTTGAAACAATGTTGTCCTCAGGTGTTTTTTTTTTGTTTTTTTTTTTAATCCCCTTCTCTATAGGAAAATGGGTACAAAAAGAAACACAAAAATCCCCATATAAATTCACCAGTATAAATGAGTGCAGTATCTTAAAAAACCTGCATGTGGTTTTTTTGGTGGCAAAAATATCAGCACAAATGTGTGTATGAAAAAAAGCCTTACGCACATTCCATATGGAGCCTGGCTGCTGCTCCGTGTGCGTGATTCAGTGTAACATCCAGATGTCACTAGTCTACAATTACATAACAGCATGTGGTCTGAAGTGGAGCATTCATCTACAGGGTGGCCCACGAAAAAGTAGCCCGCCTCCAATATCTCCAACTCAGACTGACTAATAGAAACTCTGTCTTTGTTGCCCATAGCAACTAATCAGAGCTCAGCTTTCGTTTTTTCAGAGCCCTGGGGGAACTGACAGCTGAGCTCTGATTGGTTGCTATGGGCAACAAATAGCTTCTATTAGTCGGATTTGATGACGGGCTACTTTCTGGTGGGTCATCCTGTATACCTGGCACTGACATTAGGTACAGACACAGGAGGGACACTAATTCATCTAGTAGGTTACAGGAGCTGCAGCAGATTTCATAGAAGCAGCACCACATATGACATTATCTATGGTAGGGGTCAGCTACCTTTGCCACTCCAGCTGTTGTGAAACTACAATACCCAGCATGCTCCATTCATTTCTGTTAGATCTAAGAAGGGCAGAGAAATATTGCATGCTGGGAGTTGTAGTTTCACAACAGCTGGAGGTTGCCCACCCCTGATGAGCCCATGGATGAGAGATGCCTTTTGCTCTCAAACTAAAACATCCTTAGGCCTCATTCACACGTCCGTATAATGTGTCCGCATCCTTTCCGCAATTGCGGACAATTATGCGGATCCATTCATTTCAATGGGTCCCGAAAAAATGCGGACAGTACAACGTGTGGTGTCTGCATCCATGTGTCCGTTCCGACTGTGTTCCGTTCCGCATAAAGAAATCCTCCTGTCCTACTTTTTCCCGAATTGCAGTCCGTAGCACAATGAAAGTCTATGGATCCGCAAAAAAATGCGGAAGACATGCGGAAAGGCATCCGCATGTCATCCGTATTTGCGGATTCTGTTCCAGGAGGGGAGGAAAAAAAAAAAAAAAAAAAAAAAAAAAAGGTACTGATGTTATTCATCCTTCTGTTTTTTGCGGATCCGCAAAAAACGGATGACATATAGATACATCCTTTGTTTTTTTTACGGAAAAACGGAACGGATGTCCTGGAAAAACTGAGTTTTTTGCGGAACAACGGATCCGCAAAAAACTGACCGTTTTCCAGGATGTGCACAAATACAGATGTGTGAATGAAGCCTTATTGTTACAAAAAGAAAAATGATCACACCTTAGCTCTGCTGCAGCCAGAAGTGTTGTGTAAGGCTGCGTTCACAGTAGCGTCTGGATATCTGCGTGTATTTGTCCAGCTGAATCCCCACATTTATGCTGGAAAGCGGCTGGATCCCATTATAGTCATTGGAGATAAACGGCAGTACCCAACAGGCTATTCTCTGCCAAATTTGTGAATGTACCCCAATACCTGCCTGTTTGGGTGAATTTTCTTCCCTGTGAAAGTTCATTAGCCCACAATTATTAAAGGGGTTATCCAACCTCTAAAATGCCTCCCCATACACCCAGGACCCTCATAGAGGTTTTACTTACCTGGCACCCAGATCACTGCTGACGCCTACACAGCCCCCGTGCGGATGAAAACATCTGGCATTGGGGGGTGCAGCCAATAGCAGGCCACAATGAGCCAAGTGACACTATGGAGGCTCCTTCCCATCGAGGCATGCTATTGGCTAAACCCCTTCCCGAGGTTTCCATCAGAAGCAATGCAGGTGCAGGGGAGCCAGGTAAGTACAACCGCTGTGAGGGGCCCAGGCGTATGGGGAGGCATTTTAGGGTTTGATAACCCCTTTAATGCATTCCACACACCCGTGTTGTCCATTGTCAGTTGACGGATTTTAGAAATTCTTGTGTGCATTTCCACATTTACCATTCTACATAGTCTGAATTTTAAAACTGCAGGTACTGCAATGATGATCTTGCACTGCTGGCTGTGAACAGGCACTTGATAAAATATTTTTTTCCACATACAATAGACAGCATGATCTGCATGTTATTGTATTGCCATGCTCCTGGGTGCCACTAGAAATTTTTAAAGACTATGTACACATTTGAAGTCAATTTTTTTATTATTGCATTTAACTTATTTTTGGCTAAAAATCATATTTTCAATAGTTTTTTTAAATATTGAGCTGTTCAGTCACAAAGGGTTAACTGTCTAGCTGGGTGACTGGTACTTTCACTTTGTGCTGGTCATCTAATTACCCTTATCTGTAAACTACTGAGAGGTCATAAATATGTATTTAAGCTACATTCTTACCAGTCAGGTAAGGATTGAGCTTTAATGAGTGCTTATAAGGTCAGAGAGAAGAGATAAGCTGTCAGTCTGCTCCTCAGATGACAGAATAGAGAAAAATTTCACAGGCAGCTAGGACAGCTTCTCAGCTCTACACAAAAAAGAATTCCATATTGTTAATAAAGACCAATTGAAAAAACAGATTTTTAGGTTAAAATAAGTATAATGCAATAATAAATAAAAAATCTCCCAAAGGTGTACATAGCCTTTAAATGAAGCCAGGTTTTTATTAACTATACTAAGCTGGAAACATGTGCTTATCTTAAAGTGGTTGTCTCATATAGAGTATTAAGACCTATGGACATCACTGAGGCATGGCCCCTCTTGGGGATGCCTGCAAGGAGCCATTATGGAGAGCTGCTCCCCTTTAGTAGCACTTCTATTGTATGGACGGACGATCATCTGAATGACCGCCATGTAAAGCTACATTTTCCCTCTAGAGGCTACGCCAGGAAAACATCCGCTGTGTGCCAGGAGGATTGCTGCAGCGGTCACGTTCTTAAAGGGGTTGTCTCTGATTAAATAAACCCTTTCAATTGGTTATTCGAAAAACATCCTCTGTGCACAAACACCAAATGATTGAGAGGCTGTCAGAGCCCTGCCCTAAGTATTTACATCTACACACCATAATATGGTCTCAAAATCCATATTTTTATTTTTTTTTTTTTTTACATGTTTTTCATATGAAGAGAATTCTTAAAAAGAAAACATTATTACAATGGTGACTTTTTTTGTGAAGCTGTAAAAGCTCTGTACGATTATGGCCCGTGGTTGGCATTTCAACCTCTTTTCCGCAAGTATGCGCTTATTTTTTATTTATTTTTTTTTAATGGGGTGTTTAAAAGAAAAAGTGAAGTGGAGCCCATCAAGACAGTAAACCTCTGGTTGGAACTAGAGATGAGCGAACGTGCTCGTTACGAGCACTGTATCGCTCGGCTCCCGTGCGAAATGCCTGCAGGCATTGCGGATCCATCCTCAGCTGCATGTAAGTCAATGAGGACGGATCGTTTGGTATGACACTCATACCAAACGATACGTCCTCATTGACTTACATGCAGCTGAGGACGGATCCGCAATGCCTGCGGGCATTTGTTCGCACGGGAGCCGAGCGATACAGTGCTCGTAACGAGCACGTTCGCTCATCTCTTGGGACCCAATCACATTTTAAAAAGGGAAAAAAAAACAAACACCTGATGTGAAACATCAACCACTCCATGATTACTCAGGAATAAAAGGAAGGCTGCATAGGCGTATTCCAGCATTAGCCAAAAAATACAGCAGATCCCTTGGTGCATCAGCCATTGATTCCCAGTAAAGAAGTCATGTAATGGGATGGACCAGCATGAAGCGAGATAGTTACTAGGAGCTTGCACCACTGGCCGAGTAACTGCCTACCTCACTAGCAATATACATATACAAATGGAGCCTGTCAAGAAGGTCATCTGGTACCACAAGCACCAAATTCACCCCAACTTTAGTCTCCTATTTCCACTTGAAAAGAGAGGGTTAAATGCCGAACATTCACCACCACTCTTACACTGCGCTACATACTACAAGATGACATAGCTATAGGTAAAAACACTGCACGCTGTTCATCGGTACAATAATTTAGGACAATGAAGACAAAACATACAAATGTAGGAACCACTGAAAATCTAAAATGCTCATTTCATTCTTATAAAAAATAAAATCTCTAACTGCTCTTCTGCCTCATCCTTTCCCGGAGCCTCCTGGCATGCTTTTCATAAGGCATTTTCCCGATCACAGGCTCCTTTTGGAGAACTACCGGACCAGACAGGGTCACCGCAGTTATAAAGCTAAGTCAACAAATCCAACATGCCATGGTGTACTCCTTCACCTTCCTATAGGATATGGGGTTGTAGTGTCTAGAACCACGAGGAAAGGCTAGGCTCACTATGACAGTCACCACCGGTGGGTTAGGCATGATTAATCAAAAAATATCCTTTCAAATCGTGTTGGCAATCAGCAAATTAATATGTTAAATTAGTGGGATGCTTAAAAAACGCTGAGGGAGAGAGGTTCACATTCCAGGGGAGATGTCCACTGAAGCGGGATGAAACACATTCAAGTAACACATGGTGTGAAAGTCAAGGATTGTAGGAAAGTACTGCGTGCAGAGACTGGCTGCTGGGGAGGACATACACCTTCCGAACAGGACATGGGTCTATTATTTTTCACAGTATTAGTTCTGCTTTCTTCACACACGTTGGTGAAGAGATGTGGTGACTTAGCTATGTGTCTCTGTGCCATTCGGTGTCAGCTTGGTTTTCTTCTCCACCCGAGGTCCTTTGGCAGAATACTGAACCAAGAGAAAAGGCTCTTTGGTTTCTCCTTCTCCAACAATGCTCTCCTCATCCTCCGACTGGCTGAGCTTCTGCAAACGAAGGTAACACCAGCAACCAAGAATTAAGGCACCAAGGGCTGCAATGGCAATAAGGATAACAATGACTGTAACCACGCCGGTGGTGGGGTTATGGTCCATTATAGACATGGCTGGGGTTGGGTGCTGTAGGTCAAGTCTTCAGCCTTTGATCCGGTAGGAGACAGGAAACTCTGTCAATATGAAAAGAATAATTAGTACCTAGGCAAAGACATAATTGGGTGTAAGAACATGGCCACAATGGGAAGGGGGGAGGGTCTCTTGAATCTATCATTTATGCTTCAATATTAAATGTTCAATTTTTAGGCGCAGACTGAAATGCCATGGAAGCAATTTGATCCGTGTCTCCGCATCGTATCTTCCGGATGGGCACAGCCGGCGCACCGTCGTGTACATCAGCAATCAGTTGTAGCCATGGTCATGGCCAAATTTGTTTTAAAAAAATTACCTTAAAAGAGGTTGTGCTGTGGGTTAATATCAACGACCTATCCTCAGGATAGGTCATGAATACCAGATTGGCAGGGGTCCAACTCTTGACATCCCTGCAGATCAGCTGCTTGAAGGGACAGAGTCACTCTTGCGAGTGCTACTTCATCTTCAACCTGCGTGTTGTCTCCTCTGTAGAGGCAGCACAGCGTAATAACTGCTTATCCCAAGGCCTACTTCACAGATTAAGAAGCACCGTTCTGGATTCACCTGGATCAAGCCAAGTCTGATCACTCAGACAATCATAGTGAGACCAGCACACGTTAATGACCACTTTTTTGTCCTCCTCAACACTTCAACAGGAGCCTCCTACAATAAGAACAAAACCCCCAGCCAGCACAAGCTGGTGACAACCAAAATGATGGCCATTACAGCTACTAAAGAGGTTGGTGCTCAGTTCACTGGAGTCCTTAATAGAAAACCTATCTCAATAAGCAGTGAAGCATGCCCAGGCCCATGTAGAGGCAGGACTGGGCAGATCTGCACCCTTGCCTGCCATATGGATTATACTGTATGTACACTGTAATGGCTAAAAATCACAATCACACATCTGCAGGACACAGGGTTTTTCTCATGGGTAAACAGCGTGTTTTTTGTCTTCCATTTAGTTTTTCTGAAAAAGCAATTCAGTTCAGTGTTAGAATGACAGGACTAAGCAGCAGTCAGAGGTCAGTGTATTCACAGACGTGAAAAAAACAGGCCGGAGACACAGCAGAACACCACATCCGCTCTCAATCCCATTCCTAGGCGACCAGATCCAGTGTGATAGATATATATATATATATATATATATATATATAGTTACCGATTCCACACCAAGTGCTGGGGCTTAGTGAGGAGACAAATGTCTGCGGAAGTAATGATGAAGCTTGGTCCTATCAACAGCTGTCAACCCAAATCTCAAAGGTGGTTTTCTGGTTTTACAAAAACTATACACTAGCACTCAACCTTACTGCATTATATAAGTCAGATGATGGAGTTCTGAGGGCATTTTGACTCCTCCAGTGTAATTGGGATCTGTGACCCTCACCCTGGTTTACATCCAGAGCAAGGCTCATGGAATGAGTCTGTAGCATCAGGTTTCTGCCTCTCCTTCCCCTCCCAGCTCGAACGTCACAGATACAAGCCTGCTTGAAGCCCTGCTGAGAAAAGACCGCACTAAGACACGGCATTATTGCTGACATCAGGTCTACAGGGCAGGGTCCAGGAGAATGAGAAGAACACAATCCTCAGAGGCAAAGTCATTAATGTTGTGCCTACAGGACAGAGCCTTACAAACCTTGCCAGGCCTCAAATGTCGACATGATATCATCGGAACAGGGAACCAGCACAGCGGAAAAGGTCATGTGATTGGTTATCTGTAACGCCCCATTTACCTATCATTAGTAAGCGATACGTTGTTTACTCTCAATTAATGCTATATAGATAGATAGATAGATATATATATATATATATATATATATATATATAGATATACCGTATATAATATTTATATATTAATCACTGTCCTGCGATTGCTCAGTTTGCTAATATCATATTACCTGTATGGCCCGTCTTCAGATCATGATGCCAGTCATGTGACCCCATCTGTAGCCCAGTGTGCTTCTTCCTGTGATATCATGTGCACTGGTGACATCACGCCCACTGGCTTGTTTCTGTGTCTGCATCCCTCCCATTTAATTTACATACACAGCGTGGATGGCATCATCAGATCTTCTGCGTCAGTGCCGAAGAATACAGGAGATCTGATGATGCCGTCTCCTCCCTATCCATGTAAATTATACGAGTGGGGATGCAGAGAGGAGCAGGGAAAAAAACATGAAGACGAAGAAGCAAGCCAGTGGGTGCGTGACGTCACCAGAAACACAAAGGGCGATACAGATGGGGTCACGTGACTGGCATCGAGATCTACAGATAGGGCCTATACATATAATATTAGGAAATGAGTGATTGCAGGACACTGATATATGAGATAACACTGGAAAACCCCTTGGCTAGTAATGATAAAGCTAACATGTGGCATAGACTGGTGGAAGAGTAGTCACAGCAAAGGTCGCTTTTGATTTCCGTTATTGTGTGCAATATGTTACTGTGCTGCACATGATACTGGGATCAGTGTTAAGTTGTACAGAAACAGCACCTCTAGAAGGTGTATGCTACAAGATGACATCCATTGTGGCATGCTGCATTATTGCTATAAGGACTCTTAAAAGAAACATATTCCACTGTAATAAAACATGGCGGTATGTAATTACATGTACTGAAGCTATTACTGGTATCCATGTGATCAAGTACCACTGTGTGTATGAGCCCTAGTGCAGTGGGAAAGTCTTCACATATCAGACTGCCTGGTGCAGACTAGAAATCGCTCAGCAGCCTCCAACATTCCAGCTATGGTGAAACTACAACTCCCATCATCCACACTTACTGGGCCGTTTCCAGAACTCCCATAGAAGTGAATGGAGCACGCTGGGAGTTGTAGTTTCCTAGACTGGAGTGCCAGATGTTGTCAACTCCTGCACTAGAGCAAGTTCTGTGCAGAGACAGCAAGGGAGTACATTACTTCACAGCTGCATTCACCGTTCTGCTGGCTTCAAATACTAGCTGTAACTTCTTTATCAGTACACTAATGCAGTAGATTTGCTACTCTCTAAGAAACATTATTCTGTGTAAAATGTCAGATGGGGACACAGGCTTTAAAGGGGTTGTCCATTCTTTATTAGTGATGGCCTAGGCCCTATCCTATACTCAGCATAGGCCATCATTATCTCATCAGCGGGGTCTGACACTCTGCACTTCCACGGATCAGCTGTTCTGCAGTAGATCCAGTGCAGGAACTACACAGCTCTCTCCATTGCGCAGTGAACAGAGCTGGTTACTGCAGCACTGCTCCCACTGAGGTAAATAGGAGCAGCGCTAGACAGAATGGATGGAGCTACTGCAGAACAGCTGTCAGACCCCCGCCAATCAGATATGTAAAGGAGTGGACAACCCACAAAAGACCTCCTTTAATCATCGGACTTAGACAACAAAGGGATTCACAACCACTACCTATTTAGGTGCACTTGGCTCTAGCTACATTTTACAGATTCACTTCTAACACATTACCCTTTGTCTAAGGCCTCTTTCACACGACAGTATTTTTTGCGTGCTCCGATCCGCATTTTTTGCTGATAAAATGTGGACCCATTCATTTCTATGGGTCCGCAAAATATACTGACAGCACACTGTGTGCTGTCCGCATCCGTATGTCTGTTCCATAGCCCGCAAAAAAAATAGAACATGTCCTATTCTTATCCGTTTTGCGGACAAGGATATGCATTGTTACAATGGATCCACCAAAAAAAACGGATTCCATATGGACAACATCCTTTTTTTTGCGGACCGCAAAACACAACGTTCATGTGAAACTAGCCTAAAACAGAATTAGTGTAATTTTCACTCCATAAGATGCACCCTCCACATGCACAAAAGTAGGGGGAAAATGGCAGAATGTCTTATAGAGCAAAACTGAGTTTCGGCGCCACCCGGAGCAGGAGGGGTAAGTTCATTTATTTTTTGTCTGATCTGGGGTACGAGGAGGAATGCGGGCATGATAGATGTCTAATCTGAGGAGGAATAGGGGTCTGATGGAGATTGGGGGTCTGGTCTCATGGAGTTTGAGGGTCTGAGGAAAAATAGGGTGTCTGATACAGATGTCTGATGGTGCTTGGGTGTCTGATCTGATGTCTGAAAAGAAATGGGCTCTGATGGAGCTAAGGGTCTGATCTGAGGTCTGATAAAAAAATATTATTTTCCTCCTTTATATCCTAGGTGCATCTTATGAAGCAAAAAATACGGTATGTCTTGTTTTGCAATTTATCAAGCATGATTCCAATAACAGGAAAGTCAAGGCCCTGTTGCTGTATGAATAAGACTCACAGCTCCTCAGAAATTCAGAATGTAATTCATTAGATGCCTGGTAAAGCAAGGTTTTAAATTACTCCACGGTCAATATTCTACACATCTTGTTTCCACTCTCGCTCTTTGCTGTAAAAAAATAAAAATAAAAAAATCAATATTTCTAGACGTGAGCAGTAATTTACCACAACCCTTGTTGCGTGCAGCAAGTTCACCAGTGTTCACACATTTATGTACCACTTGTTCATTTTTACCTCAACTGAACCTGATCCTTGGAGTGTCCTCCTTTAAAGATGGCCTGTCACACCTTCACAGAACGAAAACTGGCTTCATAGCTTGACAGCAGCCTCACAGCCGCCTCTTCACTGGTTTCTTCTTCTAGAGCAAATGCTTGCCACTATTTTCGTGCCCCATGCTAGTGAATTGTCTGTTGGGGAGTCTCCAGTGTCAGTGGAACATCATTGGTCAGTAGAAGACAATCCACCTGACAATTCACTAGTGTTGGGTACCAAAACTAACTGCATAGAGGTGGGAAAAAGCACTGGAACCAGTGAAGGGCTGATTGTAAAGGGATGCAGCCATTCATAGTTCAGTGAGGATGTGACGGGTCCTCTCAGGCATTACAAAACTGGTATCTTAAAGGGTATGTACACCTTTGGAGGCAATTTTTGTTTATGATTGCATTTTACTCATTTTTGGC
Organism: Rhinella marina; assembly: GCA_900303285.1. NCBI lineage: Eukaryota > Metazoa > Chordata > Amphibia > Anura > Bufonidae > Rhinella > Rhinella marina. The sequence goes on from ONZH01004157.1 coordinate 142,702, forward strand.
TAAAAATCATTTTCAATTGGCCGTTATTAAAAACATTGAGCCATTCTGTCATAAAGGGTTTACTTGTTTTTCTAACTGTGTGACTGGTACTTTCACTTTGTGCCCGTCATCTAATAAACCTCATCTCTAAACTACTAAGAGGTCATAAACTCTTATTTAAGCCACATTCTTATCAGTAACATAAGGACTGAGTTATAATGAGTGTTTGTTGAGTGAATGTCAGAGAGCAGAGATGATGTAAAAATCTGTCAGAAGACAGAAAATCCACAGGCAGCTAGTAGAGCATCTCAGCTATGTGCACGAAAACGGGCTCCATATTTTTAATAAAGACCAATAGAAAAAATGATTTTTAGCTCAAAATAAGTACAATGCAATAATAATAAAAAATTGCCCCCAAAGGCGTACATCTATATGGAAGAAGTACATACTATATGGCTATTTTCAGATGCTGTGTTTAAGGTGTTGCAAAACTACTGCTCCCAGAATGCCCAGACATCCGGTTGGTCTCTATGCTGGGTCTTGCATGTCTTACCCCTGAACACTCACAAGAAATCACAGATGTAGGCCATCCTGGGTACTAAAGCTGCCCATACATTTTAAATCACCGTCTGACTACTATTCCTCCCCACTCCTACCACATCCACAGCTTGCTAGATCTTTGAGAGATGAAAAATGTATGCACTCTGTTGGCTAAAATGTCCAGAAATCATTGACCTAGGAGGTGGCAGAGTCGCCACATACTGTCCGTCATGTTGGCAGGAATCTCACTAGTCTAGATCCTGTTCCATTAGATATGTCACTCAGAATCCATCAGGTCGTGATCCAGTTTATTACTCTGATGTAGCATACGCTGAGCGGCCTGTGTGGCTTATGTCCAAAACTCAACTTGTAATCAGTGGAAAATTCCATTGTGAGCTGGATGACGGGGCTCTCGGCTGCTCAGTCACCTCCCTCACCAGTGACAAACATCTCTCTTTCTAGATGCTGCAGAACTGAAGCAGGGCTGACTAACGATTCAAATCACGAGGACGCAGTAAAATTGTTTAGATTGCCCGTGACAGATATCAGCTACAACCCTTACCGAGGAAAAGAATGCACATGTAAAGTGCCTATATACCTGCGGGCATGTGCAGGGCACACTAACCAACCCGCGGGCATGTGCAGGGCATGCTTACCAACACACATCTGCATGGGAGCCCAAATTCCCACCTTAATAGATGGTAAAAACCAGCAATTTACAGTTAACACTGCAATGAGGTAAAATTGCAGGATCACTATAAAGGAGGAAGACTTCAGACGTTTCCAGGTGGGAAAGTTGCTTGTGATCTTATAACAATCACTACAGATCCAGCTCTGCTGGGATATTAGCACACGCCTGGTTACTCACAATGTATTTATGATGCAGTACAGCAGCGATTGTAGCTCAAAACATGGGCAACTCAGTATCACCATGAAGCCCTGGCCTTAAAGGGGTTGTCCGGTTCTCTACCTTGCAGCTCCCATGCTGCCACTTCGGTTGTCTTGGCTCTGTTTACCCCGGCTGCAGCGGTGACATCACATCAACAACATGTGATCGCTGCAGCCAATCACCGGCCTTAACAATGCACCAAAGTCGGATAGTTCAGCTTGAACAAATTAAGGGCTCATTCAGTACTTGGCATCAATGTTTGTAAGGGCTCTTTTATAGGGGCAGATTTGGGGGAATTGAATGACTCCCCATGTAAACATGTTGGATGATCGCATCGTATTGTCAGACAAACACTAGTGCAAAATATGACACATGAATGACGACTGAAAGGGAACCTGTCACATTGAACATGGTGTCTGAGCTGCAGACAGCATGTTATAGAGCAAGAGGAGCTGTAATTTAAATGAATAAAATACAAGTTTTAATGAATCTTTTCCCATAAAACTATATATCAATCTGCTCAGCTCCTCCTGCTCTATAACATGCTTCCTGTAGCTTACATTGCATTTTCAAGGTGACAGGTTCCCTTTAAAAGGGTTTTCCAGGCTTTTAATATTGATGACCTATGCTCTGGATCTGACCTATGCTCCTGCTCCGTACAGTATTGGAATAAAGTTTTATGCAAATCGACTTTGGATGTTCCATCAGAAGTCGATTTGCTCATCCCTACCTAGGAACTATACTGACTAAGGCCCCATTCGGACGACCGTGTTTCACGGCTGTATACGGGCCGTGAAAGCCCGGCCTGTGCTGCCCCAGTGGACGGGAGCGCACGTCGTCATTGGTTGCTATGACGCCATGCGCTTCCTGAGGCAGCCGCCGTACAGTGAAACACTGTACACGCCGTGATCTACTTCACCACCGGATACCCACTGACTGCAATGGGGTCCAGCCGATTTCCGCAATAATACCAGGTTTTGGCCAGATCACCACTGGACCCCAATTCGGTCAATGGGGATCTAGCAATGACATGATCCAGCAATCCCAGATCTTGCCTTCAGGTTCCAACAAATGAATCAGTAGGTTTTGAAGCAAAACCAAGCTTGGTTTTAATCTGCCTGTAACAGGTCCATGTCCGGAAGAGAAGAAATATCGCCTCAGCAGGGATCACTGTTACCTACGAGAACTCTCAGGAGTCACTTCTCCAGGGAGCATCACCGCGCCACGTACACCCAAGATAACATAGAAAACAAGACCTTAGAAAATAAGCTTGTCTTATGGCCGAGTCGTGGGAACCACATGCCAATTACTGGTAATTGCCGGCCTGCAGCTGCACTTGGCATGATTTAATTTGCAAGTACAGGCATAGTCTGGTTTTTAGCGGTAGGGTTGGGTGTTTTAGCCCACTGCTGGGCTTTTCATCGCTGATTATACATCTGAATACTCCAAAAACAGTATGTATGTCTAAAACAGTCAAGTATGAATCTTTTGGACTCCATTTGCCTCACTGAAGTGAATGGATCCGTCGCGGTATATGCTTGAATACCATTTTCGGGTATTTAAAGGGCATCTGTCAGCAGATTTGTACCTATGACACTGGCTGACCTGTTACATGTGCACTTGGCAGCTGAAGACATCTGTGTTGGTCCCATGTTCATATGTGACCGCATTACTGAGAAAAATGATGTTTTAATATATGCAAATGAGCCTCTAGGAGCAATGGGGGCGTAGCCATTGCAAAGAGAGCTGAGCCCATTGGTCCTAGAGGCTCATTTCCTCATATATTAAAACCTAATTTTTCTCACCAATGTGGGCACATATGAATATAGGACATGTACTCCCACATCTGTGGCTCACTGTTGTGAGTACACACTTGTCATATTTTTGTCTGACTACAGATCCCTCAAGCACATTATAATCTATGGGTCCATGAAAGCCTCAGACACAACACAGATCCTTGTTTGGTCTGTGGTTTTTCATGGATCATTACTAGGATATGCTCTGGAACCCGGATGACACATGACCAAACGGACAAAATGACCAAACACGGATTCTTTATGGATGAACCATTGACCATCTTCTCACAGATGACATCATGGATGCCTAAAGCCACTTTCAGATCAGTGATGGGAAACTCATCTGTGTTCCAGATGAAGGACCATACATGGAGACCACCATTCATTTGCCTGAAAAAGTTTAGCAGGAAGAACAATGGTGCGTGTGCAAAATCATATAAAGAGATACCCATTTCAATTGTATGGGTCAATGTTCATTTTCGGCACTGTTCATTCTAACCTGGTACAGCACCTGCTGTAAACACTGACCCTTCCAATTGAATGGGCATTGTCACATGAGTTACCCAAAAATTAGGTAAATGCCAGAAATAAAGAGAAGGTATACTCCGCCCAGTAAATCCCTCACCACTTCCAGTGTTGAAATGCTGGTCTTCCCCATGGCCTTAGTTCACTTGGCTGCAGTGATGACAAGCCCATATAGCCTATGTACCCGCTGCAGCCAACTGCTGGCCTCAGCAGTATATGGCACAAGACCACAGAACTGAGGGATGGACTGCAGCAGTCTCCTGGTGTACACATCCTCGTGATCTGTGCAGGAAGAGTCGCAGCAATCATACTGGAAACAGGGTATTATACTGGGAGCACTGGGACTTTTTCTATATTCTTCTGTCGTTTCTGGCCCTTGGCACATTCTTGAGTAACTCAGAAAACCCCTTGAACAACCAGGAATTTCCAACATTTATACAAGAAGTGAAAGGTAAAAAGTGACTGGTACAACACTCAGCATCTCTGGTGTCATTTTTGCCAGTAAACCTGATGGAGAAATAGAAATCTAGGCAGCAAATATGAACTCCGCTGATAAAAAGACAATGGGGCCATTTAAGGACATTTTTATGTCAGTTTTTGGTGAAAAAATTGTTGCAAGATCCTTTTTGCAGGTCTGTGCAACAATATTTTTGTAGTAGTTTTTACACCGTCCTCACCACTTGGGAGTGGAGGGTGCTGAGGCTTTGGCGCTGGCATATTTACTATCTTACGTCAGAAAACAGTAAAAAACGACTCCAGTCAGGGCATGGGCCATCAGAGGTTCACTTAATTTATAACGAGGCCAGCACCTCCAGCAGAACGTGGGGGCAGGGGGGGAGAACAGCGCTAAAAGCCGGTCTTTTTAAGAGAAGACATGTCCTTCAGCTTCAGTCCTTTCGAATACTTCTGACCCCGGTCACAGCGGTATTATACATGAAGATTATAACACACCGTAACATAAAAGCGGTCACCAGCGTGCGGGAGAGGAGGAGGACACAGAGTATGGCTACTAGGATTGCAGTACAGTAATCTATGCTAAAAGGGATGTCCTATGAAGACCACCACCTGTCCACATGTCTTGTTATGGCATATGGACATCATAGAGGTGGTCTCCTTCTCGAGATCGCCCTCCATGACCCAGAATGTACAAGCAGCTCCCATTCTGGCAAAACACCACATCTGCCAGTCACCGCTGCAGCGGAAATCCTTAGCTGGCTACACCTTTACGGTGCAAAAATCAGATGTTTGCCAGGGGTGCAGAACATCTGAGGAGGCAACTCCTTTAAAGTGGTCCATTTTCCTACTGCCCCCGCTGTCAGCACTCATAGCTGCACTGACAAACAGTCTGGACTGCGGTGCACAGGAGTCCGCTCTCCATTATGATGGAGCAGTCCGGACTGTGTACTTCAGAGCAGCTTTCAGCACAAGGGGCAGTAGGAAAATAAAAAATATATCTGGACTCCTTATGTGTATCACTACAGATAACAGTCCAGTATCACAGACTACTGATTCTGACTCTGAGCGAATACATTGTATTACGGTACGGCCACGCTCCATAGCGAACGAGACCCACAAATGTACAATCCACATATGTATCAATTTACTGCGGTTGCTAAGAAACCAATTGTCCTTTTTTGCCTTGAACTCTGTGACAAGGACGGGGACACCGGCCACATTTTCTACCAGTTACAGTCGTCCGGCTACAGGTAGATCTAGAACAAAAGCCCTGCCTGGCTCCACAAAGAAGCAGATGGACATTAGTAGCACGCCTCTATCACGTATCCTCACATCTCTGCCAGGAGGAATGTTTATCTCCCTGCAGATTGTAACTGGATCCTGAGGAAATCCCGGATCAGACATTCCTACCATTAAGAGGAACTCGCCGTCCTCGAGAAATAAGTCACCACATAGAGCAGTCCATACGGACTCTGCAGCAGAGGAAGCCACCTGAAAGCCCATGCTGCCGTATGTAATGTGATTAACCGTGCCATGAGATGCTGCCTGTCAAGAGCACAAAGGGAACAAATTCTGGAGCATGCAGCCCAATCCACAGCCACCATGGGCACACCACAGCGCTGCGGTGCCTATCATCTACCAGAATCAATGCCATGACAATTACACAGATGCCCCGCAGATGGGAAGATTTTTTTTTTTCTGTTATTCACATGCAGTTTGAAGCTTCTGGGCCCCAGTACAGAAGGGATACTGGTCTGTGATCCCACAATGTATGGGATCTATATATGACATCACACACTATAGGATCTATATATGACATCACACACTATAGGATCTATATATGACATCACACACTGTACAGGATCTATATATGACATCATACACTGTATAGGATCTATACACATAATAATGGAGTATTCCCTGTGGCCCCATTCCACCATTGATCAGTTCGCATAAGCGCCTGGGTGCAGCCACCACACGCCCGTCCTCTGCTGTGCCAGGCATGCTGCCCGCTGTTACCAATGCTACCCACAGTGGCACAATACTGCCCCACGAGGTGAAGCAGGGCAGCATTGCCTCCTTGGCTTTGTCTTGCCCTACAGCGGAGCAGATAGACCTAACGAAGGCTGAACCTGAGGAGCATGTCCGGTGCCAGCCCGTGTGAGGCTACCAGTGCCAGGAGACAGGGGCACGCACCATCCTCACGCGCTTCATTACACCGCTGGGCTTTGCAGTGCAGTCAGGCGGGAGGGCAGCTACAGGGTTCTGGCTAACCAAGCACACCGCACATGCATGCACCGACAATCCACGAGCACGCTCACCTTCTCCAGGCTGCAGCGGGGTCAGCACGGCCGCCTTTCAGCTCTCCCGGCGGGCACGGATCGGGCTGCAGAGCCGCATCACCCGAAAACTCGCCACAACCCAACCCCGCATTCTGATTAGCATAACGGTACCCCCTTACTTAAAGCCTACGCTGACGTCAGCAGAAGCACTCGGCCAATCGCAGGGCGGCACAGACGACTAGCTTAGCGACAGCTGAAGGGCGGGGGCAACGTAGCAACAGGGAGCGAGCTGAGATCACGTGACGCCCAGCACATGACCCGCGGTGAAGTGCCATACAGAGGAATTCAAAAGAACCGCAGCAGAAGCGCGTTAAACACGCAGACACGTATAAAACTGCAGGGTCGCATACTGCAGAAGTCAATACAATTTTAGTAAACCTCATGCTGTCTGTATACACATTGAAAGTCTGTTGATGGTTGAACAGTTTTGCAGACAAAAGCTTTAGGGGCTATTCACACAGCTGGTTTTAGCGAATTTTGGTGCAGACAGCTTTGCTGACATTTTCTTACGGTTTTAAGCACTGGCATCCCTGTCTTTTCTGCCTCCCATTCATTTGCATGAGAGGCTGTGCTGCAATGAATGGGAGGCAGAAAGGACACAGCTGCCCGTGGGCTTAACCGAAAATTGCGTGGCAATTGCTTGGTACACCAAGGGCACCCCAACTAGCATCAGACAGGAGCCCCCAAATTAGGGTGTGCCCTGAGGGAAGAAAGGGTGCGTCCTCCTTTCACTGCCCTGGCCCTAGGGAGCATCGGTGTGAGGATTGCCACTGAAAAAAATTATTGCAGCCACAACCACCCCCATCCTCCGCTCCGATCCTCTTCCTTCATCCTAGAGTAGGAAGCCAAGTGTACTACTCTAAGGCCAAAATGACCCTTTTGGTAAGGTATGACCCTTACCAGAGATTACTGAGGAGAGGGAATCTATGTTGCTCACTCACATTTTAGGATTCTGCCTGGCACAACACACACTTACCTTACTTTCCTCTGGTAGCACAGGGAACCGTTGGGCACCTTCCTAGAGCATTTCAGGGATCCAGAAGTCATCCCGATATGCCACAAGAGATCCGGTATCTCAAAATCACTGCATCCATATGAATAATACAAACGGCTGCATCCGTCTAGAACGGATCCGGTTATATAATATTGAAAATTAATATACTGTGTCTGGCAAAAAACAGATCCGGCACAATGTCCGAAAAAAACAATGAACAGTGATCCCTCAAGATACAATGGCCTCAGGATACAATATTTTCATCATACAATGGTCTTTTCTGACCCATCATAAGTTGAAGCTAGACTCAGCATACAATGTCTCAGATCCAACCAATCAAGGGAACTTCTCTGGTAAAATATCTGTATTAGAGGCTAGTTATCAGCTATTCCTGACTGTTATATGTAAGGACTTGTTATATCTGTCTTAGTTATCTGCTTATTTATCTTAAATCTTCATTTTCTCTTATCTTGGATGACATTTTGGGGCTTTGGAACCGATTACTCAACTTAGAATGGCTTCAACATACAATGGTCGTCCTGGAACCAATTAATACTGAGGGACTTCTGTAATTGATGACGTTTCTTTACATATCCAGGTAAGCTTCCTAATACAGCAATCGCTATATCTGTATCTGAGAATATACTGTATTTTTCACTTTATAGGGCGCACTTTTTTCCACCAAAAGTGTGGGGGGGAAATGGCAGTGCATCTTATAATGTGAATATTAGTGAGCGCTTCCATCATGGATGCATTAGGTGCTGGGAGTAGGGAGTGAAGCGCTGCGATCGCTTGTGGTACTCACCCTCCCTGGTCTTCCTGGGGCCAGCGCTATACTGTCCAGTCAGATGACAGTGCAGCACGGGCCGGAGAAGACATGGGAGAGCGACTGCTGCCAGAGATGGAGAGGAGTCGCGGCAAAGGAGAGGTAAGAGGAGTTTTTTATTTTATTCTGATCTGAGGTCTGATGGTTCTGGCAAGGAACTCTGATTGGGGGGTCTGACATTGAGGGCTGATCTGAGATCTCATGGGGGGTCTGACAATGAGGGCTGATCTGAGGTCTCATGGGGGGTCTGACATTGAGGACTGATGTGGGGTCCTGACATTGAGGGCTGATCTGAGGTCTGATGGGGGTCTGACATTGAGGACTGATGTGGGGTCCTGACATTGAGGGCTGATCTGAGGTTTGATGGGGGTCTGACATTGAGGACTGATGTGGGGTCCTGACATGGAGGGATGATATGGGGGTCTGACATTGAGGACTGATGTGGGGTCCTGACATTGAGGGCTGATCTGAGGTCTGATGGGGGTCTGACATTGAGGGCTGATCTGAGGTCTCATGGGGGGTCTGAGAGTGAGGGCTGATCTGTCTCATGGGGGGTCTGACAGTGAGGGCTGATCTGAGGTCTCATGGGGAGTCTGACAGTGAGGACTGATGTGGGGTCCTGACATGGAGGGATGATATGGGGGTCTGATGTTATGTCCTGATATGGGGGTCTGATCCGATGTCCTGATATTTATGGGGGTCTGATCTGAGGTCTGATGAAAAATATGTTTTTCTTATTTTTCTCCTCTAAAACTTGTGGTGCGTTATATCATCAAGTGCTTCTTGTAAATCGAAAAATACATTGGATTCCTTCCAAATTATTATCCCTTTTTTTATTATTTTGGCATCACTTTCATGTTTTTGGAATGCAAACAAAATTGACTCCATTATGTGATGCAGGCAGATGACAGCTATTCAGAATGCTGGGAAAACAATGATCTTGTGACAGTAATAATAGATATGTGATGCCAAATACAGATTACATTGCCTGGGTTCTGTGGAGGCTCCTTTTCTTTTAAAGGGGTTCTCCAGAATTTTTATTTTGATCACCTTCCTCAGGATAGGCCATTAATATCTGATTGACGTGGGTCCGACACAATCATTTGTTCTGCAGTAGCTCCAGCGCTGGAAGTCGGCCCCAGAACTACACGGCTCTGTCCATTGTGTAGTGGACGGAGCTGGTAACTGCAGAACTGCTCCCAGTCTCATCAATGCAGTTACCAGCTCTGGCCACTACACAATGGATGGAGCTGTGTAGTTCTGGTGCTGACTTCCAGAGCTCCTGCAGGAGTGCAGGGACCCCTGCCAAACGCTCCACGCTGATGAAAGGAAAAACATAAAGGGTTTTTTTTAGTATTAAAACACAAGAAAAACTATATAAATGTTTGGTCTGTGATGCGGACCAAAAACTCCCATCTAAAGGTCTGTGAAAATCATGGACACAACATGGAGGGCATCTGTGTTTGGTCAGTGTTTCGCGGACCAGGTATAGGAGATGCTGAGCTGAAATTCTGAAATTCTGAGCTGTGTCCGTGGAATATGGGACACTGACGCATGGAGGGCAAAAATGGAAACGTGGACCACAGATCCTTCACGGACAACTTCATGGATGACACATGGATGGATTTTTTCACACATGTGAAATGGACACGGAAATGTGAACAAAGCCTAAGATACAGCAGCACTCTTACCCTTGGGGATAGTCCAGTATTGTGTCTTAGCTCCAGTCAAGTGATTTAACGGAGTGGGTGGTTTTAAAAATAAACAGAGGGGGAGCTTTTTTTTTTAAAACTGGTGTAAAGTAGAACTGTTTTAGTTGCCCATAGCTACCAATCAGATCCCACATTTCATTTTTCAAAGTTCCTTTGGAAAATAAAAGGTGGAATCTGATTGGTTGCTATGGGCAACTAAAAAAGTTCTACGTTATACCAGTTTTGATAAAGCTCCCCCAGAATCTGTAATCTCACACAATCCCTTTAATATTTATATCAAATCTACTGGTTACATAAAGGGATGGATTATTGTAATCTTAATTAATTAATCTTAATTTTTAATTAATTTAAATTTTAATTAATATTATTTTCACCCCTTACAGACATAATCAACTGGCCTGCAACTGTGAGAACCCAAAACCTCTGTGACCACAGTGTGAACGTAGTGTGAAACATAGCCGAAATACATACTCTCATTAACTTCCTGTGTAACTATACAGTGACCCCCGGGGGAATCTTTTACATTTGCACAGATGGTAACATTTTATTTTAGATATTCTTATGTCAAGAGGGTATTGAAAATAACTTCATAGGCCGCACAGTGAAATATAATTCTAATTTCTGAAATGGTTGTGGTCTCTTAAAGGGCTTTATCCGGGTTTTGATATTGATGGTCTATGTTCAGGATAGGTCATCAATATCAGATCAACGGGGGTCCGACTCTCAGCATCCAGACCGATCTACTGTACAACGAGGCTGCGGCCCTCCAGGAGCGCTTAGGCCTTTTCCTAGGCCAGTGACGTCACATTTATAGGTCACATGGCCTAGGCACAGCTCAGTCTCATTCAAGTCAAGGCTGAGCTGCACTACCAAGCACAGCCAGTATAAATGGATGGCGCTGTACTTGGTGAACTGCACAGCTCTAATAAGCGACATGGCATCACCAAACAGCTGATCAAATAAAATCCTTTAAATTCCAGGATTCTCTTTGTGATAGAAAGGCACGGGTTGTAGGACGTTTTTAGTGCCTCCACTTTATCCTACTAATAAGTGATCATTTCTTCATGAGGTCCATCCACTGGTTCTACAGTTTTCTCCATGCCAATGATGTAATAGAAATCAGGCCTTCTTGACTATACTGTCTTATTGTTTTTAGTTAGTTATAGAAAGTTCCATACTTGTCTTCATTTAAAGGAAAACTCCACTTGCACAGTTAATTTACATAACTCCTTAGGAACACTCCACATATTAAATCTTTATATCCTATTGAATATCCTTGTACTGCTTCACTTGTCTTGTACTACATTGTTATATGTTTTATTTTACTTTATACAGGAATGCTGCCAGAGAGCGGTGTAAAGAGGGGGCACGCCCAATTTTTAAGACCTAGCGTGACTGGAGAAAAGTCAAAGATTCACAATCTGCTCCTGAAATACGCTTAATGTAGGCATATTTCAGGATAATAAATGACCCTCATAATCCACATGGAGACATTGGGGGTATTACTATCCAGAGTTTGGGGTATTACTATCCAGAGTTGGGGGTATTAATATCCACATTTGGTGGGTATTACTATCCAGAGTTGGGGGTATTACTATCCAGAGTTGGGGGTATTACTATCCAGAGTCGGGGGTATTACTATCCACGTTTGGGGGGTATTACTATCCAGGGTTGGGGGTATTACTATCCAGAGTTGGGGGTATTACTATCCACGTTTGGGGGGTATTACTATCCAGAGTTGGGGGTATTACTTACAGTATTTGCGCACAAAATCCCCAATGTGAATGAAGTCCAATAGATGCGGTGATGCAGTTGAAAGTTATTCACTGTGACAGTGAAAAGAAGTTGAACAGGGGGACCCCAAGCTAAACTTTTGTATTAGGACCCATGAGCCTTTAGCTGCAACCCTGTTTACCAGAGACATGAAAATAAGATTGTGAGCTTCACAGGACAGGGACTGCTGTTAGAAGCTACCGGCTGAATTTGCTGGTATTATATAATGATAGGTGATGTGCAGATGAGTCCATCAGTTTGGTGATGTCAGGAAAAGGAAAGTTAATTGGTTACTATGGTTTTCAATCTTCTATTCCTGGTGTGGGTCAATAAGCCGGGCCGGCGGGGTGCTGAGCATAAGAAACTAAACAGACATCCAGCACTTCTATTACTGGGATTATGCAAAGCTTGCTGTAATATATTTGTCCTGAGAAACAAATCCACCTATGTATCTGTGCCTGTAATGGACTCTGTGACCACCATCTATAGTACCTATTGTGACTGTAACCATCAAGTGTTGTGTGCCTTGCTGAAGCAAAGTTGTATTAAAGTTCCTTACCACGTCTGCCTCCTTACTGAGCCGTCAAGTGAGGTGCCAAGTAAGAGTCAAGGGCCACAGTAAGAAGTAACTCTTACACATCTTCTCTCTCATTGTCCTATCACAATTAAAGAGGTTGTCCAGGACTAGAAAAAGATGGCTGCTTCATTCCATAAACTATACCGCATCTGTCCACAGGCTGTGTGTGTTATTATAGCCCAGTCCCATTCATTCAAATGCAGCTGCAGTACTAGAAACAACCCATGGACTGGTGTGGGGTTGTTTTTGGAAGAAAGCAGCCATGTTTTTCTCATCTTGGACAACCCCTTTATCTTTATCAGCAGTAACACATAGTTCCCATTCTCCTCATCTGGTCACTCCCTGATGCTATTACAGTGTAATAACCGTCAACTAGTAGATCAGGTCGTCTGGTTCGTGTGATTGCCGTGCCAACAGGGGCGGACTGGGAACTTAAAGTGGCCCTGGAAAAAATACTAAGAGCGGCCCCATTTTGTAGTCGGGTCCAAATTGATGTAAAGCAGGGGCATCAATACCATATTGTGGCACATTATATCATCCCAACAGAGCCAAATACCACAGTCCATCACAAAATACCTCCCCAAAAACTTCCACTGGCCATCTGTGAGGAGGGCTCAGGTGGCCCCCTGGACATTGGCCCACCGGGAAATTTCCCTGTAAGGTCTATGGCCAATCCGCCCCTGCGTGCCAAAGAAGTAGTCTTCATCTGAGTAGCTTGTTAAGAAGGTTCACTCTATTGGGACAACTCCTGAATTAGAAAGGGTCCTGAACTTTACTCAGTAGTCGCATATGTTCAGGGCAGACAGCTCATCTCCGGAGCCACAGTCCCTGACACATTTTTTGTTTTATTTTGCCATCCTATCCAAGCAGTGAATATACTTTAATCTTTGTGATGAATAACTATACGAAACCCCTCTCTGTTACCCCTCTCCCCATATTGGACACTAGGAACACCATGTCCCTCTCTTCTTTGTCCTCAGAGTAGTAACTGAACAGTCACAATGATATTTACTCAGTCTGGTTCATTATAAGTGTAGTCACTCACTATTGATCACCTTGCCCTCACATTAGCACGCTGTCTGCCAACCACAGCCTGCAGAGCCCAATGTGGGTCAGTCAATCCCTATGTGGTGGGTTTATTTAATGGGAGCCTGCACCAGAGTGGATAAAGAGTTTTTGGTAGGCAGTTAAAGGGGCCCAGGGTACATCTGGGACTTGAAGCTTGAGCTCCAGCTTTTTACACAGCAGTTAGGGCTCATGCCCATGAACGTAAGGGCTCCATGCGGTCTGCAATGTATGGGCACCGGCCATGTGCACTCCTGGTGTCATTGACTTGAATGGGTCCACAATCCGCAAAATACAACAAAAGGTAGGACATGTCTTATCTTTTGCGTGGCGGAGGCACGGACCCAGAATCCCACTGAAGCACTTTGTAATGCTTCTTGTGGGTTTTCCGATCCGTGCCTCACAAAAAATAGTAGGTGTTCTACGTTTGGTCGTATCTTGCGAATCGCTGGCCCATTGTGGTCAGAAATACGAGCACCGCAGCCATACGTTCGTGTGCATGAGCCCTTAAAGGGGTATTCCCATCTCACAAATGTAGTTTGTATAGTTAGATATAGCCATACCAATATTATTACTAATACAATGTATTTATATAAAATGTACCGTTTAGAAGATTTGCCTATTTGTATATCCATTGTCCCACACACATCAATCAGGCCGTTGCCCCTGGTTACGACCACCATGGCCATGTAGTAGTGGTGGCCGGCTTGCTCCTGTTCACACCCGCTCTGAGGTAACTGCTGTATTGTGAACGCACATGGCATGAGCATGCGGAGACACATCTTAGGGTTGTAGCATTTTTGTCTGCGCTTCCAAAACGCAGAGAAACAGATCCTGTTCCAAGATCAATTCATCTCTATGGAGCAGGATCCATTTATAAAGTCTGCGTCTTGGATGGATCCTGACCATTGCGTTTTGGACTGGTAGCATCCAAAACGCAGATGTGAAAGTACCCTAAGATGTGTCTGTGCTCATGTAATGTGCGTTCAAAATACAGCAGTTACCTCAGAGCGGGTTTAAAAAAGGAGCAAGCCGGCCACCACTACTACATGGCCGCGGTGGCCGTAACCAGGGGCAACGGCCTGACTGATGTGTGTGGGACAATGGATATACAAATAGGGAAATCTTCTAAACGGTACATTTTATATAAATATATTCCATTAGTAATAATATTGGTATGGCTATATCTAACTATACAAGCTACATTTGTGAGATGGTAATACCCCTTTAAGGAACTAAAAAACCCTCCTGTTTCTGCCTGGAAACTGTCAACAAACTGCTGTTGATGGATCTATTATTCTTCTTTTGCACTTTGACCACATTACAGATTACCGCTACTGCAGAAAGACTGCAGCCATTCTAACACATGGATACCAAAGGCAAGTATTAGTATTCATAAGCTACAGAAGATCATCTCTTCATAGTCATCAGTCATGTGTTATAAGCACCAGGCAGGAGTGATCACACAAGTCAGAATAAGATAGGTCAATAGCAGCTTTTTGGCTTTCTTAGTTTCCAGATAGCAAAATATATTTTTTAGACTGCAAACTAAAAAAAAAAGGCTATCAAAAAAGCAATGGACATAATACATCTATAACAGTGGCCTACAAACTGTGGCTTGCCAGCTTTGAGAAAACTACAACTCCCAGCAGGCACTGACAGGAGGATGGATAGCTGCTGAAAATGGACCTATTTAATATGGCAAAAATATTACAGACGCACACTTCCATGCATGCTACTATTAGAGTGTTTGACCTTATGTTGAGTGTCAAAGTCTGCCCTGAAGGGACATCTGATCATTTCTACACTACAGCATTCTTAACGTAATTGTGTATAGTCTATCCGAAAATCAGCTCTGGGGGTTGGTGATAAGGTCTGGTCATGTACGTATAAATACTGTACTATAGGGGAGTTTCATATTACATTTCTGAGAGAGTTTGGTCACATATGCAGCACAAACTCTGTTCGTTTGTTCCAGCAGAGAAAAAGGCTACACTGTACAGTGTACTACTAATAAATCTAAACAATATTAGGCGGGGTCACATAGGCAGCATGAACTCGGGTAGTCTGTTCACAGCAGGGAGTTCGGTTACCCATTGACTATAACAGGAGCGGATTAAGTGCATCATAGACCCGGGGCTGTCTACCCAACTCCGGCCCTTCCCTCCGTTTTAGTTTATTTTTTTCTGCCACAGTCTCTTCCTAGGCCATATGACATCACGTTCATCGTTCACGTGGCCTAGGTGCCGGTCAGTCCCATCGGAATGATTGAGGCTGAGCTGCAATACCATTCACAGTGCTATCAAATGGACAGCGCTGTGCTTGGTAAGGAGCAAAGAGGCCGCAGCGCTCACTGGAACATCGAGGTCTCCTCAAATAGCTCATTGGCGGGGGTGCCAGGAGTCAGACCCCCACCAATCATATAGATGTCATAGAGGTTACCAGCAGTCCTATGTAACACCCCACATTACAAAGTGAATTACTGTGTTATGTGGGGTGTTACATAGGGCTGCAGGTGACATCTACAAATTAAAATCTTAGCCTGCTCTACATATAGTAGAATACAGCACCACATACGTCTTACTTCCAGTGACATCTCCTGTCATGTAGACCTTCTCTTTCCTCTTCTCTTCCATTTGACCCAGACCACCACGACTAATTCTTTCAGCCGCATCTCGTCTCTACAGAGTTTGTTACACAGACACATTAGATTTCTCATAATTGGGGTCATTTATCAAACTGGTGTAAAGTAGAACTGGCTTAGTTGCCCATAGCAACCAATCAGATTCCACCTTTCATGTTCCAAAGGAGCTGTCAAAAATGAAAGGTGGAATCTGTTGCTATGGGCTACTAAGCCAGTTCTACTTTACACCAGTTTGATAAATTATCCCAAAGGTCCCTGTCTACAGCAGTTATAATGTCCCCTAGAGTGTCCCCAGTAATAATAACACCCTATATTGTGCTCCAGGTAATAATGCCTGTATAGAGTCCCCAAAAATGATGTCCCCTAATAGCAACGCCCACCCACACTGCCCCCATATAATAATTTCCCCCACACTGCCCCATATAGTAATTTCCCCCACACTGTCCCATAGAGTAATTTCCCCCACACTGCCCACATATAATAAACTCCCCCACACTGCCCCCATATAATAATTTCCCCCACACTGCCCCATATAGTAATTTCCCCCACACTGCCCCCATATAATAATTTCCCCCACACTGCCCATATAGTAATTTACCCCACACTGCCCCATATAGTAATTTCCCCCACACTGCCCCATATAATAATTTCCCCCACAGTGCCCCATATAGTAATTTCCCCCACACTGCCCCATATAATAATTTTCCCCACACTGCCCCATATAATAATTTCCCCCACAGTGCCCCATATAGTAATTTCCCCCACACTGCCCCATATAATAATTTCCCCCACACTGCCCCATATAATAATTTCCCCCACACTACCCCATATAGTAATTTCTCCCACACTGCCCCATATAGTAATTTCCTCCACAGTGCCCCGTATAGTAATTTCCCCCACCACTGCCCCATATAATAATTTCCCCCACACTGCCCCATATAGTAATTTCCCCCACAATACCCCATATAGTAATTTACCCCACACTGCCCCATATAGTAATTTCCTCCACAGTGCCCCATATAGTAATTTCCCCCACACTGCCCCATATAATCATTTCCCCCACACTGCCCCATATAATCATTTCCCCCACACTGCCCCATATAATAATTTCCCCCACACTACCCCATACAGTAATTTCCTCCACAGTGCCCCATATAGTAATTTCCCCCACACTGCCCCATATAATAATTTCCCACACACTGCCCCATATAGTAATTTCCCCACACTGCCCCATATAGTAATTTCCCCCACACTGCCCCATATAATAATTTCCCCCACACTGCCCCATATAGTAATTTCCTCCACAGTGCCCCCATATAGTAATTTCCCCCACACTGCCCCATATAATAATTTCCCCCACACTGCCCCATATAGTAATTCCCCCCACACTGCCCCATATAATAATTTCCCCCACACTGCCCCATATAATAATTTCCCCCACACTACCCCATATAGTAATTTCCTCCACAGTGCCCCATATAGTAATTTCCCCCACACTGCACCATATAATAATTTCCCCCACACTGCCCCATATAGTAATTTCCCCCACACTGCCCCATATAGTAATTTCCCCCACACTGCCCCATATAGTAATTTCCCCCACACTGCCCCATATAGTAATTTACCCCACACTGCCCCATATAGTAATTTCCCCCACACTGCTCCAAATAGTAATTTCACCCACACTGCCCCATATAGTAATTTCCCCCACAGTGCCCCATATAGTAATTTCCCCCACACTGCCCTATATAGTAATTTGCCCCCATATAATAATTTCCCCCATATAATAATTTCCCCCACACTGCCCCATATAGTAATTTCCCCCACATTGTCCCATATAATAATTTCCCCCACACTGCCCCATATAGTAATTTCCCCCACAGTGCCCCATATAGTAATTTCCCCCACAGTGCCCCATATAGTAATTTACCCCACACTGCCCCATATAATAATTTCCCCCACACTGCTCCAAATAGTAATTTCACCCACACTGCCCCATATAGTAATTTCCCCCACAGTGCCCCATATAGTAATTTCCCCCACACTGCCCTATATAGTAATTTGCCCCCATATAATAATTTCCCCCATATAATAATTTCCCCCACACTGCCCCATATAGTAATTTCCCCCACATTGTCCCATATAATAATTTCCCCCACACTGCCCCATATAGTAATTTCCCCCACAGTGCCCCATATAGTAATTTCCCCCACAGTGCCCCATATAGTAATTTACCCCACACTGCCCCCATATAGTAATTTCCCCCACACTGCCCCATATAGTAATTTCTCACACACTGCCCCATATAATAATTTCCCCCACACTGCCCCCATATAGTAATTTGCCCCCACACTGCCCCATATAATAATTTCCCCCACACTGCCCCATATAGTAATTTCCCCCACACTGCCCCATATAGTAATTTCCCCCACACTGCCCTATATAGTAATTTGCCCCCATATAATAATTTCCCCCATATAATAATTTCCCCCACACTGCCCCATATAGTAATTTCCCCCACATTGTCCCATATAATAATTTCCCCCACACTGCCCCATATAGTAATTTCCCCCACAGTGCCCCATATAGTAATTTACCCCACACTGCCCCCATATAGTAATTTCCCCCACACTGCCCCATATAGTAATTTCTCACACACTGCCCCATATAATAATTTCCCCCACACTGCCCCCATATAGTAATTTGCCCCCACACTGCCCCATATAATAATTTCCCCCACACTGCCCCATATAGTAATTTCCCCCACACTGCCCCATATAGTAATTTCCCCCACACTGCCCCATATAGTAATTTCCCCCACACTGCCCCATATAGTAATTTCCCCCACACTGCCCCATATAGTAATTTCCCCCACATTGCCCCATATAATAATTTCCCCCACACTGCCCCATATAGTAATTTCCCCCACACTGCCCCATATAGTAATTTACCCCACACTGCCCCATATAATAATTTCCCCCACACTGCTCCAAATAGTAATTTCACCCACACTGCCCCATATAGTAATTTCCCCCACAGTGCCCCATATAGTAATTTCCCCCACACTGCCCTATATAGTAATTTGCCCCCATATAATAATTTCCCCCATATAATAATTTCCCCCACACTGCCCCATATAGTAATTTCCCCCACATTGTCCCATATAATAATTTCCCCCACACTGCCCCATATAGTAATTTCCCCCACAGTGCCCCATATAGTAATTTCCCCCACAGTGCCCCATATAGTAATTTACCCCACACTGCCCCCATATAGTAATTTCCCCCACACTGCCCCATATAGTAATTTCTCACACACTGCCCCATATAATAATTTCCCCCACACTGCCCCCATATAGTAATTTGCCCCCACACTGCCCCATATAATAATTTCCCCCACACTGCCCCATATAGTAATTTCCCCCACACTGCCCCATATAGTAATTTCCCCCACACTGCCCCATATAGTAATTTCCCCCACACTGCCCTATATAGTAATTTGCCCCCATATAATAATTCCCCCCATATAATAATTTCCCCCACACTGCCCCATATAGTAATTTCCCCCACATTGTCCCATATAATAATTTCCCCCACACTGCCCCATATAGTAATTTCCCCCACAGTGCCCCATATAGTAATTTACCCCACACTGCCCCCATATAGTAATTTCCCCCACACTGCCCCATATAGTAATTTCTCACACACTGCCCCATATAATAATTTCCCCCACACTGCCCCCATATAGTAATTTGCCCCCACACTGCCCCATATAATAATTTCCCCCACACTTCCCCATATAGTAATTTCCCCCACACTGCCCCATATAGTAATTTGACCCCACACTGCCCCCATATAATAATTACCCCACACTGCCTCATATAGTAATTTCACCCACACTGCCCCATATAGTAATTTCCCCCACACTGCCCCATATAGTAATTTCCCCCACACTGCCCCATATAGTAATTTCTCCCACACTGCCCCATATAATAATTCCCCCCACACTGCCCCATATAATAATTTCCCCCACACTGCCCCATATAATAATTTCCCCCACACTACCCCATATAGTAATTTACCCCACACTGCCCCATATAGTAATTTCCCCCACAGTGCCCCATATAGTAATTTCCCCCACACTGCCCCATATAATAATTTTCCCCACACTGCCCCATATAATAATTTCCCCCACACTACCCCATATAGTAATTTACCCCACACTGCCCCATATAGTAATTTCCCCCACACTGCCCCATATAATAATTTCCCCCACACTGCCCCATATAGTAATTTCCCCCACACTGCCCCATATAATAATTTCCCCCACACTACCCCATATAGTAATTTCCTCCACAGTGCCCCATATAGTAATTTCCCCAAACTGCCCCATATAATAATTTCCCACACACTGCCCCATATAGTAATTTCCCCCACACTGCCCCATATAGTAATTTCCCCCATACTGCCCCATATAATAATTTCCCCCACACTGCCCATATAGTATTTGCCCCCACACTGCTCCCATGATTAATTTGCCCCCACACTGCCCCCAGGGCTGCCGATCCGAACAACCCTATGTTGATCCGCCACTGGACTATAATGGGCTCAGGATGGTTTCTGGTATAAACGCCAGCTTTCTGCTGGTCAAAAAATACTGTTGCAGCTGTACTTCTCCAGCTGAAAGCTGGCACTAAGCCGGATACCTGTTGGATCCCTTTATAGTCAAAGGGGATTCGGCTGTATGCGGCAGTATCTGGTTATGCCAGATACAGTGAACTCCTTGCTGGAACAGACTACCGGAGTTCATGCTGCCTATGTGAACCCAGCCTAAGATTGTTTACTATATTTATTACTAGTACACTGTACAGTGTAAGTAATGGGGACAATTTGCAGGTATTACAATCATACTCTCCCAGCTGGATATTGTCTGTGAAAAGAAATACTGTATTATACAGGGCTGCCATCAGAAATGTCAGGACCCCATACAGGCAGACCATGTGCACCAATCATCATAAATAATGTGTTCCCTGTATTGTAAAGGTTATCATGGTTACAGGAATACCAAATACTGTTTTGTGATATTTAATAGTATGTTACAAAAACATATTTATTGTAAAGGTTTATGCTCCATTATTTATTTGTTTTGCAAAGTTAACTTTGCAGAAAAATGTACCTTTTGTAACGGACAATTAGGCTAAACCTAAGAGCGTTATCTTGGTGGTATTAATCCTTTAACGCCTATACAGGGATCTGGACTTTGCTGCAGGGGAGCCCCCAGGCCACTACCTCTTGTAAGAGTCCTGGTGTAGTTGGCAGCTGACACACGTGGGTCAGAGACACCAGTGCAAAGCACCAAGGGATCAGACAATTCTCATAGTCAGGAAACAGTTTGAGGTCAGGGCAGGCAGAGTTTGTGCATATCTGTGAAAAAAGTCTGAAGTCAGCCTGGCCAATGAGGGTCAATACATTAATCAGGCAGTGGTCAGGACAGGCAGTGGAGCATCATAGATGGTAAACAGGCAAGGTTGGGTACATGGGTAGTCAGACAGAAAAATCACAACTTCTGGAACACCTAAAGCTCAGGCACCTTCCTTTTTTGTATAGTAGGCAACAGTCTTGCTGCTGTATAGAAGAGATCTGAAGAATATATATGATTTTAATATCATATCTATAAAGAAAGTAGCGTTTTAAGTACAGAAAACCCTATCTTTGTAATGTGGCAGATCCATAGAGTAATGGTAAGTCTTCCCTTCCGTCTGTCATACAGAAGGTATGGATTTCAAATCAGAGGCCGGTAAGTTTGTTTATTAAAAGTCTATGGCCCTGATTTATCACACCTTCACTCCAGAATTCTGTCTTCAAAAAGTCGCACGATAGGGCTTTTGCGACTTTTTTGCGCATTTTTTTGCGACTTTTTGCATGTGTACACCACTCACTCCAGTTTGTAATATGGGTGGAAAAGTGGGTGTGGTTAGCCATGTTAATGAGTTTCACTCCAGATTTATCATTGCGACTTTTTAAAAAAAGTCGCAAAATAGTCGCAATCTCACTCCAGGAGGAGGGTGGAGTAGGAAAAGTGGAGTAGCTTCTCTAGACAGAAGTGTTAGGTTTAAGGACAAGCCACATTTATCAAACAACCTGTGACGTTTGATAAATGTGGCAGAAAGTACTCCAACACAGACTGAAGCAAAACTGACTTCAAATATTTTCCTAATGATAAATTCCCCCCTATGTGCTTGAAGCGGGTCCCCCCCCCAACCCATATTGAGCGTGGGTCACATAGCTTCATTAACATTCACTGCACTAAAGTGAATATTAATGACTAATTATAAGGTAAGTAGGCACACTCAAATGGGATTAGGTAAGGTTAAATATTAATATATAATTCGGTAAGGTTAAATATTAATATATAATTCTTTATTAGATAGTATAGTATCATATAATAATAGGATAATAGGATTAATCCAGCGCTGGAAATAATAAAACCAAATAAAAAATCAAATAAAAACAGCCAAATATATAAGAAATAGTCCAAAAGGAATCCAAAAAGATCCAAAAAAGTGTGAAAGGTAAAAATAAAAAAATAAAAATAAATTGTTCCCTGTTGTATATTGATTAATAGTCCCTGTTGTATATTGATTAATTTGCTTGTCTTATATAGTCCTGGATACAGGTATTAATTCACTGGTCTTATAGTTCTGAATACCGGTATTCAAGGAGTTAACAATACTGTTGTACTGTTGGTGTAAATCTGTTACTCACTTGTACATATAGTCCATTGATGATTTAGTCGTATTGGTAGCCCAGCAGTTGGTGGATCAATGGTATTGACAATACAGCTGTTAATACATTGGTGGTTCAGTGGTTTAAATAAACAGACGGTTTAGATAAACTAATAAATCATTTTGGGTAATACTTTACCACCCGGTATGCTGTAGTTCCGTGTCTAGATGTTCACTGCAGAGCCGCAGTCTCCGCCCGCTGGTGCCTGTGTTCTTTCTCCTATTCGGCTGTTCCGTGCTGCCGGCGGGTCTGTAGCGTGCTCAGTTGGCGCGCGATCCACAAAGTGCGCCTTTTTTTGATGGCGTGTCACGTGGCGTCCCACGTGGTACGCTGGTAGATGGTTGTTTAGTATCTGTTCCTCGAGCTGCTTGATGCTGCAATTACAATGGATGCATTGCCGTGTGTAGATAATAGTATTCCTCGTGCTGTTTAATATTGCAAATACGATGAATACATAAAAAAATGAAACACACCTGAATATTAATGACGCTGTCCATGTCAGTAATATAATAAATTGGGGGACATTTACCAATGAAAATTCAGCAAAAACTGGTGTACACACTTTGCACCACATTTAGTAAGCATTTTAGACATTGTAAATGCTTTTTCTGACTTGTATGACATGGGGGCATGGTTTAACAGAAAGGGCATGACCTGCCACAAAAGGGGCTTAGCTTAAGATATGCCAAAATGCACCAACATCTTGGCAGAAGATTTTGGTGTAAAGCAAGCCAACAAAAAAGTGGTGTAAAGTTAGACTAGACACAATTGCTGCGGTCAATTCCTACCGTTGCGGTATGTCAGTGATTGGCTGTCAGAGTCACATGCCATATACAACTTTGTCACCACTGCAGCCTGTAAACAGTAACCATAGATAAGGGCCGGATGGATTGCGCAGGACTGACAGGGGGCTAAGCGGTGAGTATATGTTCTTTTATTATTGTATTGTATTGTATATTTTATGTTTGGTGACACTAGAGGAGTTTTCTCATAACTATGACAACCCCTCAATCACTAAGGAAGACCGCCAACATGACTCCTAATCCCAGAATGAGAGAAGATTTAACTGAATGACAATTTATACTGAATCTTTTACTACAACTCTATAATCAATCTGCTCAGCTCCTCCTGCTCTATAATATGCTACCTGCAGATTTCACTGCAGTTTCAACATGATAGGTTGTGGGGATGTAAGGTGCTGCTGTTATCACTGCTACTGTCACAAGTGAAGGCTGTATTACACAGTCCAATGTGGCAGACAATTGTTGGAGGAAAGCGTTCCCTCATGGCAATCGCCTGCTTGCTAGCGGAGGAGACTGCTGTTGTTACATGCAGTGATCTCCTCCGCAGCAGTATGGGGAGGAGCGATGACTATGCCATCACTTGTCTCCATGCTGTATGGTGGTTTGTCGGCAGGAAATTAGACACCACGATCTGCTGCCTGCAAACGATACTTTTTTAACATGCCAAAACATTTGGATTGCCCAATGATCAAGCATTTGTTCATTCACTGGGCAATCGGCGGCAGTATTACACTGCCAGATGATTGCTAACGAGCGTTCAATGCTCTTTGGCGATTATCTGCAGAAAAATCGGACAGTGTAATATAGGCTTTAAAGTTACTGCTAACAATGCTACTGTCACAAGTTAAAGATACTGCTGTTATCACTGTCACAAGTTAAAGATACTGCTGTTATCACTGTCACAAGTTAAAGATACTGCTGTTATCACTGTCACAAGTTAAAGATACTGCTGTTATCACTGTCACAAGTTAAAGATACTGCTGTTATCACTGTCACAAGTTAAAGATACTGCTGTTATCACTGTCACAAGTTAAAGATACTGCTGTTATCACTGTCACAAGTTAAAGATACTGCTGTTATCACTGTCACAAGTTAAAGATACTGCTGTTATCACTGTCACAAGTTAAAGATACTGCTGTTATCACTGTCACAAGTTAAAGATACTGCTGTTATCACTGTCACAAGTTAAAGATACTGCTGTTATCACTGTCACAAGTTAACGGGTGCTGTACATATAAAATTCAGAAACTTCTGACATGTCACAGCACTCAGATGTATACAATGACTGATAAATTCACTTTAATGGGTCAAAAGGAGTTCAAAGGATTCACCTTTTACAGCCTTCGATCTGTTTCTGGCTTTTTCACTGGATGGAATAAAGTGGTAGACTGCGCTATTCTGTCCCCCGATTTTAATTAGTGTAAGTATAAAGCTGTAGCCTGCTCTCAATCCACTCACTGGAAGCCTTTTGGCACCAGGAGAGGTATAGAGTGGGACTCTCATTGCATTCAGTGGTAGCCATCTGGCACCAGGTGAGGTATAGAGTGGGCTCAGCATGCATGTTGGTACCTGCATTCCCTGGATTTAATGGATGCCATTATGGCTAAAACAATGATAAAAAGCAGAGTGGAACCTGCACTCCCTGAATTTTATGGTGTCCAGTATGGCACATAATGGCACAGGTAGTATTTAGTGTTAGGTTTCCATCTTATAGAGATTCGCCAGCAGAGGGGCACAAATAATTTTGTATAAAATGTATTTGCCCAGAATCTCAAAGTTACAAAATAAGCGTATCATTAGCACCAGAATATTTTCTATATGGCATTATTGTACATTATTTGTGTTTGCAGAGTGCTGTTGCATTGTGTTTTTTTTCTTCATGTTTCTAGCCATGGCAGCGTGCACCTGCGCATTGGGATGTGCTGACTAACCTCCTTTTTCTTGCAGATGTCCCCCTATCTGTAATTTATACATTCAGTCAGCTGGTTTAAACATACCAACCGGACCACTTGTTATATATTGCAGACCCATATTAGTGTTTAGTGGGAGAAGAGCCCTAAAACCACAAGCCAAACTAAAGACAGTACAGACGAGTAAGAAAACCACGGAAGCAGATATGAGTCAGCCTCGCTATGAAGGTGGTGAGATGAGCCTCCGAACCTAAAGGAAGCGGAAAATTCATCAAAAAAAGCAAATAATAATATCTATATTAAACAGAGGTGACGATAATACTGTTATCATAGCTGTGAATGTAACAGCTACCTTGAACACTAAAGATATTTTGCCCAAAACAAGTGCCTGCGATATATCCTCCAGTGCTTGTTTAGCCCCATTTACATGGAGAAGTCATCGGCAAACATACAGTCCCATCACAAATGCTATTGACAACCAAGGATTTCTAATGCAGCATAAAAGATGTGATCACCCGACAAACAAGCTTTTGCCTCTCCCCTTTGAGTGGCATTAGGTTTATATGGGTTTTCAGTCTCTGGGTGTAAACGATAAGGTTCCTATTCCCTGAAAGCAAACAGAGATCTTGAAAATAATGCAGAAACGTTTTAAACAGTATCTTCAATTATAGAGATCAATGCATACATCAATGCATTTGTTTTTTGCTTACTTGTCTAGATAATGCAGTACAGGATACCCAGTGTCCATGCCGCAACATAGTCTTGTGTGACAAATAAAGGGACAAAAAGGAAAAGGGAGAAAACAAGAGCTCGCCTCTAAGGTACTATTGTTATAGTGCTGTGAACAGGGGCGCACAGTTAATGAGGCCAAGTCAGGCAGTGGCCTCAGTCAGCGCTCTGCTAGGATAGCACGGGTTGGCAATTCAGCCTCCAGCCCTGCACTTCTGCACAGCTCTGCACACATGCATGTATTTGGTGATAATTCATTGTACATAGTGGTTTTCTTGTGTTTTTTGCAGCCATTTGCTGCAAAAACTGCCATAAATCTGGATGTACAATAATTCCTATCAGACTCACAAATAGGGACGCAGCTTACCTGGCTGGGTTGTGCAGTTATATTTGGCAAAACTCAATAGTTGCCATATGGAGTTAATTGGACTTTGAGAGGCTAATGGCTACCATCTCCAGATAGAGACAACATCCACAGGCAGAGGTCAGAACAGTAGGGGTTTTGGCAATCTGATAAACAGTCCAGGGTCAGGGTAGAGCAGGTTGTAAATTGAGTGCTGGGGTATCTGAAAATAAATGAAAGAGTGAAGTGTATTGTTATTATTAATTTATTAAGTATGCATCTTCCTTAATAGATGACCAGATTCAAAAACGTTACTTTGACGCCAATTGGTTTATTGGAATGAAACCACAAGATAGTATAAAACATGGAGTCTACGCATTTTGGCACTGAACTGGTGCCTTTATCAGACCATAATAGTTCAGGGGTTTCCACTGCAAAACTTCTATTGTAATCAGTAGACTCTACAGAACGAGAGAGTCTTATACTGTGCAAAACTATTTGCAAAGTTACACAATGATTTATTTTAGATGTATTGGAATAATAAAAAGAATACATGGTTGTGAAATCCTCCAAAAATTGTGGCTGTAGAAGGACGTGTTGGGCCAGAATATGTATATGTATATGCATGCATGCCCCTTTAATTAGGCATGCATATGCATATATATATAAATTGAATATCTGTGGGCCTCATCCCTGGCCTCACAGTATGGCCCCAATATACTGTCCCCTTCATATATCTATGGTCCCTTGTATATATTAATGTCCCCATTGTTAGGAGAATAAGCCCCCTCCTTATAGGTCCCCCGTTCTGTGCCCCTTGTAGGTATATAGATTCATGTACATAATTCCCAGTTATGTACATGTATCTATATACATGTATCTTTAAACCGGGTGCCCCCTGGTTAACCCCTGCAAGCGCATAATAATGCGCTTGCAGATGGCGACCTGATGACTGGACTATCAGTCCAGTCTCGGGGACTTCAAAAGGACAGAGGATCGATAAGATCCTCTGTCCCTTTTGTTAGCCACCCTCAACGCTGTTGGGGGTGATTAACATGACAGGGAAACAAACAGTTTCCCTGTCGCTGCTCTCCTCCCTCCTCCGGCGCTGTAATTACAGCGCCGGAGATAGAGGGAGACTCACAGGCAGGAGGATCAAAGAGATCCTCCGCCTGTGAGATTCCTGGGCGCTCGGGCCCGGCGCGCTGACGTCATATCAGCGCGCCGGCCCCAGGAGTGCACAGCTGCCGGCGTGTGCGCGAAAGCGCGCACACCGGCAGCGCGGCAGCACGGGAGCGCGGACGATCGGGTTTAAAAACCCGATCGCCCAGCGCTCTTCAGTTGAGCCGTGCAGCCCCACTTGGAAGCGAGAGTCATCCCCTTACAACGAGCAGAAGCAAGAATCTCCCCCTTGGACGACGAGCAACCCCCCTGGAAACGAGCAAGGACTGGCTGAGTACCCCTGGTCCCCTGGACCACCAATGATTTCCAATATATATTAACCCCTTTGTGCTCGTGTTTTTCCAGGGACAGTAAGCGTAGGATTGGGAGGGTGCTGCAAGTGTGTATGTGTTAGTATTTAGTTCGTGGGTGGAATTAATTGTGGGAAGTGTGCAGTGTAAGTAGTTTTAGTATTTTGTGGTGCAACTGTATACATATATATTTATAAGCCATTTATATAAATATATATGGATATAGTGTAAATAAGTAACAATAGACCTTGTTTTGTATAATAAAGTATTTTATTATTTAAAGATACGGTGTACATTGTCTTTGTAGCCGCCGCTACAGTATAAGGTAGGCATAGCCGTGAAGGGAATAGAACAGTGTGGGAAATAAATAGGCGGAGCTAGCGCCAGCCGGTTACGCCTATTTATGAATATTAATTAATAATATGCCACAAAACACTATTAACTAATAAGCCCTATAACATTTGGCGAGCTAGCCCGAACTGATTGAGGACTAATTTTTGCGCATACGCGCCACAGTTGTGTTATTGCGTCAACTAAGATAGGCGGTGAGGGAGCGGACAAATAGCGGAAAGGACACAGTGCGGTGTCAGGCTATATTGTGCTCCTCGACCTTGAAGTTGGGCGAATAACACAAGTGTAGGTGGCGGTTTGTGCGGGAAACGTCCTCAAACTGCGAACCTAAAGTAATATTTTTGTTATTCCCTTGCACGACTGACCGGCGATAGTCAATTCGCGTTCCGGGTGGATCCAAGGAGTCAAGGAAAGGCGTGCCAGAGGAAGAGGATCTTTTTCCAAGCAGCGTAGACGGGTGAAGGTCTCCGGCTGGACGGGAAAAAGAGGTTCCGAAACTAGAAGGACGCAGACGACTCCAAGTAGGATGGCCACCGAAACAGTGAGTATGACCTTTACCACACTGCACAACTTAAGCAAAAACAGCACATTTAACCCCATCATCCCCACCACATACACGTCCATGGAGATGCTTTGGTCTGCTTTGTTGGACCAAGCCTATGCACACGACAGAGTGTGCATAGGCAAAAGCATCTTTCACAAAAACACGAAACGCCTCCAAATGCTGGCCAAATTAGTTCACACTTTTGAGGACAGCATTTGGAGGCCAGAGCATGTTGCGCTGGTCTCTCGGTCGGAGGAGACATTTATCAGTCATTGCCAGTGCTGTGCCAGTAATGTGCAGCAGGTTTCTGCATTGCGGGCGCAGCTGGCGGTGAATGTGGAGTCTTCTGCTGACCGAGAAACACAGGTGGATGAAATGGAGTCACGGTTGGTAGAGTTGCAGAGGCAAAAGGAGAAACTTGAGGCTCAGTTGACTCAGTCTTATTCTGAGATCAAGGCCTTCAAGGAGCGGGCTGCCTCTACTGACGTGACTCTGGCCAAACTAAATGATGAGATTGCTGCAAGGTCTCGTTTGATGACCGGCTTGCAACAAGCCATTAGAAATTTTTCAAAGTTGGTACCGGCCCTTTCTTTTTCTGTAAAGTCAGGGCCAGACTCTCCAAAGATGTTGCCCTGTCCAGGGCAAAAAGGGGGGAGAGATATCTGTGACAGGCCAAATCTACCAAAATTTGAGCCTGTCCAGATGATAACAAAGAATACAATGATTTCTTGTAAAAGAAATATTGTAAAGAGTGCGTCCCTGAGAATGGAACAGTTCAGGAGAAGGGAGCACGACTGCAGTGTGGACGGACCTAAGCCAGGCAGGGCAGACATCAGGTGTTTTGCATGTGCTGGCTTAGGTCATATAGCGAAACACTGCAGGACAGGTAAGTATAGGACACAAAGGACAAGAGGCCAAATTAGGTGCTTTAGGTGTGGGAACGAAG
Organism: Rhinella marina; assembly: GCA_900303285.1. Lineage (NCBI taxonomy): Eukaryota > Metazoa > Chordata > Amphibia > Anura > Bufonidae > Rhinella > Rhinella marina. Next base: position 172,703 of record ONZH01004157.1, read on the forward strand.
GACACATTGCAAGGAATTGCCCTTGCGCAAATAACTGCAATGTGTCCAGTAGTAAAATCCCTGTAACAAATTGTACAGTGGGGCCTAGCCAGATTGGCCATAAAAGAGTCACCACTCAGCGGATGCCTGATCAGGTGCTGTGTGGTCAAAATGGCCAGTCTAGGTTAGAGAGTGTTTGATACCCCTGTGCCATTTGTTACCCCGTTGGTCCCCTGTGTATGTCTGTGTCCTGTGTTCGTTTTACCTGTTTGTATGTCTTTATGTGGATGGCAGCAGTCCTTGTCTTACGAGTGTGTTTCGCTTTGCTGATTGTTGTAGTCAGTTCCCCGCTGGGAGTCGGTTGTCAGGCGCGGCTGTTTGTGGTTCACCCGGGTGTCTACTTTGGGTAGAGCAGTGCTATACTGTGGACTGAGGAAGAGGTTGGTTTGCGAGCAGGTAACATCGGTACACGGTGCAGTGTGATGATTACTCTGGGCAGCCAGGGCCTCAGATCGAGACAGGTAGCACTGTTCTGCTCGGGGTTTTCGGTAGGGCTGTGTTATACTGTGGACCAGGGCAGAAAGTGGGTTGCGGACAGGCAACATTGAGGTTATACTGTGCACACACTTGCTGGTCCGGACAGGTAGCAAAGCTCTGACTGAGGTTGGACACGGAGTGGTTGACAGCAGGATGCGGCCTGTGGTTTTGTGTTGTGGAGTCCTGTAGAGCCAAGGCAAGGTTTTGGCCATGGATTCTGCTGACCTCCACAACACAGGGGGAAGTCAGACTGGAAGCACATGAGTAAGACAGGGATGCCATGCCATCATTGAAAAGATGCTTCGTCCACAGCTCCCCTCGGATATCCTAACCTATTAGGTTGGCCATCCTTATCTGTTGGTTCAGAGGGATGTGCGGCAGAGGATGGGATCCTCTGAGGGTTGGGTGTTCTTACACCAGTGTTGGGATGACGAGGGGTCCTGTTGGATGAAGGTCAGCCCAATACCTTTCACCACACCTGGGTCAAGGGTATTGGTGCTGGTAGCGCAGCAACTAACTGCACCATGAGGGGAGAAATCCCTCAGGAGCGTTGGATATTTTCTTCTATCCTAGGAAGAATATCTTAGGACAAGGAAATACCCTGATCCCGACAAGGAAGGAACCGGATCCTGGCCCCGACACTATCGTCTGGCTTCAGCAGATTCCACTCAGTTTGAACAGAGCCACAATCCAGCTGGAGCACGATCAGACTAAAATAACAGGGATCTCCCAGGCTCTGAACAAAGACTCAGAAGTGTCGTGGTGGGAGAGCCTGTTCGGGTACAGCCCGAAAGCGACCTCCTTCTTCAATCTGCTAATACACCCTGTGATTATTCTGCTGGTCCTGGTCATCGCCATGTATCTTGGACTGTGTTTTATTTACCGGAGGGTGACAAGGCTGGCCAACCAGTTACAGGAGAACCAAGCAGAGACACATGAAAGACAGAGATGGAGAAGGTTCAGGGCTTGACGCTGGAAAAGCCCTGAAGCCAGAAGACTATAACATGATTATGGGTGCTTGGGACAGGATTACGACATGGTCCTGAAGCCCCATGACGCCTTAATGGACATTTGTTTATAAATAGTATTTCGTGTGGATTTTGAGGGTACTGGGGGGAAAAAGTTAGGTACATTTGGTTTTTGTGCATGTATGTGGGATCAGACTAGGGCACTATAGGGATAGTTCCTCTTTCTGTCTGAAGGTATTTGTCACCTCAACCCCGATGGTAACATTCATAAGGGATGGATTGAATGATAGTTGGTGCGGTGTTCTTCCCGAGGTTAGAATTTAGGTACTATGACATCACCTTGCTCTCCAGAAAATCTGACCTGCCTTGTAAAGACCGACGAATCTGTCCATGGGGGAACCTACTCTACGACAGACTCTTCAATCAAGGTGAAAGAAGAATTGTTGAAAGGAAAAAGTCGAGTCTTTTACTTGAAGAAAGCCATTCCACGGTTGACCACACCCCAAGAAGAGAGAAAAACCAGAAGGGGCTATGTGGATCAGCCCGGGCAATCAAAAATCAAGCTGTCCCAGAGTCAGAAGACGACAGTGGGAGCAGCTGAATGCTTGACGACCGACACTAGAAGAAGATCGAGAAAGCCATCCCAGAGTCTGACGATAAAAGACGACAGTGGGAGGAGCGGAATAATGAAAGACAGACACCAGTGAAGCCATCCTAGAAGTCTGAAATGATGACGGTGGGAGAAGCTGAAGAAAAAGGCGAGGACGGTTTATCCTGTGGACGGAGACGTTAGGTTACGGTGAAGGGCAGGAAAGAGGTCAAAGCCCCGAGAGGTGATGTCTAGGTGCCTAAGAAGTGGTTCATTCTTCAATCCATCCTGAACTGTTATCTGTGATGAGCGGAGTTGAGTGGGCAAATACATCCCAACACTTCCCCAAAATATGTCGTGTTCCCGACAACAGGGGGAATGTAGAAGGACGTGTTGGGCCAGAATATGTATATGTATATGCATGCATGCCCCTTTAATTAGGCATGCATATGCATATATATATAAATTGAATATCTGTGGGCCTCATCCCTGGCCTCACAGTATGGCCCCAATATACTGTCCCCTTCATATATCTATGGTCCCTTGTATATATTAATGTCCCCATTGTTAGGAGAATAAGCCCCCTCCTTATAGGTCCCCCGTTCTGTGCCCCTTGTAGGTATATAGATTCATGTACATAATTCCCAGTTATGTACATGTATCTATATACATGTATCTTTAAACCGGGTGCCCCCTGGTTAACCCCTGCAAGCGCATAATAATGCGCTTGCAGATGGCGACCTGATGACTGGACTATCAGTCCAGTCTCGGGGACTTCAAAAGGACAGAGGATCGATAAGATCCTCTGTCCCTTTTGTTAGCCACCCTCAACGCTGTTGGGGGTGATTAACATGACAGGGAAACAAACAGTTTCCCTGTCGCTGCTCTCCTCCCTCCTCCGGCGCTGTAATTACAGCGCCGGAGATAGAGGGAGACTCACAGGCAGGAGGATCAAAGAGATCCTCCGCCTGTGAGATTCCTGGGCGCTCGGGCCCGGCGCGCTGACGTCATATCAGCGCGCCGGCCCCAGGAGTGCACAGCTGCCGGCGTGTGCGCGAAAGCGCGCACACCGGCAGCGCGGCAGCACGGGAGCGCGGACGATCGGGTTTAAAAACCCGATCGCCCAGCGCTCTTCAGTTGAGCCGTGCAGCCCCACTTGGAAGCGAGAGTCATCCCCTTACAACGAGCAGAAGCAAGAATCTCCCCTTGGACGACGAGCAACCCCCCTGGAAACGAGCAAGGACTGGCTGAGTACCCCTGGTCCCCTGGACCACCAATGATTTCCAATATATATTAACCCCTTTGTGCTCGTGTTTTTCCAGGGACAGTAAGCGTAGGATTGGGAGGGTGCTGCAAGTGTGTATGTGTTAGTATTTAGTTCGTGGGTGGAATTAATTGTGGGAAGTGTGCAGTGTAAGTAGTTTTAGTATTTTGTGGTGCAACTGTATACATATATATTTATAAGCCATTTATATAAATATATATGGATATAGTGTAAATAAGTAACAATAGACCTTGTTTTGTATAATAAAGTATTTTATTATTTAAAGATACGGTGTACATTGTCTTTGTAGCCGCTGCTACAGTATAAGGTAGGCATAGCCGTGAAGGGAATAGAACAGTGTGGGAAATAAATAGGCGGAGCTAGCGCCAGCCGGTTACGCCTATTTATGAATATTAATTAATAATATGCCACAAAACATTATTAATTAATATGCCCTATAACAGTGGCCTTTAGTAACCTTTTCTCAAAATGACAAAGAATCATTCCTCTCCTTGTTTATTATAGATATTTTTTTCTCTAATTGCTAACTTTTTTCTTCAGTACATCATAATAGAGTTGCTCAGCAGAAGACTATTTTCAGCCGCATTTGACCTACATAGTGAACTGGGATGTGTATGGCAGAGAGCTGAGTAGGCTAGGATCACATAAGACAAGGATTGTGATGGGGTATGCATGATTCATGGAGTTCTCCAGCTCCTCTCTCGCTTTGGACCTGAAGGGACTCTGCTCCACACCTGGGAAGAAGTTGGAACAGTTCTTTTGAGATAACCATCTGCCGTTAGGAAATATTATACACATGTCCGTTTCTGGGCCTTGGCAACTGTCCTGCCCAGCATGGAGCAGCCTCACTCGATGTCAGATCGGGCAGGAGAGAGGGGCAGGACAACCCTTTTCACCTCTTCTAAAAAGACAAAGATTTATGTAATGGTAGAAATATTTCTAGTTTAAAGAGTAGTTTACCTTTAAAACAATATCAACTTTTCTTTTTTATAGCTCTGAGTAATGATCAATATGGCTGTCAATGACAGCTTGGGTTGTTACCCAACTTAACTTGGCTCCTTCAGCGCAAATCTGCTAGGAACCTAGAAGCACCTAAATCTAATTTATCATTTTGATGTAGGCTCAATGCAACTCCAGTACATAGCTGGCTGTCTTCACCTTCTCACATAGATCAGACAGAACACTGCTCCTGGCCGTGTCCACTCTTTGCTCTCCCTTTTTTCTGTCCGTGTTGGAGATGGCAGCAGAGAGAGGAATGAGGTTGTTTAAAGTTGATCAGAGTGTGGAGTGGAGGGAAACATCCAAGTCTTCAGGGAGGTAAGATCATACAGGTTGTATTGTATCAGAGTTTAAATAGGGAGCACACAAGGCAATTTCCAAGGGATGAATAACATATGGTTGAAAGCATACTCTTCAGCATCAATGTCTGTCAACAGAAGAGAGATGAGATGTCTCATAGCCTGTAGAAAGAGAAATAAAGGCATGCTTAAATGAGTTGTCTGGTTTATAAAGCTCATTTCCATATAGCCTATCAGGTGATTATAAGTTAAGAGATGAGAGTCCCCAGCTCAGGACACTTATCTCTTGGAGAGAGCAGCTACAGAGACACTATATGTCTATTCATTTAAAAACAGCCCATTAATTTCAATACAAATTTTTACCACTTCATTCTCCATGTGGTGGCACTGCTGAAAGACTGAGCACTTATAGCCAGGTATCCCTATAGATTACAGATAATCACTGGGGTTCTGTACAGTGGGACACAAAGTGTCATCATTACATACAGTGCTGGCCAAAAATATTGGCACCCCTGCAATTCTGTCAGATAATACTCAATTTCTTCCAGAAAATGATTGCAATCACAAATGCTTTGGTAATAATATCTTCATTTATTTTGCTTGCAATGAAAAAACACAAAAGAGAATGAAAAAAAAAGTCAAATCATTGATCATTTTACACAAAACTCCAAAAATGGGCCGGACAAAAGTATTGGCACCCTCAGCCTAATACTTGGTAGCACAACTTTTAGACAAAATAACTGCGAACAACCGCTTCCGGTAACCATCAATGAGTTTCTTACAATGCTCTGCTGGAATTTTAGACCATTCTTCTTTGGCAAATTGCTCCAGGTCCCTGAGATTTGAAGGGTGCCTTCTCCAAACTGCCATTTTGAGATCTCTCCACAGGTGTTCTATGGGATTCAGGTCTGGACTCATTGCTGGCCACTTTAGAAGTCTCCAGTGCTTTCTCTCAAACCATTTTCTAGTGCTTTTTGAAGTGTGTTTTGGGTCATTGTCCTGCTGGAAGACCCATGACCTCCGAGGGAGACCCAGCTTTCTCACACTGGGCCCTACATTATGCTGCAAAATTTGTTGGTAGTCTTCAGACTTCACAATGCCATGCACACGGTCAAGCAGTCCAGTGCCAGAGGCAGCAAAGCAACCCCAAAACATCAGGGAACCTCCGCCACGTTTGACTGTAGGGACCGTGTTCTTTTCTTTGAAGGCCTCTTTTTTTCCCTGTAAACTCTATGTTGATGCCTTTTCCCAAAAAGCTCTACTTTTGTCTCATCTGACCAGAGAACATTCTTCCAAAAAGTTTTTGGCTTTTTTATGTCTCTTGGTCAGAAGTGGGGTCTTCCTGGGTATCCTACCATAGAGTCCCTTTTCATTCAGACGCTGACGGATAGTACGGGTTGACACTTGTACTTGTACCCTTGGACTGCAGGGCAGCTAGAACTTGTTTGGATGTTAGTCGAGGTTCTTTAGCCACCATCCGCACAATCTTTCGTTGAAATCTCTCGTCAATTTTTCTTTTCTGTCCACATCTAGGGAGGTTAGCCACAGTGCCATGGGCTTTAAACTTCTTGATGACACTGCGCACGGTAGACACAGGAACATTCATGTCTTTGGAGATGGACTTGTAGCCTTGAGATTGCTCATGCTTCCTCACAATTTTGCTTCTCAAGTCCTCAGACAGTTCTTTGGTCTTCTTGCTTTTCTCCATGCTCAATGTGGTACACACAAGGACACCGGACAGAGGTTGAGTCAACTTTAATCCATTTCAACTGGCTGCAAGTGTGATTTAGCTATTGCCACCACCTGTTATGTGCCACAGGTAAGTAACAGGTGCTGTTAATTAAACAAATTAGAGAAGCATCACATGATTTTTCAAAGGGTGCCAATACTTTTGTCCACCCCCTTTTTTATGTTTGGTGTGGAATTATATCCAATTTGGCTTTTTGACAATTCTTTTTGTGGTTTTCCATTGAAGACAAATTAAATGAAGATATTATTACCAAAGCATTTGTGATTGCAATCATTTTCTGGAAGAAATTGAGTATTATCTGACAAAATTGCAGGGGTGCCAATACTTTTGGCCAGCACTGTAGAAGACCATTCTAAGAAAAAATGTGCTGTCCGAAAGCAGGGGCAGACTGCCCATAGACCCCACTGGGAATTTTACCGGTGGGCCTATACCTAGGAGGTTGCCCGAGCCACCAGCATCCCTCTTCACGGCCACTTGCTAGGTACGTAATAACCTGATGCTGCCAGTGTTAAAGAGGTTGTGCCAGATATGAAAGCTATACCTTATCCGCAGGATAGGGGACATATGATTGGTAGGTATCTGATCACTGGGACACCCACCGGTCCCAAGAACAGGGAGCCTATGTTCCTGTCCCAATGGAGTGGCAGCCCAAGAATGCACCCTACTGCTCCATTTACTCTCTACGGGAGCGCTAGAGATAGCGAACACAGCACTCAGCTATTTCCGTCAGTCCCATAGGCAGCCTTTAGGGCAGCATTTTGTGCTGCACTGTTGTATTTGGTTCTGTTTGTTCTTTTGGCGCAGTATTTTGTGTTGTACTATGTTATTTAGTTCTACATGTTATTTTGCACTGCATGGTGGTATTTGGTTCTGGTCAAGCAGTATATTCTGCTGCACTGATATTTGCTCCTACTGGGGCAGTATTTTGTGCTGTACTGTAGTTTTTGGTTCTGCCTGGGTCAGAATGTTGTGCTGTACTGTGGTATTTGTTTCTATTGGGGTGGTATTTTGTGCTGTACTGTGGTATTTTATTCTGGTGGAGCAGTTTGTTGTGGTGTGTGGTAGTGATTGTTTCTGCTGAGGCAGTATTTTGTGGCATATTGTGGTATCTGGCACTGCTGGGGCAACATTTTATTATTCACTATGATATTGCTAACATGGGCCACTTTTTTTTCCAGGGTTACTTTAAGTTCCCAATCTTCCCCTATTCACAGAGCTAGACAAATTAGGTAAAAATAAAAACTGTGGTAGAGTAAAAATTAGTTTGGAGACATGATGACCATATAGTGGTAAAATATATACAATAACAGGCTGATCAGAACGATAGATCAGAGCTAACTGGACACAGTACAAAGTCTGCATCGACCGCCTAACCATTAGGAGACATTGTGGCACATTAATTAACACTGGCACACTACTGAGCGGTACGTCACTATGTAACTTTAGTGTAGTGTGAGTAGTATACATGAAAGTAGAGCATTTGAGGAGTACGCCACAGTGCACACAGAATACTGCTGTTGTCTTCTCAGCAGTAAAACTGTAGTAAAGTGTTTTCTGCAAAAGCTATCTTCATAATTCTTACAAATTCATAAATAGTTCATAATGGTTAATGTGATAGGACCATTAGACGTGCAAGCTTTATATAAATGATCCACAATGCTAATTACAAAAAAAAATAGGAAAAAAGTAAGAGAATAATGAAATCAGCACAGCTTTCATATGGCATGAGTCCAAAGGCTCATGTGTCTAAGACGACGTCCTGTACAATCAGCCGTACTTCCTGAGCAAAAACTTCCACATTGACAAATAGGAAGTCCGTCAAAATTCAATACTTGCTTGTTTAGTACTTGGCTGGGACACAGCACGGATATGATATATAAATATGTCTCAAGAGACCTCTTAACAACTATTCTTCTTTGCTTTCATCCTAGTCTTTAGATATGTCAAGCTGTCTATAAATAAAGACCATTACCTCAGAAGAACAATAGAAGGGGAACTAATGAGTCCACCAATGTAGAGGATTTAGCAGTATAATGATAGTTGATGAGAGTATAAAACACTGATAAAATGAGATGCTATCATGGTGAACTGTATGTAGGATGTTTTCACTTCTTTTTCACTATTTTAAAGAATACTCCTTTATAATAACAATAACCTTGGTCAACTGCTGTTTTTTTTTTTCAGAAGAATTCTGTTGAGGCAGATGTGGTTCTACTGTGTCACTTGAACAGATTTGGCTTGGAGCTTGTCCTCACCATCTAAGTAGGCAACATGGTCTTCACCTTTAAACCCCTGTACATGGATCTGGATTCTGCTGCAGGGGAACCACCAGGCCGCTACCTCTTGGAGTAGTCTCTGTTCGAGTGACTGCTGACCCACAGGGAAAGAGAGAATATCTGCAGCTCTTGTCCACTTCAAGCACTGGTTATTTTATTTCACCAAAAATCAGCAAACATAGCGACATTTCAACTTGACAAAGTCTTTTTCAAGACTTTGAAAATGAGTGCTGCAAATATTCTCTCTTCATATATGCTGGGATCCGGAGTCAGGATCTAACACTGCGCGCACCGAGGTACCCTAAATGATTAGGTACCCGGTTACTGGGAGTCTTTTAACCCTATTGAAGGCTTGGTGTGCTGCTTTTGTTCTATTTCTTGATGACCCAAAGGGGTTATAAGACACCAGTGCGGAACACCAAGGGATCAAAACAAATCGAAGTCAGGGGCAGGCAGAAGTCAGAACAGTAAGGGTTTTGGCACTCTAATAAACAGTCCAGGGTCAGGGTAGAGCAGGTTGTAAATTGAGTGCTGGGGTATCTGAAAATAAATGAAAGAGAAGTGTATTGTTAGTATTCATTTATAGAATGACTGTGCACCCAGAGCAAACCAGTTTTGCTTATGATTATGCTAATAACTTTTCTGTTACTTTTTTTGAATAGCCTCATTTATTACAGTAGTATTACTTATGAAGACAACCTCTTCCCCCTCCCTGCTGCTCACATCTTTAACACTGAGTGGAGGGAGTGAGAGAGCAGAGGGAACTTTTAGAAACAGAAGCAGTTCACTGAGAAATTTAGACAGATTTAGCAGCACCAGCAGTTAGTTAAAGAACATACATACACTCTGCAGAAGCAAAATGGTAAGGACTATTTAGAAAGTTGCTCAATTTGTATTTAAAAGAATAATAATAACCTGTACAGAGGTGTCCATAGACCTTAATGATGTGTTTGTCCATGTGCCGCCTCTTTCATACCACTTTTTTCCATCCTTTTGAATATATCCTGAATGGGGTTTTGAAGGATTTTAATGCTGATGACCTATCCTCTGAATAGGTCTTCAGTATCTGATCAGTTGGGGTCCGACACCTGGGGCCCCCCCGCCAATCAGCTGTTTGAGAAGGTGGGTGTATAGTGACTGTGCTTGGTATCGCGCTCGGCCCCATTCACTTCAATGAGCCTGAGCGTGATACCAAGCACAGCCGCTATATAATGTACAGCGTTTTATTTGGTAAGCTGTGAGAAGGCCACGGCGCTCACAGGAGCGCCAATACCTTCTCAAACAGCTGTTTATATAGGATAGGTCATCAGTATCAAAATCCCAGAAAACCCCTTTAAAGTATTGTTTACTTTTTCATGACTGAAGTCAATTGGGAAACAAATGAAAATGTATGCCATGCGTTTGCAACATATCTGTTTTATACACATTTCTGGTAAGTTTTTTTCACATGAAAAAAATGATACTTTTTGAAGTGTAATGTGAAACAGGCCTTACAAAAACCTTGAAAAACCTCTCACATAAAGGATATAATAATCCACGATCTTCATAGTCATCACAAGAGTCTTTATACTTGCAATGTCACTGCTGAGCTATCCAACTAACAGTATTAGGCCCATTGATCTCCTTTCTGCAGACTGACTCATACACTTCTTTTTTATTGACTTGTGAAGGCCATAAGCAGTCTATCATCATGCAAATAATGTTCATTTATTGACACATGCTATCATTTATCATTTGTAATATTGATTTTCTTGTTACATAAAATTAAGTTGAAAATGTACTGCCTTTGTAGCACAGTTTCTCTTATTCTACTTGTGCCTCACCAACCAGAGTATGGTGATGCCCGGGCCTCACCAGTGGTTTCAGTTCATGCACAATTAAAGTTTCATTTGTCTCCTGAATCCAGACACAAAAAGTAGTAAAAAATGTTGATAAATTTCTGCAGCCAGAGAAAGGTCCAAGCAGCATATAGTCACTCCTGTGGGAACAATTAGTTGGTGCCTCAACTTTTACATGGGACGACTAGGTAATGCAATACATAGGGGCCTAGTGGGGGTGGGGGGGTTCAAGTGGGACACATGCTTTGGGTGCAGAGGGTTGAGGGCGCACTCAGCCAGTTGATTCAGATGGTTTATTTTTACTTTATTAATGGAAGGGGCAAAACTACTGTGAGGGGACACAATGTGGCCATTACTACTGTGAGGAGACAAAATGTGGGCATAACTACTGTGAAAGGGACACAAAGTGGATATGACTACAGAGAAGGGGCCAGAGTGTAGTCATAACTACTGCGAGGGGGCACATTGTAGGCATAACTATTGTGAGGGGGCACAATGTAGGCATAACTACTATGAGGGGGCACAATGTGGACATGCCTACTGTAAAGGGGGCACAATGTAGGCATAACTACTATGAAGGGGCACAATATGGACATAACTCCTGTGAGGGGCACAATGTGGGCATAACTACTATGAAGGGGCACAATATGGACATAACTCCTGTGAGGGGCACAATGTGAGTGTAACTATTGTGAAGGGGCACAATGTGGACATAACTACTGTGAAGGGGGCACAATGTGGATATTACTACTGTGAAGGGGGCACAATGTGGACATAACTACTGTGAGAGGGCACAATGTGCGCATTATTACTATGATTAACCTGTTATACCTGTGGGATGGCTAGGTTTTACAGGGTCTAGGCCTTATTCCCTGCTAGGGATTTATCCGCTACAGTCACCATCTCCTGTTTATGTGGTTCTTCTTTTTCTTCCCCCTCTTCACTGCCAGAAGATTAGCCTAATTTATGAATTAGGCGCACCTCCAACACTCCTCCTTTACGCCTATTTTCAGAGGTAAAAGATAGTAACTGTGTCGGAACCAGAGTCCCAGCCCCCATCATGCATCACCATTCCTAAATACTTGCAAAAGGGGGTAAAAATATTCTTAAGGATATTATTAAAAGTTACCTTTTAAGCTATTTAAAAATTTGATGCTCATATTGTGATATTGTGACATATTGTGACTTTCTGATTTATTAAAGTTAGGAGGAAAGTGCAGGAGGGGGACCATCCTTATTACACCATCTGTGTAGGAAAGCCTAGCTACTCCTCTGCAATATAGATAGAAATTATGCCTCTGCTGCCAAGAATTATCATTTGAGAGTAAAGGATATGTGCTGTCATGGTGCATGATCCCAGCTACTTATTGTTACATGTTTGGACCCAACATTGAACATATTTATTTCCTAATCTTTCAGCCTCCTAAATAAAGCATTAATTAAATGAGTTGCCCAGCTGTCTCAAAAAAATGCTCAGAATGCTATAAAATAATTTTAAAAAGTCATCCTCACCTGATCCCCTGCTGTTACTGGTCCAATGCTCTGACGAGCTATGTTCTTTCTGCTTAAAGGGGTTATCCCATGACTAATGTAAAAAAAGAAAATCTGACATCATATAGTACATGACAACACCTTTCTAACAAAGCCAGAACCAGCCCTGTACCTCACATGGATTCAGAGATCTCCTCATTCATTGCTCTGCTAGATTTATATCAAACTGAAAGCTCAAGAGGAGTGTCTTTTCTGCTGCAGCTCAGGGGGCGTGTCTCAGCTCTCCCTATCACAGCTCAGGAGACAGTTGAAGGATGAAACTGAGCATGTGCGGCCATCTCAGTGAGTAGGTCAAAGAGATAAGAAAAAGAACAGGTGATGCTATACAGATATATTTTATTGAATAACTCAGTCGCTATGCTAATTTTTTAATTACATGCAATTACAAAAGTATTCAGATCCAGGTGCTGGTTTCAAAACTGTAGAATATTTTTTCGTGGGACAACCCCTTTAAGTGATAATTTGTCGACACAACATGTAAGTGCTGCAGCCAGCCAGTTGACATGTCTTCGTGGGAACAGGATGAACTACAAAATTCAAAGGCAACCCCTTTAAAGTGGTTATCTGCCCATCCCCCCCCCCCCAAAAAAAAAAAATAGTAAGGGTCAGAAACTTGAAAGTAAAAAAAACACTCACCTATTGAATTTCAGCATCACCAAGGCTGAATGCTACATTGCCCTGAATTTTGTAGGTCTAGGCCCAGGAGAGGCAAGACTCATAGTGTAGGTTCCCATCTGAAGACAGCACCTTGCTGTTGGTAGATGGGTCTGACACAAGTTTGATCAGAAATGTGCTCAAAGAGCTTCTAATTTTTATGTATAGTTAGTGTTTGCTAAGTGGCTAGTCACGTGCTCAGCAGGAGCCTTGGCGCTGGAACAGAACGGCATAGGTTTTTTCTGTAACTTTCCCTCAGTTTCTCAGCTAGATGTCAACCCCCCAAAATTCTGATATTGATGACCAATCCCTAAGCAGTTCTGTTCTCCAGGAAGTTTGATTCAGTAGAACTGCAAGGGCTCAAGTGTTACATCTGGAGAACGGAGAATAAAACATAGCTACAACTTGTCAGTCTAAATAGGAATAAATTGTAAGTGCAGTCTCTGACTCTTACACACTACTGCACAATTTAAGGCCCCCTTACACTCTAGCAGGCGATTGTCACTTCTCGGCAAGTGTCGTCAGTGAAGGAGACCACTGCATTTACATTCAGCGATCTCCTCCATAGTATGTGGAGGAACGATCGCTAATGCCATCACTCGTTCCCATACAGAATCATTAGACGGACGATTTAGGTGACCGCACAAACGATCATATTACCCAATGAATGAGCATTTTGCTTATTCATCTGGTAATCGACAGCACCTTTATACCGGCAGATAATTGCTAACGAGCGTTTCTATGAATGCTTTTTAGCGATTATCTGGTGGATTCATCCTACCTTTATCATTTTAATTATAGCGAAAATGACTTTTCATTTCACTTTTTGGCTGCATAAGGAAGAACCACCCCTGACAATGCCTATTGAAGAAACATCCAAAATGTATAATGGACAGGACAAGATGTCCATTTCTTCACAGCTACTCATCTTGTCTAAATTTGTTCCTTTGGTTACTTAGTAAAATGCAGATTTGTGTGATTAATGGAACGAAATAAAATAAAAGCTAAATAAAAGCTTCTACACCCATTATCTCACTAGATAAAAGGAAAAAGAGCTTTTATTCCTGACAGAGAAATCATCTGGGCACAGAGAAAAAGACTTTTTTTTATTAAGCAGGTCATGGTGTTTTAAAACGAGAAGCTTAATGGCTCTCTGGATGGTCATAAAGGTTTGTTTTATGAGAGTTCGGTGTTGTCTGCAGCAAGTTGCTGGCCTTAATTCTAGTCTGTGCGCTGTGCAGTCAGGCTAGTCCATTTATATTCTAAGCACAGCCCTAGATAATAACCAAAGAGGCTATTTTTATGATGTAAAATGTGCCGTACAATCCAATATTATATGTTAGATAACATGATGAGCAAAATGAAAGTCAACTAAATGATATAATGATAACAAGGATGTCAAATGGATGATAAGATAAAGTGTTAGTTGATGGACATTGCAATCAGGCTTTACTAGTGGTTTCAGTTCATGCCACAATTAAGAATTCGTCTTAAAGGGGTTATCCCACAAAGAAAAGATTCTACAGTTTTAAAACCAGCACCTGGATCTGAATACTTTTGTAATTGCATGTAATTAAAAATTTAGCATAGCAGCTGAGTTATTCAATAAAATGTATCTGTATAGCGCCACCTGCCGCACCAGAAGGCCGCACATGCTCAGTTTCATCCTTCAACTGCCTCCTGAGCTGTGATAGGAAGAGCATGGACACACCCTCTTAGCTGCAGCAGAAAAGACACTCCCCTTGAGCTACCAGCTTTATAAAAATCTAGCAGAGCAATGAATGAGAAGATCTCTGGATCCATGTGAGGTACGGAGCTGGTTCTAGAAATACACTGTTATGTACTTTATTTTTTATAATAATCATGGGATAACCCCTTTAGTTAAAGTTCCATTGTCCCTGCATACAGAAACTAAAAAGAGTAAAAAAGGTTGATACATTTTTGCAGCCACAGAAAGACCCAAGCAGCACTCGTGTGAGAACTGCCTTCCGTCCTGTGCCTCACAAACAATTAGTGGGTGCCTCATCAGTGAGGCCCTCCTGCCCTCCTCACATTTTGAGAAGCACTGCTATATAGAAGTTTCTCACCATGCACTCTTGTTCATTCTATAGCATATTCCAGAATACACAGATGTCAATGTTTAGGTTGGAGGACTAGGTGATGCAATATAGATTGAAAAGATGCCTCTGCTGCCAAGAATTATCAGCTGAGAATACAGGCCTTCAGCCTTCTAAATAAAACATTCATTAAATGATCTGTTTAAAAAATGCTTAGAATACTATAAAATCATTTAAAAAAGTTATCCTCACCTGATTCCCCACTGCTCCCGTTCCAACGCTCTGATGGTCTCTGTTCTTTCTACATTTGATGACATGATGACACAACATATAAGTGCTGCAGACAATCACTGGCCACACAGGTCATGTGTCGTGATGACACATCTTCATGGGAACAGAAAGAACTGCAACATTCAAAGCAGTTTTTAAAAAAAAATATTTAGGTTAGGCAACCCTTTTAAAATGGTTGTCCCCCCCCCCAAAAAAAAAAGGAAAGAAAAAAAACTCACCCATTGAATTTTACTTTGTACCAGCACCAAGGCTGAATTCTACATTGCACTGAATTTTGTAGGCCTAGGCCCAGGAGAGGCAGAGCTTCTAATTTTTATATATAGTGAGCGTTTGCTTTTGCATGAAGCGCCCACCTAGTCATGTGCTCAGGAGGAGCCTTGGCGCTGGAACAGACTGGCATTCAATAGGTGTTTTTCTTCATTTTCTCACCTAGATGTCAAACCTCCACCATTCTGGTACTGATGACCATCCATGACGATCCAGTAAGCTCGGTTCAGTAGAACTGCAAGGGCTCAGGTGTTACATGTGAAGAACGCAGAATAAAATACAGCTACAATTTGCCAGTCTAACTAGGAATTAATTGTAAGTGCAGTCTCTTACACACTACTGCATAATGTACGCAGTGGTGCACTGAGACAAGGTGGACCATCTGCCTGAGGCAATGTCCTTCATTCATCAAGTGCCTGTCAACATTTATCATTTTCATTAAAGTGAAGAGGAAGCTTATTTTCACTTTTTTTGCTAGAGAAAGAAAAACCATCCCTGACAATACACATAAAAGAAACATCCAAAATGTATAATGTACAGGACAACATGTCCATTTCCCAGCTACTCATCTTGTCTAAATTTGTCCCTGTTGTTTCTTAGTAAAATGTAGACTTGTTTAGTTAACATAATTTTAAATAAGAGCTTCTACACCCATTATCTGACTAGATAAAAGGAAAAGAACTTTTATTCCTGACAGAGAAGTCATCTGGGCACAGAGAAAAAGCCTTATTTTTATTAAGCAGGTCATGGTGTTCTAAAACAAGAAGCTTAATGGCTCTCTGGATGGTTATAAAGGATAAAAAGAATTCAGTGTTGTCTGCAGTAAGTTGCTGGCTGTAGAGGTTAAAGGGGTTCTGCAGTTTTTTCAAACTGATGATCTATCCTCTGGATAGATCATCAGCATCTGATCGGCCGGGGTCCGACACCCGGGACCCCTGCCGATCAGCTGTTTGAGAAGGCAGCGGCGCTGCAGGAGCGCCGCGGCCTTCTCTGTGTTTACCGCAGGCCCAGTGACGTCACGACTATTATCACTGGCCTGGGCGGGGCTAAGCTCCGTTCACATGAATGGAGCTTAGCCGCACCCAGGCCAGTGATACTAGTCGTGACGTCACTGGCCTGCGGTAAACACAGAGAAGGCCGCGCCGCTCCTGCAGCGCCGCTGCCTTCTCAAACAGCTGATCGGCAGGGGTCCCGGGTGTCGGACCCCGGCCGATCAGATGCTGATGATCTATCCAGAGGATAGATCATCAGTTTGAAAAAACTGCAGAACCCCTTTAACTAATATCATACAACAGCCCCCACATGTGCTGGGACCCTCAGAGGGAAAATACTCTGGCTCGCCGCGTCGCTGCTTCTCCCTGTACATGGATAAAAACATTCATGGTTGGGGGAAGCAGCCAATGGCAGGTGGGGACAGGGATGAGCCTCCATAGCGTCACCCACAAAGACGTATTTGCGGTCCAGATCTGCAAAGCACTGATACCGGCCGTGTGCGTTCCACATTTTGCTGAATAGAACTGTCCTATCCTTGTCCATAATACAGACAAGAATAGGACATGTTTTATTTTTTTGCAGGTGCCCGCGGAACGGACATATGGTGAAGTGAATGAGTATGCATCTGACCTACAAAAAATGTGGATCGGATGCAGGCAAAAACAATGGTTGTGTGCATGAATCCTTAGTCTGTGCGCTGTGCAGTCAGGCCAATCCATTTATATTCTGTGCACAGCCCCAGATAATAACCAAATGGGCTATTTTTATCATGTAAAATGTGCTTTACAGTCCAATATTATATGTTAGAAAACATGATGAGCACAAGGAAAATCAACTAAAAGATAAAATGATAACAAGATGTCACATGGCTGATAAGATAAAGCTTTAGTCAATGGACACGGCAACTTTTAATGTAGATGTTACAGCATAAAAATCTATGTATTGTACATATAAAGTGGAGACAACTGCACACATATCTGATTTAGGAACTACATTATTTTCAAGCACCCTCTGCTGGCCCTTGCATGAGTCAACAGAAAATGACCTATTATTTAACCCTTTCAGGACCAGGCGATTTTCAGTTTTTTCCATTTCTGATATTCACTTCCCACTCCCTCCCAAAGACTGATGTTATTTTTAATTTTCCATGACAATATCTATATTTAACCACTACATGTAAAATGTATGGCATTATGCGCCCACATTTGTATTGATTGGGCTGTTGCGGTGAGCCTACAGCAGGCACCTGGCTGCAATGATGGAGAACGGTGATCACGCCGACCCCTGTCAAATAACCCCTTTACTGCCGCAATGCCCTCATATGTGAATGGAAAAATAAAAAAGTTATGGCTATTGGAACGGAAAAATAAAAAATGCAAAAATAAAAATAGGCCCGGTCTTTAAGGGATTAAACAACACCTAGAAAACTCTCCCACAGTAGTCAATAAAGTCCCCTCCATGTGACTGCCATAAAGCAATTCTTTAAATGCTTTCTAAATCTTTCTAAAAGAGCAGCTTAGACAAGATGGCACTTAAAGTGGCCCTGGAAAAAATACTAAAGGTTTTGTCGTCGTAACTGAAGGAAGTCCAAATTGATGGAAGGCAGGGCCAACAATACCATATTGTGGTACATTATACCACCCCAACAGAGCCAAATACCACAGTCCATCATAAAATACTGCCAGCAGAAATAAAATACATCCCCAAAAACTTCCACTGGCAGGCGGTGAGGAGAGCTCAGGCGGCCCCTGGGCATCAACCCACCGGGAAAGTTCCCTGTAAGGTCTATGGCCAATCCACCCCTGGTAGCAGTGCTCTATTCACTACTATGGGATTTCCAAAAATAGCTGAGTGCGCTTGCTTGGCTACTTTTGGGAGTGCCATAGCAGTAAATAAAGAGGGCCCCATCCATACACAGTGTGTTCACTTTGGGGGACCCACTTCTAGAGGCAGATTTGCATTTACTGTGCGCTATTTCTGGTGTACACATTTGCCTGTGGTAAAATGAAACAATAATCCCTTTTACCACTGGACTTTTGATGGACTTGGCCCCTGTATATCTTCTGGGACCCTGTTGCCTGGGTTTGATGGTCAGTTATTGAAAATACAGCTATTGAAGTGTTATAGATATTGTGTTGGCCTATGGCCTTACTGCCAATGGTTTGGCAGATGGATTGGCCTGCATTCCAGAGGGTGGTTGGCACCGTGGAGAATACTGTGCCTGGTGCTCTACTGGCGAAAACTGAAATCTATGCAGCCAGAAGTTTACAGCAAGATACATTGTGTGTCATATAAATCACTCAGCTCATGATCTGTTTTGCCTTGCTCCCTCTGATTTCACGTGGTGTGAGTCAGGACATCTTGGTTTAGCAATTCTTTCTTTCCTGCTGCTTTGATGAATGCTTATTGTAATATATGTGTGTGTGTGTGTGTGGGGGGGTTTCACATACGGCAAATAAATAGCGACTAAAGTGAAAAATAAATGAATAAAGTGAATAACGTGGAGGTTCTTTATTGTATTATAATACTGAAGGGTTATTCTGCAGTATGTTCGCGTTCATCCTCCCCTCTCTCATTAGAAGCTGATTATGAATCACGTCGGCACTTCACAGCTGATCGCACAGAGATGAAACAGAGAGATGACTGTACTCGCCACAAGTGGCACCGAGCACAGTGGGCGTCTAAGCCTATTTCCTGTGTCTGATGGCTCTGGAGGACCCGCTGGCGCACACAACACTGAAGCAGAAGTATTGGCTCTTTTATGTGCTGAGACTTAAGATTCCTGCGCTGCATTATTCATGACTCAGCTTTTGTCTCTTTGAGGCCGCTCTTGTAACACACAAGTTAATGATATTCCGACCTCATTTCTTTTGCTTGCATGATAAACATCCCAGCCTTTTATATAAATGTACATATCGTGTTGTATTATCACTCTTGAAAATTGCTTTCAAAATCCTTCAGTGTGTTTTACTCTCTACTATACTGTACTCTCTTTCCTTCACCCCTAAATTCAATCTCTCGCCCGCTCATGTCGCCTGCACCTCTAAAACATCTCTAGAATCCTTCCCTTTCTTACTGTGGAAACAACAAAAACTCTCATTGTGACCCTGATCCATCCTGTCTGGATTACTGTAACTCATTACTAGAGATGAGCAAGCACTAAAATGCTCGGGTGCTCGTTATTCGAGACAAACTTTTCCCGATGCTTGGCTGCTCGTTTCGAGTAACGAACCCCATTGAAGTCAATGGGAGACTCGAGCATTTTTTGCAGGGGACCAAGGCTCTGCCTAGGGAAGGCTGGGTGAAAACCTGGAAACATCAGAAAATGATGGAAACACCACCGAAATGGACAGGAAACAGCAGGGGCAGCATGCATGGATGCCTCTGAGGCTGCCTAATCCCACCATTACCCCAAATTCTCAGGCAACAGCCTGGTGGTTACCCTCATGGCAATTGTGCTCACCCAGACCAAGAAAGGCGAGGCACATACCCATCACATGTTAGGGAAGCACCCAACTAGGTGCAAAGAAAAATTGTTTAGAGAGAGGGCCTGTAGGAAATTGTTTGGAGAGAGGGCCTGTAGGTGGACCTCCGGAAAAATTGTTTAGAGAGAGGGCCTGTAGGTGGACCTCCGGAAAAATTGTTTGGAGAGAGGGCCTGTAGGTGGACATCCGGAAAAATTGCTTACAGAGAGGGCCTGTAGGTGGACCTCTGGAAAAATTGTGGTAAAAAATTGCATTTTTTGGGTCAGCGTTAGGCAAAGACGACAAGGAGGAGGAGGAGTAGGAGGAGTACAGAAGAGGAATCGGATACATAAGTAATGTTAATCTTTAGCTGCTTTCCCCCGGAGGAGATTTGAATTCCGGTGAAATCCAGGCTTTGTTCATTTTAATAAGCGTCAGCCTGTCAGCGCTGTCAGTTGACAGGTGTGTACGCTTATCGGTGATGACGCCACCAGCTGCACTGAATACCCGCTCTGACAGCACGCTAGCGGCAGGGCAGGCCAGCACCTCCAAGGCGTACAGCGCCAGTTCAGGCCACGTGTCCATCTTTGCAACCCAGTAGTTGTATGGAGCAGAGTGATCGGTCCGGACGTTGGTATGGTCAGCTAGGTACTCCCTCACCATCTTTCTGTACAGCTCCCCCCTACTCTGCCTAGACTGGGGACAGGTGACAGTGTCTTGCTGGGGTGACATAAAACTGGCAAAGGCCTTGGAGAGCGTTCCCCTGCCAGTGCTGGACAAGCTGCCTGCTCGCCTCCTCTCCCCCGCTACTTGGCCCACAGAACCATGCCCTCTGCCGCTAGCAGCGACAGATGGGTAGGATTGTTTCAGCTTGTGCACCAGGGCCTGTTGATATTGATTCACTCTCATACTCCTTTCCTCTACAGGGATGAGAGTGGAAAGGTTCTGCTTGTACTGTGGGTCCAGGAGAGTGAACACCCAGTAATCGGTGTTTGAAAAAATGCTTCTAACGCGAGGGTCACGGGATAGGCAGCCTAACATGAAGTCTGCCATGTGCGCCAGAGTCCCAACATGCAAGAATTCCCTCTCCTCACTGGCCTGACTCTCCATTTCCTCCTCTTCCTCCAAGTCCTCCTCTTCAGCCCATACACGCTCAAGAGTTAAGAAGGACTGAGCACTGGTACCCTCTTCTGTCTCGCCGACATTCTCCTCCTCTTCCTCCTCATCCTCATCCCCCTCCTCCGATACGCGCTGAGAAACAGACCGGAGGGTGCTCTGGCTATCAAGCGATGTATCTTCCTCCACCGTCTCTTGTGACAAGCGCAAAGCATCCGACCTCATGCTGAGCAGTGAGTTTTTCAACAGGCAAAGCAGCGGGATGGTGAGGCTGATAATGGCGGCATCGCCGCTGACCATCTGTGTTGACTCCTCAAAGTTGCTCAACACCTGGCAGATATCAGACATCCACGTCAACTCCTCATTGTAGACTTGAGGAATCTGAGTGACCTGAGTGACTACCAGTTCTGGTGGAAGTTGACATCTGGCAGTCTACAATCGCCCTGCGCTGCTGGTAAACTCTGGATGACATGTTTAATGTCGAATTCCATCTTGTGGGCACGTCGCACAACAGTCGGTGAGCGGGCAGTTGTAGGCGGCGCTGCGCTGCCCTGAGAGTGGCAGCATCTGTGGCCGACTTGCGGAAATGCGCACAGATGCGGCGCACCTTGGTGAGCAAATCAGACAGATTGGGGTATGTCTTGAGGAACCGCTGAACTATTAGATTGAACACGTGGGCCAGGCATGGCACATGTGTCAGTCTGCCGAGTTGCAGAGCCGCCACCAGTTTACGCCCGTTGTCACACACAACCATGCCTGGCTTGAGGTTCAGCGGTGCCAGCCACAGATCGGTCTGCGCCGTGATGGGCGGTGTGCCTTTTGTCACCTAAGCTCAGCAGTTTGAGCACCGCCTACTGGCGCTTACCCACGGCACTGCTGCTGCGCCTAGAGCTACCGACTGAAGGCACCGTGCCCACGGATGGTAATTTGGAGGAGGAGATGGAGGAGGAGGTTTGGGTCGGAGGAGGAGGCATAGTACGTCTGAGAGACCGTAACCGAGGTAGGCCCCGCAATCCTCGGTGTGGGCAGTACATGAGCGGCCCCAGGGTCAGTCTCGGTCCCAGCCTCCACCAAGTTAACCCAATGTGCCCTCAGTGAGATATAGTGTCCCTGCCCGGCAGCACTTGTCCACGTGTCCATGGTTAGGTGGACCTTCTCAGAAACAGCGTTGGTCAGGGCACGGATGATCTGTGACACGTGTTGGTGTAGGGTTGGGACGGCACATCGGGAAAAATAGTGGCGACTGGGGACCGAATACCGAGGGGCAGCCACCGCCATGAGATTGCGAGAGGCCTCGGTCTCTACCAGCCTATAGGGCAGCATCTCCAGGCTCAGCAATTTGGAGATGTGGACGTTGAGGGCTTGGGCATGTGGGGTGGAACTGTATTTCCTCTTGGGCTCGAGCGTCTGCTGTAAAGACAGCTGAATGCTGCGCTTGGACACAATGGTGGACGCTGTGGAGGATCGTGGAGGCGAAGGTGTGGTTTTCTGGCGGGAGGCGCTCATGCCTGGGTCCTGGGCAGGGGGTTGACTAGCAGAGGCAGCGAGTGACACAGGGGAAGGAGCAGTGGTGTGACCCACAGGAGGTGAACGGCCTTGGTTCCATTGAGTGGGGTGTTTAGCACTCATATGCCTGCGCATGCTGGTGGTGGTTAGGCTAGTAGTGGTGGCACCCCTGCTGATCCTGGTGTGGCACAAGTTGCACACCACAGTCCGTCGGTCATCCTCACTTTCTTTAAAGAACCTCCAGACTTGCGAACATCTAGGCCTCGCCATGGAAGCTTCACTACGTGAAACAGTTGCTGCTGATGCACCAGCTCTGGCCCTACTTCTCCCTCTGGCCACACCACTGCCTCTTACAACCTGTTCTGGCGCAGCACTCGCCTCCGCCTCAGAAGCACTGTCTTCACTCGGCTTATCAACCCAGCTTGGGTCAGTCACCTTGTCATCCTCCGATTCCTTAGTCTGCTCCCCCCTCGGACTTCCTGCCCTGACAACAACTTCACCACTGTCTGACAACCGTGTCTCCTCATCGTCCGACACCTCTTTACACACTTCTTCCACTAAGTCAACATTGTCATGCAGTATGGAGCAATTACACTGAAACTATTAGATTAGGCAGACTTGGTCTGCTTAAGTGCAACCCAGACAAATGTCGCACAGAGATTTTTGTAATGTAGCTGTATCAGTGAGAGCAAAAGACCTTTTTTAATTAAGTGACGTACAGAATGTGTCACCTGGACAGAAAATACGGATTGTGGTTTGTATATAGGTGGATAAGTTAAAGCAAAATTACGTATGTTATTACGTACCGTGCAGTATGGAGCAATTACACTGAAACTATTAGATTAGGCAGACTTGGTCTGCTTCAGTGCAACCCAGACAAATGTCGCACAGAGATTTTTGTAATGTAGCTGTATCAGTTAGAGCAAAAGACCTTTTTTAATTAAGTGACGTACAGAATGTGTCACCTGGACAGAAAATACGGATTGTGGTTTGTGGTGACTGGACAGCTGAACTGTGACACGCAGAATGGTTCCACACAGCTGTATGAAATGGATTTGTATCACTGAGATAAAACAACAAAAAAACTTTTTTTTTAATCTTTATTTTTTGTATTTTTTTATTTTTTTTTAACGTGACGTGCAGAAACTATCAGAGAGCAAACTTAGCCCCTGCTGACTGTGGCTATTTTGACTGCAACCCAGACAAATGTCGCACAGAGATTTTTGTAATGTAGCTGTATCAGTGAGAGCAAAAGACCTTTTTTAATTAAGTGACGTACAGAATGCGTCACCTGGACAGAAAATACGGAGTGTGGTTTGTGGTGAGTGGACAGCTGAACTGTAACACACAGAATGGCTCCACACAGCTGTATGAAATGGATTTGTATCACTGAGATAAAACAACAAAAAACTATTTTTTTTAATATATATATATATATATATATTATTATTTTTTTTTTTTTTAACGTGACGTGCAGAAACTATCAGAGAGCAAACTTAGCCCCTGCTGACTGTGGCTATTTTGACTGCAACCCAGACAAATGTCGCACAGAGATTTTTGTAATGTAGCTGTATCAGTGAAAGCAAAAGACCGTATTTGATTACGTGACGTACAGTATGGGTCACCTAGACAGAAAATATGGATTGTGGTTTGTGGTGAGTGGACAGCTGAACTGTGACACACAGAATGGTTCCACACTGCTGTATGAAATGGATTTGTATCACTGAGTTAAAACAATAAAAAAAGAAAAGTGTTATATATGGCGATAGCTGCACTACTAGTGCCAGCCAGCCCAGCCAGGAGACAAAAAAAATGTCTTGTAGCCCTTAGAAGGGCTGTTGGGTTCTTTTCAGATCACTCCTGCCTAACAGAGAACTAAATCCAGGCCCTAACACTCTCCCTGAAACGCAGCAGCTCTGTCCCTAACGACATCCAGACAGCATCTGAGCCGAGCACCGCGGGCAGTCACTAGTATATTCCAAGGTCACCTGATCAGGCCAGCCAACCCCTGCTATCGACATGTAAGGGCCCCACGTGATGCTGGGTGTACCGCAGAGTCTCCTGGCTTGTGATTGGCTGAGTTTATAGGCGCCAAAAATTCAAAATGCGGGAGATGCCATTTCCTCGAGCAGGGCGAGATACTCGTCCGAGCAGTGAGCACTTACGAGTACCGTAATACTCGAACGAGCATGCTCGCTCATCTCTACTCATTACTAATTGGTCTTTCCACAGTAAGCTCTCCCCTCTCTGATCTATCCTGAATGCAGCAGCCAGGCCCATCTGTCTGTCCAACCGTTACTCCGATACCTCCCCCTGTGCCAGTCATTGCACTGGTTGCCCATACAGTGCACAATTCAACTTAAAGTCCTCAGGCTCACATACAAAGCTCTCCACAGTGCTGCACCCTCCTACATCTCTTCCCTCATTTCTGTCTACCACCCTACCCATGCTTCCTGTTCAGCCAATGATTTACGACTAACATCCACCGTAACCCAAACCTCGCATTCCCATCTCAAAGACTTCTCCTGAGCTGCACCAGTTCTCTGGAATGCTCTACCCCAAGCAATTAGGTTAATTTACAACATCCACATTTTTAGGCGCTCACTAAATAAACATCTTTTTATGGTGGCCTATCACATCCCCTAATCTCTATAGTAAAGTATATATTGTCCCTATATGTTATAAATCAGCTACTCCTTGTCTCTCCTCAATAGCCGGTGCTGAATGCACAATTTGCCCTATATCTCTCGGCGTGTTAGATACTCATTGTGCCGGGTATACAGAAGGATTATTCACTGTCAGCTCTGGCCACGTTGATCAGTTTCTATATAGCCGGAGGGCAGAGCAAATATATATGCATAGTACAGATGTTCATTTCTAGAAATATATATGAGCCAGCAGGGAACGAAAAAGAATTAACCCCAGCCGTCTTCACAGTGAGCTCTGCTCTGTCCTGTGTAGACGGACCTGCCTTAGCAATACTGATTTAGAGAGCGCTGCTAAGGGACATTTTAGGGCACATTTTCTCATATAAATGTACAGGTTTTCTAAATAAAGTGTATTAGAAAAATATTCCCTATCACTACATACAGATACAAAAAGTAGTTACACTTTAAGATGGCAGGACTATTGTACAAAGCAAGCATTTTTACCTTTTGTGTAACCCTTTTTGCCTCACAGACTGTAAGTGTCACAAACCAGCTGGTGTGGACCCACTGTGCTAAGTGACCAACCTCCTCTAAGTGCGTTGTCTAAATGAACCCCTCGTTCTTCACAGTAAGCCTGATGCTGGGGATAGGCTTTTCCGGGGGGAACACCAGGTCGCTACCTCTTAAGGTGGGTTGGCACACAAAGCAACTAGCCCAGGGGGTACCAGTGCAAGGTACCAGAGGTTCGGACGTAGTCAACAGGCCGAGTCGTAACCAGGAGTGACAGTGCAAGACCGAAGGATGAGGCAGAGGCAAAGTTGTACAAACAATGGATCAGGGCAGGTGGCGCAGATACAGGTCAGGTGATCCGGGTCAGCAACAGTAGAGTCGAGATGGAGCAGGCAAGGATAAGGTAGCGGAATCCAGAAGGCAAGCATGGTTCAGGAGTTCAGAAAGACAAGCACGTATGAAAGAAACCTTAGCAGGAAACAAGGACCTTTGACGCTCAGGCCCCTCAGAAGAGGGCTGGATCACTAATATAGGTACAGGAAGGCTGGGATTGGTCAGAAAGTCAGCTAGACGTGGAGAATGATAGAGGCGGCCAGGAAGGACAGTGCTTGCCTGAACACAGAGTAGGGGAACATCGGCAGTCAGCAACCACCATTACAGTAAGCTCTTGCGAGCAGGGTCCTTATTTCTCTTGTTTTAAAGGTTGACATTTTTATTACTCTGTAAAGTATGATTTGATTTGTACATGAATCCTCTGATTGTAAAGCGCTGCAGAATAAGTTGGCGGAGTTATTATTACTCCATCAAACCTCAGAAGTTTGCCAAATATAATATTTTTTGTAGCTGGTCTCCCTAAGATCAGCTCACACAGTTTGTTGCAAGTGCCATTTTGTGACAAAACATGCAACTTTTTAAACTTTTTTCCCACACCCTCACCACTTTTAAAAAAGTCTGTGGCCCGATTTAGTTAACAACATGTGCGGCAGAAAACTTCTGCACGTTACACCACAAATCCTGGCTGGAGTGGATCACTGTCCTGGGGCACAGGCCTGCAGAAAATGCAACAAATTTATTCCTCCAGCAAGGTTTTTATTAAAACCAGCATGTGAACGCTGCTGTTTAGTAAATGACTCTCACCATGTCTGAAACTCAACCTTAAAATCAAGAGTTAAAACATGATGAAGCAGAAATAGTCTAAATTAGCTTGAGAAAGCGGAATATAGTGGTCAAAGCACTTAGCTCCTTTCAAAAAGGTACCACTGCGGTTATGCAGTCTCAAGTTCTTTCCTTTTCCTTCCAATACTATCCAGCACTTTCACAGCCGACTGATCCGCCTTGTTAGATGTGGGAAACGAAACACATAGCACGGACTGTCTCTTCCAGAGGATATAAAGTGGTTTTATTTTACTCACTTTCCATAAAAGCACTTGAGATATAAAATCAACAGCAGGGAGCAGATAGTGTGCTGCTGATTTTACATGTAAGTGCTGATGGTCTGTACTATGAGGGGCATTTATTAAGGCTGGCAATTTAGACGCCGGTCTTAGTTCCTCTGTGCTGCTGGTGGATGTCATGTTGAGGTGCAGGCCTCTACATAACTTTGGAACTTCCTCCAGCAGGCCGTGTGACAATTCCCCATAGTGACAACTCACATTTTTTCATCATCTCTTTCCAAGAGCTATAACTTTTTTGTTTTTCATCAATGTACCTGCATGAGGGCTTATTTTTTTACAGGACAAGTTATAGTTTTTAATGCACCTTTTTGGATACATATGGTCATTGATTAAGGCCAGCTGTGTAGCCTAAACCCCATCAGTAAAAAGGCGTATTTTTGGTCACTAAGGAAGTAAATGTACGCCAGCTCCCTTGCTGACGTGGAAAATGATAAATGAGATAGGCCTGATGGCCCGCCCTCACCACGCCCCCCTTTTCTCGGCACTAGGGAAAAATAGTGTGAGCGACAAAAAGTCACAGGTTTTGCCACAAATAACCATTGCAGCAAAATCTGTAACAATAATGCGCCAATGAGTGGCGTATAACTTAATAAATGTCCCTCTATGTGTTTTATTTCCCACTTCTAACAAGGTGAATATTGGTCCGCATACGGATCCGCAAAATACATATGTCTTCAATATGTACTCTGATTTTTTCTCACTCCCATCAATAGAAAGGACTAATCTTGTCTGCAATACCAACAAGACCAGGACATGTTCTAAAATTTGTGGGAAGGCCACACCGATACGTGAAAAATATAGAAGTTTACATGGCTCCAAAGAAATGAATGGGTCAGTGTGCTATCTGCAAAAATATGGCCATGTGCATAAAGCCTTAATTGATTACTGGATTATTACTTATGAAGAGGACCTGTCAATCAATGCTGACCATTTCAGACTTTGAAGGGACCCACCCTGTTGGGAACACCAAGTTCTCATGCATTTTCTGTAGGAATTGCCAAAGAATGGCTCCTGGAGAATTAAAAAAAACTATTGAAAAAAAAGAATTTTCCAGATTTGTTGGTTCATGGAGAATACAAAATTTTCCTAAGGGCTTCTTTACATAAATCATGTCTGCCATTTTTAACACTACAAATAAAAAAATTCAGAAACGCTGCCAGGTCCCCTTTAGCCTCAACATTTCAACACTCAAGAATCTTTAGAGTGGTCCAAAGGGGAACCAATGACTTACTGAAAAGAGTAAGTGAGCCAAGTTAAAAGAGTTTTGCTATATTTAACCGTTGTCACCAGTTTGTATCCAGGGACTGGAGGCACAAAAATGGTGACCGGAAAACAGCCCAGTAGAGAGCACTGGGATCTAGAGTTATTGCAGCAGGTATTGCAATCATGACACATTGTGGCTGAGCCTGGGGGAGAGAGAAGGCTTCCAAAGTTGTGAAGATCAAAAATTGAGCCAGTGCGTAGGCAAAGCTGGCATCCTGGTTCCACTAGAACAGAAGCCTGGAGTATTGCTTCCAGGTAGGGTGTCAGGACAGTCAGATGCAGAAGATGGTTCATATTGCTGATTGCTGAGAGTGCGATGACTGTACGTCCTGTAAAGGACCTGTAAAGCAACATAGCTGGTTGACACTGGGTAACTGCCACATAAGTGTGGAGGACTACTGAAACCTGTAAGCTACTGTCAGGATCACAACTTAGACTCAGGAGGGGAGCTTGCAGGGTCACGCTAGGCCAGGGGGCGGCAACCTTTTTCAGACGGAGTGCCAATTTAAAAAAAGAAAAAAATCCAAGTTGAAGCGTTCAGCATGCTGGGCAATACAGGAAAGTAATGTAATACAAACTGTACTACGGTTAGAGACTGAGCCAAGTGCTGCTTTTGGGCTGTTGAGGCTATCATATTGTTGTGGACTATTCATTTCTTTTTGACTCTTTAAGGACTGCTTTGTACTAAGTCAAGTGTTGAGTCAGAGGTAGAGGTTGATCAGTGTGTGATCACTTTGAGGTTTGAGCTCAGGACAGATGGTGCACCACTGATGTGGTTGTGGAGATTATGTGCCGGTAGGTCTGTTTCCCGCAGAGGCACTTAGGTGGCAATATTCGCATGTTAGGTGTCATTAGACTCTGATGAAGCCTCCTGCAGTTGTCATGTTTCCTCGGTCTCAATGAGGTTCTATTGCACACTGAATCACTTGAATCTGTGTGGAGATGCAGTTAAATTGTTAAATGAATGAAGAGATTTGTGTCTCAAGTCTTGGCAAGACCCACTACACATTACAGGTTCCTGCTTGTTTTTCCTTTTAGAACAGAGGGAAAATAATTAAAAAACCGACACAAGGTAGAATATTGTCAAACTTCTGTTCTTTTCCATTAGTGCTTTTGTTAAATTATTGACAGGGCCTGTCAGTCCATCCCTGTCAATCACATCTCTGCGCTGCTTCTTTGAGAAGCAATGCTGTCGATGAAGCTCAAAACCAGCTCCGGCAGCAGCAGCTGCACATGCACTGTCATACTCTCAGAGCAGCGGCGCGGACACGAGATGATGACATGACAGGACTTGATGTCAGGCAATCTCAAAAGGTAGGTAGGTGGGCGCATCTTTACCAGGCAACAGCCCCTCATAGGTGAAGAATTCTGGTTAATGAGACGAATCGCTTTGCTCACCCCTAATTCAATGCATAGAGAAACACTAGTTTTTTTCCATGTTGAATCTCAGAGATGATGGCATTTCCATCCATCCTTTCCTCATTAAATTTAATGGATGAATTAAAATAAAGACAACAAAGGGCGACGCCCTTAGGAAGCCAGACAAAATAGCATGACAGCGCAGTTTTCAAAATAACTGTTAATGGTTGTGTGGATTTTGTGGATAAGTTTGCTGATTATCTGCACAATTGTGCAGCTATATTTCGTAGCCACACAATTTTACAAGTAAACAGCAATTTTACCCACAAAACCATGTGGCTAATAATCAGTTCGATAACCACATACAGCATACAGAGCTGGGAGACTTCAATAGAATGGGTACTCCCCCTGTTTGTGAGAGAAATGGATCTAGCTGTGCAGCTGAAGAGGGGTCTAATTAGGCTGAAAAAAACATTAGGGAAATCTAAACATATCTGTTCCTTTACAGTTATGATTGTAAAAAGAAGCACAGCCATTATGCAAACTTTTTAAAAAAAAATCAGATACTCTTTAATTTAAAGTAAAAAAAATGTAAGATGTGATTAAAAAATTGTTATATGTAATAACTATCTCAGATATACACACATTAAGGCCAATTCCCACAGCCCATGCTCTCCTCATAAGATCGCAAAGACCTTGGACACTCTGGGTGATACTTGCATATTTTGTATGTGATTTATACTTCTTCATTGAAAGCAACTGAAAATAAGATGTACAGCAAAGAAACTAACATTCATGGAAGAAGAAAGAGCAAAAAGAAGCCCCTATAGATATGTCCAGTGAATGGGTTCACTTTGCTTTGTATTTTTTTTGTTTCAAGGACATACGATTACGCCTAGAAATAACAGCTAAATACAAGTAAAATACAATTGGGTAAATTTACTATTGAAAACACACCAGCTTTTCAACGCACTCTGCACATAAAAAGGTATACATGCTTTTCATCACAAGTATCAAGTGTAGACACTTTAAAATGTGTTTTCGCCTTGTCCATCGAGGGCCGTGGTTTATCAGAAAGGGGTGTGGTTTCATGTGAAAGAGACATGGCTTAAATGCACCGCCATGCGCCATAAATTTTGGTGCATTTTTGGAGTAAAACAAAGCCAAAAAATAGATGGTGTAAAGATATACTAGTCTATAGGTATGCCAGATTTATTTTCCAGTATCCATCATGAATCTGGCATAGTTTAAAGGGGTTGTCTCACCTCAAACATTGGGGCCCGAGAAGTGAAGAAGAGCACACCGTGCATGCGTGGCCACTCTCCATTCATTCCTAAGGGACCACCAAAAATTTCCCAGTGCTGGCTTGGCTATTTCCGTCAGCCCCATAGAACTGAATGGCTCGCTCGGCTATTTTCGGCAGTCCCATTGAAATAAATAGGTGCAAGCGCAAGCACCGCTTCATTAACTTCTATGGGGCTGACGGAAATAGCCAAGCCAAAGCTTGGCAATTTGCGCCACTCCCTTAGGAAAGAACAGAGGACGGATGCCTCCAATGTCTGAGATGAGAAAACCCCTTTAAGACTGTCCATTGTCAGTTTACACTGTCTTGCTATAAGGTAGTATTAATAAATCTGCCCCAATATTCCGGTCACATACTATATGTATAAATCTAATTTCTTGATGCATTTCAAGTGAAACATCTCCTGTATTTCGTCTTTGGAAATATTCTTTATTACAATATTATGCATGCTCAGTGGTTTATCTCTGTTTTACAGGCAATATGAGAACTTTCATGGGTGATCCCAAGGACATAGTTACCATAATGGCAAACTAAGCAAAAGCATGGAGCAGCAGATGTTTAAGGGGGAGGATAAAATGCTAAAATGGTTTCCTTATATGGTGTTTTAGAAATAGAAAGAATATACAGTTTCAAGAAAAAGTAATTGAACCCTTTAGAATTACCTTGATATCTGAATTGATTACTAATAAAATGTGCTCTGATTGTTATCTAAGTCATAATTAGAAGAAAAACACAACCTGACTAAACTAATAGCACACAAACAGTTGTACCATTAGTCTTTTATTGCGCACACATGTTGAGTAAACAAACATCACCATTGCAGGAAGAAAATGTAAGTGAACCCTTGAATTTAATAACTTGAAGATCCTCCTTTAGCAGCAATCACCTCCGCCAAACATTTTCTGTATCTGCAAATAATATTTTTACAATGTTGAGGAGGAACTTTCTGCCATTACTCCCTTCATATGTGTTTTAATTCATCAATAATTCAGGGATGCCTTGTGTCCTTTTCAGGTCTTGTCACAGCATCTTGATTGTTAAAGTCAGTGTTTTTTTTTCCCTCCAAACATAGCATAGCATTGTTTAGGAAGGAAGATCCAAAAAGATACTGTGCCATGTCTCAAGTTTACCAAAGACAAACTGGATGTTCCACAATGCTTTTGGGAAAATGTTCGATGGAGAGATGGACATGGAAAAATAATTTGTGTTAGTGATTATTGTGAATTTAAAAAGTTGCACAAAATGTCAGTCTGCCTTCATTCCTTCTCAGACCCCTTTTGATATTCAGTCTGCAACTTGTCCCTTGTTTCCGAGTTTTATCACAGTAATTAGAGATGAGTGATTTGATTTGGCTGCTTTGCCAAATTTCACAAAGAAATTTGCTTCGTGACAAATTACTTTCTCACAAAGAGCATTTCTTCGCATGTAGTGGTCACAATGATGGGGACCGGATGTGGCAGTGGCGTATGACGTCACTCTGCAGGTCAGTGTGATGATGTCATCATGTCACCACATGAGATTTTTACGCAGTAGTATGATGACGCCATTACGTTGGGCGGCATGGTGACGTCAAAAGTTACCATGCAAGACATTTCTCATGGTATCTTCAATCAAGATGGCCACTATGGCATCTTTGCATGCAAATGGATGAGGTGAGTATGTATTTTTTTCATTTTTACCGCCATTTCAGAGAAAATTGATTCCTTACCATGAAGTGCAAGAAGATTTGCCTTTGCGGCAAATAAAATTTTTCCTGAAATACGGATCAAAGTCAACTTGTGATCTCACACTATGGGCCCATTCACACGACGGTGTGAATGGGTCCGCATCTATTCCGCAATTTTCAACAGGGTGCCCGGCCGTGTGTTCCGCAAATTGCGGAATACACGCTGGTCGGCATCCATGGTATTACGGATTAGCATTTTTGCGGATCCGCAATACCACGGCCGTCTGAATGGCCCCAAACAGTAATACATGATTGATGTGGGATCTGTTTATTCAGGAAGCTGCCACCTTCATTTGCACTCATGTATCATCACAGCTTCATTACTGTACTGCTTCCCCTTTCTACAGCCCATGAGGGATCTCTTCTCCCTTTGGTTAACAGAAACTGATGCTGAAGAGTGCATGATTTCTCTAGTATCACTGGCAAGTAGAGATGAGCGAACGTGCTTGTAACGAGCACTGTAGCGCTCGGCTCCCCTGTGCTCACTTGGGCGCAGGGGAGCCGAGCGCTACAGTGCTCGTTACGAGCCCGTTCGCTCATCTCTACTGGCAAGTATCACTGAAGTGAACAGGGCCGCACCCAGGCCAGTGATGCTAGTCATGGGCCACGTTGGGTCACGTTACTGGGCCTGAGGTAAACAGCCAGAAACCCGCCAATCAGATGCTGATGATCTATCCAGAGGATAGATCATAAGTAAAAAAAAACTGCAGAACCCCTTTAACATTTGCATAGTGCATTAGCACCGTGTGTTTGCTTAAGTTTTTTCAGTCACACCTGCACATTTCATTTTATACAATGTGCTGTTATTTTTTTGTTTTTCCATTGTGCTAGGCACCCATCTTTCCAAAGATGTTTTTAATTTGAGCATATACAGCCAGATCCTACTTTTCCTGAATCCATTTGAGGCCTATTGGGACAAAGAGAAATTAGTAATTTTAGAGTAGAGTCCTATCTAAATGGTCATCTAATCATGGTGGATGGGTACAAACGATTTTTATGAAAATATATTTGCTAAGTATCTCATTTATACAGTGAATATAGCATTAGTAAAATATATAATCCATATATACAATGTTTGCACAGTACTGTTGTACTGTGGGGTTGTGTCCAGGAAGTGGCCACCTACTGTACATTCACAAGATCTCAGGTATCAGCACAGCTTCATTACAGTACTGCTTCCTCCTTTTAGTACCCATGAGGGATCTCTTCTCCCTTTGATGCTAAGGAGTGTGATGTTCATCTTCCCACATGCAGAATCTCCCAAGAATGATCTTCTTTCTCTCTCTCCACATATACACAACCTGTGTGATTTGCCCTCCCTGGATCCATTCTTCCTCCCTTTCCACAGTCTGATCTGTCTGTACAATTTTGCCCCCTGCCTGCTTCTATCTCTAATGCTGAGAGAAGGGAGGAGGAGAGCAGAGAGAG
This sequence comes from Rhinella marina, assembly GCA_900303285.1. Lineage (NCBI taxonomy): Eukaryota > Metazoa > Chordata > Amphibia > Anura > Bufonidae > Rhinella > Rhinella marina. The sequence continues at coordinate 206,813 of ONZH01004157.1, forward strand.
TTGACATGGCCAGGGACAATGGTTTACTCACCTTTCAAATCTGGCTACAGTGATGAGATGTTATCATGATGGCTAGTGATTGGCTGCTATGGTTGTCTCTTGGGAATATACAGGTTGTTTGATTTTTTTTATTACAAGCCTAGAAAACCCTTGAAAACCCTACTTAGAAATTACAACTCAGGAGGAATAAACTAAAATATTGCAACTAGAGATGAGCGAGCATGCTCGAGTGCCATTTTCGCGTATTTGCGTACGCATTTTAAAATTGGTACGCTAATACATACGCATATTTTAACCTGTACACTAATGCGTACGCACTTTAACAATTTGTACGTTATGCGTATGCATTTGTGTACAGATTAAAATATGCGTATGTATTAGCGCACCAATTTTAAAATGCATAGGCAAATACGCGAAAATGGCACTCGGCCGAGCATGCTCACTCATCTCTAATTACAACCCATTCCAAGTAATATACAGTACTACAAATAAGTCTTTCAAGAAAAGGATACAATAATTAACATTTCTTAATACCACAATGGTAATCTGTTAATCACTTCTGGTTACATGTGGCGTATTGTAGATGGGTTGCTCAAGTGTAACAGCATGGAGGAAAGAAGGACCGCAAAACCAATCGAAGAAAGATACACTGGAAGTGGGGCAGCTGTGGCTGTAAGTGTGTGATACCAGGGGTCCATGGCCACCGCTGTCCCTCTATTCCCAGCAGGTATGGGCACCAGAGTGGTTACCTAATTCAATGCTCCTGTGCTCCAGCGGTCTCTGCTCATTTGGAATCTCACTGCTCCATCGACTCCACGGTGATCTGCAGCCTGCTGTTTGCCTGCAGTGCCTCTGTCTGCTCTTAGGTCATGTTTGCTTCTTCGGCTCTAAAAGGGCCAGGGCACTTGTCCTATGGCTAGCCTTCCTGAGTTATTTACAGCACCCTTCCTTGTGGAAGGGTGCCTCAGCATTAGGTTGTATATGCTAGTTTCCTGAGAAAGTGCACCATTTCTTCTGTTCATTTGCCCATGTACCGACCCCTGCCTGTTAACCAAATTTGACCCTATGCTACCTGACTTGACTCTATCTGTTCAATATATTGACGCTATGCTGATAATCTTCACTTTTTGGACTTCTAAGTAGATTGCACAAACACTGACTGCCCTGACCTTGGCTTGTCTTCTGACTACAGTTTTGCCTAATCCCTCTATGTTCTGTGCTCTCTTGTGCCCCGTCAGTGATCAGCTACAGAAAAGAAACTACTTTGAGAGGTAGTAGCCTGTTGGTCCCCTGCAGTGGAGAACACTTAGAAGACACCCGTAGGAGTACCCCAAGCCAAATCTGTTCGGTGGTACAGCGCATTCACATCCGCTGTAACAAAGTGTAAATCCTATAAATAAGACCTAAAGGGTACATTTATACAACACAACGGCCATGTGGTGGCCATTTTTTTATTGCCCATTTTAATTATATAAATTAAAAAATGAATAACTTGATAAAGATAAAGCCCGCTGAGAAAACTGTAATAAAGAATATTGAAGCTGAGAGGAAGCCAATTATCTTGAGAACTAACAGTTTGGCTCCTCCATATGGTGATGTCTAAATAAATGATTACTTGCCAAGTTATCTCTTCAAGGTTTTTCAACCATCCAAAAATTAACTTCATTAAATTAAATTAAATTGAATGAATACAGATATTCCTCTAAATGTTGTTTTTGGTATTTTTTGTGGAAAGACTTGTCTAAGGTGTTTAATCATTTAACTCCTCTTTTCTGTGGGAGAAGTAAAAATCAATAGCTTCTTGTCAGGTGTCAATAAAGATTTCTACTGAGTGTTCTATAGACATGGAGGACGGCTGATGAAGGATGCAATAGACATCCCTGATGACCTGGTCAATGGAGAGGAGTGGACACTAGACAAACAGCAATAAAACCACCACTGGGAATGTAGCTGATGAAGCCAAAGAGAATCTGTATGCTGATCCCTGACTCAATGGCAATTATCTCCTTGCTTTGCAACCGCGCACAATATACATCATATATGTTGCATGATTACTAGGGTTTTTTTAACCCACAGTGGTGGACATATCACTTCAGGATCACAATGGTGTCTTAAGTGGCATAAGGCAAAATAAATGGGGTATCATGGTGCTTTACATACATGGGGTACAATGTTATATAATATTCACTAAATTAAATGAAAGTAAAAATGTAGTGGCTCACCAGTTGCAATAATGGATATGGAGGTGCTCCTATCAAGTGGCTATACCCGTAGTCACACCAAAAGATTCAGAAATTATATAAAAATATGATAGGCATATATATGCCTATATAATATTCACGTAACAGTCCAACAGTTCAACAAGGATGGTATTGCCACCCTATCAGGGTCAATGGTTACATACCTGCAAACAGAAAAAAAGCCGCATATTCATCAAGTTTAACTATAGCAACTGAGCATAACAGGTCACATCTTTTTTGTAGGAGTGGGTGAGAGCATTTTCAACCATAATCTTGCACAGGATGTTCGGATATTTCTCAGCCTTTCGGAGGACCCAAGAGGTGTCTTTTTAGTGATGTTGATATGCCCTAACAACTGTTAAAGGGTTATACAGGAGCAGGCAAGCACAAAAGCATATGTGTATGTAAATCTATTACAGTGTAAAATATAGAGTAACAAATAAAATCTCTACAGCTAATTGATAGACTAAGGCTACTTTCACACCAGCGTTTTTGCTGGATCTGGCAGGGTTCAGCAAAAATGGTTCCGTTACTGATAATACAATCATCTGCATCCGTTATGAACGGATACGGTTGTATTATCTTTACCATTGCCGGGACAGATCCATCATTAACTCCATTGAAAGTCAATGGAGGACGGATCCGTTTTCTATTGTGTCAGTGAAAACTGATCCATACCCATTGACTTGCATTGCGGGTCATGACGGATCCGTCTTGCTCCGGATCCCCAGGACGGAAAGCAAAATACAACATGTTGCGGTTTTCTCTCCGGTCTGGGGACGCAACTAAACTGAACGGAATGCATTTTGAAGCATTCTGTTCTGTTCAGTTCAGTTTTGTCCCCATTGACAATGAATGGGGACAAAACTGAAGCGTTTTTTTCCAGTATTGTGCCCCTATAACGGAGCTCAATACCGGACGCGAATTCACAATGCTAGTGTGAAAGTAGCCTAACTACCGTATTTTTCGCTTTATAAGACGCACCCGAAGATAAGACGCACCCCAGATTTTAGAGTAGGAAAATGAGAAAAAAATATTTTTCATCAGACCTCATATCTGACCCCCCATAAATTTCAGGACATCACATCAGGCCCCCATCAGACCTCAGATCATCCCACTGTGCCCCCATCAGACCTCAAAACAGCCCATTGTGCCCCCATCAGACCTCAGAACAGCCCACTGTGCCCTCATCAGACCTCAGACCAGCCCACTGTGCCCCCATCAGACCTCAGACCAGCCCACTGTGCCCCCATCAGACCTCAGACCAGCCCACTGTGCCTCCATCAGACCTCAGATCAGCCCACTGTGCCCCCATCAGACCACTCTGTGCCCCCATCAGACCTCAGACCAGCCCACAGTGCCCCCATGAGACCACTCTGTGCCCCCATCAGACCTCAGATCAGCCCAGCGTTCCCCCATCAGACCTCAGACCAGCCCACAGTGCCCCCATGAGACCACTCTGTGCCCCCATCAGACCTCAGACCAGCCCACAGTGCCCCATGAGACCACTCTGTGCCCCCATCAGACCTCAGACCAGCCCACAGTGCCCCCATGACACCACTCTGTGTCCCCATCAGACCTCAGATCAGCCCAGCATGCCCCATAACAATAAAATAAAAAACTTCACTTGCCTGTCCTGCGCCGCGGCTCCTCAGGCTTCCCAGCCCGGCGCTGCACTGTCACGTTCAGGACAGTGCAGCGCCGGACGGGAAGCCTGAGGAGCCGCGGCGCAGGACAGGCCAGTGAAGTTTTTTATTTTATTGTTATGGTGCACGCTGGGCTGATCTGAGGTCTGATGGGGGGATCCCGGCCCCCCGGCAGCTAAAACATACAAGTGAGCGCTTCCATAATGGAAGCGCTCACTTGTATTCGTTTTATAAGACGCACTGCAATTTTCCCCCTACTTTTGTGGGGGGAAAAGTGCGTCTTATAAAGCGAAAAATACGGTAATAGAAAAAAACAAGTAAAAAGGAAAAAAAAAAACTAATGAATGCCTTTTTTTTTACAATTAATACATTTCTCTCTGCATTTTCCCCCTTTTTCAGCATAGAAAACCTCATACATTTATTGGAGTAAAAGTGGACACAAAAAATGTTCTTCGGTTAAGGAGACAAAAACGTTCTTATTAAAGGGATTGTTTGACATAACTGAAACATTAAAAGAAAGACAGTTAAGGGAGTGCCAATAAAAAGAAAAAAAAACACTACTCACCTTTTGAACACCCTGCCATTCCACCACAACTCCTGTCCCCTCCATTTCTGAAACCGCTGGAACAGAAGTGAAGATATCTCATTCTTAAAGAAGAACTCCCGCAAAAATTTTTATTCCATGTCCTGCTAGAAATGTACATGATGTAATCTGTAGTGAATGTAATTTTCTTACCAATGGCTGTCTTTATGAGTTATATCTCCCTGATGCTTCTCATCTGTGTCATGTGACCAGCAATCAGACCCACCAACTCACACATCATCTTATGTGTGGACAGGAAGTCTATTTCTCTATGTATTTCTATGGGAGCCTCACTCTGAGTCTCATAGGAATGAATAGAGAAGTGACTGGCTTTCTGTCCTGGGTCAGTTGGAGGTCAGGGAGTTGGTCACATGACCCAGCTACAATTAGAAGAGAGGGGATAACTCAGAAATGCAGTCTCTGATGAGAAGATTACATTCACTACAGATTACATCATGCACCTTTCTAACAGGTCAGAGAATAAAAATTTGTGTGGGAGTTCTTTTTTAAAGGCTGCTTTATGCTGCCCCATGTTTGGGCAGAGAATTGCTAATGAGCGTTCATACAAGCGCTTGTTATAAATAATCTGCCTGTGTAAAGCGAAACGCTTATTCATTGGGTAACAGGATTGTTGGTTGGACAACTAAATCATTGTTTGCCAGCAGCAGATTGTGCCATCTAAACACACTCTGCTGCCGGCTAACAGCGATTCTGTTTGTAGGAGATCGCTGCATGTAAATGCATCAGTCTCCTCCACTGACGAGTGATTGTCAGGAAGGAACGCCTCATCTGTCAGCGTATAGGTGCCTTTAGTCACGCAGCTGCTGCAGCCAATTACTGCCTCAGTGGATACATGCACAAGTAGGGCACGTCACTACTGAGCATAAGTATCAGTGGTGGTTTTTTTGTATGCACTTCAAAATTACCAATAAAGAACTAACAAAATCATATAAACATACATGGAAAGCTAACCTGTAACAAAACGCCAATAGCCCACCCCAAACCAATCAAGAGCATCTAATAAATGAAAAATAATAGAGCCCAATATTACTGTAACCATCACTGAGTATATGGACAACTCCACCATAGATAATATATAATATTACTGACCTATGCTGGTGCAAATGTTTAATTACAGGGAACATTTGCACCAGAACAGGCCAGTAATACTATATATTATCTATCGTCGAGTTGTCCATGTACTGAGTGGTGGGGCTATGTCTCTACCGGTAATATTGGGTTCTTTCCATCTTAGCAGTGGTAAAACATGTTAGAATAGTTATTATATTTGAATGTATCCGTATGGTGGGCTCCCAAAATAAATTTTACTGGTGGGCCCTAGGTACCCCAGTCCGACACTGTAAGTCATGCCTTCTTTCATTTTTCAGTTATGTCGGGCAACCCCTTTAATGTTTACAAATGTTCAAGTAAAGCCAATACAGATGCTGGTTCATGTGAAAGTCAATTCATTGAGTCCTTTGGAGAAAAGGATCAAGACGTCATTTTCATTTTGAATTATCTACAAGACAACCATTTCTGTGGCCTATGATTCTAATCCAGAACAGATCTTATTCCATATATACCGTATGCCATAAATAGCAGCAGTCCTGTCCATGGGCTTCGTCTGGTACTGCAGCTCTGCGATATTCAACTGAATAGGGTTGAACTGCAAAACCAGCCACACATAACCCACAGACATCCTAAATAACCCCTTAATGCTTCTGATTGACTTTCCATCTGTATTTATCTCTGGGAGGTGTCCACATCATCTAGAAGTACAGTGCTTCAATGTGTTTCCTTCCTGTCTCAATGAAAATGCATGTAACCAGGATGTTTTTGTTGTGCTTGTATTGTACTAAAAATGATCTTCCCTTCCTCATCACTATTCTATACATACATAAACCATGGTTTTCGTGTCATTTATTCTGGTGGCTTGTGGTCGGTTTTATCTGGTGGTCTGTGGTTTACTTCATCCTCTGTTCCTTACCCATAAATACAATTATGGTAATTTTGCATCACACTGCAATGGAAACTTTTCTTCCTTAAAGGGGCTCTCCAGGAATTATTTAAAATGGCCACCAGTAACCTGTTCTAGAATGTGAGCAGGACTAGTTGTCACCATTTGCAGAGCTGCTTAGGAGGGCAGAGCCTCACTACACATTGCACTCTGGCACTTGCATATACTACACATTGGTGAGTGTTCCTGTCAGGCTGCTCAGCCATGATGGCATATCATAGGCAGAATCACATGATTACCATCTATTGTACAGCAGTGTAAAGTGTAGTGAGGCCCCGACCCCTAACCCCCCTCGGCAGCTCTGCAATTGTTGGCAACCAGTCTTGCTCACATTCTAGAACAGGTTGCTGGCAGCCATTTTAAATCATTCCTGGAGAACCCCTTTAAAGGGAATCTGTTTTTTATTTTCTGATTGTATATTTTTTTGTTATTTTCTGAACATGATTATGGGGGCAGCCATCTTGCCTGAGCTGTTGTTAATAGCATTTAGAAAATTTCTTTAAAGCAGCCACATGGGTCATAGACAGAATGGACAGGAGCTGACCCCATTAACTTATATGGAAGACTATTGTAGGCATGCTCTGTGACCTGTGAAGGAGGGAATAGATAAGCTGCGATATCACCTACTGTGAATGGTGGATCCTGTGTCATCTATACATAGGTGACATCCATTATTGTAATCCTACCTGTACTGATAAGCAGATAACTGCAGTAAAATGATCTGTACAGACCAAGAAAGTGGCATCTATTATTAGGCTTAGTGCCCAGTGTGAAAACTGCAGGATTTTAGGATTTAAAAAATATATATAGAGATAGTGAAATGGAAGATTAAAAATAACATCACTGAATTCATTAAAAATATCTTTAACATAAAAACTTAAATAGTAGGCCATTTTACTGTTCACACATTCTCTTTGATTCCAGCCTTCGGACACAAATTCCACCATCTCACATATATTAACCCCCCCCCCCCTATATTTAGAAAAATACTGATGTGCAATGCATGGTGGGGAGAACTTTCCTAGAACTTAATTTATAGGTACCCCAAAATGGTGCCACTAAAAAATAGACCATGCTCCACTAAAACATGCCCTCATACATCTAAATCATTGGAAAAAAAAAAAAAAAAAAAAAAAAACTATTGAAATGCAACAATAAAAAATGACTTGGTCATTAAGTGGCAAACAAGCCTGGCAAGTCTGGTTGTTAAGGGGTTAAATATGTATACCACATCATTCGGCAGCATCAGATATCACAATGCACCAATACATACCTTCCCAGGACCAAACAAATTTCACAGTGCAACAAAAAATACCTTCCCAGCAGTACCAATAAAATACCTCAGTGTAGAACAAATTACTTCCTTGAAGGGCCAAATACTACAGTGCTGCATAAAATACCTTCCCAGCATCGCCAAATATCATAGGGCAGCACAAAAGTCCTCCCCTAATACCACAAATACCACAGTGCAGCACCACAGGCAGAAGCATTGTGTCCCTCCCTACTCCTGCCCTGCAGGAAGCAGCATTGTCCCCCTTGGCACCTCTACCCCACTTGTAGCAGAATTGACTCCCTTCCCATTTCTCCCCAGTAGGTCTTTGTGTAGCAATATGTTGTATGCTAAGTGTAGCCTCTAGGTGTTTCACTACTTATATATTGGATTGGAAATGGTAATATGTAATGCCAGCTATCATCACCATGCAATAATTTGTGTGGTACCAACCACTGTGTAAAAGTCATATGAGGGAAGAACACCAGCGCTGGAGTAGTCTGTTAAAGGGGTATTTCGGTTACCATAAATATAACTTATGTTTTAGACTAATTCATCATCAATCATTACCTAATATAATGTCTATTTCACATATTTACCGTTCAGTAGTTATAAAGTACTTTTCTTCCCCTGCTAACCACTGTGTTCCTCATAAGTTACCATGGCACCGACCTGTTGTTCTGAGCAGGGGCGGACACAGACAGCAGAGGGCCCCTGTGCAAAGAATGTGCCCGGCCCCCCCCCCCCCCCCCCAATTTTGTATGGGTAGCCGGCCATGTGTGTTCTGCAAATTGCGGAACACACACTGGTCGGCATCTGTGGTTTTGCGGATCCTTATGGACAGATATGTGCCCCTCACACAGACCCATTCAAATGAATGGGTCAGAATTCAGTCTGGATGATATGCATTAAGACTAGTGGTGGATACACCGAAGTTAGACCCCTTCATAACTTCGGCAGAACCACTGCCAGTTTAGGGGTTATTAAAACCAGCGTCTAAAACCCCAGTCTTAATAAATGAACCCCTGAGTGTCTGGTCAACACTTTTAACCCATTTACACGACACGGACCATATGTATTTTATGATCTGCAAATTACATCTGCCATCTGCATTTTTTTGCAGACCCATTAACTGGCCTGCACGTTGTGGACCAGTATAGGACGTCACATTTTCTATCCCTTGTGGAACAGACATACAGATGCGGAATACCGTGTGAACAGGCCCTAAGGGACAGTCACAGGAGGGCACACAGGAAGCCTACAGTCCTCACTCACCTCCTCCTAAATTGCTGCAGGCCTCACATATTCAGCACCAGGAGCCCTAGGAGACGATCAGAGATGGGCGGGGCTACGACCAAGGGGTGGAGCTACGACAACACTAGATGGGAGGTGGGGCTAGGACAAAGTGGCTCAGCACAGGCCTGACTGAGCTGGTGTCTAACTCTTCATGACGCTGCTCATCACAGCAGCAGGACTGATCTGTAAGGAGGAGGGGCCATCGCAGATGCAGCTCCCTGCTTGCTGCCCAGGCCCTGCTCCTCATTACTGCGGATGTGGTACGTCTTGGGACTGAAGTCCCCTTTTACATGCTGGATGGAGTGATGATGAATGGTGAAGTGGAGAGCGTGCATCTCTCTCTGCTTCACTATTACGATCAGATTTCTGTGCATCCTGTGGACGCACAGACAGCTGAGCTGGAGGGCCCCCTCACACGCTGGGCCCCTGTGCAGCTCAACCAGCTGCACAGGTGGTATGTCCGCCCCTGGTTCTGAGCCTTTGTCAGGTCAGGCATGCTCAGTGTGCTGCAGCTTACTGAGTAGAGGGGGCGTGTCTGGACTGGAATGTCAGGCAGCCAATCAGTAATCATCAACACTCATGAACAAGCAGAAACTCACAGCAGGAAAGCTAGGCATTGTGGGAACTGTAGTTTTGTGAGGGAAGATCAGGAGCCATGATACTCAGTGTGTTGCAGTCTCACACAGGAGATAGACAAATGGATTACAAGGTAAACTGAAGCTCTGGTTATATGTAGGTATGGGTTCTGGTTGGGTCACAGCTTGCAGCCTTAATGCAGTTTATCGAAAATTAAGTTACGTTACCGGAATACCCCTTTAAAGAGGTTGTCTTGCCAATTCAATATTTTAAAATGCACTCAAAATAGTAAAGGAAGTCTGAGAATAGATATTAGTGTTGAGCGAAGCTAAGCATCCGAAGCAGAATTTGGTTCTGAAATTTAGAAAAGCTTTGAATCTAAATGAATCTGAATTTTCTCGTGCTTCATGGTAACAAATCAGTTTTCCTAAAATGGCGGCTGCACGTGTTAGAAAGTAAAACCAAGTGTAGAGGAGACAAACCCGGGTGCGTACGATCACCCATAATGCCATGCAGCCTGCCAATCCGCAGATAGCCATCCCATGTGATGTCAAAGCCCTGTAAAACCCTCATCCCACATGGTCTCCACCATTGTCCTGTGAGCTGAGCATAGGGGGAGAAGTGGCAAGTGCTTATGCGCTAGGGACAATGTGGCTGAAAATGATTAATAGAAGAATATTGGAGAGGGAGCCTGCAGGGAAAGTATAGGGAAAGTTCAGGGAGATTAGAGGGAGACTTATTCTCTGTCAGTTTTATTGATTTATTCCTACATTTACTTATTCCTACATCAGCCGTAAACTAAGATATGTAATTCAATACCAAAAATATGGAAGCCTTTATTATTACAGTGCCAGCGTGCCAACCAATACCATCCAGTCTGCACCCCTTAGGGGGGCCAGGGCTTAATGATGACCATCCTCAACTTTTGCTGGTTTTACTTCTTCCAAATCATCCTTAAAAGTCTCCATATGTTAGAAAAGTCAGCAAGATGCAGAGAGAGGAGGAGCTGGGTGTTCCCTGGTGACATATTCTTATCAATATTAGATGATGTGGAAAAAGAGGAAAAGCAGATGGTAGAAGAAGGTCTCCCACCTATAGGGCTGGAGAGCGCTGGGGTTGGAAAAGTGGGCATGCCAGAGCTGATTAATATTCTGTATTTACTGTCAAATAACCTGCAGGAGATTGCAGGCCACAACAGCAATAATATGCATATTGTCCCCCCACCTAACCAGCCAAACCTTTTAAAGGTGCCGTGTGGCCATTAACAATTAAGACCAACTATATGGTGTGGTCTTCATTATTAAATGAAAGGCAGCTGCGGGCTAATTGGCTGTGCAGTTCTTCCCCGCAGCATGGCCACAACTTGCCTGCAGCACGGCAGCTCTGTGTGGCTGTCCCCTAAGGCAGAGTGGCCTGGGTATACTTGATGTATAGCAATGTGTGACAAATTAATTTGGAACAAATCAAATTTCTTGGCGAAGTTCGGTGAAATTGCTGAATCAAATTTTTCAAAGCTTTGCTTATCTCTAATAGATAGATTAGACAGATGAGATGATAGATCGATAATAGATAGATGATAGATACAGTAGATAGATTCAATCTTGTTTTTGCAGTCTTGCACAATGAGCATAGATAAATGTTTCTGCTTTCTTGTACTCAGGATTTCTGGATTTACCGTCCCTTTAAATGCTAACTAGATACTATTCAAAGATGCTGATGAGAAATAACAGATGGCATGCAACAATGTCACTGATTTCATTAACATAAATATTTTACCAAACAATGAAAGGAATGGGCCCTTACATCTGACATTATGCATGCATGTCGATTATACAGTTTTGTTTTGAAAATTAAATAGCACTAAAAGGATTATAAAATGCCTTCTGGAAATTTACTGCGAGTACATGACACAAACAATGCCCCGCTCACTCAACATGATGACATACTGGTTCTCTCTGTATCCACAGCCTTTTCCTTAAAGGGATTTCCGGTTTAAGGCAGTAAAACAGACAACAAAGGGGTTGTGTCTGCCATAAAGAAGTGATCATTCCTTACCTAGCAGATCCCAAACTGCTGTTCTGGTTCTCCTTGCTGGGATCTGTTTATCCAGCTGCAGTGGTACAGAGGTGCACCTAGCCTTTCTGCTGCCTGAGGCAAAAACTGGAACGGCGCCCCAACCACCCAATGCCAATTTCTTAACCTAACCACTTCCCTTCAGCCCTATTTGGAAAACATTACATACAGAGCTGCGAAATATACAGGGTAATGCAGCACCACATACTGTGCTCATTGTGCTTCCCAATACTTACTGTAAAAACAGATAACCCCCCTTCTGCTGCCCCCCTCTTGCCCCTACCTGGTGCTGCCTGAGGCAATCGCCTCACCTAGCCTCATTGGTGGTTCACCCCTGCAGTGGTGACGTCATGTCAACAACACGTGAGCACTGCAACCAATTACTGGCTTTAATGATGTACTTAAGAAGACAGAGAATGGCTCCAGCTATCATGTGTTGTTGATACAACATCACTGCTGCAGCTGGATAAACAGATCCCGGGCTGGGAAAACTGGAGTGGCGGACCAGTATATGCCAGGTTAGGCTACTTTCACACTAGCGTTTTCTTTTCCCGGTATTGCATTCCGTCATAGGGGCCGGAAAAAAACGTTTCCGTTTTGTCCCCATTCATTGTCAATGGGGACAAAACTGAACTGAAGACAACGGAATGCTCCTGAAAGCATTCCGTTCCGTCTTCAGACCGGAGAACAAACCGCAGCATGCTGCGGTTTTCTCTCCGGTCCAGGCATCCGCACCAAGACAGATCCGTCATGACCCCCAATGCAAGTCAATGGGGACGGATCTGTGTGACACAGTCAGTAAACGGATCCGTCCACCATTGACTTTCAATGGAGATCATGACGGATCCATTCCAGCGATGTTTAAAGATAATACAGATGTAGCGTGTGAATTTGTATGCTAATGCTATGCATTGTACGCTAATGCGTACGAATTCACCTAGTTAGCGTACTTTTACTGCGAGTGAAAGGAGTGAAAGAGGAGAAGCGCTGCTACATCTGTACAACCGGATCCGTTCATTACGGATCCACATGGTTGTATTATCACTACGGATCCGGCAGGTGAAGGGGATCCGTAGTAAACTCAAGTGTGAAAGTAGCCTAAGTAATGGTCACTTCATTATAGCTTGAAGCTTGACAACACCTTTAAAGAGAAGAAGGATGGGCCGTCAACAAATGCATGGTGGAGGTCTCATCCCCAGGACCCCTACTGGTCAGTAGATTGAAGAGTCAGAGGAACTCCAGCCCCTTTATTGGGCTGTGCAAGTAATGCAGTCTATTTATGTGAACGGGCTGGGCAGCAGTACCAGACACAGCTGCACACTTAGGGCTCATTCACATGACCATACAGTCGCTGTGCCTATGTTGCAGACTGCAAATAGTGGTCCGCAATTCATGAGCAATGGCTGGGGAAATTCCTTGTTACAGTGTGGGTCCATTAACTTGAATGGACATGTCCTATCTTTTGCTGTACGGAGGCACGGACCAGAAAGCCTATGGAAGCGCTTCCGTGTGTCTCCGCTCCGCAAAAGATAGGACATATCTTTTGCTGTATCTTGCAGATCATGGACCCATTCAAGTCAATGGGTCCGCATCCGCAGCACGGAAATCACACGGCCAGTGCCTGTGTATTGTGGACCTTAATATGGGCACACGGTTGTGTAAATGAGCCCTTAGGCAGTGTTTACATCTGCCTTTAAACATACTGAGTTCACTGTATCCGGAATAGATGGATACAACTGCGCACTGCCAGAGCCCCATTCACTACAATGGGATCCGACAAGGATCTACCAGGTATCCGGCTGGTTTACGACATATATGCCGTATTTCAGACAGGTAAAAAATGCTACATGTAGTATTTTTTGTCCATCCAAAAGCAGACAGATATGCTGGATACAATCACTGGAATAGAGTGCCGTAGCTCGCGACGCAGATGTAAATCCAGCCTTAAAGGGGTTGTCTGAGTTATGAAAAAATATATAGCACTGTAAATCTGATGGGCAGCAATATATAACTAAGTTAAGCAAGTTTTAGGCAAAAAAAAATCTATAGTTCCACATTTCCCTGGTTCTCTTCTGGCCTTAGTTTACATGCAGTATTAACAATCTCTGCCCCTCCCCCTTCCTGCTATGCAAAAGCAGTGAATACAAGTGCTGAGTGACATGTCTGCTGGAATACTCTGCAGCATGTTGTATGTGTAAGACTACAAGTCCCAGCTGTACAATGACACTGCTCATACACACAGGGTCTTCCCTCTACCTGTTCTTGTACAATACAATACTTTACATTTCCTCCAGATCAGCTCCAGTATCAGCTCTGTGTTTGTAGAGTGAGGAGGGCAGATCCTGTGTCTCTTTACATCTGCAGCTGCTGTTGTAAAGCCTTCAGTGTGTTCTGGCTGAAGGGGTTAATGTTTTATCTAAAAGAATCCAGGGAGAGCAGATAGCAAGAGCCAGCAGAGAAGGGGGGCGTGGCCAGTGACGTCTCGTGTACAGGCTCTAATCTGCTAGTGCACAAATGCAAGATTAGCAAGAAGGCAAGCTGACATCACAGGTCATGTGACCCTGAGTTAAATCTAAGAAACCAGCAGCTTTAGAAGCAGAAAGTGTATGGAAAAGCTGTTGTATTTGACTAGTTAGAAACATACAAAGGACGAAAAAATAACTCGGACAACCCCTTTAAGGAGGTCTTTTTTGTAAGATACTACAGTAAAGGGTCAGATCTCCAGCTACCCCTTTATTCTACTGATCAGTGGGATTCCAGGGCAGGACCTCCATCCCCATCACTCATTGAATGGCTATACTAAAAATAGACCATGTAAAATCCCATTCAAATCTTGTCGTGATACAAATAATCCTTCTGAAAACTTTGGCAATAATATGACATTTTTAGGGGAGGTTATAGTGGCCCACACATTTCACCTGCAGTAGTTGAAATAGTGGAAATATAATATTATTTAATTTTTAATCTCCACAGGCTAACACAGGGATTCTATGATGTATATATGCCCTATAATATATAATAGGGTTGCCTTATTTTCACAATCCCTTTAAAGTTTAGGAAAACTACGATTCGCAAAGAAGCCAAATTTCCTCGTGCTTCGTGGTTACAAATCAGGTTTTCCTAAAATGGCGGCTGCGTGTGTTACAAAGCAAAAGTAAGAAGCCCGGGAACACGAAATCACCCATAATGCCGTGCAGCCAGGTAATCCGCAGATAACCATCCCCTGTGATGTCACAGCCCTATAAAACCCTGATCCCACACAGTCACCGCCAGTTTACTGTCAGCTGAGCATAGGGAGAGACGTGGCAAGTCTTCATGTGCTTGGGTCATATCAATAGGCTATGCCATAAATGTCTGACTGAGGTCCCAAGTCCAATCTCCAGAAGGAACCCCATTGGGACCTTCTCTCCATTCACTGCTATGGGACTTATGAAAATAGCCAAGGCAGCAAATATAGAAAGCAGTGCGTGTGAGGTGCGATCTCCATTCAGGGGGCAACGTCATTCTTGAGATAGGAGCAAGTCTCAAAGGTGGGACCTCAACCTGTCAGACATTTATGTTATATTGCATCAATAAGCCATAAATGTCCAAGTGGGAATACCCCTTTAATATGTTTAAAGGTCATTGTCTAATATAATAAAAAAGATTATATGACCTATCTAAAAAAGGAATCTCTGCTCCTGCTGTCATTCTGGAAAACGATCTGTCATGTTTTCCCTGGTCAGTCTGGCTACTGAAAGAAACATGTTGCGTTTTAATATTTAAAGAGCTGACCTTCTCGTGATTTTGATTGATGAGTCATTACATTGCAGTAGTAATATAGATCTTGCCCAGGTCCAAGCTGATGTGGAGCCTTTCCCCTTTACAAGCCTCACAGCAGCATCTGCTATGGGCTATTGTTAAATGGTCTGAAAAAGAGGAAAACCCCAGTTATCTAAATCCAGTGAGACCATTATTTTTTTTTTTTTACTTAAGTTGCTGTTTTCTTTAACAAGTAACCTTAGTGGTACTGGAAAATCTGAACCTTTGGTTGGTGATATTTTTTGCTATATATGTTCTAATTTTTAGCCTTCTTTTGTTTTATACAACTACAGTTTGTGGGGAATTTATCATGAACTGAAATTTTAAAGTCAGTTTTTGCAGGTTTCTGCATTGTTGCCATTTGGCCCAAATGTTGCACAATGTTTGATAAATTTGGCACCTTTAAAGGGGTTCTCTGGGCTTTTAATATCGGATTGGTGGGCGTCCAACACCCCGCCAATCAGCTGTATGAAGAGAAAGCACGTGCCGTCTCCTGTCTCTCTTTCTGCTTGCCATGGACATAGCAGCAGTGAGCAGGAAGAGAGAAGGGAGACGGCATGTGCTTACAGTTAATCGCTGGAGGTGTCGGGTGTCGGACCCCCAACGATCTGATATTGATTACCTATCCTGAGGATAAGTCATCAATAGTAAAAGCCCAGAGAATCCTTTTAAGTTAAGACTTTCTTGAAATGTTTCTCCACTTTCTATACCACCCCTCTACTAAAGTAATCTTGATACAATTATTGAGACTTTTTAAAAAAGTGGATAAATCAGGCTGAGGGCTCATGCACACAACAACGTCTGTTTTGTGGTCGGCAAACCTTGGATCCACAAAATACAGATGTGGTCCATGTGCTGACACCATTTTTTGTGGACCCATGGACTTTAATGGGTTAGTGGTCTGCATTTTCTGGACATATTCTACCTTTATGCAGGATGCGGAAAGCACACAGATGACCCGTGTGCTTTCTGCATCCGTATCTCTGCTCCACAAAAAGTTATAACATGTCCTATATTTGGCCACAAAATGCAAAGCACTGACCCATTAAAATAAAAAATATGCGGATGCAACACAGACTGAATAATACATACGACCGTTTGAATGAGGCCTTATAGGGGTTGTCCATGCTTGCCTTTTGTTTTAAATATCACCCCTCCCCACTGAATCTGTAAAGAGGGGCATACTTACCTGCTTCTTATCGCTCTGTTGGTCCCCAGCTGTCTTCACTGCTGCAGGCAATGACTGGCCTCAACAATGACGTGTCTCCAAATAGCACATCACTGATGAGACCAGTGATTGGCTGTAGCAGTGCATATGATCCCTGTCTGTGCAGCAAGTTTACATTTGGGGAACAAAGCGCAGTTAACTGAATGAGAAAGTAGACATCATAGCGGGTGTTCATCCAAAAGTGAAAAGTCAGGTTCAATGATAAGCACAGCTGGAGACTGACAAAGCAAAAACTGAGAGGCGGGAAGGCAGGTAAGTATGCCTTCTGTCACAGATCTGGCTAGGACTAGTATTTTTTTTTTAAAAAAAAGGCAATCCTGGACATCCCCTTTAAATCATCTTGACAGGCTAACCACACCCACTTTCCCAAACTGGAGTTATTGGACTAAAAATGTAAAATATCTAATCATTTTGAGAAAATAAGCTCAAACACCATCAAAGCCCTATTCAAAGTCTTTTTGAAGACTGAGTTCTGGAGGGTAGGGCTTGATACTTACCCCCCCCCCATATAAAAGATAACTCCCAACTTTACTAGGGGTCCAGGCTCGGACTTTGTCCTGTCAGGTATCGGCCATAATTTTGAATTAAAGATATGCAGGCAAAAAAACTGAATAGCTAACTTGTAGAGCACGGCTCTTGTCTGCCATCACTGGATGAAAGCCCAGACCTCCTACTTTATGTTTTACTTGATGCTAAGGCCAATTTCCTGCCTGTTTTTGTGTTGTGCATGCATCATTTCTGATTCATTCATCTGTAAACTGATATCATTCCAGAAAACCTTTGTCAGACATGCTCCCTGATCTGCAAGGAGAGGGACCTGGGTCAATTCAGGTCTTACTATTCCTTGGATTATTCCTTGGTAACTGCACAGGAGCTGAATCGGTTTCCAGCTGTATTTATTATTGGTTGGCCACAAACCACATGTCACCACTGAAGCCAGGCATTGGCTTCAGAGGGGTATGTGACCATGGAGACTAAAAGGTGGAGACTCCAGGTAAATATAATTCCTTAGTTTTGTGACACAGGCTTCTGGCACTTGGTAGCAATATTACTAGTGAACCCCTTTAAAGGGAATCTGTCACCAGTGACCTCCCTGTCAAACTGTTTGTATAGACACATAGCTGTGGTTCATCTGATAAAAATGCTGTTTTCTTTTGTTATTCCAGGGCTATGTCCAGAGTTATAATACTTAAAATGTAAATTAGGCCTTTGGTGCAATAAGGGCATCACCATTGCTCCTGTTGCACCCAAGCTCCACTCCTTTCTGTGGCCAGCCCCTTCCTCTTTGCTTTCTCACTGGTCCTGTCAATCAAAGCAGTGAGGGAGGGGCTGGCCACAGAAAGAATTGGACCATGTCAACACAGTGACCCCCAAAAAACAATGGCAGAATTGGATTTTTTCCATTTCACCCCACAAATACGCTGTATTTTTTCACAGTTTCTGAACACAATATATGGAACAGGAAGGAGCTTCTGAGCATTAAATATTGATGACTTATTCTCAGGTATCGAACACTAATATCAGATCAGTGGGGGTCCAACTCCCAGCACTCCCACCAATCATCTGGAAGGAGTCCAACATTGTTGGCAGTCAAACCTCTGCCTGATATTAATGACTTATTGTTATCCTAAGGATAGGTCGTTAATATTTAAAGGGGGTTCTGGAAGTGAAGTATTGAAGAACTATTCTCAAGATAGGTCATCAATATCTGATTGTGTGGGCCCAAGTCCTGGCACCCTGCCCATCAGCTGTTTGAACAGGCCATGGTGATCCAGTGAAGAACTGCAGTTCTACCTAGTGATGTCACAGATTGGTGGGCCAGTGACATTACATTCATTGGTCACATGTGCAGCTCAGTCCCAATAAAGT
Source organism: Rhinella marina (assembly GCA_900303285.1). NCBI lineage: Eukaryota > Metazoa > Chordata > Amphibia > Anura > Bufonidae > Rhinella > Rhinella marina. The sequence goes on from ONZH01004157.1 coordinate 225,412, forward strand.
GGGCTGCAATACGAAGCACAGCCACTATACAATGTACGGCACTATGCTTGGTATGCTGTAATTACAACTGCTACGTCCAGTTCAAAATAATGGGCATGGGCTGCACTGCGACTTTTTGTAGCATGACAGATTGATTTTAACCATTGAATGACAGCTTCAGTCCACAAGATTGCATTCAACTGATTGCATTCATTTGGACTGCAGCTGTAGTTAAATAGTTAAAATCAGTCAGTCGCACTACAAAAAGTTGCAGTGTAAACCTAGCTTAAACACTGAAGCAGAGGCAGCACTTGCACAATTGATCCGAACCTTTCAAGCAGCTTTTCTGTAGTGGTGCTGGGAGTCGGACATCCCCTGTCCTGAGGATAGATAATCAATATCAGAAAAATCTTTTTCTACGACTGGCACTGGATGCAACAAAGTTATGTAGAGGCCGGCGCTTCTTCATAACTCTGGCGGATCCACCACCAGCTATGGGGCTTTATTAAGACTGCCATCTAAAACGCTGATCTAAATAAGGGCTCATGCACACGAACGTGTGCTGGCCGTGCCTGTGCTGCGGGCCGCAAACTGCGGTCCGCAATGCACGGGCACTGACCGTGAGGCCACCGCATGCGGATCGTGGATGGGGACCGCGATCCGCATCCGAGAGTCCGCACCGCAAAAAAGTAGTGTTTGCGCTACTTTTTTGCGGTGCGGAGGCACGGCCAGAAACACCACGGAAGCACACCGTAGTGCTTCCGTGGTGTTCCGATCCGTGCCTCCGCTCCGCATCTCCCGGATCGCGGACCCATTGAAGTGAATGGGTCCGCGATCCGTGATGCGGGCTGCACACGGCCGGTGCCCGTTTATTGCGGACCCGCCGTATGCGGCCCGCAGCACGGGCACGGCCAGCACACGTTTGTGTGTATGAGGCCTAAATGTGCCCCATAGTCCTTGGAATCGGGATGCAAAAAGACAAAAATACTGCAATCAGCAATTGGCTTGGTCCTTAAAATCATCCTATGACTAGTTTATAGAAATAGCGAAAGAAATCAGTGTTGTCACATGTGCCAGTGATGTGATATATTTCAGTACATACAGAAAGAAATGGGTTAATCTAACAAAAGATGAATTAATTCTACTTAAGCAACCATGGAGCTAACCTAACAGCAAGTAGAACCTGCAGAGACCAGGAATTCTTAATGAAGATACATGAAGTAGTTATGTGCAGTCATTAATGTACATCCTCTTAGTGATTCCCAAGTGATTTGAATATTTTACGACATCATGAACATCTAGGTCAAACCTGACTTGTGGCTCGGTATCAGGTGTGAATCTACTGGAGTAAAGAGTTTTATACGGCCGTCAATATTCACCTTCAGGGTTCTCTCTTTTAACTTAGCTTCCAAATCATAATTCAAAAACCACACGCTTAGGGCTCATGCACACGAATGTGTGGGGTCAGTGCCTGTGCTGTGGACCGCAATTTGCAGTCCACAACACATGGGCACTGACTGTGGGGCCGCCCCATTTGGATTTTGGACCCATACACTTGAATGGGGTCCGCGATCTGCATCTGACGGTCCGCACCGCAAAAAAGTAGTGCATGCACTACTTCTTTGCGGTGCGGAGGCACGGCCAGAAACACCACGGAAGCACATCGTAATGCTTCTATGGTGTTCCGATCCGTTCCGCATCTCTGTGATTGCGGACCCATTGAAGTGAATGGGTCCGCGATCCGTGATGCGGGCTGCACACGGCCAGTGCCCGTGTATTGCAGACCAGCACCAGCCGTGTGCATGAGCCCTTACAGTATTATTTTTCAGGTCAAAATGAGGGACACCTTGGCAGAACCTGGTGGAACCTTTTATAGGCCCGACAGATCTGCCACTGTGTGATTGTTTTCATTTAGAAAGGATGCACTACATGATGCAGTTGGAACTGATCCTAACAACTCTCACTAAATAAATGTAAATTATCAGAAAAAATAAGGAAAAATGTAATAGACAGGTACACATATTATAATAGTCTTTATTCATATGGCACCAACATATTCTGCAGCACTTTCCAATTCAAGGGTACATGTACAAACCACATTAGACATCACGGATTAACAAAAGCTAGAAATGAGGGCTCTGCTCACAATTTACGAGTAGGGGTGATACAAAAGATAAAAACGTATGTATTCCATTAATTGATTACAAATCCGAACCCGGGATTAGTGGTGGGTGCCACAGTCATAACAAATCCGGTTTTGGATTCATAATGAAGTATATCCACGCATATGCTACCACCCACAGTAACAGCAAATGCGCAAGATTAAGATGGTCCTTTGATACTGGCGGCCATTTTACTATGCCCTCATCGAAAGAAATACATTTAAAAGTGCAGTGAAGGTATTACCATGACCACAATAAAGATAATATAGTGAATGTATCTGGTTCATCCGTAGCGAGACAAACCGATTCGCTCATCATTTTAGCTATGCACCTGGTTGTACCCTAAGGGTTTGGCCACACCGTCGGGATTCCTGATGCAGTTTTGGAATCCAAAAAAGAGAAGTCGTATTTGTACTTTTGCTCCTTTTATGATCCACTCCAGAGGCTTCCAAAACTGCATGGAGAAACATGACAGTGTGGCCATACCCTAACAGTCTTGGCCGTTTCATCATCATAAAAGGGTGGGTTCTGGAGAAGTTCTTAAAGGGGTTCTCCAAGAATTAAGAAAATGAAAATACAGAAATATTACTTGATTATAAATATATTCCCAAATACCTTTAATCAGTTATAATGGCTCGTTTTGTCTGGGGAGCGATTACTAGGTGAAACAAAATGGCCGCCGTCCTATTAGTACACACAAAACCTGTCCTAATCACACAGCAGGATAAGTTACTTCACAACACTGAGGTAAAGAGCTGCCTCATCCTCCTCTCTGCTCTGCTTGTCAGGGATTATGATCCCGAATACAGCTGATAAGATCTTTATCTGAATCTCTATGGGAATGGAGTTCATGAGGAGACATGAAGTACAGAGAAGATGGACAGGACAGACTGTGGTAATGGAGCCACATCTGCTCATGAAGTCAATTCCTACAGAGATTCAGCTGAAGATCTTATCAGCTGTATTCAGGGTCATAATCCCTGACAAGTAGAGCAGAGAGGAGGATGAGGCAGCTCTTTAGCTCAGTGTTGTGAAGTAACTTGTCCTCCTGTGTGATTAGGGCAGGTTCAGTGTGTACTAATAGGACAGTGGCCATTTTGGATCTCCTAATAATCGCTCCCCAGACAAAAGGAGCCATTATAACTAATGAAAGGTATTTGAGAATATATTTATAATAAAGTAATATTTAAGTATTTTCATTTTCTTAATTCCCGGAGAACCCCTTTAAGGTGCAGGTGACATGGGCATTTCCGTGATTGAATATAAGGAGGAAAGGACAGATCTGAGTCAAACAAAGATCTAATAGTGAATTTAAGACTTTTCTTAGATAGGCACAGCGTTCCCATTTTTAGCTGTGACTTTGTAAAGTTAAAATTAGATTTCTTAAGGATTGGCAGATTACGATGCAATGTCATATAATTACCCAGCAATTTTCTCTGGTCTCCATAGCTACTGCTAATTTACTAGCAGCTTCACTTCCATTAGACTGTCGATTAGAGTTTTATTTTAAACGTAGATTTCACCACAATAACTCCGCTTCTTTAAGTGACATACTCTGGCTCTATTAGAACATGGTAAACAATTCTATCCTACATAGGAAAAGCTTTACTGGATATTAATGTAATGCTTTAACATATTCCCAGTGGGATAAAACTGTTGAAGTGAACAGTACATGGGCTCCAAGCATCAGGCATAGCAGTAGTATAGTCAACGGTTCAGGGTTAAAGGGGTTGTCCGGGTTCAGAGAAGAACCCGGACATACCTGCAATTTCACCCAGGCAGCCCGCCTGAATAGGACATCGGAGCATCTCATGCTCCGATGCCCCCCCCTGCCCTGCGCTAGATCGCGCAGGGCAAGGTCTCTTTTGTTTGTAAATACTCGCTGCCGGGCGGGTACTTCCGCCCGGCAGTGAGTTCGGTGACGTCACCGGCCTTAAAGGGCCGGCTTTAGCACTGCCCTAGCCGTTTTACTTACTAGGGCAGCGCTAAAGCCCGTCCATCAGCGCCGATGACGTCACCGGCTCACTGCCGGGCGGAAGCCTCTGCCCGGCAGGGACCGGTACGTCACCGGAACCGGGCTAAATTCTTTTGCCCTGCGCTCTTCAGGCGGGCTGCCTGGGTGAATTGAAAGGTATGTCCGGGTTCTTCTCTGAACCCGGACAACCCCTTTAACTATCGTATGTACCCTTAGAGGGTCATTTACTAAGGTCAGCGTTTCACACCCCAGTCTTAATACTAAGGGCTTGTTCACATCACCGTATGGATTCCGTTCTGGCTTTCCATTATAACATCGTGCTAATCCTTTGGATAGATCATCAGTATCTGATCGGTGGAGGTCCAACACCCAGGATTAACAACGATCAGCTGCTTGAGAAGGCATCGGCGCTCGCAGTAGCCCCACAAACTTCTCGCTGCTTTCCCAAGGCCATGTGACATATGACCTAGGCGCAGCTCAGCCTTATAGAAGTGAACGGGGTTGAGCTGCGATACCAAGCACAGCCGCTATACAATGTACGCTGCTGTTCTTGGTGAGCAGAGAGAAGGCCGTGGCACTACTGTGAGCACTGATGCCTCCTCAAACAGCTGACTGATGTGGATCCCAGGTGTTGGACCCTCATGATCAGATACTGATACATCAATTAAAAAAATCTCGGAAATTCTGTATAAATAAATAGGGAACTCCTTTAACCCTTTCAGTACCGGAGGTTTTTTCGGTCATGCATTTTCGTTTTGCGCTCCCTGCCTTCAAACAGCTATAACTCTTTTATTTTTCTGTTCACATAGCTGTATGAGGGCTTGTTTTTTGCGGGACAAGTTGTACTTTCCAACGCCACCATTTAATATTGCATATGGTGTAGTGGGAAGCGGGAAAAAAATTCCAAATCAGGTGAAATTACAAAAAAAACGCTATTCCGCTACAGTTCTACGGGTTTCTTGTCTATGATGTCTATATTTAGTGTTATTTAGGTATTTATTTTTTACTTATACGGAAAGGGGGGTGATTTGAACTTTTATATCTTTTTTATTTTTTATATATTTTTTAACATTTTTTTTTAATTTTTGTTTTACTATTTGAAAGCTCATATATGGGCTTATATATTGTGGCTTTTTTTTTTTTCTTTATGAGCAATTATGGATTTTATAGAATCAGAAATCGATGAATTGCTCATTTCTTATCCTGGCCTGCCATCTAGTGGCCAGAATAAGAATTGCACTTTGAAAACTGTAATCCTCACCAGCGAGGATTACAGTTTTCATACGGTGTACAGACACCCCGATTGGCCACACGGGTGTCTGTACACCACCCGGAAGCGAATGCTTCCGGGTTTAGACGCAACTAGATGCCGTGATCACGTGTGATCACGGCATCTAATCGCCCAGGAAGACGCCGCCGATCGGGTAAGTAGCGGCAAGTCTCTGCTGTTAGAAACAGCAGAGACTTGCCGGCCATGACGCCCGCCGCACCCGCGAGCGGGCGCCATGTGCCCGCATCGTCCCAGCGCCGTACATGTACGGCGCTGGTACTGTAAGGGTTAATTATACAACGTGCATGGACTGATCTGCTGGAAGTCATGGTGCTGCACAGGTGAGTAATTAGGGTGTGGCTATCTAATTAGGAGAAGTTAAATAGCCAGTCTTGTGGGCAGTTCAGTCCTTTGAATCCAGAGGAAAAAAAAGACTGGTTTGCATTTCCCACTTATAAAAGCAGAGATAATACGCGAGTTTGAGCGTTCGCGAGTTTGACTTTTAAGTGTGTGGTTGAATTAAGTGTGTGACTTTAGATTGCGTGACTTCAGATTCGGGAACTTTAAAAGGGAATACAGTAAGTCTGTCCATATTATTGTATTGTATTTTTTCGCTTTTGCTTGTGTAATCCCCATTAGAATGGCTTCCATCATTGACAGCGCAGTCCAGTGCACATCTTGTCTGATGTATGCAGTCCTGGAACAGCCGTTTAAGGGTGCATATATTTGTTCAAAATGTGAGCAAATTGTCCGCTTGGAATCGCACATCGTGTATCTAAGCGGTCGAATTTCAACGCTGAGAAGCACTGACAATTTGGAAAAGAGTTTGCTGCTCAGTGAGCAAGCACTCTATGGGGTAGATGCGGGGGAGGGTGGTAGTGAGGAGGCACAGGAAAGTGAGGTAGCTAGCTGGGTAACAGTTAGAAAGCGGGTTAGAGGGAAAAGTGCCAGGGAGGCTAGCCCTGATCTGACACACCCCAACAAGTTTGCAAGTTTGGCAGATGAGGGGGATGTTACTTCAGGGAGAGCACTGCTGCAGCCGGACACTTCCTCTGCCAGTCAGGGGAATGTCAGCTCCAGTAAGCAGGGGGCCAGGAGAGCAGGGCAGGCCAGACAGGTGCTGGTAGTGGGCGACTCCATTATTAGGGGTACAGAGAAGGCAATCTGTCACAAAGACCGGGATCGTCGGATGGTGTGCTGCCTTCCAGGCGCTCGAGTTCGGCACATCGTGGATCGGGTTGACAGATTACTGGGAGGGGCTGGAGAAGATCCAGCAGTCATGGTCCATATCGGTACCAATGACAAAGTTAGAGGTAGGGGGAGTGTCCTTAAAAATGATTTTAGGGATCTAGGGCATAAGCTTAGGGCAAGGACCTCCAAGGCAGGGGCGGACATACCGCGGTGCAGCCGGTTCGGCTGCACCGGGGCCCGGGACCGGAGGGGGGCCCTTTCTTCCCGGCGGCAGGTAGAGATGTGAGCGCTTCCATTTTGGAAGCGCTCATCTCTATATTCATCTGTATCGCCGTCCTTAGGACAGCGATACAGATGGATAATGCGGGGCAAGGGAGGGAGAGGCGTGTCCCTTCCCCGTTCCTCTGATAGGCTGCAGGCACTAGGCCTGTAGCCTATCAGAGGCCGGCACAGGCGTCATCGCGCCGCCTGAGCCGTACAGCGCGGGACACAGGCCGGAAGAGGCCTGCATCGCGTCGCTGACAGAGGCAAGGAGGTAAGTATAACTGTTAATTTTTTTTTATTTAAGTTGGCACTCAGTGGGGGCACTATGGGCCACTATGGGGAGGAGCACTATGGAGGAGAGGCACTATGGGGGCCACTTTGGAGGGGGAGCACAATGGAGAAGGAACACTATGGGGCCCACTATGGAGGAGGAGCACTATGGGGGGCCACTATGGAGGAGGAGCACTATGGGGGCCACTATGGAGGAGGAGCACTATGGGGGGCCACTGGGGGGCCACTGGAGAAGGAAAACTATGGGGGCTACTATGGAGGAGGAGCACTATGGATGGGGGGCCACTATGGAGAGGAGCACTATGGGGCCACTATGGGGGCTACTATGGAGGAGGAGCACTATGGGGGGCCACTATGGAGGGAGCACTATGGGGGGCCACTATGGAGGGGAGCACTATGGGGGGCCACTATGGAGAAGGAACACTATGGGGGCTACTATGGGGAGCCACATGGAGGAGGACACTATGGGGGGACACTATGGGGGACCATGGCCACTATGAGGAGTGTGGACCACTATGGAGGTAAACATATGCGGTCCACTATGGAGGAGAGCACTAATGGGGCCACTCTGGAGGGGAGACGACTAGAGGGCCCCCAATAATATAGATGAGAGGGGCCGGGGGCCACTATGGAGGGGGATCTATAGGGCGGAACACTGGGCGGAGGAAAGGGGGCGAGAGGAGCACTATTGGTTGGATTGGGATAGGGGCCACTAGAGGGTTTTTTGTTTATGGTTACATGGAGTAAATGGGGGCATGGCACATTATGAGGCACTATGGAGGACATTGGCTGGGCTGGGCGGCAACTATTTATTTATTGTTGGGACTGTTACTATCAGATTTTAATTACAGTAATTTTTGCGAAGTTTAGTTGGTTATAACAGCTGTTCCAGGGACACTTTCCGGTAGTATTTGAGGGGGACTGTTCTGCAGTATAGTTTTGGGGAGCACAGCGGGCACAGTATTGGGGAGTGGCAGGATGAGGAGTTCAAGAAGGTGGAAGAATGATAGAAAAGTAGGAATCTAAGATGTCTATTTGTCAAACTCCACAGAGAGAAGAGATGGCTGGAAGAAATCATCATGGCAGTCTGGTCTGAAAGGAAAAGATGAGGAAAGAGAACATCTACATCTAAGAAGACGTCACTGGATGTAGGAGGTATGTGGACCTGTATTAGGCTACTTTCACATCTGAGTTGGTGATTCTGGCAGGCTGGTCCAGCAGAGAACAGCCTTCTGGAATTCACCGGCTCTGGCACTGCTGGATGCAGACAGAATGCCCGCCGGCCCCATTAACTATAATGGGGTCAGGCAGAGATCCGGCCACAATCTGCCAAAAATGCAGAGAATCAGCAGGACACAAACCTCTGCATGACTGAGTCTGTGTCCGGCCAATTTCTTGCATTCTCTGCCAAATCAGGTGGCCGGAGCGTAGTGCTGCAGGTGTGAAAGTAGCCTTACCCTGTATGTTTTGTATTGCTGTATGTAATGTTAGGACACCATAGTTAGGTTGAGAATTTGGTTTGGGAACGGCGGGGGGGGGGGGGGGGCCCAAACACATTCCTTGCACAAGGGCCCTCTGCTGTCTGTGTCCGCCCCTGCTCCAAGGTAGTGTTTTCCGAAATACTGCCTGTACCACGAGCCACACAAGAAAGGCAGCGGGAGATTAGGGAGGTAAACAAGTGGCTCAAGAACTGGTGTAGGAAGGAGGGGTTTGGGTTCCTGGAGAACTGGGCGACTTCTCTGTCGGCTACAGGCTCTACCGTAGGGATGGGCTGCACCTCAATGGGGAAGGGGCAGCTGTTTTGGGGGAGAAGATGGCTAGAAGGCTGGAGGAGTGTTTTAAACTAGGGACTGGGGGGAGGGTAACTACATAATAGGAGGGAAGATAGTGCAGATAGAGACCTGGGGCAAGGTAATGGAACTGGGGGAGGAATGGAAGGAGGAACTAGAACAGATCAGAAGGAAAGGTGTAGGGTAAGAAATATACACCAACCTCTTAATTGTTTGTACACTAATGCCAGAAGCCTAGCTAATAAAACTGGTGAACTGGAATTAGTGATGTGTGAGGAGGACTATGACATAGTTGGAGTAACTGAGACATGGCTGGATGATAGCTATGACTGGGCAGTTAACGTACAGGGTTACAATCTTTTTAGAAAGGATCGTCAAAACCGGAGAGGGGGAGGGGTCTGCCTTTATGTAAAGTCATGCCTAAAGCCCACACTCCGGGAAGATATAAATGAGGGACATGAAGATGTGGAGTCACTGTGGGTAGAAATAAATGGAGCCAAAAACAATAATAAAATACTACTAGGGGTTTATTATAAACCACCCAATATATCAGAGACCACAGAAAATCTACTTCGAAATGAAATAGACGAGGCGGCAAATCATAATGAGGTCGTTATTATGGGGGACTTCAACTACCCAGATATAGACTGGGAAACTGAAACCTGTACATCTCATAAAGGAAACAGGTTCTTGGAAATAACCAAAGACAATTACCTTTCCCAACTGGTTCAGGACCCCACTAGAGGGACGGCCATACTGGACTTATTATTAACCAATAGACCTGACAGAACAACAGATGTGCAGGTCGGGGACACCTGGGAAACAGTGACCATAATATAATAACCTTCCAATTGTCATTCAAAAGAGCGTTTCTTCAGGGAGGAACAAAAATACCAAACTTCAAAAAAGCAAAACTTAGCCAACTAAGAGAGGCCATAGGCCTAACTAACTGGGACAAAATCCTCAAAAATAAAAATACAGCCACAAAATGGGATATTTTTAAAAGCATCCTAATATCTAATTGTGAGAGGTACATACCATATAGGAATAAAATAATAAGAAACAAGAAAAAACCAATGTGGATAAATAGAACTGTAAAGAAAGCAATAAATGACAAAAAGAAAGCATTTAAATCACTAAAACAGGAGGGGAGCGAGGAAGTATTGAAAAACTATAAGGACAAAAATAGAATATGTAAAAGACACATAAAAACAGCTAAACTAGAGACCGAGAGATTAATCGCCAAAGAGAGTAAAACTAACCCTAAAATGTTCTTCAATTATATAAATACTAAAAAGTATAAACCTGAAGGTGTGGGCCCCTTACAGAGTAATGAGGGGGGAGTAGCAGAGAGCGATGAGGAGAAAGCGAAGCTGCTAAATAACTTTTTCTCCACTGTATTCACTGAGGAAAATAAAATGTCAGATGAAATGCAGAGTATAAAAGTAAATTCCCCTTTAAAAGTGTCCTCTCTGACCCAGGAAGAGGTGCAGCAACGTCTTAAAAATATTAAAATAGACAAATCACCAGGACCGGATGGCATACACCCCCGTATCCTAAGAGAATTAAGTAATGTAATCGACAGACCCTTATTTCTGATATTTAAGGACTCTATACTGACGGGGAGTGTTCCACAGGATTGGCGCATAGCAAATGTGGTGCCAATATTCAAAAAGGGTCCAAAAACAGAGCCTGGAAACTATAGGCCGGTAAGTTTAACGTCTGTTGTGGGTAAACTGTTTGAAGGTTTTCTGAGAGATGCTATCTTGGAGTACCTCAATGAAAATAAGCAAATAACTCCATATCAGCATGGCTTCATGAGGGATCGGTCATGTCAAACCAATTTAATCAGTTTCTATGAGGAGGTAAGTTCTAGACTTGACCGCGGCGACTCAATGGATGTCGTATTTGGACTTCTCCAAAGCGTTTGACACTGTACCACATAAAAGGTTAGTATACAAAATGAGAATGCTTGGCCTGGGAGAAAATGTCTGTATGTGGGTAAGTAACTGGCTTAGTGATAGAAAACAGAGGGTGGTTATTAACGGTACATACTCAGATTGGGTCACTGTCACTAGTGGGGTACCACAGGGGTCTGTATTGGGTCCTATTCTTTTCAATATATTTATTAATGATCTTGTAGAAAGCTTGCACAGTAAAATATCAATTTTTGCAGATGACACTAAACTGTGTAAAGTAATTAACACAGAAGAGGACAGTGCACTGCTACAGCAGGATCTGGATAGACTGGAGGCTTGGGCAGAAAAGTGGCAGATGAGGTTTAACACTGACAAATGTAAGGTTATGCATATGGGAAGGAATAATGCAAGTCACCAGTACATACTAAATGGTAAAGCATTGGGTAACTCTGACATGGAAAAGGACCTAGGAATTTTAGTGAACAGCAAACTAAGCTGCAGAAACCAGTGTCAGACAGCTGCTGCCAAGGCCAATAAGATAATGGGTTGCATCAAAAGAGGCATAGATGCCCGTGATGAGAACATAGTCCTGCCACTTTACAAATCACTAGTCAGACCACATATGGAGTACTGTGTACAGTTCTGGGCTCCTGTGAACAAGGCAGACATAGCAGAGCTGGAGAGGGTTCAGAGGAGGGCAACTAAAGTAATAACTGGAATGGGTGGACTACAGTACCAGAAAGAGTATCAAAATTAGGCTTATTCACTTTAGAAAAAAGACGACTGAGGGGAGATCTAATAACTATGTATAAATATATCAGAGGTCAGTACAGAGATCTCTCCCATCATCTATTTATCCCGAGGACAGTGACCATGACGAGGGGACATCCTCTGCGTCTGGAGGAAAGAAGGTTTGTACATAAACATAGAAGAGGATTCTTTACGGTAAGAGCAGTGAGACTATGGAACTCTCTGCCTGAGGAGGTGGTGATGGTAAGTTCACTAAGAGAGTTCAAGAAGGGCCTGGATGTATTTCTGGAGGGTAATAATATTACAGGTTATAGTTACTAGAGAGGGGTCGTTGATCCAGGGAGTTATTCTGATTGCCTGACTGGAGTCGGGAAGGAATTTTTCCCCCTAAAGTGAGGAAAATTGGCTTCTACCTCACAGGGTTTTTTGCCTTCCCCTGGATCAACTTGTAGGAAAACAGGCTGAACTGGATGGACAGATGTCTTTTTTCGGCCTTACAAACTATGTTACTATGTTACTATGTTACTATAATTTATTGTTTTGTTTAATCCAGTGAAGATGAGTTATTGATTTGTTTCAAGGTTTCAGTGACTTGAATATTGATGATGTCTCAATCTGTAGGATTACAGAGGTTAATAAACTAGAGGGAAAACTGAAAATAACCTGGTTGTATCTGTTTCTTCATGAAGATAATAATTACCTGAGAAGAAACTGAGCATGACGATACATTGGCAATGGACAGTAGACTTCTCCTGACCAGGGTTGTAATCTTGGCTTTTCCTTTTTTGGACAAGACAGATGCATCAGATTTTTCTCAAACACTTCCTAAAGCTTCTCTTCTTTTACAGACTATCCAGGAATTTAGCAACCCTGCCTATGAACCATGTATAACAAATCTAATATATCTGGACACCAGGGGCGTAGCTAAAGGGGGTGCAGAGGTAGCAGTTGCTACCAAGCCCAGGAGCCTGAGGGGGCCCAAAGACCCTTGTGCAACATAAGAAGACACTGGTATTATAGAAAGTGTATGCTGGTCAAGTTACACCTCTGGCTAGAGGAAAGGGGTTTTGCTTCAAGCATGAAGCCTATGTGCTTCCCTGCCCCTGGCCTCAAAGCCCCAAGGAAAGTGGGGCCCAAGCTGAACTCTTGCACCAGGGCCCATGAGCCTTTAGCTACATCCCTACTGGACACCCCCTTAATGTATATATAAATAGCTTTTCTAAAGGTCAGATATCTCAATGCACACATAAGATTTCTTATGGTTGCCCAAATGAAGAATACATTTTCAATGGGCAGATCTATCTAAGCCTGCATAGCTTCTGAAGTACTGTACCCCTCTAGGGGATACAATAAGGCCCGTCTAGCTATAAAATATTTCCTGTCATCCCTCTGGCCGAATCATGTTCTAATTTTCTCTCATTCATAAAGAATAAAGATATATAAATTCGCTCTGAGAAAGAATGCATTTCTCCCCTGAGCAGCAGCTATTTTTACTGTGACATTTACACCAGCTTTTTTCATTACTAGCCTTAACATGTCAAAGCTAAAACAGAAATGATCTGTGTTTAACATTGCCATGAATCACAGCCCTGAAAATAGAGAACAGCGATCACATCCAGCACTTCGTCTAATCCAGATCCTTTACAGCTGGCTTTGTTTGCTCATGAAGTCTGGCTGTGAAGATCTCGGCCTGCGCCATATGTATTAATTATGCAGTACTGACATCTACATGGAAATAATGGACCTGCATTCTCAGGAAAGAACCATTATTTGCTTTACCAATGGGAAAATGAGCTTTACTCTTGAGCTCTGGTAATTATAGAGTTAAATATGAAGAAGGCACATTGACATCCATCCAATATGGCTCTGAACCTGCCATTCCCTTACAGTGGTGCAATGTGTACAGAATCTCAGTCTGGCAGTCTGATAGATAGATGGTACTTTACGTTAAATTAAAATTGGAAAAACCCTCCCAAAAATGTCAGGGCGACATGCTTTATCACTTATAGAAATCGGGATGCACTGAATACAGCTGAAAGTGAAAGTAAAAGCAGGTTTTACCCGATTATTCCCGACTCGATTTCTAACAGTGATTTCTCCTCTGTTGCTTAGCTGTCATTTTGGTCTTGTATGAAACCCTGGAATGTCAGCTTTCAAACAAGACCAGTTGTATGTTTCTAGCTGCTACCATTCAGGAAAAAGCAGCATCTAAAGCAGCCCTCTCCCCTCCACTTTCTACCCGAACCCAGCTCTGGCAGAACAGTTAGCTACTTTTCCCACTGCCCAAGCTGGACTTGGGCAAAACAGTTAGGTGGTTAAAGAGGTTGTCCAGTGGCACATCACTGCTGTGACGTAGCGGTTTGAGCCACTGTGACCGCTAAGGCTTGGTCACAGGGCCAAGTCACTTTCTAGTCCTGTGGGGACCAAAAGCGTCTGAGAAAGGAGCAGCGACTAGACTGCAGACAGGTTAGTGGTGGTTGCTGTGTTCATAGGGACAGGGAAGGACCCCAGGGTTTGTCTGCTCCAAGGCTGGATAACCTATTTAAAGGATCAGCAGTTAATATTTTGGTGCTACATTCATCGGATACCTTCAGAGATCTTTTGGAGTCCATGCTGAGATGGGTCAAGTAGAGTTGAAAACCAGGCTCTTAATAACCTTACGGAAGACACAATGGTATAGTAGCAGTAGTTGCTATCCAAGACAAGGACTCATTCTATAAACAGGCTCATCGCATGCTATCAGATCCTGATGACTATCGTACCAGTAGATTCCAGGACTCTCAGGGTCACACAGCCTTTTAAATTATTATAATGCTGAGTGATCCTGTCAGAGGAGCGGAGGTCAGAATGGGACCTCACACTGACACAGGTTGAGTTCCTTGCATTGAACTTGCTCATGTGTGATTGGTCTAATCCGCTTCAGGTCATTCCACAGTGTTAACCCGACTTCCCGTGCCTGCGATTCCGTCCCATTCCGTACAACGTACTAACAGGCGCGGGTAATGGGGTTCTTAACTGTGGTCTGCACTCCTGCAACCAGCATCTCCCCCCTGGCTCTGAGCAAAGCTTGCACTCAAACTTCCTTGTGTGTATTTAGGGTGAGTCTCTCCTCATGTGAGGCAGCATGCGCACACCTCCTATCTTTCTCAGCCTATGGCTAGTCTTCAGGAGGTATTTACAGGAAGGCGTCTGAGCAAATTTGGTTCCTAGCCTTGTCTAGTTTCTGTGAGCAAAGGTGTTTCTGTGGTTACTGCTTTATTGTGTACCAGACCCTGCTTCTCGACTTAATGCTTGATTACTGCCTGCCCCTGACTTTGGACTTCCTGACCACGTCTTTATCAGGGTCAGGAGCCCAGCTCTCTCTAAAACGGCCCCACTTCTTCTCTGCTGTCTTTCTCTGTTTGTGTTACTAGGGACGAATCTTACCTGGCAACCATCCTGTATCCTCTTTTAATGAGTTCACCAACACCACCTCTAAACCTAATAACCCTAATTTTGATAATCTTTCTGGGTAGTGTAGTCCACCCATTCCAGTTATTACTTCAGTTTCCCTCCTCTGAACCCTCTCCAGCTCTGCTATGTCTGCCTTGTTCACAGGAGCCCAGAACTGTACACAGTACTCCATGTGTGGTCTGACTAGTGATGTGTAAAGTGGCAGGACTATGTTATAATCACGGGCATCTATGCCTCTTTTGATGCCACCTATTATCTTATTAGCCTTGGCAGCAGCTGTCTGACACTGGTTTCTGCAGCTTAGTTTGCTGTTTACTAAAATACCATGTAGTATGTACTGGTGACTTGCGTTATTCCTTCCCATGTGCATAACCTTACATTTGTCAGTGTTAAACCTCATCTGCCACTTCTCTGCCCAAGCGTCCAGTCTATCCAGATCCATCTGTAGCAGTGTACTGTCCTCTTCTGTGTTAATTACTTTACACAGTTTAGTGTCATCTGCAAAAATTGATATTTTACTGTGCAAGCCTTCTACAAGATCATTAATAAATATATTGAAGAGACTAGGGCCCAATACTCAGGGGTGCACCTAGCCTTTCTGCTGCCTGAGGCAGAAATTAAAATTGAAATAGTGCTCCCCAAAGTACTTCCAAAGGTAATAATTATCTGCCAGAGTGCGCTTAGTAGTAATAGTGCCCCCAACAGTACTAATGTCCCCACAGTGCACCAGAAGTAATAATGCTCCCATAGTGCCCATACTAGTAATCATGTTCCCCCAGTAGTAATAAAGCTCACCATAATGTCTCCCAGTAGTAATAATACTCCTTATGATGTGTGACAGAAGAAAAATTCCCCATTATAATGTGTGCCAGTACAAAAATGCCCCCTTAGGTTTTCTAGTGCAAAAATTCTGCCTAATAATGTGTGCCAGTGCAAAAAATGCCCCTATAAGGTGTGCCAGTACAAGAAATACCTCCTCTTAGTGCCCCCAGTAGAGCCAATGTCCCCACAGTTTCCCTATAATGTGTGCCAATGCCCCCGGCTGTGTGGGAGTATAAAAAAAGACCCTCTCTTAGTGCCCCCCGTACAGCCAATGTCTCATAGTGCCCCCATAATGTGTGTCAGTACAAAAAATACAGTCTTAGTGCCTCCAGTAGAAGCAATGTCCCCATACTGCCCCCATAATGTATGCCAATGCCCCTGCTGTGTGCTAGAACGAAAAAATAGCACAATGGAAGAGCTCATTTCCCTCGGCCCTGCTGAGCCCCCTCACGTCTCCAGGGTCGTGCCGCCTGAGAAGACTGCCTCACCTCACCTAATTGAGCCTGCCATTACTGACCCCTAGGTTAACCCATCTAAGTGTGTACTGTTAATAACCAACCTCTGTTTTCACTTCAGCAAATAACATCATGTAGAGAAAGATAACACAAGGCACTTACTAATGTATTGTGAATGTCCATATTGCTTCCTTTGCTAGCTTAATTCATTTTTCCATCACATTATGCACTACTCGTTTCTATGGTTATGACCACCCTGTAATCCATCAGCGGTGGTCGTGCTTGCTCACTATTGGATAAAGCGCCGGCTTGTCTGGTGCCCAGGACAATGGGAGTGCACATAAGCCAGTGTTTTTATCTATAGCGTGAAAGCACGGCCACCGCTAATGGATTGCAGGGTGGTCATAACCCCTGGATACAAGCAGTGTATAATGTGATGGGAAAAAGAATCAAGCCAGCAAAGGAGGCAATATGAATAATCACAACATACTATCAACATAATAAATGCTATTTGCTTAACCACTTCCTGTTCGCCCATAGTATATAAACGTCTGTGAAGTGGTTGTCTATTTCTGAATGGACGTTTCTGAACGTCCATTCAGAGATAGCAGCTGCACGCTAATCGTGCAGCTGCACAGTGGGGTACCTGCTGTCAGTGACAGCAGGGTACCCCAAAGAGAAGGCAGGGACCGTTCCCAGGGGTCCCTGCCTTGTAGATCGCTGATCACCGAGCGCTGTGTATACAGAGCAGGAAGCGCTATTGCGCTTCCTGTTCCGGCCCGGCGGTCACGTGATCGCCGGGGCCGGGAGCGTGCAGGAGCTGCCGGGTCTCTCATAGAGCCGATCAGCCCTGCACTGAGGCTGTACAGCATAGTATTATGCTGTACAGCCTCTCTGGGGATGTATTTCTCCTGTAACTGGGGCTAATATGTCAGCCCCAGTTACAGGAGAAATCAAGTGTAAAAAAATAAAAATAAATAAGTGAAGTTAAATGTCCCCCTGATGTCTTGTATGACCTTATGGGGGACACAAAGTGTAAAATAAAAAATAAAAAAAATTTAAAAAAATCACATATAAAAAAAAATAATTTGCCCCCAAATATGTCATTAAAAAAATGTTACAAATAAAAATAAATAAGTAAAGTAGACATATTTGGTATCACCGCGTCCGAAACGACCGGCTCTATAAAAATATCACATGATCTACCCCATCAAGTGAACTGCGTAAAAAATCTAATAAAAATTATGCCAAAACAGCTTTTTTTTGTCGCCTCACCTACCAAAAAACATAATATCAAACAATTAAAAAGTCGTATGCATCCCAAAATTATATCAATAAAAACGTAACCTCATCCCGCAAAAAATGAGCCCCCCAAGATCATAGCCAGAAAAATGAAAAAAAAAATGGCTCTTAAAAAATTGCAACACAAAAACATGATTTTTTTTCTAAAAATGCTCTTATTGTGTAAAACGCAAAAAATAAATAAAAAAATAGACATATTTGGTATTGTTGCGTCCGTAACAACTGGCTCTACAAAAATATCACATGATCTACCCCATCAAGTGAACGGTGTAAAAAAAAATATAGAAAAATGCCCCTAAACTGCTTTTTTTTTTTAGTTAACCTCCCAAAAATTAGATTAAAAAGTGATCAGAAAGCCGAATGTACCCCAAAATGGTGCCAATAAAAAGCACAGCTTGTCCCACAAAAAATAAGACCTCACGCAGCTCAGTCCACAAAAAAATTAAAAAGTTATCGCTCCTAAAAACCATGACAAAAAATTCCATGTTAGAAAATGCAGATGCTGCTCCTCTCCTTCTGAGCCCTGGCGTATCCCCAAATAACAGTTTACGACCACATGTGGGGTGTTTCTGCAAACTGCAGAATCGGGGTAATAAATATTGAGTTTTGTTTTGTTGTTAACCCTTGATGTGTTACAGGAAAAAAATGATTAAAATGGAAAATCTGCAAAAAGAAGTGACATTTTGAAATTTCACATCTATTTTGCTTTAATTCCTGTGGAATACTTAAAGGGTTAACAACATTTCTAAAACCAGTTTTGAATAGTTTGAGGGGTGTAGTTTCTAAAATGGGGTCATTTATGGGTGGTCTCTATTATGCAAGCCTCACAAACTGACTTCAGAACTGAACTGGTCCTTAAAAAAGTTGATTTTGCAAATTTGCAAAAATTGCGTTTAAAATTCTAAACCTTCTACTGTCCTAAAAAAAATAAAATGACACTACCAAAATGATGCCAACGTAAAGTAGACATATGGGGAATGTAAATTAACAAGGATTTTATGGGGTATCACTATCTGTCTTAAAAGCAGAGAGATTGAAATTTAGAAAACAGTGAATACTTCAAATTTTCTGTAACTTTTGGATTTTTTTATAAATAAAATTAAAACTTATCAACTCAAATTTACCATTAACTTGAAGTACAATGTGTCACGAGAAAACAATCTCAGAATCGCTTGGATAAGTAAAAGCGTTCCAAAGTTATAACCACATGAAGTCACACATGTCAGATTTGAAAAATTAGGCCTGGTCAGGAAGGGGGGAAATGGCCCGGATGGGAAGTGGTTAAGTGAGGCAAACCCTTTAAGTTGTCAGCAATCACCCAATAAATTGATTGTATATTTTGGTTGGCACCTAGAATCAATCTTTCTGTGCAACACTTCTCCCTGCCCAGAAACAATGATTCTCTATGGGGATAAGTGACTGCAGCAATGATTGTTAGTCTATATACTGAGGAGATGATTGCTGTATGTGAATGTAATGCTCAGTAATTTATAGTTACACCACTGTTTAGAGCCCTGTAAAACCAGACATCAAATGTGACACTATAATTCTTTGGCAGTGAGTGCCCTCTTGTGGTCATATTTATTATTACAACAACTGTGTAGATATTTGCACAATTTAAAAAAAAACTGTAAATTTACAAATGGAATGTGCTTTCTGCAGTGAATGTTTATCATAAAGGGCCAGGGTATATTTTGGACTATTTTTTGCAGAAAATTAAGCATGCAAGTGTGCCATATGTACACAACATACAACTGTAGCTTTTTTTCTGTTAAACTACATTAATATGAATGTGTCAGTTTTGTAGTCTGCAAATTATGGATGTGGTCCATGTGTATCCCATACTTTTCGTGGGCCCCACTGTAAAAATGCCTATTCTCGTCTGAAAAACTGGTAAGCATAGTACATGTTCTACAATTTGCAGCACAGTCGGATGGATGCAGACAGCGCACAGACGTCATCCATATGCTGTCCTCATTTTTTGTGCCCCTCCCCACCCCATAGAAATTAATTGGTCCATGTGCGATCCACTAAAAATGCGGATTGGACAAGGACTGAAAATACGGTTGTGTGAATGTAGCCTTATAAAACTAGCAGTTGTTTGTGAATATGGTTAGAAATGATCTGTGATCTTTATGCATCTTTAAGTGCCTGCTGGATATTGTGGACAAACAATACTGGTGTCCAATGGAGGACAATCTAAACTTTTAAACTGGCATACCCCCTATGAATCTAGATCTCCAGCTGCTGAATAGCAATGATCAGCTGATATTACCGGTCTGAATATTTCCACTGTATTCTTGAACCATGCCTAGCCCCCATTCCAGAACTCTCCACTATATAGGAATATAGTAAGGATTCCAGACACATCTATGGCAATGTTCACACTGCAATAGAAAAATAAGTAACAGATTAGTAGCTGAAATGGTATTGTTTTTTGTGTCAGATTTCTAATTTTGTGGAGGTTTAAGATAAAAAAAAAGAAAAAATGGATCCTGTATTTTAAGCATCCGTTATGCTCAGTTATGCACATTTTGCATCAGATTATTTTCTTTGTTTTTTTCCTGTTCTTCTGACACATCAGAACAATGGAAAAATAAATGGTTATGTAAACCTGGCCTAAGGGCTCATGCACACGAATGTTAGGGGTTTGTGCCCATATTGCGGACCACAAAAAGATAGGACATTATCAAGATCCCATGGAAACACTATTAAGCACTTTAGTGGGCTTTCATCTGTGACGCTGCACAGCAAAAGACATGTCCTGTCATATATTGTGGATCGAGGACCCAGTCAAGTCACTGTGTCCACATCCACAGCACGGAGTGTATGTGGCAGGTGCCGATGCATTGTGGACCTCTGAAAACACCTCTACCATTTTACATTGTGTGCACAAGGTGGAGTTTTAAACATTTAATGAGAAAACAGTTGATGAGTTTCCCAATTGTTTTTCGTTTCAAATTTTCAATAGTTTTGTCTGCTACAGCCTTCACTTCTTACTGCATCTGCAGACTGTTGCCTCTTTTTGGTGAAACACTCTGACAACTCGGTCTGGAGCCCTTGGGGTGGCTGCACATGGTGCAGATGTGTGTGCAGAAAATCTGCAAGAAATCTGCACCAAAACCACACAAAAATGCACATAAATCCACACTATTTATTGCAATTTTGGTGCAGATTTCCACAGATATCATCCGTCCATGGAAAAGGGTTAAATCCGCACAAGAAAAATGTAACACCAATTGACATGCAGATTTCAAAGTCTGCACAGCAGGTCAATTTTTGCACCTAAGTAGCAAACTATACAAGAGTAAGGCTACTTTCACACTAGCGTTTTTAAATTCCGGTATTGAGTTCCGTCATAGGGGCACAATACCGGAAAAAAACGCTTCCGTTTTGTCCCCATTCATTGTCAATGGGGACAAAACTGAACTGAAGACAACGGAATGCTCCTGAAAGCATTCCGTTCCGTCTTCAGACCGGAGAACAAACCGCAGCATGCTGCGGTTCGCTCTCCGGTCCAGGCATCCGCACCAAGACGGATCCGGAATGACCCCCAATGCAAGTCAAAGGGGACGGATCCGTTTGGTGTGGACACACCAGTAATCCGGATCTGTCCTCCATTGATTTCCAATGGGGGGTCATTCCGGATCCGGCTACATACATACAGACATACATACAAACATACATACATACAAACATACATACATACAAACATACAGACATACATACATACACACAGACATACATACATACATACAGACATACATACATACATACACACATACACACAGACATACATACAAACATACATACATACATACATACTCACATACTCCAGGGACGCCGGCAGCATGTCTTCACGCGCCTCCTGCGCGCAGCTATGACGTTTCCCCACTGCACCCAGCAGAGGGCGCTGTGGGGAATCGTCATCACTGTGCGCAGGAGGCGCGTGAAGACGTTCTGCCGGCGTCCCTGGAGTATGTGAGTATGTATGTTTGTATGTATGTCTGTATGTTTGTTTGTATGTATGTATGTGTCTTGTTTCAATGTGTGTCATGTGTGGGGCCGGAGCGCTGCTCCGGCTCCACACATGTATAGCGTTAGCACGGATCTGTTGGCACCCTTTAGGTGCCGGATCCGTGCTAACGCTAGTGTGAAAGAGGCCTTACAAGTATACAAGAGATTTATCTAATCTCATACACTTTGCTGGGACTGTAATTATCCTGCAGTTTACCTGCACAAAAATCCACACAGAAAAAACAAACATAATCCGCATCCTATGCAGACACCCTTACATCTAGTTGCCTGACAGCTACAGGTTATATGTTTATGATTAGTGAGGAGCGAACATGTTCGGCTGAATACACTATTCGTCGAACACCGCGTGTGCTCGAGCACCGTGCTCGAGTCTCCTCCCAGCAATCTAATTAGCCAATTAGCGTGCGGGAAGGTGCTGGCATTCACTGTACTGCCAGTAGCCATGTTAGCTACTGGCATTACAGTGATTGGCTGGCTATAAAGCACCCGGTGACATGTGACCAGATCATACCGAGCAGGGAGAGCTGCTGCAAGCAGGGACAGACAGAGTAGGGACAGAAGAAAGCTAGGCAGGGATAGAATTTCTGTTTCAAAGACCCAAAAGCCCTCTATTATATATTGCTGGCCAACTTTTTATTTTAATTTGGGGGGTGTTAAAAATAGCGCTATGTGGCCTGCCATTAATGCCACCTATGCAGCTGCTGCATGCTGTATGATACTCTCTGTATACTATATACCTGACATCCTTTGCTATTATTAGTGCTGTTAAGCCTGCAGTACCTCTTTTGCACCTTGCTGTATAACATTTGCGCAAGGAGGGACTTGTGTAGGGATAGGATTTGGCTAGGCAGGGCTAGTATTTCTGTTCAAAAGTCACAAAAGTCCATTGTTATATCTGGCTGCATTTTTTTATTTATTTTAGGGCAAAAAGAACGCAAGTGTGTCTGACGCTAATATCATGTGCACATAGTGTGCATTAGAACTGTTCTGTAGTCTATATACCTGACATCCATTGCTATTTTTTCTACCGTTAATTAAGGCCGCAGTTCCTCAGCTGCGTCTGCTGTATAACATTTGCGCAAGGAGGGACATATAGTGTAGGGATAGGATTTGGCTAGGTAGGACTAGTGTTTATGTTCCAAAGTCACAAAAGTCCATTGTTATATCTGGCTGCATTTTTTTTTCTTTTGGTGCAAAAAGAACACAAGTGTGCCGTGACACTACCAGTACTTGCACAGTGAGTGTATTAGAACCTTTCAAAAGTCTATATACCGGACATCCATTGTTATATCTTCTACCGTTAATTTAGGCCGCAGTTCCTCATTTGCGTCTGCAGTTTCACTTGCACAAGGAGGGACTTATACTGTAGGGATAGGATTTGGCTAGGCAGGGTTAGTATTTCTGTTCAAAATACACAAAAGTCCATTGCTATATCTGGCTGCATTTTTTTTTCTTTTGGGGCAAAAAGAACACAAGTGTGCCCTGACACTACCAGTACGTGCACAGCGTGTGTATTCGAACCATTCAAAAGTCTATATACCTGACATCCGTTGGTATTCTTTTTACCGTTAATTTAGGCCACAGTTCCTCATTTGCGGCTGCTCTATAACGTTTGCGCATTCTAGATATTTGACATTCTGTGAAATTTTTCTGATGTTACACTTCATAAAAATCTGCACTACTGTACTTGTGACAAAGTTGCATATATACTATATAATATGCGCAAGGCGAGCAGTAAGGAACGGGGAAGTGGGCGTGCTGCTGATGGTGAACGCAGAGGCCATGGCTCTGGTGAAACTGTGCCTGCTGGCAGAGCCCAAGAAACAAAATCATTCAAAACTCCTAGCTTCATGTCACAGTTTGCAGGGCAGTGCAAGACACAACTCTTGTCGCCACACCAGTGCGAGCAGGTACTCGGTTGGATTTCAGCTGATAATGCTTCCAGTCGGTTAAGCACCACCCCCTCTTCCACAAAATCCAGTCTCAGTAGCCAAGAGTCTGGGCAACCGTATCCTCACCCTGATCCTCCTTCCTCCCATCATGCAGAGTCTGGGCAAAGAACTAATCCCACATTCGGATATTCCGAGGAGCTTTTTTCATCACGATTCTTTGGCTTGGCCCTCTCTCCAAGACCGCTTGAAGTGGGACATGAGGAGATATTGTGCCCTGATTCCCAACCTATTGAGCAAACACAGTCTGAAGAAGATGACGGTGGGGAACAGCAAGTAGCGTCTCACGAGGTGCATGATGATGATGAGACACAGTTGCCAATAAGTCAAGGACAACTAGTGCCTCAAGAGTTTGTTGATGAGGATGAGACGCAGTTAAGTCAGGTTCTTGTTAGCTCACCTTGTCAGGAGGAGGAACAGAGTGAGGAGGTGGAAGAGGAGGTGGGGGACGATTATATCGCTGACCCAACTTGGGAAGGTGGCAAGCCGAGCGAGGACAGCAGTACAGAGGGAGAGGGATCCGCAGCAGCGCAACAGGCTGGAAGAGGCAGTGGGGTGGCAAAAGGGACAAGGCAGGCCACGCCAACCAGGCCCGCAACTGTTCCCCAGAGCAGCCCCTTGTGGCAAGCTCCCTTGCCAAGGGTTAGGTGTTCTGCAGGTTGGCATTTTTTTGAGGAAAGTGCTGACGATAAACGGATTGTAATTTGCAACCTGTGCCGTACCAAGATGAGCAGGGACGTAAACACCAGCAACCTGACCACCATCAGCATGATCCGCCACATGTCAGCAAAGCACCCTAAAAGGTGGGCCGAACGCCTGAGTCCACAATCTGTGTCTGCAGGTCACACCACTGCCTCCTCTTTCCCTCTGTTACTTGCTGTCCAAGACGCAGGCCCAGATGCCTCCCGCCCTGCACCTGGACCTTTGCAAGAACCATCAGCCAGCACGTCCACTTCAGTGTCCCAGCGCAGCGTTCAAATGTCCTTACCCCAGGCATTTGAATGCAAGCACAAATACCCTTCCACCCACAGGCCATAGCTCTAAACGCGCAACTTTCCAAATTGCTGGCCCTGGAAATGTTGCCGTTTAGGCTCGTGGACACCGAGGCTTTTTGCAGCCTGATGGGGGCGGCTGTCCCTCGTTACGCAGTCCCCAGCTGGCACTATTTTCCCGGTGTGCCGTCCCAGCCTTATACCAGCATGTGTCCAGAAACATAACCCGTGCCCTGACCAACGCAGTTACTGGCAAAGTCCACTTAACAACTGACACATGGACAAGCGCTTGTGGCCAGGGATGCTACATTTCCCTGACGGCACACTGGGTGAATCTTGTGGAGGCTGGGAGCGAGTCGTACCCTAGGATGGCACAGGTGCTACCCACGCCGAGGATTACAGGCCCTACTTCCGTCCGGATTTCTGCAACCACCTACAGTAGTGGTTGCAACCCCTCCTTCTTTTCCTCCACCTCCTCCTCCAGTTCCCATGCAGAATTGCCATCTTAGAGCACCAGTCAGACTTCTGTCAGTAGCTGGAAGCAGTGCAGCACAGCAGTCGGTAAGCGGCAACAGGCCGTGCTAAAGCTTATTTGCCTAGGTGACAAACAGCACACCGCTGCAGATCTGTGGCAGGGCATAAGGGAGAAGGCTGAGCTGTGACTCTCGCCAGTCAACCTACAGCCAGGAATGGTTGTATCTGATAACGGCCGCAACTTGGTGGCGGCTTTGGAGCTGGCCAACCTCCCACACATACCATGCCTGGCCCATGTCATCAACTTAGTGGTTCAGCGGTTTCTGAAAACCTACCCCAATTTGCCTCAGCTACTGGTGAGGGTGCGTCGCCTGTGTGCCCATTTCCACAAGTCACCTACAGCTTCAGCCGGCCTGGCAATGCTGCAGCAGCGCTTGCGGTTGCCAGCTCACCGACTGCTGTGCGACCTAAGCACGCGCTGGAATTTCACCTTCCACATGTTGGGCAGGCTTTGTGAGCAGCAGAGGGCAGTAGTAGAATACCAGCTGCAACACGGTCGGCGCCTTTCTAGTCAGCTTCCGCTCTTCACAAGCGACGAGTGGGCATTGATGTCTGACCTTTGTGAGGTTTTGCTCAACTTTGATGAATCTACACAGATGGTGAGCGTAAATGCAATTATCAGAGTAACCATACCACTTCTGTGTCTACTAAAAAGCTCACTGCTCACAATAAAGGCCGACGGTCTGTGTGTGGAAGAGGCGGAAATGGGGGAAGACCCTACACAGGGTGAGAGCCAGACCACCATCGGTTCGTCTTCTCAGAGCGAATTGGAGGAGGAGGAGGAGCGGGACACGGTTGCCACCGCTACTTCTCATCTCTCATTCCTGTGGTGGAGAGGACAAGTAAAATGTTGCAATACCAGAAGGCCCTTGTCAAAAAATTGCTCCACAAATTTCCATCTGACAACACTGGCAGCAGAGTACGTAGCTCCTTGGCCACCCGAGGAGGGGAGACGAGGGGAACACACAGCAGTTCCAACAAGGGCAGGGCAAAACTCTCCAAGGCCTGGGACAGTTTTATGACCCCCAGCCAGCACCATCACCCTGATGAGCAGCCTAGTTTCACAAGGAGGGAAAAGTTTTGGAAGATGGTAAAGGAGTACCTAGCTGACCGTGTCAACGTCCTCAGCGATCCCTCTGTGCCGTATAATTATTGGGTGTCTAAGCTGGACATGTGGCACGAACTGGCGCTCTACGCCTTGGAGGTGCTGGCCTGCCCTACTGCCAGTGTTTTGTCTGAGCGGGTATTTAGTGCCGCTGGGGGCATAATTACTGAAAAGCGCATCTGCCTGTTAAGTGACAATGCTGACAGGTTGACGCTTATCAAAATGAACAAGGCCTGGATTGCCCCTGACTTCTCTGCTCCACCAGAGGAAAGCAGCTTAACATGAAGGAACCTTAAATCTGGCTTTTAGGGTGTATTGAATACACTGTATTCCCATGTACCCCTTCTTCTCTTCATCCTCTTCCTCCTCATCCTCCATCATATGAAACTGCTAAGGCTGCCCTCGAAGTTCACCAGCTGGCCCTGCACCATAATTTTTTACACGGTCAGCTCTGCTGAATGTCAGCCATAATTTTTTACACACTCAGCCTGCTACATGTCAACCATAATTTTTTACACACTCAGCCTGCTGCATGTCAACCATAATTTTTAACACGTTCAGCTCTGCTGCATGTCACCCATAATTTTTAACACGGTCAGCTCTGCTGAATGTCACCCATAATTTTTTACACACTCAGCCTGCTGCATGTCAACCATAATTTTTAACACGTTCAGCTCTGCTGCATGTCAACCATAATTTTTAACACGTTCAGCTCTGCTGCATGTCAACACATAATTTTTAACACGTTCAGCTCTGCTGCATGTCACCCATAATTTTTTACACGGTCAGCTCAGCAGCAGCATGTCACCCCTATTGTTTTTGAGTATCAGCAGAAGGCCATCAATCCGAATTTTTCAAGGATGTGTCTGATGCACTCCTTTATGTGTAATAAATGGGGTATTGGAGTGCCTGTTCCTTGTAATTTTTGGCAGCCCTTTCACTTTGTTCATAGGCTTTATGAGTGTAGCAGATTAATACCACAATGTGAATGAGGCCCTCCTTTATGTGATATACCGGTTGTATCGGAGTGCCTCATCCGTGTAAATTTCTGCCAGTAAAGTAAATATATGTTTCCTAACAATATTTCCTCTAAAATAGATGTTGTCTTGGGTTTTTTTTTTGGGGGGGGGTAATTTTTGTCATTCCGTAAAAGTGGCGTAATAGTCGGACATCATCGTTAATAGCAGGTGTCCAAGATGCATCCAGACATCCTCCCCATGCTGTTCCCTAACCATTTCAGTGGTGTTTCCACCATTTTCTCACGTTTCCCTATCAACCAGACACCTTTACCTCTGCAGAGCAGGGGGTGCCTGGTCTTCTCCCATAGACTTCCATTATACTCAGGTGCTCGGCCGAGCACCACCTAGTGGGTGCTTGATCATCACTATTTATGATTATTATTCTGAGACATTCATTTGAGCTAAAATCGTAATGTTTGATCATAATTTAGCTATTGAGTGTTTCTGAACTGTCAGGAGTGAAGAGACAATGGCTACAGATGCCTGGGCAGCTTTGTGACAAAGACGAAATTCAGTGAGAAGGAACCGTCTGCATATACGGGCTCATGCACACAACTGTATATTCTGTCCACATTCATTTCAATGGAGCCGCATAAGATGCAGACAGCTGGTATGTCCATTCCACAGCTCCGCAAAAAAGATAGAACACGTCCTATTCTTGTCCATTTTACAGACAAGGATAAGACATTTCTACAGGAGGCAAAAAAAATTTCGCCATGCATACGGCCGGGATCCATGTTTTGCGGTCTGCAAAATGGATACGGTCATGTGCATGAGCCCTAAGGATGTAGACTGTAGAAGACAAAACTGTAATAATTTGTAGTAAAGGCCAATTGGAAAAAGCGTGTTTTAGCCCCAGAAAGGCAGAATGTAACTGAAATTAGCAGTATTACATTTTTGTTGTCATTTTGTTATATACCAAATATGTATTATGGACTGTGGATTCCATGTGTACAAGTTAAAAAAAACTTGAAAGTTACTAATAACCCAAATGTCTTAAAGGGGTTATCCAACACCCCAACACACGGGCATGAGGAGAGACACGAGTGAAGGGGAGCGGAGTAAGTATAATCTGCATGAGGGGGCCGGGCATGTTGGGGGGCATTATAGGGATTGGATAACCCCTTTAGCTATAACAACTTTAATACCTTCACACAACCGGATGTATTTTGTTTCCCGCAAAATGCAGATATTCTCTGTGTTACGGACAAATTTTTTATGGACCCATTGACTTCAATGGATCCATGGTCCACATTTGTGGCCAAGAATAGGACATGTTCTATCCTTTTCAGAACAGGCATACGGATGCGGAAAGCAAGTGGAGAACATATCCGTGTGCTTCCTGCATCCGTGTTTCCGTTCAGCAAAAGACAGAACATGTCCTATTCTTGGCTGCAAATGCAGACCACGGAACCACTGATGGCAATGAGTTTGCAAAAAATGCAGACATCACATGGATAGTATTGCGGATCGCAAAATACATATGGTCATGTGAATGTGCCCTGAAAGTGCAAATCATTCTATCTATTCGTGTGAGAATACATTTTTCACAAGACCTCAGTCAATATTTGAGGCCAATGTTTACAGTATAAAATATCCCATTCGACAAATAACATTTCTTTCAATATTTGCACACGTCACGTAATAAACAGTAAGAGGCTGAACTCTGTCCTGTCAGAGCATTAGACATAGCAGAAATAGAATCAGCTTCAGCTATTATCTTTGACATGTGTTCGGGTTTCTAAAGGGTTAATTAAATGCATGACTCATAAAATAGTCCTATAAATGGTTAATACTGAAAACAATCCTCTAGGGGGCGTACTCGAAGGAAAAATCAAAGAGTAACACTATTAAAAATCTTTTACAAATTTCATTAGCATTGATAAGTCTGACTCAAAAAAACCTCACAAGTCTTCAGACTGTAGAGCTGGAGCTTCTAAGACATTGGAGGAATTTATCAAGTCTTCCTCTGTATAATTCTAGCTTCAAAAGGCTTAGAGATTTTTTGGGCTTGTTTTTGCAAAAAATGTTGTATCTTTAAACCACTACAAACATCAGTTCTAAAAAGTGGGAGGGAAAGTGTGTGTGATTAGCCCGTCGTCCTGTCGTATCAACTATGACTTTTTAAAAAGTTCCAAAAATAGTCAAATCTTACTCCAGTGAAGGGGTGGTGCAGAAAGTGGAATAATAAGAAAGAAGTGTAAGGCCTCGTCCACATTGCTGTGTCAGTGACACGTCCATGACAAAAGCATACGTGTTTCATCCCTGAAGATGTCCGTGAAGGATCCGTGGTTGGTCCGTTTTTACCATCCGTGTGTCACCCGTAATTCACTGACGTTGCTCAGCTGAAAATTTATTTCCAAAGAACCTCTTATCAGTCTTCAGTGAAAAACGGACTCACCACGGATGCCATTCAAACCCTGCTGAATTTTAAACGCAGTATTTTAGAATCCCTTGTGTGAATGAGAGTAAGGACTCATGCACACGAACATGTGCGGTCAGTGCCCGTGCTGTGGACCGCAAATTGCGGTCCACAATGCACGGGCACTGACAGTGGAGCCACCGCATTCGGATCGCGGACTCATTCACTTGAATGGGGTCCGCGATCCACATCCCGCGGTCCGCACCGCAAAAAAGTAGTGCATGCACTACTTTTTTGCGGTGTGGAGGCACGGCCAGAAACACCACGGAAGCACACCGTAGTGCTTCTGTGGTGTTCCGATCTGTGCCTCCGTTCCGCATCTCTGGGACTGTGGACCCTTTGAAGTGAATGGGTCCACCATCCGTGATGCGGGGTGCACACGGCCAGTGCCTGTGTATTGCGGACCTGCAGTATGCGGGCCGCAATACGGCCACGGCCGGGCGATTCACATGATGGCTTTTACAGCAGAATTTTGACAGCCACGCTGAAATTCCACCAAAAACCTGCGTCCTTTCTGCCTGCTATACATCTCAATGGGTGGTAGCGCTGAGGATAAGGAAACTAGCGGCTTATAGCTGTGACTGCGTCGAGAAGGGCCATGTCTGCCGCAGCTCCACTATCCACAGTGATGCCTCCCTTTTGAAATAAATAGGAGACAGAAGTACATGGCTGCCGGCAGGTTTTTGGCAAAATTACTGTGCAGCTGTCCATACCAATATTACGCTGTGTCAGGCCTAATGCAGACAACCGTAGGCCTAATGCAGACATCCGTTCATGAGTGCAGGAGCGCACGGCGTCATTGGTTGCTATGACGCCGTATGCTTCGTACCGCCGCTGTATAGTAATACACAATAGCAACCAATGATGCCTTGCACTCCTGCACTCATCAGCAGGAGCACAGTCCAGGTTTTCACGGACCGTGCTCCACGGATGTCTGCATTAGGCCTTACCCGCATTAGCCCCATAGTCTTGAGAAGAGGGGGTAATGATTAACTTATTAACCCCACATGCTCACTGATAAGTGAATGAGGCTGAGCTGCAATATCAAGCACAGCCGCTATACAATGTACGGTGATGGTGCTGGTGAGCAGGGAGAAGGCTCGGTGCTACTGCAAGCACTGTTGCCTCCTCAAACATCTGATTGGCAGGGGTCCTGTGTGTCAGACCCCACAGATCAGATACTGATGACTTATACCAGGGCTGGCCAACATGCGGCTCTCCAGCTGTTGCAAAACTACAACTCCCAGCATGCCCAGTCTGCCTACAGCTATCATCCTACAGCAGGGCATGGTGGGAGTTGTAGTTTTACAACAGCTGGAGAGCCTCAGGTTGGGCATATGGATGTGGACAGCACACAGTATGCTCTCAGTATTTTTTGCTGACCCATAGAAATGAATGAAAAATGTGAAAAAGTGAAAAATGCGGATCGGAGCCCGCGAAAAATACTGTCGTGTGAAAGGGGCCTAAAACAGACACGTGGCAGGTTCTCTTTAAGATGTGAAAACCTTCCAACATGTTTCGTACAGAGCTTCCAAAATGGGGTTTCAGCAGGGTTCCCTGCATTCCTTCCTGGTAACAGCAGGCCTCTGTGTGAAAAAGCATTTCTGTTTCTGAATGTTCGTGCCTTGTCTGGATGTACACAGTTGGAATGAAAAACTCTTGAGTCCCCCAAAAAGGGGGAGGTAAGAGAGAAGGAGACTGCACACTGTGAGATGGGAAGGGGAGCAGAAAGACATCCATTTACTTCAGAGTGTGCAACATTAAAGGGGTTTTCCAAGGTTTTTAATATTGCCGACTCTTCCTCAGGATAGGTCAGATCAGATCGTATGAAGATATCAGCTGTATGAAGAGAAGGCACGCGCTCGCTGCTGCTATGTCTATGGCGGTCAGGAAGAGAGACAGGAGACGACACGTGCGCACGGCGTATGCCTTCTCTTCATACAGCTGATCAGTGAGGGTGCTGGGTGTCAGACCCTGCCGATCTGATATTGATGACCTGTCCTGAGCATGGGTCATCAATATTAAAAGCCTGGAAAACCCCTTTAGGGCCCATTCACACGGCTGTATGAACAGGTTTGCACCCATTCCGCAATTTTGCAGAACCGGTAAGGATCCATTCATTTCAATGGAGCCGCAGAAGATGCGGACAGCACACCGCGTGCTGTCTGCATCCGCAGTTCCATTCAGCGGCCCCGCAAAAAATATAAAGCATGTCTTATTCTTGTCCGCAATTGCAGACAAGTATAGGCATTTTCCATGAGAGTGGCGGCCATGTGTGGTCCCCAAATTGCAGAACGCACATGGGCCGGTATTCGTGTTTTGCCGATCTGCAATTTGCAGACTGCAAAACACATACGGCCGTCTGAATGAGCCCTTCAAATGATGATCCTTGCAAGATCCTTGCTTTTGAGCCAAAACAGTTTATTCCACAGATTATCACATGTAAAGCCTCATTCACATGTCCGCGTCCGTGCTTAAGGCCTCATGCACATGGCCATTGCCTGCAAACAGCGGGTCTGCAATACATGGGCACCGGCCGTGTGCACCCTGCATCACGGACGCGGACCCATTCACTTGAAACTATATAAATGTGGTATCGTTGTAATTGGACTGACCCGGATAATGAAGGTAACTGGTCAGTTTCACTGCATAGAAAACACTGTAAAAACAAAACCCATAAAACCGTTTTTTTTTTCTTAATAACTCCTCCCCATTTGAAATTTTTTCCAGCTTCCCACTACATAGTATGAAATAGTAAATGGTGCCATTAGAAAGTAGAACTTGTCCTGGGAAAACAAAAAGCCCTTATATGGTTATGTGAATGGAAAAATAAAAAAGTTATGGCTCTGGGAAGGGTGGGAATTAAAAATTAAAACAAAACAAAACAAAAAAACAGAAAATGGCCGGGGGCTGAAGGGGTTAACTCCCATTGACTGCGGCCGCCATAAAGCACACACCATGCAGACAATGCAAGAAGTAAATAGCTAGGATGTTTACAAAACATAATACACATTAGTTATTTTCCACATCCTTATTAAAACTAAACTGAAATATCTTTCCCTTCAGTCTGAGTTATTTTCGCTTAATTTGAATCAGATGCTGACGGTCAAGGTATCGTTCATTACAGAGCAATTTTCTATAATAAAACTAGTTGGTAAAATGTGTGGGTCCCATAAGCAGGAAAAATGAGACATTTAATTAATAACAAATGTGTCTTCTTTAGTATCCGATACATAATGAGCGCACATCCACATTCCTTTCTTGTGACTGTCCCTGCAAAGATGCTTTGGATGATTTTGTGGCATTGGGGGTGTGTGGATAATAATGGGCTTAATAAAATAAAAATGTCACATGGATCACATGGATGTCAGCTCCATTTAATGTTTATTCAAGTTGTTGGTGAGAGCCAGGAGACATCGGGGCACATTTATTAAGACAGCATTTTAGACGCCAGTCTTAATAAGCCCCATAGCTGGCGGTGGTTCCACTGAAGTTATGAAGAGGCGGCGGTCTCTACATTACTTTGGCATATCCTCCGCTAGTTTTAAATGTAAGACAGCTTCGTTGCTGTCTCACACTGAGGGTTCATGCACACGGCCGTTCACTTCCATGTGTCCACAATCAGGGAGATGCGGAGCGGAGGCACGGATCGGAACACCACGGAAGCACTACGGTCCGTTGAAGTAGTGTATGCGCTACATTTTTGCGGTGCGGGCCGTCGGATGCAGATCGTGGACCCAATTCAAATGAATGGGTCCACGATCCGAATGCGGCGGCCCCACAGTCAGTGCCCGTGCATTGTGAACCGCAAATTGTGGTCCACAGCACGGGCACTGAACGCACACGCTCCTGTGCATGAGCCTTAGATCTTTTTCTTCACCTAAAACAGGTATAGAAAATGGTAAATGAGATGGGCCTTCTGGCCTGCCCCCACCCACAACATGCCCACAATTTTAGATCTGTGCCTAAATTACACCTAATTTTGGCATATTTGAGATTGATAAATGACCCCCATCGGGTGTGTCACTCATGAGCTAAAAGTAAGTAGTTGCCAAGAACTAGTATCATAATCATTGCAGCCCAGGCCTTGAAAAGAGTCAAATCTACCTGAGAAGAGTCATGGTTATTCCTAATCTCCTGGTCTCTCCGGCCATCTGCTGATGATTGGCAGTTCTCTCCTAGAGAGAAAGGGAGAAAACTAGGTAGAAGACTGTCAGCCATCAGCAGGTGGGCAGGGAGAGCAGGAATTCATGAATAACCATGACTCTTCTCAGGTGGCCGTGACTCTTTTCCAGGCCTAGTCTGCAATGATTCTGATGTTGGTTCTCAGAAACCACTTACTTTTAACTTATAAATGACAGACCGCTGAAATCAACTCGCCTGTCTCTACTTTATTCTGCCCTTAGTATGGGCAGCATAAAGTTGATGACAGGTTCCCTTTAAAGTGGATTCATCATCAGACTATAATGTGTTATGTAAGGGAATGCTTACCTTGACTTGCCTCGCCCCTCTCGGTGGGATGTATGGCTGACTGTACAATCTGCATACAAAGCAGCCTGTCGATCACTGTGAGAAGAGTGGGGAAGATCTCCCTTAATCAATACACTGGATTCATAACTCTGAGACCAGTGTATTCTTTAATCACTTTTAGGCCAGGCACAGATGAGCAAGTTCAGTGCAAGCAACTTGTAGCATGTGTCAGAGGTCCCATTCTAATCTCTGCTCCTCTGACAGGATTACACGACAGTACAATGATTTATAATGCTGTGTTACCCAGAGAGTAGTATGACATTGCGGCACTCAGAAAATTCATGCAATTTGGATAATTTATTTACACATTTAGACAGAAAAGTCCATGATCCAGTTACAAAATTAATAAACTGTAAAAATTGGATAGCCACTCTCTCGCTGTTTGACCGGACGTTTCTGTCCATATGGACCTTCTTCAGGGGTCTAATGATTTGTAGCTGAGAGGTGTGGGAGCATGGAGGCTGGATCATGTTATACTGGATTATGCCTTACCCAGAGAGACCTAGAATCTACTGAATTACACAGACAGCATTATGTCAGTGCAATGCAATAAATTACAGGTCTAGGGACACACAGCATTATGAATCATCCTGTCAGAGGAGCAGAGGCCAGAATGGGAACTCACACAGGCACACGCACTGAGTTTCTCACATTAAAGGGGTATTCTCATCTTAGACAATGGGGCATATCGCTAGGATATGCCCCCATTGTCTTATAGGTGCGGGTCCCACCGCTGGGACCCGCACTTATATCCAGAACGGAGTGGGGAGCGCTGCACCTGGAGGACCCCGGGTTTCCAGGGGTTCGGCCACCACCAGGCGTAGCTCCCCGCTGCGCTCATAGAAATGAATGGGAGCGGCCACCGCTCCCATTAATTTCTATGGAGCTGACGGAAGTAGCCGAGCCAGTGCTCGGCTATTTTCAGCGGCCCCATAGAATTGAATGGAGGGCGGCTGCGCATGCGCAGTGCGCCCTCATTCAGTTCGGGGGCTCCATTCTGGATATAGCTGGGACCCGCACCTATAAGACAATGGGGGCATATCCTAGCGATATGCCCCCATTGTCTAAAATGAGAATAACCCTTTTAAACTCACCCATCAGTGTCTGGCCTTTCACTATAAATTTCACTATATTTTTGTGCCGTTTTGGCTATTCAGAGAGAGTATCTATCCCCACACTATCCTGCCATTAGATGTCTGATGCCAAATCCGCTTTAATGTGAGATGGGAAACACATAGGTAGAGATCTATTAAAGGGAACCTGTCATCAACTTTAGGTTGACCTCACTGAGGACAGCATAAAATAGTGACAGAAATGTTGGTGTGTCACTCATGAGCTAAAAGTAAGTGGTTGCCGAGAACCAGCATCATAATAATTTCAGCACAGGCCGTGAAAAGAGTCAAATCTACCTGAGAAGAGTCATGGTTATTCCTAATCTCCTGCTCTCCCGTCCGTCTGCTGATGATTGGCAGTTCTCTCCTAGATAGAAAGGGAGAAAACTAGGTAGAAGACTGTCAGCCATCAGCAGGTGGGCAGGGAGAGCAGGAATTCATCAATACCCATGACTCTTCTCAGGTAGCCGATGACTCTTTTCCAGGCCTAATCTGCAATGATTGTTATGTTGGTTCTCAGCAACCACTTACTGTTTACTTATAAATGACAGACCGCTGAAATTAACTCACCTGTCTCTACTTTATTCTGCCATTAGTATGGGCAGCATAAAGGTGATGACAGGTTCCCTTTAAGCAAAATGCACAAGCAATTTCTGTCATTAAAAAATGAAGTACCGGTACCTAGGTTTTATAGGGGGAAAATAAGAAAAAAATATTTTTCATTAGATCTTACATCAGATCAGCAATCAGACCCCCACTGTTAATCAGACCTCAAGTTCACAGCCCCAATCAGATCCCCAATGTTAATAAGACCCTCAATCAGAACTCAGATCACACCCCTAATGTTAATAAGACCCTCAATCAGAGCTCAGATCACACCCCTAATGTTAATAAGACCCTCAATCAGAGCTCAGATCACACCCCTAATGTTAATAAGACCCTCAATCAGAACACAGATCAGACCCCTAATGTGAATAAGAACCACCATTACGACCTCAGATCAGACCCCTATGTTAATCAGAGCTCAGAGCAGAAAAAAAAAATCAACTTACTTCTCCTGCTCCAGCCTCCACCGCTCCGGAGACCCAGTGCTCTTCCTGATCTTCCTTGGCCGCACGCTATGCTGTGACCGAGCGTGCCAGCGTCCTCATGCTGTGCACAGGTTACAGCACAACGTGCGGCCAAGGAAGATCAGGAAGCGGTGAGTACAGAGCCTGCACAGTATTTGCTGCTCCCCAGTCCTTCTGTACTAATGAGCACTTCCATAATGTAATTGCTCATTAATATTCATCCCATATTACACGTTTACATTTTCCCCCCACTTTGGGGGGGGGGGGCGAGTTTGTCTTAAAGGGTGAAAAATTCATGGCTGCAAACTTATGGGTTTTAAACACTTTTTGCACCTTCCTCGACAGTAGGAGATGTAAAACATTTTTTAAGCAAAACATTAGTGTACGGTATAACAGCCATGAGGTGACATATGTCTTGCCTGATTCTAACTAACTTTGAGGCAGTTCCTGTGCACCTGCCTCAGACCTGAATTTGACGTGCTTAGTCTGGAGTTTACTGGAAGTTCTTTTTAGATTGTTATGCCTGTAAATACCTTTAGTTTTTTTTTGTCACAGTGTTATGTGCAGTTGTTTACAGAATCTTGAATCCTAGTCCATTTGCTTTGTTTCGATGAATCCTGGTGTTTGTGGTTTCACGTTCTTATTATCGTCTGTATTCTAGTTGTGTTTGTTGCATGTTGAGCTTTCTGCTAGCAGTTTGGGTTTTGATTTTTCTACTTAGTTTTCTGTCATCTATTGCGGAGTTTATTATTCCGTATATGTTGCCTGACAATCTGATACATGCTTCGTATATCTTTTCTGGCAACTCTCCGTTTGTTACGTAATTCTGCTTTACTCAAGTCCTGAGGGTATCTGAGTACTAAGAGCCATACTTAGGACTGGGGAAAGGCAACTAATACAGGTAAAATCAGGTTCTGCAGTCCAACAATGAACTGGCAAATTGACAATAAGAAAGAAGAAACTGTCTCGTCAGTTGCTGGGAATTTACCGTTCCATGTGCACCATTTTGAAATATTTTGAGCAGCTGCCACCATTACAGATATACAGCTATGTAATTTCTGCATCCAAGTAACAAACTGCTGAGGAGGACCAGACTGGCAGTGCCAGAGGCAGAATTGAACTGGTAAGAAGCCCCCCCCCCACAAATCTTGGCATCTTGAACAACCTCTTTAATTATGAAGTACACACATTTTATGACATCTCATAATTACATTTAACATTTCTTTCTTTCTTGGCCAGTAATCTAATTTTTATTCAGACAGCCTGGTTATCATGGACAGACCAGGGCTTGCCCAGTTCCCCATACAAATTAGACTATAGCCCCATGGTGTGGCTGGCCTCATGCGGCCAAGCCATGCCCATCTGCAAGCATTGGCCTTATGAGTTTACCGCAAACTCGTGTGCCCATTGGTTGCTGCGGGTGGGTGTTGCTTGGACCGCCTATGGCCAGCTGTACCGTGAGGCCGTATCCGTAGAGACTGTTCATGCGGAGATTTTTTAAGGGCCATAGTTGCTCACTTTACAGGCCGTGGACCTTCTTGCAGCTAAGCTGCAAGCAAGCAGTCGCTGTGGCTTCAAGTGGCAATTGTCTTTCCAACGAGCCAAGAAGGGACACATATCTTCTTGGTGTGGTCCCAGCTTTTAACCACTGGGCTCCATGGGAACAATAGGAGGCAGAACACATGGAGCTGCCAGCGGAATTTTAGCATTGCATCCATGCCAAAATTCCAGGGGCACAATCCCCCACACCTCAATGAGCTCTAAAACATGAAGATTGATGTTGTGCTTTCATGTTTAAAACAGTAATGCAAAAAGTGTAAAATTACAATGTGTCCATATGGAAGTATAGTACCTGAATGTCCAAATGCTCCTGTTACCCAAGCTGCAGAGCCCGACTGAATTACTGCAGAAGTGCGGCTGTGATTGACAGATATATTACTGGGAAATGGCCTTAGATGTTTGACAAATGTCATGCAATTTATATACAGTATACATATTTGGCATAATAGTAACCATAGCAACAATATATTAGCGTTAAAGAGGTTTTCCCGGAGTAGAATATTGATGAACTATACTCAGGATAAGTCACGAATATCCGATCAGCCGTTTGAAGAGGCAGCGATGCTCCGGTGAGAACTGTGGCCACTTTACAGCTTACCAAGCACAGCGCAATACATTGTATAGTGACTGTGCTTGGAATTGCAGCCCAGGCCCATTTACTTGAAAGGGACTGAGCTGCACGTAGGTCATGTGATCGATGAACGTAACTTCACTGGCCTGGGAGGAGGCCGCCAAACATGACATAGCACTGCGGCCTCTTCAAACAGCTGATCAGCAGGGAAGCCGGGAGTCGGACCCCCACTAATCAGATATTGATGACCTATACTGAGGACAGATCATCAATATTCTACTCCTGGAAAACTCCTTTAACATCTCATTTATAGCGACTCGTGACTGACCATATAAACAACATTGGAACTGCATTTCACCCCAAAACTATAAGTAATATCAGTTGGATGCTAACTTACTGTATTCCAAAATAGTCAATATAGAAAAAAGTAACTCATTTTGCAAAAATCAAGACTTCATCCATCTTCCTCAACCTAAAAATAATATCACTATGCAGGAAAGCAGGAATAACAAAGTGTACAGTACATACAGTGCCTTGCGAAAGTATTCGGCCCCCTGGAACTTTTCAACCTTTTGCCACATTTCAGGCTTCAAACAAAAAGATATAACATTTTACATTTTTGGTGAAGAATCAACAACAAGTGGGTCACAATTGTGAAGTGGAACGAAATTTATTGGATCATTTAAACTTTTTTTGTAATAATAAAACTGAAAAGTTGGGCATGCAAAATTATTCGGCCCATTTATTTTCATTTCAGAAAACTCCCTCCAGAAGTTGATTGAGGATCTCTGAATGATCCAATGTTGTCCTAAATGACTGATGAAGATAAATAGAATCCACCTGTGTGTAATCAAGTCTCTGTATAAATGTACCTGCTCTGTGATAGTCTCAGGGTTCTGCATCATGAAGACCAAGGAACACACCAGGAAGGTCCGTGATACTGTTGTGGAGAAGTTTAAAGCCGGATTTGGATACCAAAAGATTTCCCAAGCTTTAAACATCCCAAGGAGCACTGTGCAAGCGATCATATTGAAATGGAAGGAGTATTAGACCACTGCAAATCTACCAAGACCCGGCCGTCCCTCTAAACTTTCATCTCAAACAAGGAGAAGACTGATCAGAGATGCAGCCAAGAGGCCCATGATCACTCTGGATGAACTGCAGAGATCTACAGCTGAGGTGGGAGAGTCTGTCCATAGGACAACAATCAGTCCACACTTCACAAATCTGGCCTTTATGGAAGAGTGGCAAGAAGAAAGCCATTTCTCAAAGATATCCATAAAAAGTCTTGTTTACAGTTTGCCACAAGCCACCTGGGAGACACACCAAACATGTGGAAGAAGGTGCTCTGGTCAGATGAAACCAAAATCCAACTTTTTGGAAACAATGTAAAACGATATGTTTGGCGTCAAGGCTGTGGAGTCGGAGTCGTGGAGTCGGAGTCACCATTTTGGTGGAGTCGGAGTCGGTATAAAATGGACCGACTCCGACTCCTAAAATATATAATGAATTAGTACATTTAGTTCAGTGCTGAATATATTTTTATAAGAATTTGTGAAAATGATGAAATGTCCTATAAATGTCTGTTCTATTCCTGATCTAAGGATTTAGGCTTTTAGTTGAGATGACTGTGTACTGCCCTTTATGTCCAGTGCAGGTTCTCTCTGTATGCTTTATGTTTCCTCTGAGCTCATGTTTGGAGAGGTTAGCTGCTCTCATTGCTTCTATCTGCTGATGTAAAACACCTAGGGCCCTTATGTATGAAAACTGTCTAGGTGTAGAAGTTTCTTTGTTGCCGATAGCAACCAATCAGAGCTCCCCTTTCATTTCATATAGTGCTCTGGAGAAATGAAAGGGGAGCTCTGATTGGTTGCTATGGGCAACAAAAAGACCTAGACAGTTTTCATACATCAGGCCCAGAGGCGTAGCTACTGGGGGGAGAGGGGGGCAGGGGAGGCGATGCTCTGGGCCCAATACCTCTGGGGGGGCCCAGCAGGGATGGCCTTAGTACAATCAGGCGAATACAAGTGAGCGCTTCCATTATGGAGTCTGATGGGGGCACATTAAGCCAATCTGAGGTCTGATGGGGGCACATTCTGATGATCTGAGGTCTGATGGGGGCACATTCTGCTGATCTGACGTCTAATGGGGGTACATTCTGCTGATCTGAGGTCTGATGGGGGCACATTAAGCCGATCTGAGGTCTGATGGGGGCACATTAAGCCGATCTGAGGTCTGATGGGGGCACATTAAGCTGATCTGAGGTCTGATGGGGCAGATTAAGCCAATCTGAGGTCTGATGGGGGCAGATTCTGCTGATCTGAGGTCTGATGGGGGCACATTAAGTCTATCTGAGGTCTGATGGGGGCAGATTAAGCCAATCTGAGGTCTGATGGGGGAACATTCTACTGATCTGAGGTCTGATGGGGGAACATTCTATTGATCTGAGGTCTGATGGGGGTACATTCTGCTGATCTGAGGTCTGATGGGGGCACATTCTGCTGATCTGAGGTCTGATGAGGGCACATTCTGCTGATCTGAGGTCTGATGGGGGCACATTCTGCTGATCTGAGGTCTGATGGGGGCACAATACGCTGATCTGAGGTCTGATGGGGGCACAATACGCTGATCTGAGGTCTGATGGGGGCAAGGGACTGTTAGTTTAGTGATGTAAAAGCTGGGGACAGATTTCCTTTAACATAGGAGTCCCCTTTTTTACTCCTATTAATCCTATATTTTACTGCATTATGTGGTAGAGTATTTAGAGTAGGGTATGTAGAAAGTCTATTGTACTGTACTTAACAGCATAGATGATCCAGCAGTTTATACAGTCATCTTGCTAATACAGTATTATAACCACAACTTAGTAGTATGTGCCTGTGAAGTTGGAAACGTGCGTTTGGGAAGCCAATAAGTGGGGGCCCACTCAAGTATGTTTCGCCCCCCCCCCCATGTGCTGAACCTCTAGCTACGCCTCTGATTAGGCCTTAAGTGAGCTGTACCTAGAGAAGCCTGATAGATTACAAACTGTTTTTGTCATGACTTATCTGTACTATTGATTTTATGCAAATTTGTTTAAAGTTATCACTTAAACATGCTCCATGTATGAGGGAGTAGGAGTTGGAGTCGGAGTTGGGAGTCGAAGTCGGGGTGAGGGGAAATTGAAGAGTCAGAGTCGGAGTTGGAGTCGGGGCTTTGGCTTACCGACTCCACAGCCCTGTTTGGCGTAAAAGCAACACAGCTCATCACCCTGAACACATCATCCCCACTGTCAAACATGGTGGTGGCAGCATCATGGTTTGGGCCTGCTTTTCATCAGCAGGGACAGGGAAGATGGCTAAAATTGATGGGAAGATGGATGGAGCCAAATACAGGACCATTCTGGATGAAAATCTGTTGGAGTCTGCAAAAGGCCTGAGACTAGGACGGAGATTTATCTTCCAACAAGACAATGATCCCAAACATAAAGCAAAATCTACAATGGAATGGTTCAAAAATAAACGTATCCAGGTCTTAGAATGGCCAAGTCAAAGTCCAGACCTGAATCTAATTGAGAATATGTGGAAAGAGCTGAAAACTGCTGTTCACAAATGCTCTCCATCCAACCTCAAAGAGCTCGAGCTGTTTTGCAAGGAAGAATGGGCAAGAATTTCAGTCTCTAGATGTGCAAAACTGATAGAGACATACCCCAAGCGACTTGCAGCTGTAATCGCAGCAAAAGGTGGCGCAACAAAGTATTAATGCAAGGGGGCCGAATAGTTTTGCACGCCGCACTTTTCAGTTTTATTATTACAAAAAAAGTTTAAATGATCCAATAAATTTCGTTCCACTTCACAATTGTAATCTACTTTTTAAAATTTAAAATATTGTATCTTTTTGTTTGAAGCCTCAAATGTGGCAAAAGGTTGAAAAGTTCCAGGGGGCCGAATACTTTCATATTACATAAAAATCACAACCGCCAGTTGTAGAAGATATACATCTGATGTGGTGCATCTAGAAAAGTTGCGTATGTGTATATTTTTAGTCTCTGGCTGGTTTTTGTAAATGTTAGTTTTCCTTTTAGGCAAGAATGCTGTGTGGACAAGCTTTTCCTGGTGTAATGCAAGACAAATCCTGTCCTATGTGGCTCTCCCTCCCCTCTCACAGCATGTGTCTCACATTAGCAGAGGCAGATGCGCTGCAGCTGCATCCCCCCCCCCCCACACACACACACTATTTCTCATAATAATTTTCTACTGGACAGATATTTTCCTGAGGTGGAGCAAGCAGGTTAAGTCATGTGGCAAGGACTTCTTAAAAAAAAAAGCACGCAAATTGAACTGGTTACAAAGTGTTAATATAAGTTGTGCGTAAACAAAACCGTTTGTTAAAGGAAATCTGTCACCAGGATAATCACTATTGAAGTAAAGTCTAATAGCACTTAGTACCTTATTTCCAGATGTGCCTTTGTTACAGCAATAGATGTTTTTTATCCTCTGAAAATCCAGTTTATTTGGTATGCAAATTAGCCAGTAAGGTGCCCGGAGGCACGTCACTCTTGCAGGAAGGAGCCCAGGCACACCCTCATACTGGGAGCAGGGAAAAGGGGGGCGGAGTTATGGCTTGAATGTGATGTAGGAGGGGTGGATGGAAACATTGTGCAGGAGGCGTGTCTGGGCTCCTTCCTGCAAGAGTGATGCCCCTCTGGGCACCTTACTTTTAATTATTTTTCACTTTTCAGTCATTAGATTGCTATTCTCATAGGCCCCAATGCACTTGCATTAGAACCTATGCGAATATTGCTAGTTTCCTATGGAGCCCTATTATAGGCAAGGGCTCCATAGGAAATACTATGCAACTCCTGCCATTCACAAAGACAAGGGCTGCTCCGGCTTCTACGATCACCGCATGATTGACCATGGCATCTGAGGGGTTAAATGTCCGCGATCGGCATTGTTGCCGGTAGAGGACATCAGCTGTGGGTGTCTGCTATAAGAAACAGCAGGCCACCCGCGGCTATGGCGCCCGCTCTGCTCAGGAGCAGGTGCCATCTTTAAAGACCCGACCAGAGCCGTACTAGTACGGCGCTGGTCAGGAAAGGGTTAAAGTCATTAACAGCCAAGTGACTACAGGGTCCCCTCCTCCTCACTGGTGGCAGTGGCAGCTTCTCATTGGAGCCCCAGCAGTGTAAACTCGGGGCTCCAATTGGTTACCATGGCAGCCAGGATCCTACTGAAGCCCTGGCTGCCATGGTAAGCTCCCTGCTGCTGTGTACCCAAAGCACAGGGCAACAGGGGTAGTGTGAAGTCCTATTCACCCTAATAGAGCTCTATTAGGGTGCTTAGGACAAGGGATTAAAAGATCCCAGGATCTAGCCCCTTCAAGGGCCTAATAGTTAGTAAATTAAAATTAAAAAAACAAAAAAACACCAAAATATTAAGTTTAAATCCCCCCTTTCCTAATTATATATATAAAATATATTAAAAATGAATAAATAAACATATTACTAGAGATGAGTGAATCTTCGCTTTGGC
The DNA here is from genome assembly GCA_900303285.1 of Rhinella marina. Taxonomy (NCBI): domain Eukaryota; kingdom Metazoa; phylum Chordata; class Amphibia; order Anura; family Bufonidae; genus Rhinella; species Rhinella marina. Next base: position 269,450 of record ONZH01004157.1, read on the forward strand.
AAATAATCGACAAATTTATTACAAGATTCATTCTTAATACAAATTTATTCGGTCGAAGTTGCATAAAAAAAAAATCATTGTTCTACGAACATTCCTGCACAAATTACAAACATAAAGTCTAACCGTTGTTAAAAGTACGCTACTGAACTGAATACGTAAGCATTAGCGTACAAAGTGCGTATGAATCCTTAGCATACTATTGTCTCGCAATTGCATCATACGCACGCACGACGCTAGGCTTCGGCGTACAATCCTCAGAGGCAGTCCATATGAGCTAGTAAAGTAAGGTGCTCACTGCTAGCTATCCGGATAAGTGCATAATTTACCAAAAACACCATACAATAAGTGCATAATAGGACACATTGCAGTACCTGAAAAAGAATACACACAATGGGCTAAGCTGCTTGAACGTTGCTGAACCTGTAAAATCATTATTGCTAAAATACTGCAAAAACAATTATGCAAACATTTTAGTGCAATCAATTTCACATTTGCAAACATAATAGGCTCAGATATACATTTGAGTCTCATTTCTTGGCTGCTTGGCATAAAACACTGGAACACAGTCCAAAATTCAATTGTATTCCACGTGAGGTAATTTAGTAATCCAAACAGGTAAAGTGTAACCCACATAAATAATATAAAATAGCAGCAAATAGAGAACCCTTTTTGCAAAGGGGTCTCCCAAATAACCTGAGAAGTGAGGAAAAAGGAAAATAGGCACGCTTAGGCGCAACTGGGAATTTTCTGCAGAATGGGGGGAGTCCTGACAAGCCATGGCCATCTGGGTGAGAGTCAAACAGGGGGCAATAAAAACAAGATGTGAAACGTGCCAACTAGCTCTCACCCGTCAGGTGCAGTTCATGTTGTGGCTCCCATAGGTTCATACCATGAGGTGTCCTTTAAGTCAGCCAGACAGAGACAGCCTGAAGTCTTCCTCGCTGCTACTGCTGCTAAAGGACATAAGAGGACGCTTCTGCCTCCTGTAGTCCAGGCTGGCTGCCATTGTTGAGCTCCACTGCCCTCTGCTGCTTGAATTTGGACTTGACCGGGTGGTCACACTGGTGAGCGCTGCTGTCACTTGAGCCTTCACCTTTCCGGATCCTCCTGCCGGGACAGCAGAGGTAAGGATTTCTGGCTGCAGCAGTTCAAGCAAGGCTGCAACCAAGGAAGAACCACCAGTTACCCGGGCTGCTGCTGATGCCATTTTCCACGGTAGCTGGTACTGGATCACTGTGGGCTGGAAAGTGAAAGATGAGGTAGTCAGCTGACCCAGGTGAAAGGACTGTGTTGGTTACAATCCAGGGATCAGAGGCTCCGGCTGTGGTTTCTCTCTGAAATGGAGGGTGCCATCTGCTGTCTCTTGTAGGCAGCGCACGTGTCCTGCTGCTGGATCATCCGGGATGCCATGGGGGTATATGCGACCTGATCCTCCACGTATAGGCTGTGATGGGCTTGGGGCCGGTAAGGCTGTTTAACAGACCTGCGGCAGACAAAGTACTCCTCCCCGTCCTTGTCGTCTGCGAGGAAGCTACTGCCTCTCTTCAACGAAAACCAGATGACGGTTCCTTTGCGCCGTTCCAGCGTAGGGTCTTCTGGCCTCGGATGGTCAAGCACTTGGATTACCCAGTCCTCCACCACTTTATTATAATCCCATAGGGTCTGGGCGTGGGCTGTCACTGATGAAGGCACGATGGGATTCTGCCGCATGGAAGGTGTTCTTCCCCTGGACCGGCACGGCGGACACCTCTGGTGCCCGTGCGATTCTCAGGGTCACTTGTGCCACTCTGATCTCTTCGGGCCCCTCCGGTGGTTCGGGGTCACTACCCCACACCATCTCTCCCCACTTTGGACGTAGTTGGTGCACCATGCTGTCTTGTTCACCGCTGGCTTGAACTGGAGAGGAGGGCGGAGTAATGAGGGTGGAGTCTTCACTCCCTATATTTGCAAACAGAAAGTTCCCAGTGGGCCAGGCTGGTTTTTCCCGCTTCTGAGGGGGGGCGTATCTTCAATTTCCCGCTCTTGAGGGGGCGTATCATCATTTCCCTGCTTCAGGGGGCGGGGTGCAAGAAGAATGCGTACGTAGCATTAGCGTACAAAATTTTGATAACATTTAATATTCGTACGAAGCGAATCTGAAAAAATCCGGATTTGCTTCAGAGTAGGAAATTAGGAGGATTCGTAACGAATATACGCCGCGGCAAATAGATTCACTCATCTCTATATATTACATATCGTCACGTCTGAAAAGTCCAAACTATTAAAATATAAAAAAAATCTCCTATGCATTGAACGCCGTAACAGCAAAAAAAATTAATAAAAAAGCGCGATTCGCCATTTTTTAGTCATCTTATCCCCCCAAAAAATAGGACAGTTCTATTATGGTCCGGACGTTTCATAAAATGCAGAATGCACACAGCTTTTTTGGTGTTTTATTTATTTTGCGTGGTATCGAATCGGGTCGGTGACCATTTTGGTGGAGTTGGAGTTGGAGTCGGTATGAAATGGTACATTTAGTTCAGTGCAGTATGTGCTGAATATATTTTCATAAGAATTTGGGAACATGATGAAATGTCCTATAATGCTTTTAGTTGAGATAAATGTGTGCTGCCCTTTATGTAGACGCTCAGTAGTGAAGCTCCACCGCTACAGATCAGAGGAAAAAGGCACTGGGAAGGAATGGCTGCACTCATCTCAGATCTACTAGAGAAAACAGGATTAAGGGGGTTTTCTCACTAGTTAGAAAGATTAGCTTTCTACATAAAGGGGCAGTTAAAAGAAAACATTTTCTAAATACAGTGGTCAGTAGATTTTACTTTAGTCATGAACTATAGACAATTCAGCAGGTCTCTCACTGTACACAGGTTTCTATGGTAACCTGCAGACCAGAAAGACTGTTATCTGATTGGCTGAGAGCAGGAGTGACCTCAGTAAGCAAAATGGGTTGAGGACTGAGAAGGATGGCTTTACCTGTAATTGTGTTAGGCCCCTTTCACACCTGTGGCGCGGGGCTCCGGCAGGCTGCACGTGTGGGGCCGAAACTGCGCTCCAGCCCCGTTCACTATAAAGGGGTCGGGCCGTGGATCCGGCCGCAGCACGGCAACCCCTGCTGAGAGGCAGCCAGAATGAAAATACAACAGAACAGCCTGCCATTGCCCCACGCCGCAGGTGTGAAAGTAGCCTTAGAGATCACAACCTCCTGCTCTGTCAGAGTAAGTTAATATATGCTAATAACTGCTGGAGACCTCCCCCGCCACGGCCTGAGGAGACATAGTGAGTGCAAACTGCCTGTCAGCCAGTGAATCAATGTGCTGAGAAAACCCTTTAAAGGCAAGTACTTCTTAGTATATCTAAACTTTCAATAAACTGTGCATAAATCACTTGTCCAGTGCATCTTCTCTCTGTATGCTTTATGTTTTAGTTTGCTTTTCCTCTGAGCTCATGTTTGGAGAGGTTAGCTGCTCTGATGGCTTCTATATGCTGCTGATGCAAAACACCTAGGGCCTTTAGTATGAAAACTGTCTAGGTGTAGAAGCTTCTTTGTTGCCCATAGAAACCAATTAGAGCTCCCCTTTCATTTCATATAGTGCTCTGGAGAAATGAAAGGGGAGCTCTGATTGGTTGCTATGGGCAACAAAGAAAGTCTTAGACCTAGACAGTTTTCATACATCAGGCCCTTAGTGAGCTGTATCCAAAGAAGCCTGATACTGAAAGTTCAGAGTAAAGATATCTAGTAAAACATATATTACAAACTCTTTTTGTCATGACATATCTGTACTATTCATTTATGCAAAGTTTGTTTAAAGTTATCACTTAAACATGCGCCATGTATGAGGGAGTTGGATTGGGAGTCGGAGTCGGGAGTCGGAGTCAGGGGAAATTGAGGAGTCGGAGTCTTTGGCTTACCGACTCCACAGCCCTGGTGAAAGGTTTATGGTCTTTAAACTGATGTGATCTTAGAGACCTGGTGCCCCTTCCCCCCTTAGGCCTCGTTCGCATATACGTATATTTTCACACACCACGGTCTATGAAGACCTGGCTTGCTGTCCTCCTGAGTGCAGGAGTGCACGGCGTCACTGGTTGCTATGACTCCATGCGCTTTGTGCAGCCTCTGCAGTACAGCAATACACTGGTAAAGATCATAGGAGTCTATTACTGTACTGCAGCGACTGCACGAAGCGCACGGTGTCATAGCAACCAATGACGCTGTGCGCTCTTGCACTCAGGAGGACGGCAAGCCAGGTCTTCATGGACCGTGGTCCGTGAAAATTTACGTATATGTGAACAAGGCCTTAGTCTATAGCAAACGCTTTAGATCTCGTAGTGTGCCATACATCAATGAGAGAAACTTAAAGCCAGGATGGACAGAAGTGATGTGAAGTAACTTGTCCTCCTGTGTGATTAGAACAGGTTTTGTGTGTACTAACAGGACGGCGGCCATTTTATTTCTCCTAATGATTGCTTCATAGACAAAACTAGCCATTATAACTAATGAAGGGTATTTGGGAATATATTTTGGATAAAGTAATATTTAAGTATTTTCATTTTCTTAATTCCGGGAGAATCCCTTTAAGTACTATAAGTGCCAAAAGTGAGATGTAGTGGTTATGTCTTTTTTAGTAATATTTAATAAAAGTTATATTTTAATAGGGGTATTCAAATTCGTTCTGTGATAATACTAGAAACCTCTAGCGAATGATAACAGGGATAATTCTTGAAAAATAAACCTACTTTAATATTTCTGTATTGTGCTTATACGGCATAGATGACACGAGTAGATCTGACCCTGTAGTATAATGAGTAATGGAGTCGCTTATGTTTAGCTTACATGATACAGTAATGCAGACATATGACATTGTCTGTGGATATAGCCCCCAGATGAGTCTGCCCACACACGCTGCTCGCTCCCCTTCCTTCCTGCTGAAGAGTGTTGTAAAAGTAAGAGCGGAAACACACGCTGGTGGGAGACAAGAGGTGGGGGAGAAGAGCGGTCATTGTTACTGTATGTGATGTCACCCGTCATGTGTGCTTCATTTACACAACAGACAAACGCGTCATTTAGATACTGCAGGAACTTGTGAAATAGTGGATTACAGCACAGAAGCTGGATGCTTGTGAAGCTTCAGGGTTTAGCTCAATGGGCTTTCACTCTTATCATTTTCATTCCTAGTTACATCTAAGAGAGTTCATACCACTATTATTTTCCATTCTTCTGATCCATCTGAGATCCTGCATGCAGTACTTTTTTTTCATCTAAAACACGGATCTCAGATGGAAATGGCTGAAACGGATGCCAAATGTGCATAACTGATGCACAGGATCCTTTTTTTTTACAGGGTCCTGTTTTTTTTGTCTGTTCTTCTGACGGATCAGAAGAACTGAAAAATAGCCGTGATGTGAACTCTATTAGACTACTTTCACATCTGTATTGTGCTGTTCGGTTTGAGATCCGACACGGGGTCTCAAAACCGCAGAAAAATGCTTCAGTTTTGTCCCCATTGTCAATGGAAAGTAAACTGAACAAACCGGAACGGAGTGCATAAGAATGGATTTCGTTCCAGTTTGTTGCGTTCCCATACCGGACACAAAACCGCTGCAAGCGCCGCTTCTGTCCGCTTCCGTGCAGCCATTCCACAAATTATAGAACATGTCCTTTTCTTGTCCATTTTGCAGACAAGAATAGGCATTTCTACAAGTTGCAGCATGCACACGGCCGGAATCCATATTTTGTGGATCCGTGGTTTGCGGACTGCAAAATACACTTGGCACACTTGGTTAAGCGTTCATGTGTCCTGAAAGGGGTCATGGGGAAAAGTCACTGCCAAACCCTTCTTCCTGGGGACAAAAGCATCACACAGTTGAAATCCAACAGACTGATCTTAATCTCCACCAACATCAGCTGTCAGGGAAGAGTTGGGAGGCCCCCATAAACATGAGATGGTCAGCAGGTCCAGCCAACATTGATCTAATGTGTATGGCCACCTTTAAGGCTGTTTCTTTGCTTAGCCAACTCTCCTGTCCTGCTCCTTTTGACTGTAACCTGTCCAAAAGGGGACACATATACAGTACAGACCAAAAGTTTGGACACACCTCATTCAAAGAGTTTTCTGTACTTTCATGACTATGAAAATTGTAGATTCACACTGAAGGCATCAAAACCATGAATTAACACATGTGGAATTATATACTTAACAAAAAAGTGTGAAACAACTGAAAATATGTCTTATATTCTAGGTTCTTCAAAGTAGCCACATTTTGCTTTGATTACTGCTTTGCACACTCTTGGCATTCTCTTGATGAGCTTCAAGAGGTAGTCACCTGAAATGGTTTTCACTTCACAGGTGTGCCCTGTCAGGTTTAATAAGTGGGATTTCTTGCCTATAAATGAGGTTGGGACCATGAGTTGTGTTGGGCAGAAGTCAGGTGGATACACAGCTCATAGTCCTACTGAATAGACTGTTAGAATTTGTATTATGGCAAGAAAAAAGCAGCTAAGTAAAGAAAAACGAGTGGCCATCATTACTTTAAGAAATGAAGGTCAGTCAGTCCGAAAAATTGGGAAAACTTTGAAAGTGTCCCCAAGTGCAGTCGCAAAAAACCATCAAGCGCTAGAAAGAAACTGGCTCACATGAGGACTGCCCCAGGAAAGGAAGACCAAGAGTCACCTCTGCTGCGGAGGATAAGTTCATCCGAGTCACCAGCCTCAGAAATCGCAGGTTAACAGCAGCTCAGATTAGAGACCAGGTCAATGCCACACAGAGTTCTAGCAGCAGACACATCTCTACAACAACTGTTAAGAGGAGACTGTGTGCAGCAGGCCTTCATGGTAAAATAGCTGCTAGGAAATCACTGCTAAGGACAGGCAACAAGCAGAAGAGACTTGTTTGGGCTAAAGAACACAAGGAATGGACATTAGACCAGTGGAAATCTGTGCTTTGGTCTGATGAGTCCAAACTTGAGACCTTTGGTTCCAACCACCGTGTGTTTGTGTGACGCAAAAAAGGTGAACGGATGGACTCTACATGCCTGGTTCCTACCGTGAAGCATGGAGGAGGAGGTGTGGGGGTGCTTTGCTGGTGACACTGTTGGGGATTTATTTAAAATTGAAGGCATACTGAACCAGCATGGATACCACAGCATCTTACAGCGGCATGCTATTCCATCCGGTTTGCATTTAGTTGGACCATCATTTATTTACCAACAGGACAATGACCCCAAACACACCTCCAGGCTGTGTAAGGGCTATTTGACCAAGAAGGAGAGTGATGGGGTGCTACGCCAGATGACCTGGCCTCCACAGTCACTAGACCTGAACCCAATCGAGATGGTTTGGGGTGAGCTGGACCAACAAGTGCTAAGCATTTCTGGGAACTCCTTCAAGACCATTTCAGGTGACTACCTCTTGAAGCTCATCAAGAGAATGGAAGAGTTTGCAAAGCAGTAATCAAAGTAAAAGGTGGCTACTTTGAAGAACCTAGAATATAAGACATATTTTCAGTTGTTTCACACTTTTTTGTTAAGTATATAATTCCACATGTGTTAATTCATAGTTTTGATGCCTTCAGTGTGAATCTACAATTTTCATAGTCATGAAAATACAGAAAACTCTTTGAATGAGAAGGTGTGTCCAAACTTTTGGTCTGTACTGTATATTATACAATAGTTTTAAGGGGTTGTCCAGCCTTTACTATGTGGTGGTGTATCTTCAGAATAGTCCATCACTAGCTGATTGGCAATGATCCAACATCCTGCACCCTCGCCAGGCTGCTGTTCAGGTGAAGCTCCTTCCTGGAAGATGGTGCCACAACTGCAGAGCAATGTCACCCTTGTAGAGGGGACTGGGGAGAGCTCGTTGATACAGCTCTGCTTCCACTGACTTTAAAGGGGTTTTCCAGGAATGAAAATATGTAAATATTACTTTAAATAAATACATTCCCAAATACCTTTCATCAGTTATAATGGCTCGTTTTCTCTGGGCAGCAATCATTAGGCGAAATAAAATGGCCACCGTCCTATTAGTACACACCAAACCTGTCCTAATCACACAGGAGGACAAGTTACTTCACAACACTGAACTAAAGAGCTGCCTTATCCTCTCTGCTCTGCTTGTCAGGGGTTATGATCCTGAATACTGTTTAATATGATCTTCAGCTGAATCTCTGAAGGAACGGAGTTCATGAGGAGACATGAAGTACAGAGAGGAGGTGGGGGGCGGGGCTGTGTCCTGCTGTGTGATTAGGACAGGTTTTGTGTGTAGTAATAGGATGGCAGCCATTTTATTTCTCCTAATGATTGCTCCCCAGACAAAACGAGGCATTATAACTAATGGAAGGTATTTAGGAATATATTTCTAATAAAGTAATATTTAGGTATTTTCATTTTCTTAATTCCTGGAGAACCCCTTTAATGAGAGCGGCAGCGCTGTAGTAATGATTGACTACAAGATTGACATTGCTGTATTGTTGTGGCGCCATTTGATCAGCTAGTGATGGTTTATTTTAAGGATAGTAAAGGCTGGAGACAACCCCTTTAATTACTGACCAAGATAAAGAGACCAAAGAAAGAGCTTCCTCCTGTAATGACTGATATGTCCTACTTCAGAGAATATCTGATTGCAGACATCTTGTTTAATCCACTTTAGTCCTCATGGCATTAAAAATTCACATTCTCCACCGATTAAACGTGATCCATTAGAAGTAAAAGGGGTTATAATAATCTGTGTAAATGACACCATATCATCTGAACAGGGAGCTGAGTAATTTCCCATCAATTACAGCACAGGATTTCCAGTAATGCCTGCTTTACTAGCTGGTAACCAGAGATACAGCCTGCGCCTGTGCTATGTCCTGCATTGGGGAGCAAATATCACTGGGACAAAGCAGAAAGATTTCTCACCAATTTACAGCTCTGCGTTATATAACAAGCCGCGTCTGTGTTTGTCACATTACCTGAAACTTTATTCGCTTCATGCACAAAAGTGTCAACCAGCAGCTCGGTGCAATGCCTGGAAGGAATCATATTTAATAGCCTGTCAGGATGATGAGATCATTATACTCTTATTATACGATGCCCAGTTCTTCTCTCTTCAGAAAGGGGGGCCCCAAATTAAAATCAAAATTGGCCCCTCCCTTCCTGGTGCTGATATTATCGTTGCTGTGAGAACTGTGTGATCTTATACATTCTCTAGCAAATCTCCAGGAAAGCCAATTTGATAAAATAATCATTAAAGGGATTATCCAAAGTCTAAAACATGCCCTCAATGCCTGGCCCCTCATATAGATCATACTTACCAAACTCTCCTGCACGTGCATCGTCCCTGATCCCCGTACGGCCCTCGCTGCATCTCCCTAGGGCCGGTAGGGAGACTCGTCCCCGTCGCAGCTTGCTATTCGCAGCTCCCCCCCAACGCTAGATATTTTGTTCTGCGCGAGGGGGAGATGCAGTGGCCAGGCAGGGTGCCGGGGAGCGGGGTAAGTATAATCTATATGAGGGGCCTGGGCATTGGGGGGCATGTGTTAGACTTTGGATAACCCCTTTAAGAGACACATTGGCCTATATTTACTAAGATGTCAGCACCAAATATCTGTCCAAAAACGGCACAATTTGGTGGATCACAGATAGCGGCCGCGTGCGTTCCACATTTTGCGGACCGCACATGGCTGGCACTATGACACTGTGAGGTACAGGGCTGGTTCTAGCTTTGTTAGAAAGAGATTGTCATGTATTATGTGATGTCTGATTTTCATTTTTTACATTAATCACGGGATAACCACTTTAAAGAGGTTTTGCCATCACATACAATGGGGGCATATCGCTAGGATATGCCCCCATTGTCTGATAAGTGCGGGTCCCACCTCTGGGACCTGTACCTACACGGAGAACGGAGTGGGGAAAGTCGTGGAGGGCGCACTGTGCATGCACAGCCGCCTTGCATTCATTTCTATGGGGCCCCCTCATATAGCCTAGCACTGGCTCGGCTATTTCCGTCAGCCCCATAGAAATGAATGGGAGCGGGGGCCACACATGCGTGGTGGGCTCCCATTCACTTGTATGGGAGCAGCGCTTGGTGGTGGACGGACCCCGGGTTTCCCGGGGTTCTCTAGGCACAACTCTCCCCGCTCCGTTCTCGTTGTAGGTGCAGCTCCCAGAGGTGGGACCTGCACCTATCAGACAATGGGGGCATATCCTAGCGATATGCCCCCATTGTCTGAGCTGGGAAAACCCCTTTAAAGGGAACCTGTCATCATCTTTATGCTACCCATACTAACAGCAGAATAAAGTAGAGACAGGTGAGTTGACTTCAGCGGTCTGTCATTTATAAGTTAAAAGTAAGTGGTTGGCGAGAACCAACATCACAAACATTGCAGATTAGGCCTAGAAAAGAGTCAAATCTTCATGAGAAGAGTCATGGTTATTGATGAATTCCTGCTCTCCCCGCCCACCTGATGATGACTGACAGTCATCAGCAGATGGGTGGGGAGAGCAGGAGATTAGGAATAACCAGGACTCTTCTCAAGAGTCTTGACTCTTTTCAAGGCCTGGGCTGCAATGTTTGTGATGTTGGTTCTCAGCAACCACTTACTTTTAGCTCAAGAGAGACACACCACTAAAATCAGCATTTCTGTCACTATTTTATGCTGCCCTCAGTACAGTCAGCATAAAGTTGATGACAGGTTCCCTTTAAGCTTGCGACACTGCTCCAAGTTGCGGCACATGCGCAGAGGCTCCACTTCTGTAAGCTGTGCAGCGACTGTTCATATATAGAGAAAATTCCAGCATCTAATTCCAATAAAACTGTAAAGATTTAGGTTATTATATCCAGTAAAGGATCCAGTACTAATACACGATACAATAGCCCCTTCAAACAGCTGATTTGGGGGGTGTCGGGAGTCGGACCACCACTGATCTAATATTGACGACCTATCCTGGGGATAGAGTAACAATATTTGAGTCCAGGAAAACCTCTTTAGTATATGATCCTAGGTTCACTAAAGGTAATCCTTTGTTCTCAGTAATTACAGGGAGATCATTTTAAATGGGTGAGTCACGTGCTATTTAAAGTGCAGGGAGTGCATGTTTCTTCCTGTCAGGCTTTCTACACGCGGGTTCCATTGTATTTCCATCGTCAAGTTGTACCAAACATCTTCTAAAATCCGAGCAGCGTCTAAGAATAGAAATATGGTCTTTCCACTATACCCACTCTGCTTGTACGGCTGAGCCCAATAACAGAACAACACAAGCCTTGTTTTTAGATAGATTATAGAGATTTCAAAAGGTTTCGGATCTAAAGTACGTAAGAAGGAAGATGGGTCCCATGTCTATGTATAGAGATCAGAGGTTATCCACCCAAAAGTGTTAGCAAATGTAGTCACAGCAGTAACAGCAATGAGGATTTATTTAGTCTAGTCCCACACTAGAGCTAAAATCTTCTGGCAGAGGAACAGCCTGCCGGAGTTCACCATATCTGGCATAGCCGGATACTGCCTTTCCCCGTCAGAGCCCATTGACTATAATGGGACCCAGCATTGTTTCTGGCATTAGTTTCGGTGTTTAGCGGGAAAAAAAAAAAAACGTTGCAAGCAATGGTTTTTGTCCTGCCAAGTCCCGCCACTAAAGCCTAATTCACATTTCCGTGGAGCACGGTCCGTGAAATCCCGGATCGGGCTCCTTCTGAGGACGGGAGCGCACGGCGTCATTGGTTGCTATGATGCCGTGCGCTTCCTGAGGCCGCCGCTGTACAGTGATACACTCGTATCACTGTACAGCAGCGGCCTCAGGAAGCGCACGGTGTCATAGCAACCAATGACGCCGTGCGCTCCCGTCCTCAGAAGGAGCACGGATCGGGACTTCACGGATCGTCCCGGACTGTGTTCCACGGAAATGTGAATTAGGCTTAATGCCGGAAACAGGCCGGATTCCCACCTGGTCCCATTATAGTCAATGGGGTTTGGCGGTGCTCTGGAACCACACGGCTATGCTGGATACAATGAACTCCGGCAGGCTGTTCCTCTGATGGGAGATTTTAACACTGGTGTGGAACTATCCTTACTTACATTTTTTTCAAACTTGACAAAAGGCCGCCATATTGAGTGTCACTTAACTAAATTAGCCTCTTAGCAACTGATGGTAAAAAGTCCCACGGTGACAATATACAAAATATATCATTTTTTGCCACATGCATGCTACTTTTTATTTTGATGGAACCTAATGGCCGCTGGATGCACCTATTTTATGTAGTAAACAGCTGTAGATTATAATTTGGGTGATTTAGGTACCCACCTGGGGCCCAAGGCCCCATGGCCGGCCTAAGGCCCCATTCACACGACCGTATGAATGGGGCCGTATCTATCTGCAAAATTGCGGGAATAGTTGCGGCCCCATTCACCTCTATGGGGCCGGGAGCTTTTGAAGCATGTCCTATACTTGTCCGTGCGCATGGACAAGTATAGGCATTTTCAATGGGGCCGCACGGCTGTGTGTTCCGAGTGCTGCGGAACACACGCCGGGCGGCCCCCGTATATTTGCGGGTCCACAGTAATACGGGCCCGCAAATATACGGTCGTGTGAATGGGGCCTAAATCACCTAAACCAGACCTCATGCACACGACACAGTTTCGCAATTCACAATTTTGTGCGGACCCATTGACTTCAGCGGGTCAACGGTCTGCATTTTGCAGACAAGCATAGGACATGTTCTTTTTGTAGAAAGGACACACGGATGCAGAAAGCACATGGTTGTTCAGTGAGCTTTCCACATCTGTGTGTCCGTTCTGCCAAAAGACAGAATACGTCCGCAAAATGCGGACCTCGGACCCACTGAAAACAATGGGTCCGCAAACAAAATGCAGACGGCACACGGATCACATCCGCATTTTGCAGATCCAAGGTTGTGTGCCTGAGGCCTAAGACAGACGCCCAGCAGATTTGGCTGCTATTGATGTGTGGCTGCACAAAGCAGCTGGGAGTGCGAATGAGTCGGAACTCCATCTCCATACAGCATTAAAACACATCAAAGTCAGTTATTTGCAAAGTCGTGTGAGACTTCATTGAATAACTTCGATAGTTGATTTTTAATGTGGAAAACCAGTTTAAAACTTGGGACCGAACTCGGCTTCAGTCCTGATTACTCCTTACTTAACTATCTGAATGGTTTCTACCTGTATATTAGACCATAACTTTATTATTTGGTGCAATTTGGACCTTAAAATATCTATAATCTGATGATTTATGTGCCAATATTTAAATAGATATGGAAATGGTCCCCTGGTAAAACACTGATGTCTCCATGCCGCTGAGTCTCCCTGAGCTTGGTCCAGTGGTGTTCCATCTGCCACCCTTGCCTGTTATTCCAGGTCTTACTGTCATGTCCTATTTAATAAAGTGTTCTGTTTTGTCTCTGGCCTGTTGTCTGTCTCTATATAAGATGTTCTGGGGTCCGTATGACCCTTGGAACATGACATAGACTCGGCCTAAAAGTTGTCAAAATTGTCTTTTATTTAGCAGGTTTAAAAGTGAAATAGTTTCTTATCTTCAAATATGTGAAGATCTCTAGCACAGATATACACGAGTCATCTGGGTTCTGTCTCGTGGTTTTACAGGCAGGAAGATGGCAGATCTTATCAACACGTTTATTGTGTATGTATTTCCAGATGGCTCCTCAATGCCTGGCCTCGGTATCTACACAACGTAATGTAGACAGAAATGCATCACAGTGTTGGCAAATTATGACCGAACACAAGGGGCCATCTCTTCCCCACGTGACCTTGGCTTCTTCTTCAGGTCCTGCCTATAACATTGCTATAGGGCACCTACACCCTTACCTTGGCACTGGGTGCATTATTGGGCTTGCTTATTATTTCTCCATGGTGGGATCTACATTTGTTTTATCATCTTGTCTATGTTGGTTTATATGGATGGCCATTGATTGTTATAGGCCATGTGGACGTCCCATGACCTTATTGTTAGTTGGGAAGTGCACTTATTATCTGGCTAAAGGTGCATTTACACGCTCCGAAGTGAAGCTGACTGTTGGGAAACAAACGTTCCTTCCCGACAGTCAACTGCTCATTAAGTGGAGGTGAAGAGCTGCATTTACATGTAACGATCACCTCCACAGTATGAGGAAGAGCGATGGCTGCTACTGTTCGTCCCCATACAAGATGATTTAGGCGTCCGCACCTGGTGAATGAGCGTCATCGGGTGATCTGCGGCACCTGTAGACGAGCAGATTATCAGGACTGAGCGTTAGTTCCCGATATTAGCCTGATATTCGGGTCGTGTAAATCCACCCTTAGTCTTTTTTAAATGTTTTTATCATTCAAGGGAATCTGTCACCACAATTCTGGACTATTATTTCTTGTAGTACATGAATAATCCTACAGATCAGGAGTCCAGATGACTATTTTTTTATTTTCCTACTGCTCCCTATATAGTGATCTGGAATCCTTATCCGCAGTACAATTACTTGTACTTAATACTTCAGACTCGTGGTGACAGATTCCCTTTAAGTGTTTCGAAATCTCATTGTTTAAAGGGAATGTGTCATCAGAAAATGACAGTGACATTGTTTCATTTCCATTTTTCTGTTAAACATATTTTTTCTTAGAACTTTTGGTGATATTTTTAATTTTACAATGTCACTGTCTATATTTGAAAAAAATGTATATAATCCTGCAATTTGTACACTGGCCACTAGGCCTAAAATAAGTTAAAGGGGTTGTCCAGTTTTCCCATATTGATGATCTATCCTTAGGATAGGTCATCAATATCAGATCGGAGAAGGTCTGACTTCTGGCACCCCCACAGGCAGCAATTTGAAGAGAGCCCGGCACTTATACGAGCGCTGGGATCTCTTCACTGTTTACCTGCACATTGACGACATTGCAGTGATACTGAGCTGTAACTACAGCTGCTGTGCCCCATTCACTTATATAGGATGGAGCAGTTGTAGTTACACTGCACCGCTGCTGCAATTATGTTGATGGTGTGAAGGTAACGGCGATTGCACAAGTGTCACGGGATTCAGACCCCCGCTGATCTGACACTGATGACCTGTCCTGAGGAAGATGTACATGAAGTAAGCAACTACATGAGCATGTCTGTAAAAAATCATAGTAATCCCGGAAAAGCTCTTTAGAGGCAGATTTTTCTGCAGCTTTTTGAGCCAAAGCCAGAAATGAATTTGAAAGGAATTGGAAATATAAAGGAAGGACTTCTACTTCTCCTTCTGGATGGTTCCACTAATGGCTTTTGTTAAAAAACCTGCTGGAAAATCTGCCTCAAAACCTCCTCCAAAAATCTTTGTGTGAACCTACCCTTAAAGGGTTTGTCCAGCCATTAATATTAATATATATGATCGATGGGGTCCGACACCCAGCACCCCTGCCAATCAGCTGTTCGAAGAGGAGGCATCTTGGAAGTGCAGTGTAATACAAGTAGTTGCTCCATTTAAGTGAGTGGCGCTATAATTACACTACACCACCACTTCACAGGAGACGAGGCACAGTGTGAAGACCAAGAACCGGTGCTTGCATGGACCGCCACTTCCTCGTCTCATGGTTGATCAGCGGGGGTGCCGGGTGTCAGACCCCCGCCAATCAGATACTGATGACCTATCCTTAAGATAGGTCATCAATATTAACAGCTGGACAACCCCTTTAATCTGCTCTTAAACTGAAAAGAAGCTCCTCTACTAAAATATCCAGTGAAGGCCAAAACTGACATCACTGACTTATTGGTACATCTGTTTCCCCTGCTTGCTCACATACTATTCACGGTAAAATGGTCAAAACCCCATTAACAGATCAGCTCAATGATGGACAGCCAATTTGGCTCAATACTAACCCATTAATAATGAGTTACTCGATTGGGATCACAGCAAATATTCTGCCATTCCCTCCTGGGTATTGCATCCTTGCCTTTTCTCTGCTGTAGGGCTCTAGAGAGACAATCAGTAACATATGAGGGAAAGAATACATCATATCGGAAGCATTAGTAATGAGATGAAGTCTGTCCGTCACTGAGACCTAATCTTTGAGGGTTTTTTGACTTTTAACTATTTTGGAGTTTGTGATTTTGAGTTGAAATAATAAGGGCCATGTTTTAGAATCTGCGGCCAATATAGGACCAGAAAATAGTATCTATCAGATGGCAGTTTAATGTAATAAGTAGGTTTCACGTTGCCTTTGAATCTAGTGATCGTACCACATAAGTAAATCTATACTATAATCAAGTACTGTTCTGCACCGGTAATTAAAAGATGGCAACCATGTCATATATCCTGCCAAAATCATAGTACAAGACTCTGCTGCAGTCATCCCCTCTTCAGCTGTTGAGTCCCCTTGTGTAGCCTTAGTGTAATAAGGGAGGGGTTCATAATGGGGTTACCCCCTTCATTCCCTCCACAAGCTGAAAATGCCATATAGAAAGATGTTTCCAAAGTACCCTGGACACTAAGTACATCACTTTGCAATCATTCATCACCCTAACCCCTTATACCAGGGGACAACCCTATTTGGTAAGGAGCCAAGCCTCTATAGTGGCTGTCCAAAATGTTGATATTGATGGCCTATGGTTCAGGATAGGTCATCAGTATCTGATCACTGGTGGTCTGACTATCTGCACCCCCACCCATCAGCTGTTTGCAGTGTCCATGGCACTCTGGTGAGCACTGTGGCTTCTTCCTAGGCCTCTGACTTCACATTCATAGTCACATGGCCTAGATGAAACTCAGTCCCATTCAACTGAATGGGGCTGAGCGCAATACCAAGAATAGCCACTATACAATGGACGGCGCTGTGCTTGGTGAGCTGCAAGGAGGTAAATTGATCAGTTGGGGTGCCAGATGTCAGATCTCTGCCGATCTATTATTGATGACTTATCTTCGAGATGTGTGTATATATATATATCGTATTAAACATACAGAAACTCATTTAAAGGATGCAATAATGTTGGGTCATGTGGATAACAACTGTATTAGTCTTCACCTCTCGGCCTTGTTTCTTGCAGTACTATTTATAGTATAAGCCCTATCATCTTATCGATCTCCAGCTATCTATCATCTATCAATCTCTAAGCAAAGTAAATTGTTAATGGAGCAATCATCAGAGGGAATAAAATGGCTGCCATCCTATTAGTATAGACTAAACCTGTCCTAACCACACAGCAGGACAAGTTACTTTACCACACTGAAGTAAAGAGCTGCCTCATCCTCCTCTCTGCTCTGCTTGTCAGGGATTATGATCCTGAATACAGATGATAAAATTAATCTCTGTAGAAATGGAGTCTATGAGGAGACATGAAGTACAAAGAGGAGGGGGATGTGGCTGATGAGCAGCAGCTCTTGTATGCAGTCTCCATAACCACAGTCTGTCATGTCTCCTCATGAACTCCATTCCTACAGAGATTCAGCTGATGATCTTATCAGCTGTATTCAGGATCATAATCCCTGACAAGCAGAGCAGAGAGGAGGATGAGGCAGCTCTTTAGCTCATCTGAGGTGGTCAAATGTCCATGGCGGCTATGTGCCTTATCTGCTCTGGAGCGGCAGCCATCTTTAAAGAGATGGCTTGCGCTGTACATATATGGTACATGTCGTTAAGTGGTTAATATGGAAGGGCTAAAACATGAGAGCACATGGAAAGTTCACACCTACTGATATCAGTGACCGCACCAGTAAATGTACTGTTTATTCAAATGCTGCTTGTAAATATAGATAAGTTCCATGTGGAACATGTGGTATGCAGACAGGAAGCAAAGGAGGTCCATGTCTGCAGTCCTTGTATGAAAGAAGCTTAGAAGTGAGGTGGAGGTAGCAGCTTCACCTGGGACACATAAAAAAGCATTGAAAAATAACACATGATGGGGGAGAACCTTCAAGGACCACATTTAAAACTTATGTTAGCAAATGTAGGGACTGCATGTTCTTAGTTATTAAAAGGGGTTGTCCAACCCTTTACAAGTGATGGCATATCCTCGAGCACCAGAGCTACTGCAGGTCAGCTAATCAGTGGGGTGAAGAGTGTTGGACAGATCATATAGAGACCTATCCTGAGGATAAGCCATCACTTGTAAAGGGTTGGACAAAACCTTTAAGCCCTATGTATATCCAATAAAAAGCAACAGGTTTGATTTCAACAATTTTATGTTGTTTCTTACAGACAGCAATATTCATATGTAAGAGTAAGTATCCCATCTCAAAAACACCACATATCACGTGTGAGAACTGGAAATGTCATACCAGAAGACTTTAGACTTCATCTAATGTCGATTTAATGTCAGGCTCTTGAATACCTTGGTGGTTGATGTGCAGCGTAAATACCGCTCCAATATTAGTCACTGTATGGTAAACTAAATTTACATTAATCAAAAGTAAATAGGCCACCTTAACAAAATAGGGGAGTAGATATAAAGAGAGTGCATGGGGTGTGGTGGATACAGCTGGATGAAGGATCAAGCTCTGAAGGATGGGCTTGGGGGGTCATATTAGAGCATGTGATAGGCCACCCTAAAACTGTGGATGTTGTAAATTAACCTAATTAATTGGGATATGGCATTCCAGAGAACTGGTGCTGCTCAATAGAAGTTCTGGAGACAGGAGTGAGAGATTTGGTGGATGTTAGTCTTAAATCATTTGCAGAGCTTTGAGCATGGCTAGGATGGTAGACCGAGATGAGGGAGTAGATGTAGGAGGTACAGAACTGTGGAGAGCTTTGTGGGTGGGTGTGAGAAGTATAACTGAATTCTATACTGTCTGGTTACCCAACCAGTGCAGTGACTGGCACAGGGTGGAGGCATCGGAGTAATGGTTAGACAGATAGATGAACCTGGCTGCTGCGTTCAGAATAGATCGGAGAGGGGAGAGTTTCGTGAGGGGAGGACCAGTTAGTTATGAGTTACAGTAATCAAGACGGGAAAAGATCAGGGCAACAATGAGAATTTTTGTTGTTTCCACAGTAAGAAATAGATGGATTCTAGAGATGTTTTTGAGGTGCAGGCGGCATGAAGGGGCAAGAGATTGAATATAGGGGGTGAAGGAAAGATCAGTCCCAAACACAACATCAAGACAGCAGGTGCACTGCCGAGGCATGATGGTAGTGCCACACACTGAGAGGGAGATATCAGGAGTAAGTAGGTTAGTAGATGGAGAAAACACAAGTAGTTCAGTTTTTGAAAGATTCAGTTTCAGACAGAGAGAGAACATCATGTTAGAGACGATGGACAGTCACTGGTGTTCGGAAGTATGTCAGGGGTGAGGTCTTGGGATGAAGTGTGTAGTTGGGGGTCATCAGCATAGAGATGGTACTGAAAACCAAATTCACTGATTGTGTGGTCAATAAGGGCTGAGAAAATAGGAGAGGACCCAGGACCGAACCCTGAGGGACCCCAACAGCAAGAAGGATAGGAGTGGAAGTACAGCCAGATAATGATACACTGAAAGAGTAGCCAGAGAGATAGGAAGAAAACCGAGAGAGAACAGTGTCCTTAAAAACAATAGATTGAAACATGATGAGGAGGAGATGGTGGTCTACAGTGTTAAATGTTGTAGAGAGATCTGGAAGAATAAGTAGAGAGTAGTCACCGTTGCACTTAGCTGTCAGTAGGTCATTTTTCACTTTGGTGAGGGCAGTTTCTGTAGAGTATAGAGAGCGGGAATCAGATCGTAAGGGGTAAAGGAGTGAGTTATCAGAGAGTTAGTGGATGAGGTGAGAAAAGACCAAGTGCTCCAGGTGTTTAGAGATGAATGGGAGATCAGAGACAGGTCCATAGTTAGTTGTACAGGGTCAAGAGATATTTTTTCAGTATCGGGGTCATGACCGAATGTTTGAAAGAAGAAGGGAAGATTCCAGAAGAGAGGTTGCAAACTTTACTTTGGTGGGTAGTGAGAGCAGGGGGGGGAGATACTGGAGGAGGTGTGAGGGAATAGGGGCAGTAGTGCAGGAAGTAGGTCAAGAAGGAGAGAGGAGCCTCAAGATTTCTTCTGTGACTGGGTCAAATTCAGAAAAAGAACCAAGGGAGTTGTGGGAGGGAAAGGGATCGATGATGCTTGTAGACGTCCTTGTTTGTATCATCTTATTACACAGGCCGATGCAAGTGTGGGAGAAATGATCGCTACCACAGTCCTTCCTCCCTCATTCAGCTCTATTGATTATCGGGTGCACATCCCCCATTACACTGGGAGATATGCTGGTGATAATCAGGCATTGGCCATCCTCATGAAAGATGTACCGTAAATCAGCCGACAAGTTGGGGAATTTATACTTCAATTTATTCTATCTTTTCTTTCCACTGCAGCGCAAAGGTTGAAATCTGCAACAAATCTACCATTTCAGCACAGTAATCTGCAGCCGGCAGGTTTTCATGCGCTGTGTTTGAATATACCCATAGGGGACTTTCACATCTAGGTTTCTAGTGACATTTTTCTGCACCTTTGCCTTTTTGCGGGGGGTACCAACTCCAGATGTTGGTTGAAGGTACGCGGCAGTACACACACGTGCTATTTTGCTATGACGTTTTTGTTAATAAGGTGCAGTTTTTTTCTCTTTCTTGCTTCTTTTCAAAAACACAGCTGCTGGGGCTCTAACATTTTTTTCCGGCAATTTTGCATCTCCTAACCTATAGGAGAAAAAAACACCACAGAGAAAACACCAGTGATAGCACTCTGGGGAAGATTTATCAAGACCAGCATTTTCAGTGCCGGTTTTGATATCCACTACGCCGCCAGATGTGCTTAATTTATGATGAGGCGCATACTTTATCGCAAATTAAAGGGATTCTCTAAGATTTTGATATTGATGGCCTCCATTAACTTTATGAAGAGGCTAAGGCGCTCTATGAGCACTTAGGACTCTTCCTAGGCAATGCTTGGTATGTTGTGAGGAGGCCGTGACTTTTTCAAACAATACCAAAATCACAGTATTATCTGAACCACATCAGGAGATACAGCTGTTAGAATTCAAGTCAGGAGTGTAGGTGGGGAAACCTGATTTTACTTTCACTGCCATCCCGATTTCTGACAGCGATATCATCCACTGTAGTGGAGAATGCTACAATTGCTTGCAATACTGCGATTCTGGTACTGTTTGAAAGCTAGCTGACACAGGCTCTCAAACCACAGCACAACGCTTCAGTTTTGTCTCCGTTCATTGTCAATGTAGAGTAAACAGAACAAATCGGAACAAAGTGCACCAAAATGTATTCCGTTCCAGTTTGTTGCATTCCCATGCCAGACACAATTTTTTTTTTTTGTGTGTGGCATGGGAAACCAAACAAGCCGGATCTGGCACCAAAAACCATGTAAAAGTCAATGGTTCCGGATCCACTTTTTTCACCTCTCATTGACTTACGATGGTTTTAGTGCTGGATCCGGTTCCTTCATTTTTGATATAATACAACCAGATACGTTCTGAACGGATGCAGCCAGCTTGTATTATTATAACGGAAGCGTTGTGCTGCGGTTTTGAGATCCCATGCCGGATCTCAAAACCCGACAGCAAAATCCCTGATGTGAAAGTAGCCTTAGGGCTCATGCACACGAACGTATTTTCTTTCCGTGTCTGTTCTGTGTTTTTTTGCGGACCGTATGAGGAACCATTCATTTCAATGGGTCTACAAAAAAACGGAAGGTACTCCATGTGCATTTCATTTCTGTATGTCCGTCCCTTTAAAAAAATAGAACATGTCCTATTATTGTTCACATTATAGACAAGGATAGTACTGTTCTATTAGGGGCCAGCTGTTCCGTTCCACAAAATACGGAATGCACACGGATGTCCGTATTTTCTGCGGATCTGTTTTTTCATACGGTCATGTGCATGAGGCCTTATACTGGAAAAGAGGTGATAAATCTCCCCCACTGTGTGAAAAAAACTCCAGAAAAAAACACAAAAAGCATCAAGACACTTGCACTTATTCTAGGGTGACCAGACGTCCTCTTTTTCCCGGACATGTCCTACTTTTGGGACCTAAAAAAATGTGCGGGGGGTGACATCAGCGAACTGACATGAGCGAACTGACGTCACCAAAGGTCCTTTTGCAGGGGAAAGAAGAAAGAAGACACCGGCTATGCGAACAAGCGGAAAAGGTGAGGGTTTTTTTTATTATTTTTAACCCCTAAAGGCCATTTTAACTATTATTTTCTGTTATAACCATGTTGTAACGGAAAATAATAAAGGGAAGTTCGGGTCCCCATTCCCTGGGGTATATGTAATGATCCCCCCCACCCCTAAAAAAAAGGTGTCCTCCTTTTAGGAAACTCAAATCTGGTCACCCTAACTTATTCTGGCATTTACTTTTTTAAATTTTTCCACAAAATGAAGACTTTGAAGCCCTCACTGAAAGTCCTGCACTGTTCTTGCTGTATATGTAACCTATATATCATTCATACCGTTGGGAGGCTGAGGGCGAGTAATGGCAGCCACAGGGGCTCTGCACTGACACGGACCCCTCAGCCCCTGGCCCAGGGCTTGCAGTGAGACGCTATGGACTTTCCTGTCACATCCCCCCACGCTTTCTCGCCCCGCCCCCGCAGTGACGTAAGCCGCGCCTCTAGGTGTGGTCGCGGGCGCGCTGCTCGCTCCCGGGCGCCGTCCTTCCTCAGTGTGCCCGCCCGCCCGCCCGCCCGCTATACAGGAGGCTCAGTCAGGGAGAAGGACCTCGTCTCGTCTCTTCCAAGTAAGTTTTTATGATGACGTTTACACGGTGCGGTCCGTAAAGTCCGCGGTAGAACTTGTGGCAGACGTGACTAGTGAGATAAGTAATGGGGGAAGAGATTCGGGTGGTCCCGTGTATGGGGAGACCCCGAGGACGGCCATATGTGTCCTGTAGTGAGGTTGGAGCTATACAGATTTGCTCTCTGGGCGACAAGTTTAGGAAAACGGCGCAAATATGTCTCCGCTAAACATAAACCGTCTGGTGCTGTGGAGTGAAGTATGGTTTTTGGCATTCAGAGACCTAATTCACACAGCTGAGAATTTGCTTCTTGCGTTTTCTGGGGGCTGATCCTGTTCACGTGTCCGCCTGCAGTCTATCAGTGCTGGCAGCAAGGACAGGGAAATAATGGAGACCATTGGAAGTCAGTGTCACAAGTGTGAACAGAGCCTGAACATCCTGGACATGTTGTGTTCACACTTCAGTTTTACCTTCTGTCGGAGTAAAGTATTTCCCGACCTCTACCTCCAGAGAATTGCACTTTATGGGTATGTGGGCTATAGGACCGCCATACTGTGTGGTGTGTTATCATTACTGCGTGCCACATGACAGTCTCTACACGACCTTTATGTATATGATGGGAACTTAAGAGGAGTGAAAGGGTTTCTGTCATCAGAATTTAGCCTACAAAACCGAGTGTCATTTGCAAATCGCAAATGACACCTGATGACAGAAAGCCTTCTTTTATAGAAATCTGCACAGTACTTTTTGTTAAAATAGCGTTTTTATAATATGCTAATTAGGCCCCCTAGGTGCAGTAGGCGTGAACCCTGCACCTAGGAGCGGCCGTAATAACGCCCCTTACCCCTCCTCCCTTGGGTTGATTGACAGGGACGGGCATCCATCTCTTTCGTCTCCCGGCCCTGTACGATCGCGAACTCCCGCGCCTGCGCATTGCGATAAGCACGCGCGTTGAGAGCCGGCGGCCGCCCGGGTCCCGGCTTCATCAATGCGCATGCGCGGATTGCTTATCGCAATGCGCAGGCGCGGGAGTTCGCGATCGTACAGGGCCGGGAGACGAAAGAGATGGATGCCCGTCCCTGTCAATCAACCCAAGGGAGGAGGGGTAAGGGGCGTTATTACGGCCGCTCCTAGGTGCAGGGTTCACGCCTACTGCACCTAGGGGGCCTAATTAGCATATTATAAAAACGCTATTTTAACAAAAAGTACTGTGCAGATTTCTATAAAAGAAGGCTTTCTGTCATCAGGTGTCATTTGCGATTTGCAAATGACACTCGGTTTTGTAGGCTAAATTCTGATGACAGAAACCCTTTAAAGGGATTGTCTGAGATGTTAAAGCTACATTCACGCTTGTGTTGGTAATTTCATTATTGGGATCCGGCAGAGGATTAATCTGTTACGTTAGGATGCGGTTGTGTGATGTCAAAACGGAAAAAAAGCAGATCATCGCTAAATTCTTTGGAATTCAGTGGGTGACTGATCCGTTTTTTTTAGGCTCCATGTTTCTGACCGGAGCAGCTTGCGGCGGTTTTGTGTCGGGTCACATAACAGAATGCTGCCGGAACAGAAGACATCCTGATAGATCCAGAACGGATCTCTGCCCATTCAGAATGCATGAGGACTAAACGGAAAAGTTTTTTCCCGGTATTGAGATCCTCTGCCGGAGCTCCGTACCGTATTAGAATGTATTGGCTCCTATGAGCCGAAGTTATTACTTCGAGAAGTCTCGCGTTATAACTTCATAAATTAATTTCTACTGTAAAAAAACATTTCCTGAACTCAGGTTCAGTGCCACGTGGTACCACAGAACCGAACCCGAGTTTGGGAAAGGATTTTTTACAGTACAAATTGTTATGTGAAGTAATAACTTCGGCTCATCAGAGCCAATACATTCTAATACTGTACGGCGCGCTTACTCCGTACCGTGTTCTTACGAAGTTTTATGTGAATGGACTTTGGCGGTTTCATCCTAAGTCGATTTGCTCATCCTTACACATGACTATTTGTATTTTGTCGTCCAATCTGTGAAATACGGATACCGCTTGTGTTGCATCTACATTTTTGGCGGACCCGTTGACTTCAGTGGGTCTGTGGTGCACGGTTTCCGGCCAAGTATAGGACATGAAGAAAGGGATATGCAGCGCTCCTCTGAGCATGGATACAACACTTACGTGTTTCGAAATTATCTTGGTCGTAGCGTATGGTATCCATGTTGATGATTTAAAACTAGGTATAGTGGATTTGGCGCTGGTCACAGGAGTGCTGGATATTCCCTTTCTTCATGTTTGTAGCTTTCCAGCGCCGCGGCCCTTCCGGAGAAGTCGTCATTATCACACCGGCAGGGGCCCGATTTCCGGCACCCCCATCAATAAGCAGTTCCTTGGCCATGTGATGTCACATTCATTGGTCACATGACCTAGGCGCAGGGCAATCCCATTAAAGTGAATGGGGCTGAGCTGCAATACCAAGCACAGCCACTTATCAGTGGAAGGCGCTGTGCTTGATAAGGCGAGGAGGCCATGCCACTCACCACAGCCCCTATAAACAGCTTGTCGTCGGGGGTGCCAGGCTTTAGATGCCCACCGATCACATGTGGGTGACCTACCCTGAGGACAGCTCATTAGTGTTGACGGTATTAAACACAGTATTTAGCTATCAATGAGCCAATCAGGTTTAAAAATGATGAAATTTGTCTCAAATTCTTTCAAAAATTCTGATTCTGCGGAACCAAATTTGTGTCATTCAGTTTGGGACAATGAAGGGGATAGAGAGCAGGGCTTTGGTTACAGTGGGGGGGGGAAGGGGGGGGGGGGATACTGGAACATGTGGTCATTTTCGGACAGAATTGTGACATTTCCTTCCTGCAGCCAGCATCTGAAATCTCTACTTGAGAAAGTTACTAAATGTGTGAAATGTCCGATGGTTAATGGACGTGACAAGTCGTTCCTCTTAGGCCGGCAGACGGGACACCATCTGATGTCTGCGGAGGGTCTCTGATATCAACCTGGCTCTTGGACTGGTGTCACCGGCCCCTGTCATGTGCAGGATTTTGTCACCTCTGGTCGTCCTGAGACATTATCATAAGGTGTCGAGAGATTTGAGACGTTTTCCTCAGGTTTTCTTGAGTTGCTCTGCTATTACCAAACCGATCAGACCTCAGCAGGTTTTGCTGTTTCTTTTGCAAACCTTTTGAGTTTTAAAGAGGACCTGTCACCTCTCCTTACATATGTGGTTGTGACTACGTGCATCCTCCATGTAATAACTATTCTTATGACTCAGTGATGTGCCATTCCTTTATTATTCCTGCTAGAAGTTATGATTGAATTGCCAGCAGTATGCAATAAAAGTCCAGATGGGTGTTACCAGTTGGGGGTGTGTCCCTGCACAGTCTGATGTTATCCAATCAGTGCTGCCAGTGTCAGACTGGGCAGAACCCCCCATCCCCCAACTGGTAACAGCCATCTGGACCTTTATTGCAAACTGCTAGCAGGAATAATAGAGGACTGGTCACATCCAGTCATTGTGACATATCACTTCATTTCATTCTAGTGCAGGGATCATTAACCTTTGGCGCTCCGTGCTGCTATAAAACTACAACTCCCAGCATGCAAACACGCTTGGCTGTTATTCTAACTCCTGTAAAAGTGAATGGAGCATTCTGGGAGTTGTAGTTTCAGAACAGCTGCAGTGCTGGAGGTTACTGATCCCTGTCCTAGTGCATGGTGGGGTCCCAGCAGCTGAACCTCCGAGGTCACGAAGTTCTGTCGTCCTAGCAATATGTTGTGATGTTATGCAGAGAACCGAGAGGTATCAAGATATTAAAGAGTTAATGTCTGCAGTACTCAAGTAATACTGCAGGTCATAGTATATAAGGGAGGTGGCAGGATCCCTTTAATTCATTGATAACCCCTGTGAGCTGATAAAAACGTGGAAGAGTTATCAAAACTGGTGCAAATATAAACTGGCTTAGTTTCCCATAGCAACCAATCAGAGTCCACCTTTCATTTTCCCAAGGAGCTCTGAAAAATGGAAGGAGGGATCTGATTGGTTGCTATGGGCAACTAAGCCAGTTCTACTTTACACCAGTTTTAATAAGTGCACCGGAAGGGCTTTTCAAGTGTAACCCGTCCAACAACAATCTTCATGTAAATTCCTAATGACTGGACCGTGGTAATGAGTGTTATGGACTGACTGCCAGATCCGACTATTTACTGCAGGTCATTAAAGGGTGTATCCCATGAGCATCACGTATCTCTTATCATACCTCCAGCAATCTCAAGAAGGGTGTCCCCGGGGACTGCTGGAGGTCCCATCGTTGGGAGAGAACGGATGTTCCTGGGAAAACCCCTTTTATTTATAGAAAACAAACAGCACAGGAGACGGCGCTTCACAGGCGGTCTGAACAAGAAACGTAGGGTAGCGCTGTCGTACCCCTTCGGGGGTGGTACTGGGGAATTCAACAAGCACTTGCAAGCACTTTTGGAGAAATGGGACCTAATTTATCATTAAAATACGCTAGTCACCCCGGCCTGTGACTCCGTCGTCTGCCGCCGACCCCGGCCTGTGACTCCGTCGTCTGCCGCCGACCCCGGCCTGTGACTCCGTCGTCTGCCGCCGACCCCGGCCTGTGACTCCGTCGTCTGCCGCCGACCCCGGCCTGTGACTCCGTCGTCTGCCGCCGACCCCGGCCTGTGACTCCGTCGTCTGCCGCCGACCCCGGCCTGTGACTCCGTCGTCTGCCGCCGACCCCGGCCTGTGACTCCGTCGTCTGCCGCCGACCCCGGCCTGTGACTCCGTCGTCTGCCGCCGACCCCGGCCTGTGACTCCGTCGTCTGCCGCCGACCCCGGCCTGTGACTCCGTCGTCTGCCGCCGACCCCGGCCTGTGACTCCGTCGTCTGCCGCCGACCCCGGCCTGTGACTCCGTCGTCTGCCGCCGACCCCGGCCTGTGACTCCGTCGTCTGCCGCGACCCCGGCCTGTGACTCCGTCGTCTGCCGCCGACCCCCCAGAGAAGGGAGCGGGGAGCTCATTTCCAACCCTTTCTAGTTTGCTCTGTGGCTTACAGTAATGAGTGGACCCATATTGCGCTGGTGCAATGCCCGGATGTCTGTACCAGGCGCTGTCCGAAGACGCCGTGGTTTTCAGATATTCCAAGCATGCACATCCTGTCTGAGTGGTGCCCACTCGCTTGGTTTAACCTAAAACTATATAGTGTTAACCATAACTTTTATGTATCTTTGGTAGCATTTTTTCCATTCATAAAGGTCTACCCCTGGTAAATCCCCCGTTCGTGCTGACGTCATAGAGGGAGGTCTGTTCTCTCAGGGGTGAACCTTCCACATGCACAATCTCTGCAGCTCCCTGATAACTTTACATAACTGCCTACCGAAAATTAAGAATGTTTCTCCTGCCCGTCAGATGGCGTGCAGTCGGTGGAAGAAATTTTTGAGGAATATTTTTAGCCAAATATCAGTAGATGTACAGAATATGGTGTTGTGTGTTACTGTTGTTTTTCTGGCCAATTTTTTTTTTTTTCTGTCATTGTAGCCATTTGAGGGCTTGTTTTTTGCAGGACGAATTGTATTTTTTAGTGACACCATTTTGGTGTGTGTGTATATAATTTATGTTAAAGGGGTTTTCCAATTTTTTTTTTTTTTTATTTATTTATTTTTTAATGATTACCTATCCTCAGGATAGTTCATCAGTATATGATCGGTGGGGGTTCGACATTCGGGATCCCCGCCGATCAGCTGTTCGGGAAGGCATTGGCACTCCCATGAGTACCGCGATCTTCCCTCAGCTTTTCCTAGACCAGTGACGTTGCTTTCACCAGTCACTTGGCGTAGGAGCGGCTCAGCCCCATTCATGTGAAGGGTGATACCAAGCTTAGCCGCTGTACAATGTACTGCACTGTGCTTGGTGAGCAAGGAGAAGGCTGCGCTAGTCACAGGGACACCAGTGCCTTCTCAAACAGCTGAACGGCGGGGGTCCTGGGCGTCGGACCCAGAAGATATGTCGAAACTTGGAAACCCCTTTTAACATTTTTTGAGGTGGTAATGAAAAATAAAGCAGTTCCTCCGTTGTTTTATTGGACTTTAAATGTATGAAATTCACTGTTAGTTTTATTGCATGGGTCAATATGATTATTGCAGACTTTCATACGTCTGCAAAAATACCGCAAGTTTTTTTAAATATTTTATTTTTATATCTATTTTTATCTATTTATTTAATAGACTTTATTAACTTCAGCTTTAACCTTTAATTATTATTCAGTTCCACTAGGGGCGTTGCTTCGTAGCCTACCAGAGTAGCAGCGGCAGGCTGTCTCGGCCTAGTCATGGCTGGCCTGGGAGCTGTGTTCCTCCCTGTGAATGGAGAGATGGATTCGCGTCTGTGCCGCTCCATTCAACTCTATGGGGCCGCCGGGGATAGCCGAGTACAAGCGTTCACCTGTGTCCGGCAGCCGCGTAGAGTTGATTGGAGCGGCAGCATACGTGTGTCCACGGTTTCATTAAAATGTGACTCCTATTCTAGTAATGGCTTCAGCAGTTGGACGCCCGAAGATCACATTTCCTGTGGATAAAGAATGAGTTGTAACAGGACATCCCCTTTAAGGCGCTGCCCTTGTTATCGTACAAGTTTTTTTCTGCGCTGCTGAGTATATAACAGAAGAGGCCTTCTCTGTAAACTGATGAATATTTCCCGCATGATGACATCTTTCTCTCAGAAACAACATAATGTTGCACAACGTGTTTAGTCGTGTGTTTCTGCTCACTCTTTGTGTGTAAATAAGCGCTCGAGAAGAAAATCTGCATTTAGTACTGAATAATTGCCAGAATGTTCTAAACGTTTTCTCCGGAAGTGAGTCCGCGTTGCAGAGAGGTCACAGAGCTTCCGTCAGGACTCCTGTGGTGTGAGTGACCCTTCTCCTCCATGCTGACCGGCTGTGAGGGGCACTACATGGACCCCCCAGACATGTCGGCATTACTAATCGCTTGTATGAATAAATCGTAGAACTCGGTGTTGTGACGTTCCTCTGTTATTATTCCTGGAAATGTTTGAATTTATTGACAACTGGGTATTGCCATTCCTCTTGTTAATAGGGTCTGTTCCTACACAGTCCTGTCCTGACACTGCCAGCACACATTGGATGGGAATAGTGGCTTCCAGATGTCAAGTTATTCATAGATTACCAAGAAGAATAAGAGAGGACTGCTGCAGTGCAGCAAAAGGGGCATCCGAATTTCATGAGGCTATATATGTTGTCAGCCGTCTTCTATATAAAGGCTGTTGTGGTGATTCCCCAGATAATCGCTCTGTGCAGTGTGAGTCTAGGATGGAGAAGATAATATCGCCTGGGAATAGACCTGGAGGACTTCAGATGATGGCGGAGCAGCGTTATCGTCCTCTGCCTGGTTACTCCATATCAGGGTGTCATCTGTTTCCAAGCTTTTATCATTTAGTGTCGATCTTTAGGACATGTATTGTGTGTTCTGCTGCTTTTAATGTTCAATAGCATCTACACCATGTTTACCGAGAAAAGCACACACTGATGGTGGAGTGGACTTTGTGTTCTTCGTTGCTGTAAACAGTAAGAGAAGGAGAAAACTGGATCATCAGAATCAAAGTCTCGTTGAAGTTGACGACAGTAGTTTTTATTTGTCAACGCGTTTCGGGGGATTGTGCCTTGTTTGTCAGGGCAATATAACACATATTGGTATATCAGACATAGATCGAGGTCAACAATATCTATATATACATCGTAACTATATTTACATCGTAAATATCGTATGAAAGGAAATAAAAGATAAAATACCCTGAAAATGTCGTCTTTTATTTCCTTTTATAGTAGCATATAAATATCCAAACAGCTCTCAAGTGCCCTGCTGAAAGTGAAAGTAAAAACAGCTTTCTCTCCCGACTCTCCCACCTTTTTGGCAGCTATATCTTTTGATATAATACTGCGATTTTGGTGTCATTTGAAAGCTTGGAATGCCAGCTTTCAAAGAAGGTAATTTTTCTATCTGCTACCAATCCCAAGTTATGAGCAGCTAAAGCAGCCCTCCCCTCTTCAGTCTGGTTTGCTTTGGGCACTTGCAGCAGCAGAGCTGGGCACTTGGGAGCTGTTTTCCTGCAGAATAAAAGTGCTTTTCCTGGACATGTAATACAGGCACACAGGGCACACAGGTATGTCTGGGATGTGACATGTAATACACACAGTGCACACAGGTATGTCTGGGATGTGACATGTAATACACACACACAGTGCACACAGGTATGTCTGGGATGTGACATGTAATACAGACACACAGTGCACACAGGTATGTCTGGGATATGACATGTAATACAGACACACAGTGCACACAGGTATGTCTGGGATGTGACATGTAATACACACACACAGTGCACACAGGTATGTCTGGGATGTGACATGTAATACACACACACAGTGCACACAGGTATGTCTGGGATGTGACATGTAATACACACACAGTGCACACAGGTATGTCTGGGATGTGACATGTAATACAGACACACAGTGCACACAGGTATGTCTGGGATGTGACATGTAATACAGACACACAGTGCACACAGGTATGTCTGGGATGTGACATGTAATACACACAGTGCACACAGGTATGTCTGGGATGTGACATGTAATACAGACACACAGTGCACACAGGTATGTCTGGGATGTGACATGTAATA
This sequence comes from Rhinella marina, assembly GCA_900303285.1. Lineage (NCBI taxonomy): Eukaryota > Metazoa > Chordata > Amphibia > Anura > Bufonidae > Rhinella > Rhinella marina. Next base: position 300,827 of record ONZH01004157.1, read on the forward strand.
CAGACACACAGTGCACACAGGTATGTCTGGGATGTGACATGTAATACAGACTCACAGTGCACACAGGTATGTCTGGGATGTGACATGTAATACACACACACACAGTGCACACAGGTATGTCTGGGATGTGACATGTAATACTCACACACAGTGCACACAGGTATGTCTGGGATGTGACATGTAATACACACACACAGTGCACACAGGTATGTCTGGGATGTGACATGTAATACACACACAGTGCACACAGGTATGTCTGGGATGTGACATGTAATACACACACACAGTGCACACAGGTATGTCTGGGATGTGACATGTAATACACACACACACAGTGCACACAGGTATGTCTGGGATGTGACATGTAATACACACACACAGTGCACACAGGTATGTCTGGGATGTGACATGTAATACACACACACAGTGCACACAGGTATGTCTGGGATGTGACATGTAATACAGACACACAGTGCACACAGGTATGTCTGGGATGTGACATGTAATACAGACACACAGTGCACACAGGTATGTCTGGGATGTGACATGTAATACAGACACACAGTGCACACAGGTATGTCTGGGATGTGACATGTAATACAGACACACAGTGCACACAGGTATGTCTGGGATGTGACATGTAATACAGACACACAGTGCACACAGGTATGTCTGGGATGTGACATGTAATACACACACACAGTGCACACAGGTATGTCTGGGATATGACATGTAATACACACACAGTGCACACAGGTATGTCTAGGATGTGACAAGTAATACAGACACACAGTGCACACAGGTATGTCTGGGATGTGACATGTAATACACACAGTGCACACAGGTATGTCTGGGATGTGACATGTAATACACACACAGTGCACACAGGTATGTCTGGGATGTGACATGTAATACACACACAGTGCACACAGGTATGTCTGGGATGTGACATGTAATACACACACAGTGCACACAGGTATGTCTGGGATGTGACATGTAATACACACACAGTGCACACAGGTATGTCTGGGATGTGACATGTAATACACACACACAGTGCACACAGGTATGTCTGGGATGTGACATGTAATACACACACAGTGCACACAGGTATGTCTGGGATGTGACATGTAATACAGACACACAGTGCACACAGGTATGTCTGGGATGTGACATGTAATACAGACACACAGTGCACACAGGTATGTCTGGGATGTGACATGTAATACAGACACACAGTGCACACAGGTATGTCTGGGATGTGACATGTAATACTCACACACAGTGCACACAGGTATGTCTGGGATGTGACATGTAATACTCACACACAGTGCACACAGGTATGTCTGGGATGTGACATGTAATACACACACAGTGCACACAGGTATGTCTGGGATGTGACATGTAATACAGACACACAGTGCACACAGGTATGTCTGGGATGTGACATGTAATACAGACACACAGTGCACACAGGTATGTCTGGGATGTGACATGTAATACTCACACACAGTGCACACAGGTATGTCTGGGATGTGACATGTAATACAGACACACAGTGCACACAGGTATGTCTGGGATGTGACATGTAATACAGACACACAGTACACACAGGTATGTCTGGGATATGACATGTAATACACACACAGTGCACACAGGTATGTCTGGGATATGACATGTAATACACACAGTGCACACAGGTATGTCTGGGATATGACATGTAATACAGACACACAGTGCACACAGGTATGTCTGGGATGTGTCTGCAATCTTCTGGGGCAGTGCTGTTAGTTATATTGGTGAAAAACAGGTGAAAGACTCCCTTTAAAATGTACAGGCTCTGTGTAGCGAAACTTCATCTCAGCTGAAGTTGCTAAAGGCTTCACTGAATGACTTCGGTATTGCTATCTGCATATTTAAAAACATTTTAAAATAGGAATCTGAAGCCAGTACCACAGCCCACTTTGGATTCCTATTTTAAAATGTTTTTAAAAATTCAGATAGTAATACAGTAGTAATTCACCGAAGTCATGAGCAAATTTGGCTGAGATGAGGTGTTACTACACGGAGCTCGTACATTTAATGCTGTACGGAAACGGCAAAACCAACAAATGGGGTCCTTTGTCAAACTGGTGTAAAGTAGAACTGGCTTAGTTGCCCATAGCAACCAATTAGATTCCTCCTTTCATTTGTGACGGCTCCTTGTGAAAAAGAAAGGTGGGATCTGGTTGCTATGGGAAACTAAGCCACTTCGAATTTACTCTAGTTTGATAAAGAATTGACTTGGGATCTATGATCCGAAGCTCGATCCGCTCAAACCTAAAGGCTACTACAGATTTTAGTCCATATTTGCCTTTCTAGTCTTTAAAAGGCTTGTGTCAGATCAGCAAGTGGTATTTATCATGTAGAGAAAGTTAATACAAGGCACTCACTAATGTATTGTGATTGTCCATATTGCCTCCTTTGCTGGCTGGATTCATTATTCCTTCACATTATACACTGCTTGTGTCCATAGTTACGACCACCCTGCAATTCAACAGTGGTCGGGCTTGCTCACTATAGGGAAAAGCACTTCTCTGGTGGCCAGGACCATGGGAGTGCACATAGGCCGGCACTTATTCCTTTAGTGTGCAAGCATGTCCACCGCTGCTGGATTATAGGGTGGTCGTAACCATGGCGCTGAGTGTATACAACGTACATCGCTGTGCTTGCTAAGCTGCGAGAAGGTACCAGCGCTCACAGGAGCACCACTGCCTTCTTCAAACGGCTGAATGGTGGGGGTCCCGGGAGTCAGAAATACAGAGGATAGGTCACCGGTAAAGAAAATCCTGGAAACCCCTTTTAAGAGCATTTTACATGTATTGATTATAAGGGATGAGCCTTCGTATAAACACTTGTTCCTGATGATCTGAATGTGTAAGGGTACGTCCACATGGTCAGATTTCTGCCTGCAGTTTTGAAGCCAATACCAGGAGTGAATTCAAAAAAGAGAAGTCATATCTGTCCTTTATACTTTCACTCCTTTTACAGGAACCTGACCGAGTAGCTGCACCCTAAAAGGTGCCGGCAGTCGCCCAATGAACAAGAGAAAGCTGTTCTCCAGGCCCCGCAAATCATCGTTCCTATTTATCAGATCTTCCTGTCTAATCAACGATCTGCTGCATAGGATCACTAGATCTATCACTTGTCCCCATACAGCTGAGATGTTTGCCGCATGTAAAGGCTGCTCTCATGTCCGCCGATGGCTGGACAGATATTGGGAGTGTTGTCTTTGTTCCCAATAATCTTCCAGATCATCTATATGTGTAATACGGGTCCACAGGGTACATCCGTCACAGATTTTATCAAGAATAATGAAAAGCCGTGCATGTGGAACTTTTTTCCTCTGCTAAAAAAAGCTCTCTCCTAAACGGAAATCGGACAGATCCTATTCTAGTGAATGGGTTCTGTTAGGGTCTGTTCCTGTCAGTAACGTCAGGAACTTCTACGCTGATGTGAAGGAGGCCTTAGTTCACCGATGCTCCAGGCCTGGATGTATGACTGTGACGTATAAGCAGATGGTTGCTATCTTGGCAGGATGTACCGCTCCGAGGTTATTCCCTGGATGAAAGATTGTCAGCACAGTTGAACTTTTTCCCCTGACTTGTCATACACAGCATTTACAAGAAGTTTCGGCAGCTAATGTCCGTTCCAGATGCAGCAAATGTTTCTCTTTTGGTTGCCAGTGTAAACATCTGCCTCGTAAGCAAAGCAGCCCCCCTGTTGTGTCCTGTCCGAAATTATTTCTAATGGGGAGGACAAGTGGGAAGCAAGCAGCTCTGCGTCTTGTCTGCTGGAGATTAACATTTGTCTGCAAGCTCTGCTTTCTGGGAAACTGTTCAGGCCTAGACTCTACAATAGTGGAGCTCTCCTCATGTCTCCTCATTGTCATATGTGCTTAAAGTAGAACACCCACAAAAATTATGTAAGCTGTAGTGAAGGTAATCTTCTTACCAGTGACTGTATTTGTGAGTTATAACCTCCCTTCTGATCCTAAGCTGTGTCATGTGACCAACAATCAGACTTTCCAACTGACACAGGACAGGAGGTCATTTACTTCTCTATCCGTTCCTATGAGACTGACATTGAGGCTACCATAGAAACTGTCTTCCTGTCCACACATAAAATGCTGTGTTATTTGGAAAGTCTGAAAGCTGAGAAGCAGAAAGGAGGTTATAACTCACAAATACAGTCACTGGTAAGAAGATGACATTCACTACAGATTACATCATGCACCTTCCTAACAGGTCAGAGAATAACATTTTTTAATTTAACCCTGTCCCAGCATCTGCTGTACATGTATAGTGCATGTTGAGGCTTTAAAGATGGTGTCCGCCCCAAAACAGAGTGGGTTCCCTAGCCGGTGGGTGTCTGCAGTCACCCGGGGCTAATGTCTTCAATTGGCGCTAATGATGTGGATCACAGACATTTAACTCCTCAGATGCTGTGATCAAATGTGACCATGACATGTGAGCACTTGTTACTTCACCTCCCAAAATAAACTTGATCAAAAAGTGGTAGACACTCCAAAATTGCCACACAAAAATGAGCCCTCATGCAGCTCTTTAAACTATAAAAACAAGTTATGGGGTCAGACTATGGCGATGGAAAGAAAAAATGTTTTTTTTTCCCCAAAGTTTTTATTAAGTATTAAAGCACAAGCAAAACTGTACAAATGTGGCATTACTGTAATCCTACTGACCCAGAGAATGAAGAGCACAAATCAGTTTACCGCACTGTAAAAACGAAACCTATAAAACTGTGGTAAATTTATTTTTTTTCTATTCCACCATATTTTGAATTTTTTGTTTTCCAGCTTTCTGCTACATTGTATGCAATATAACATGATGCCATTTAAAAAAACAACAAAAAACAAGCCCTCATATGAATATGTGAATGGAAAAATAAAAAATGGCTCCAGAAAGGCAGGGAGAGAAAAACGCAAAAACCGTGGATCGCCATGTCAGGAAAGAGTTAGGCCTCTTTCACACTAGCGGCAGCATGGATCCGGCACCTAAAGGGTGCCAACGGATCCGTACTGCCGCTGATACATGTGTGGAGCCGGAGCAGTGCTCCGGCCCCACACATGTTGACACATACACAGAGAACATACATACATACACACATATACACACACATACATACTTACATACTCCAGCCCGGGACGCCGGCAGCACGTCTTCACGCGCCTCCTGCACGCAGTGATGACGATTTCCCACAGCGCCCTCTGCTCCGCGTGAAAACATGCCGGCGTCCCTGGCTGGAGTATGTGTGTATGTATGTCTATGTATGTCTGTCTGTATGTTTCTCTGTAGCCGGATCCGGAATGACCCCTCATTGCAAGTCAATGGAGGACAGATCCGGATTACTGGTGTGTCACACCAAACGGATCCCTCCCCATTGACTTGCATTGGGGGTCATTCCGGATCCGTCTTGGTGCGGATGCCTGGACCGGAGAGCAAACCGCAGCATGCTTTCAGGAGCATTCCGTTGTCTTCAGTTCAGTTTTGTCCCCATTGACAATGAATGGGGACAAAACTGAAGCGTTTTTTTCCGGTATTGAGCCCCTATGACGGAACTCAATACCGGAATTTAAAAACGCTAGTGTGAAAGTAGCCTTAAAGGGTTTTTCCAAGACGTTAATGCTGTATCTGATCAGTGGGAGTCTGACAGCCAGGACCCTAGGCAAAAAACAAACAAAAAAAACAGCATGGATGCAAAAAGAAAGCAAAGTTTAGAAACAAAAAAAGCACTGTTTTTAGTTTGTTTTGTTTGGCTTAAAATGCCACAAAAATTATTTTTTTAATGCTTGCTGTGAAACCACCCTCAAATGGAATCTGTGGCTTAATTTTTAACAATATAACTAAGAGCACTGCCCCACAGAAGATTGCATACACATCCTAGACATACCTGTGTGCACTGTGTGTCTGTATTAGGCCTCTCACACACGACACAGCGGCGGCCTCAGGAAGCGCACGGCGTCATAGCAACCATGCGCTCCCGTGACGCCGTGCGCTCCCGTCCTCAGAGGGAGCACGGCCCGTACCGGATCGTGTTCCACGGTCGTGTGTGTGAGAGGCCTTACATGTCCAGGAAAAGCACTTTTATTCTGCAGGAAAGCAGCTCCCAAGTGCCCAGCTGAAAGTGAAAAAATAGCTTTCACTCCTGAAAGATCTTCTGATATAGTGGATATAATGCTGTGATTCTGGTATAGTTTGAAAGGTTGGAATGTCAGCTTTCAAAAAAGGTCAGGCTCAAATTTCTAGTGGCTACCAATCCTAAGATACGAGCAGTTACAGAAGCCCTCCCCTCTTCAGTCTGTTTTGCTTTTGGCACTTGGATGCTGTTTTACAGCAGAATAAGACTACATTCACACAACCGTATGAATGGTTCCACATTAGTTCCTCAATTTTGAGGAATGGGTGCGGTCCCATTAATTTCAATGTGTACTCTCTGCATCCATAGTTCCATTCCACGGCCATGCAAAAATATAAAGCGTGTCCTATTCTTGTCCCCAATTTTGGACAAGAATAGGCATTTTTTAATATAGTGCCGGCCATGTGCGGTCCGCAAAATTCAGAACGCGCACAGCCGGTATCAGTGTTTTACGGATATGCAATATGCGGACCGCAAAGCACTTATGGTCGTGTTAATATAGTCTAAAAGTGCTTTTCTGGGACATGAAATAAAGAGACACAGCACACACGTATGTTTGAAAGGCATGTACAATCTTCTGTGGGGCAGTGCTCTTCTATTGGTGAAAATGAGGTGACAGACTCCCTTTAACCCTTTTAGTAGCGGAGGTTTTTTCGGTTATGCATTTTCGTTTTGCGCTCCCTGCCTTCAAATAGCCATAACTCTTTTATTTTTCTGTTCACATAGCTGTATGAGGGCTTGTTTTTTGCGGGACAAGTTGTACTTTCCAACGCCACCATTTAATATTGCATATGGTGTAGTGGGAAGCGGGAAAAAAATTCCAAATCAGGTGAAATTGCAAAAAAACGCTATTCCACTACAGTTCTACGGGTTTCTTATTTACAGCGTTCGATGTGCATTAAAACTGACCCATTACTTTCATTCTACTGGTCAGTATGAATCCGGCAATACCTAATATCTATAGTTTTTCCTGCGTTTTGATAGTGATAAAATAATTAGTTGCCCTTTTTTTTTTTTTTTTTTTTTTCCCCTTGTCATATCTTGACCCCTATAACTTTTTGGTATTTATGTGTACAGAGCTGTATGGGGGCTCATTTTTTGCGGGACGATCTGAAGTTTTTATTGATACCATTCTGGGGTGTGTATGACTTTCTGATCACTTTTTATTTAATTTTTTTTAGAAAAAAAAGCGACAAAAAACGGCAAATCGCCATTTGGACGCTTTTTTCCGCCACACAATTCGCCGTATTGGAATTTTTTTTTATATTTTAAAAGTACGGGCGTTTTCGGTCACGGTGATACCCATGATGTCTATATTTATTGTTATTTAGGTATTTATTTTTTAATTATACGGAAAGGGGGGTGATTTGAACTTTTATATCTTTTTTTTTATTTTTTATATATTTTAACTTTTTAATTTTTTTTTTTTTTTACTATTTGAAACCTCAAATATGGGCTGATATATTGTGGCTTTTTTTTTTTTCTTTATGAGCAATCAGGGATTTTCTAGACTCAGATAAAGCCAAGAATTGCTCATCTCTTATCCTGGCCTGCCATCTAGTGGCCAGAATAAGAATTGCACTTTGAAAACTGTAATCCTCACCAGCGAGGATTACAGTTTTCATATGGTGTACAGACACCCCGATTGGCTACACGGGGTGTCTGTACACCACCCGGAAGCGAACGCTTCCGGGTTCAGACGCAACTAGATGCCGTGATCACGTGTGATCACGGCATCTAAATGCCCAGGAAGACACCGCCGATCTAGTAAGTAGCGGCAAGTCTCTGCTGTTAGAAACAGCAGAGACTTGCTGGCCATGACGCCCGCCGCACTTGCAAGCGGGCGCCATGTGCCCGCATCGCCCCAGCGCCGTACATATACGGCGCTGGGAGTGTAAGGGTTAATGGAGTTCTCCAGCTTCTAAATGTTTTTAAAATAACTCCCCCCACCCAGCAGGATGTGGATCACACGCTCCACTGTTGCCAATGGCTATTCGCAATGGTGACATGGCCCTGCAAGCTGCACATGACTGCAGTGGCTCCCTGTAGCCGAAACTAAGCAGGTAGATAGATATGCATTTGTTGACAGGTCCCACTGGGTTGTGGGGGTTAATTAAAAAAAAAAAAAACACTTGGAAATTGGATAGCATCCCAATTTCTATCAGTCATATCTTTCTCTGTCCCAAACATATTGCTGTCATTTTGGTATTGTCTGAATGGTGGAATGTCAGCTTTCAAACAAGATCAGTTGCATGTACATAGAAACATAGAAGATTGACGGCAGAAAAAGACCACCTGGTCCATCTAGTCTGCCCTTTTATTATTCCTTTTATTGTTATCTTAGGATAGATACATGTTTATCCCAGGCATGTTTAAATTCAGTTACTGTGGATGTATCAACCACCTCTGCTGGAAGTTTGTTCCAAGCTTCTACTACTCTTTCAGTGAAATAATATTTTCTAATGTTGTTCTTGATTTTTGTTTTGTTCTTGTTCTTGTGTTCTGTTTCTTATTAATAACCCTTCCCTCCTGAACTTTATTCAGTCCTTTAACATATTTAAAGGTTTCAGTCATGTCCCCCCTTTCTCTTCTTTCCTCCAGACTATACATATTAAGAACTCTGAGGCTTTCTTGATAAGTTCTATGCTTTAGACCTTCCACCATTTTTGTAGCTCTTCTTTGGACCTGTTCTATTTTAGCAATATCCTTTTGCAGATGAGGTCTCCAGAATTGAACACAGTATTCCAGATGTGGTCTCACTAGAGCTCTATACAGAGGGATCACAATCTCCCTCTTTCTGCTTGTTATACCTCTAGCTATGCAGCCAAGCATACGATTTGCTTTCCCTACCGCCTGGCTGCATTGGTTACTCATTTTGAGGCTGTCAGAGATGACTACCCCCAAATCCTTCTCTTCTGAGGTCTTTGTTAGCACAGAACTGCCAATACGATACTCAGATAGAGGGTTTCTTCTCCCCAAGTGCATTATTTTACATTTGGAAACATTGAACTGCAGTTTCCATTGTTTTGACCACTTATCTAATAAAGATAAATCATTCTCCATATTACCGACACCTCCAGGAACATCAACCCTATTACACACTTTTGTGTCATCAGCAAACAAGCAAACCTTCCCTACCAAGCCGTCCCTTATGTCACTTATAAACATGTTAGAGCAGGACCCAGAACAGATCCTTGTGGCCCCCACTTGTAACCAGCCTCTGCTCAGAATACACTGCATTAACAACAACCCTAGCTGCTGCCATTCAGGAGATAGCAGCATCTAAAGCAGCCCTCCCCCCTCCAGGTAGCTTCACACTGCTGGAGCTCCACTCTGGCAAAACAATTAGGAGGTTAAAGGGGTATTCCTATCTGAGTCATTTTGTGGCATAGCCATATAGTCTGGCCGGTCTGAATCCCACCTGTGGGGCCAGCTCCTTTCTCCCGAATGGGGCCCCATTGTAACTGGATAACATTGTAAGAAATGAATGTTGGCCAAATCTGAAGAGTCCCAAGTGCTCATGGAAGTGATTCAAGGTGGAAGATTAATGGTGAACACAAGGAGATTTCTGTTATATTCCCTTTTCACCAGTACTATTTAAAGCAGACCTGAAGGTAGGAATGATCCTCACAGTAGTGGAAGTAGGGAAAGGATGCTGCTCTTAAAGGGTTTCTGTCACCAGTTTTTTCGGTATGAATCAGGCTGACATTAGAGATGTGCTAATGTCACCTGATTCCAAATATATATGTTTTATTTACTGGTGCCCCCATTTTCATATAAAATGAACTTTTATTTTATGCTAATAAGGCTCCTAGGTGCAAGGGGCGTTACCTCTGCTCCTAGAGGCTCTGTTGATTGCCAGGACCAGGCAGAGAAGAAACACTTCATTCACCATAGCTTTTAAGGACCTTCAATGATGTCATGACCATGTGATCAGTCACATGGTTTAGGAGGAGACAGGCTGTTTGTGTGATCCTAACCATGTGACTGATCACATGGTCATGACATCATTGAAGGTCCTTAAAAGCTATGGTGAATGAAGTGTTTCTTCTCTGCCTGGTCCTGTCAATCAACAGAGCCTCTAGGAGCAGAGGTAACGCCCCTTGCACCTAGGAGCCTTATTAGCATAAAATAAAAGTTCATTTTATATGAAAATGGGGGCACCAGTAAATAAAACAGATACATATTTGGAATCCGGTGACATTAGCACATCTCTAATGTCAGCCTGATTCATACCGAAAAAACTGGTGACAGAAACCCTTTAAAGGGAAACTGTCATCACCTTTAGGCCCCTTTCACACGAGCGGGAGACTCGCATGTCTCCCGCAACGGATCTACAGGGCTGGACTCCGCACTGACAGGGATCGCATAGCATTATATGCGATCCCTGTCAGTGCGGAGTCCAGCCCTGTAGATGCGTTGCGGGAGACATGCGAGTCTCCCGCTCGTGTGAAAGGGGCCTTATTATAGCCATACTAATGGCAGAATAAAGTAGAGACAGGTCAGTTGATTTCAGCGGTCTGTCATTTATAAGTAAAAAGTAAGTGGTTGCCGAGAACCAACATCACAAACATTGCAGACTGGGCCTGGAAAAGAGTCAAATCTTCATGAGAAGAGGCATGGTTATTGATGAATTCCTGCTTTCCCTGCCCACCTGATGATGGCTGACAGTCTTCTCCCTAGTTTTCTCCCTTTCTCTCTAGGAGAGAACTACCAGTCATCAGCAGATGGGCGGGAGAGCAGGAGATTAGGAATAACCATGACTCTTCTCAGGTAGATTTGACTCTTTTCAAGGCCTGGGCTGCAATGATTATGATGCTGGTTCTCAGCAACCACTTACTTTTAGCTCATGAGTGACACACCGCTGAAATCAGCATTTCTGTCACCACTTTATACTGTCCTCAGTACGGTCAGCATAAAGTTGATGACAGGTTCCCTTTAAAGGGAATGTGATTTCAGAAAATGACCTGTTTGAAAAGTTGTGTTAAAGAGCATCTATCACCAAAGTAATAAACCTAATACACTAGTAGCTTCATCATGATCTCCTGATTCAAACATTGTTGTCCCCTGCTTATCACTGCCTTCATTGCTGAGAAGTTAAGCCTTTTGTGCACCCATGTACATGGACCAAAGTTCAGGACTGTCATTGGGAAGAAATACGTATTCTGATAATTTGTAAAGGCGTCGCCCCTCACCTGACAGATGAGCGCTTCTCTCATACTGCACCAAAAAGCTCATTATTTGGCACGCATCGCCCTGTGTAAATAGGAAAGTACTGCCAGCAAATACGGGACTGTATAGGGATGAACCATTGTATTGTATTCATCCCCATACATCACTGCTTCCCCATTCCCCACCAGTTCCTCTGGGTCAGGTTGCTGCAGGTTATGGGTACTAGATTTTTGGAGATGGGACACAAGGATTTGTAGTCAGGAAGGAATTTTCCTCCTCTAATATAGGGCAATTGGCATCCATCTCAGGGGTTTTTGTCTTCCTCCGGATCATCTGGACACTAATAGGTTGCTTTGGATGCATCCGTGTCTTTTTCCAACCTTATCAGTCATATAACCATGCTGTCTGTATTACTCTTGATGGAAGTAAATGAGAAATATAGAAACAGATGGGCGAGCGCACTCGTCTGTTTCCTTGTCTTTTGAGGAGAGAGACCATAGGGCACCCCCAGCAATCACAATGTTAGGACTTTATCTATAATGTATTCAGCAGAAAAGCCGAGCCCAGAGTACTCTTTGAATAGGTATAACATAACATGCATGCTCGGCAGCTATGGATAAAGATAGTCCTGTTTTAGGACAGTCTGCAGTATGCCTGTAATGAGTGCATGTTGTGAACCCTTTTACACAGCTTTCTGAAGTGTTTTTTTGTGGTCTGCCATACTAAATACTTTTCTTGTTCTTGGTAAGCCATCATCTGATAACCCCCTAACTGTTTTGCCAGAGTCCAGCTCCAGCAGTGGGAAAAACTGTAGGGGGGAGGGCTGTTTTCAGATGCTGCTACCTCCTGAATGGTAGCAGCTAGAAACATGCAACTGGTCTTGTTTGAAAGCAGACATTCCAAGCTTTCAGACACTACCAGTATGACATATATATGGCAATATTTTCAGGACAGAAGAAGATATCACTGATAGAAATCGGGATGCTGTGAATGCAGCTGAAAGTGAAAGTAAAAACATGTTTTACCCACAATTATTCCGGACAGTGATTTCTCCTCTGTTGCTTGGACTTTAGCTTTCTTGTATGAAAGTCTGGACTGTCAGCTTTCAGACAAGACCAGTTACATGTTTCTAGTTGCTACCATTCAGGAGGTAGCAGCATCTAAAGCAGCCCTCCCCCTCCAGTTAGCTACTTTTCTCACTGCCTGAGCTGGACTCAGGCAAAACAGTTAGGTGGTTAATGGGGTTATCCAGTAAATTAGATTGATTGACCTATCCTCGGGGACCCCCGCCGATCAGCTGTCAGAGGCGGTTCCTGAGCACCAAGGCCTCTTCTTAGGCCATGTGACATCACCGTACATAGTCACATGGCCTAGTTGCTGCTCTGCCCCCTAGAAGTGAATGGGGCTGAGCCGCAATACCAAGCACAGACTGTGAATGCTGACTCTCCAGTGTAGTTCTATGGGATGTAGCTTCACACTGGTCTCCCTGCATCCTGCATGTAAGAGCTGACAGAGCAGACCCAGGCTTAGGTTGCATCACATAGGAAAACATGGAGACCCTGCAGTGTGAGGGGACAGCAGCTATGTGTCACTGATCGATCACGAGGGGTCAAAGAGCAGTCCAGAGTGGTGGGACTCCGCTCCCTCTCGCTCTATCAGACATGATGGGAAATGTAGGATTCATTAGGAAAATCATTTCTGAGGGGAAGAAGGAATCAAGATGGCAGACAGCCCACAAATTACACCTAAAATAAAGCGGGTATACACAAGGCATGTATAATGGCCTATCCTGCACTATATAGCCAAAGGAAAAAAAAGTGCTTCTTTAAGGTGTGATCTGTACATTTGCTCAATTTTGGTTCCTGGTCTCTTTCCCTTTAAAGTCGTTATCACACGATAAGCACTTATCTCCTATCCACATGATTGGTGGTAAATGTGTAGCAAGCAGTTTTTTATTTTTATTTCTTTTATGCTGTAGAAATGTAAAATAATCTAGAAGAAGCAATTCTGCCTTATGTTTTCCTTCATGAATGAAATAGTTTTTTTTCTTTTCTTCTGTTGCAGAGCACAATGCAGCCCGCAGGGAATTACCAGCCCATTCCAGGTGAATATGTGGTTCCATCTGCACCGCCTTCATATGCAGAGGCCACGTATGGCCATCAGCCGTATCCTCCACCTCCTCAGCCAGGGATGGAAGCCAAACCTCTGAACCCCGCGCCTCCTTATGTGGTCCAGCCAATGCCTATGCAGGCTCCAGGTACCCTTTCAGTATTTGGTTATAGATCTTTTCTGCCATTATATTTGTCTGTCAGAAGTTTGGGTTCTCTGGAATGTAGTCAATGTTGGTAATGGTACCCTGTGCTAAAATGCAGTCTCGGGGGTTTCAGTGTGTGAGAAGTCTGCAAACAACATGTAATCTGTGTATAATAAGAAGTAATGTATAATGAAAAATAATGTTCATACATGCCTCATCCATCCACCGTGCATTGCTGGATCCATCATACAACAGTCACACATGTCTGATGCGAAGTGTATCTGTCTGTGGACCAGGTGGTTTGGGTCACAGACATTTCCTAGTTTGGACACCTTGGAGCTCATTTACAAACGTTTTCACTCTAGTTTTTGGCATAAAAATAATTGCAAGACCCACTTTTGTGACTTGTGCGAGAAGATTTTGTCACACGGGCATTTTTCCCGCTGTGCTCACCACTTGGGAGTGACGGGGCGACACAGTTACGTCTCTTTATACCTGGAAACGCAGAGTGAAAACAACTCTTCATAAATCGGATGAATCCTCCGGCCGCACAGAGGACAAACAAACGCCAGCGTAAAAAGCCGCCCTTTGTAAATGACCCACGTTGTATCAGCTGAAATCAGGACCTGGTCTGTAAAGGCTCTCCGTGTAAGCAATGACGTTCTCCTCCACATATACGTATTAGACTAACATTGGCTGAACCCACTGATCATTTAATATGTATTTACTCTGATGGATGTCGGGGTGAGATAAAGGACAGGGCTGGTGCATAATTTACATTAGAGATTATTTGCTTAAAACCAGGAAACTGCTTTAATTTGTGAACAAACATCCCCCAGAGCTGTAATAATAGCAAATATTAAAAAGAGAGCTGGCAGCTAGATGTACGCTCCTCCGTGTAGGTTGTTGGATGTGGGCACAATATACAGGATGGCGTAGGTAGTGTACGCCCTGGAATTCATTTTATCACTCCATCAATGCCAACCAGGACCCTGCTCTGCCCATACAACAGTGCCAGTCCTGGATGGGTCCCTCTGGTTTGGCCAGGTCTCTGCTTGAGACAGTTTTGTCCCTTGTGGAGAACAATTTTGGAGCCTGAAGAAGGTTCTCAGAAAAACCTGAAACGTGACGTAGTGTGAGACAATAAGTCTTCAGTATTGTACACATCCCACTCATGTTCTGTCCAAGGCGCAGGCGCTGATTTGCTTGTAGTAAGCAATGTATCGATTTCCTCTAGTTAAAGATTTGCATATCGCACTGGTTTCTGTGTATTATAAAACTGGATTTTCTGCAGTCCGTGCTTTACCTATACATGTTGAGGTCAGACTCATTATCATGGTAGACTTCCTATACATGTATGATTTCACTGGGGGTCCTTCTGTAGTAGTTCAGCCATGGCCTAAATATTAACAGCAAATTCCAGAAAGGGTTAAAGGGGTTTTCCGAGTTATATATATTGATGACCTATCCTCAGGATAGGTCATCAATATCAGATCGGCGGGGGTCCGACACCCGGGACCCCTGGCGATCACCTGTTTGAAGAGGAGGCGCGCGCCATATCAGCGCTGCCTCCACTTCATTGTTTACATGCTGGCCGTAACGGGGTAGTGGTGAGTAGGTGTAATTACATCTCACCGCCCCAGAATGTAAACAGTGAAGTGGAGGCAGTGCTGATACGGCGCGCGCCTCCTCTTCAAACAGCTGATCGGCGGGGGTGCCGGGTGTCGGACCCCGCCGATCTGATATTGATGACCTATCCTGACGATAGGTCATCAATATATATAACTCGGAAAACCCCTTTAAATGTGCTGCAGAAATTTTCATTGCAAAAACTGGACCAAATAAAATCTACTTCTAATTAATCATTTGTGAATGTAAGCTTGTAGCTAACGTATATCTACGTATTTCAGTTACAGTTCAGACTGTGTACGTCCAGCAGCCGGTCACATTTCATGATCGTCCCGTCCAGATTTGCTGTCCACGTTGTAACACCTTGACGACCACGCGCATTGACCATACGTCTGGAGCTTTGGCCTGGTTATCTTGTGGCGGATTGTGTCTTCTCGGGTGAGTTCAGTCGATTTCTTGATACATTAAGAAATGTAGAAGTTAGAAAAACATGGCTGCTTTCTTCCAGAAACAGCACCTTACCTGTCCTTGTGTCCTGAACATATCTGTGGGACACAGCAGTGTCTGGTATACTCCATAGCACTGACATGGTGTGAATAAAGGACAGCCTGGTGGTATGATGAATGTTGTAAGACCAAAAACATTTGCCCTTTGCTTGGATTGCTTGTCATATACAGCAAATGTCAGCAATTTAAAGATGGTGCCCATTCCAGAGCAGAGCTGGCACCATATACGCCGGGTTCCTGCTGTTTCACACAGCAGACACACGGGGTTAATGTCTGTGGACCAGGCTATTTGGTACACAGACATTTCCCAGTTTGCAGAAACATGCAGAGAGTAAACGTAAATTCCCCATTAAAAGCGGACTGTCTGACCGAGGAAGAAGTGCAGAAGCGCCTTAAAAAGATTAAAATAGACAAATCACCGGGTCCAGGTGGTAATAATATTACAAGTTATAGTTACAAGATTTCTGGAGATGGGTCGTTGATCCAGGGAGTTATTTCTGATTGCCTGATTGGAGTCGGGAAGGAATTTTTTCTACTAAAATGAGGAAAATTGGCTTCCATCTCATGTGGTTTTTATCCTTCCTTTGGATCAACTTGTGGGTTAACAGGTCAAACTGGACGGATGGATGTCTTTTTTTCAGCCTTACAAACCATTAGGGTAATTTACGGGCAGATATAAGGCACATTTTGTCGTATATCTGTCGCAGATTGCGGTGCAAAGGAGGTCGGTAAAAGGTTGGGCCAGTATTTATCCCAGCACGGGAGCTATGTTGTGCGGATGAACCGCCAGCGCAGGAGGGATGAAGATCAGTGTGTAAATCGCCAGTCTTCTTAAATGTGCCCTTGTGTTTCTATGTTACGGTTTTAGGTTGCTGCACCTCCCAAAAAAACCCAATACAAAGTGAACAGGAGCCCTTGTACAGCTCTGCTCATGTGAATATAAAGTTATGGGGCTTAGATTATGGTGATGAAAGAGAGAATTTATTTTCTGTTTTTATTTATTTTTTCAAGTATTAAAACACAAGAAAAACTATGGGGAACGCAGTAAAAACTAAACCCATAAAACTTTGAATTATTGTTTGTTTTTTCCCAATTCCACACCATTTTTCCCCAGATCCCCACTACATCGTATGCCATTTTAGGTGCTGCCATTAGAAAATACAACTTGTCCCACTAAAAAAAACAGGCCCCCATACTGCTATGTGAATGGAAAAAAATAAACGTTATGGCTCCAGGAAGGCAGGGAGTAAAAAAAAAATGGACAATCGCCTGGGGCTGAAAGGGTTAAATTGTTAGCTACTTGCTTAATTATTCAGTCTTGTAATAAATTGTTGTAATATGCAGCGCATGTTGGCAGAGATATTAAGCTTTACTCCATTTACATAATCTTTTTAACGATGAATACATTAAAATGCTAATTCTGCCTGTTCTGTCAGACTAACCTTTAGGGGAATAAACAGATAAAATCAGACCTGACATAGTGACAGACTGTAAGAAACACTAGCAGTGAGGGCACGTAAAGTAAAAAGTGCTTGTTGGGGTACATTCACGCGACCGTGCCACAAATCGTGGAACTCCAAAACACGGATGCCGCTCGTGTGCGTTTCGCAATTTGCGGAACGGAATGGGCCGCCTATTATGGAAATGCCTATTGTCTGCAAAACGGACAAGTATAGGACTTGGTTCTAATCTTTTTGCGGGGCTACGGAACGGAGCAACAGATGTGGGCAGTACCCAGAGTGCTGTCCGCATCTATTGTGGCCCCATTGAAGTGAACTGGTCAGCATCCGAGCTGCAAAAAATGCGGCTCGGATGCGGACAAAAACAACGGTTGTGTAATAATCCAGCTGTCTTTTATTTAAAAAATTGGGAAGGTATTCGTGTATGAGCCAGTCACCCCCCATTACCGTGTATATGGTAGATGTCCCAGAGGTCATACACCACTGGTCAGATCGATCTGGATTACATCACTTCACATCACGCTTGCTCATTTGGTTCTTTTGACAGTCATTATTCTATACTTTTTCACTGATACGTGTGTATTCTCCATTATTTTTACAGGTGTGGATTCGGTTGCTGCCTCATCCCTTTCTGTATTGATTCTTTGAAAGACGTGGATCATTACTGCTCCAACTGCCAGGCTTTAATCGGCTCCTACAAACGTATTTGATCAAGACTGCTTAGAAGATTGCCTGTTTTACCTTTTTATATCTAGAACTCTGCAGGTTTTAGCCTGTATATAGTGGCGCACACGTTGACATACCTTCTGTGTGTTTTATATGGAACTATATGTGATGTATGGACCCAACATCTGGAACTTATGAGAGCTGCCCTGGGTCTGTATGTGGCAGATGACAATATTCAGCTTTATCACTCGATGGAAAACCTTTTCTTTATCTTTTGTAGCTCAGGTGCCCTCCAAGAAGACTTAGACAGTTTGCTTTAGATACTGAAGTACTGAAATGTGCAGTCCTTGGAAGATACAAGGAGTCAGATGAGCATCCTGACTAGGGCTGCTGAAGAGCCAGGTGCTGCCACAGCGGAGATCAGAACCACAGCATACATTCTCTTTATGGTATACTTTACTCATTCACAGCTATATTACATAGTCAGCTGTAATGTTTGTTGCACTGTAGAATATACATTAATACACCAAATGTATGTCCTGTTCTACCACTGAAGGGAAAATGCTGTTCCAGCATGGTTTCTGCATTGTGGCAGTTCATGGTGGTTATCTCCATGGCGTATTCCCCCCCCCACATCAGCTAATATGTGCACACTGTCAGGCTTCAGCTATACACCGTCCAGGTCAATGTAAGAATTTTGACAGTTGCCCTAAAAATGGAAATGTAAAAAAAAAACAAACTTATTTTATTTTTTAAACCCGAATCATCACTGAAATAGTCTAGCGTCTATCAGTATGACATTAGGTTATATTAAATGTAGAAAAAAAATTCATATTCCTTTTCCAGTTCAACAACTTTAACTACAGTGACAAAGGAGTCTGTTCTTCATCTGCCGGTTAGTCCCATTCCAGGTTAGGAGCTGCCTGTGAGCGCTGAATGATATCTCCGTCCCTGCTCTTCTAAGATTACATGCACCTTCGACACAACGAAGATCCACACCAAAATACTGAGGAGGATTGTTTTCACTGTTCATAAAAAAGTGCATATTTTATGGGGTGCTTTGGGCGTCCACACCATGCGCTGTCTGTTGCAGATTATGCTGTGGATTTCCAAAGTTTTAATACGTGCAGAACAATGTAAGATTTCTTACAGACTTGGGCCTGCTTCACACCTCTGTGTCCGTGATGACGAGGCTGGATGGTCAGTGCTTCATCTGTGAACGTGTCTGTTAAAGATCCGTCCATGTGTCTTTTTTTTGCCCTCTGTGTGTCCTCTATATTCCACGTGCACTGCTAGGTTGAAAAAGGGATTGCCAGAGAATCACCTGCAAATGGCCGTGAAAACCACCGACGGCATGCAGATGTCACCCGATGACTAGTATTCAGGGACCCATAGACTTCAGTGGACGTGTTTAGTGTGCAAAGTAATGCAAGTGTCTTTTTTTCCACTGATTCACAAGCAAAGATATGTGAATAAGCGCATTAAAATCAATGGATACGAGCAGCACACGTACGTGATTTACAGTGATTAGTAAATTAAGGGCCAATTTATAGTTGGTACCTTTTGGATTAGCTGTCATAATAAAAATGGCTGCCTCTAATGTCAAATATGGCACTAGCCCACGCTAGTGACTGTCCACCGTTGTGATTCCCAGCAGTAAGGGCTGATAGAAGGCATTTGTATTTGCACTAGCATTACTCTTACTCATCTTATATCAGTACACAGTACAGTTCCAGGATAATGGAGAAGCTGTGCGCTATACGTGTCTGTTTAGGAGTATACTGACTGTAATAATCCATTTGGTCCAATAGGAAAAATCTGCCTTCGATATTATATGTCTGAACTGATCAGTCTGTTTTTCCATGTTGACGTTTTTGTAAAATGGACACCAACAGGGTATCATGACTGGAGGCGGCATTGTGCTGATATGATGGAGAGTAAGAAGGTGTTGATTAACCAGTTTAGTACCCCATAATGTAGGTGTGTATGTGTCAGTATAGGTGCTGAGGTCCAGTGGATTAGATAGATATCCCCAGGGGCCCTCAATGTTCAGTCCACGTTTTTTGTAAGAAATGTACATGACAATTGCTGTGTAATAATGTGTACAGAAAACACCACTGATATTTTTGTATGCAGTGTATAATTTTAAATTCACCAGACAACATGACCCCGTGTATAGTGAGGCGGGCCATACACATTAGATAGCGGTTGACGACAACTCTCATCGGACTACCCCATCCACATACATGTACGCTCACTTCTTATGGTGGTGGCTTATCTGCAGCAGAACGATTGGACCTACCCAACCCTTCTCTTCCCCAACACCTGCCATTTGGGAAGAGTTGGAAGTCCCTGCTGAAATTGGTGGGTTCAGGCTACGTGTAGCTAATGTGTATGACCAGCTCTACAAATGCATCATTACTGTGTTCACACCTGCGTTTTCTAGGCCACTGTCGCCCTTGACACCTTTGTTTTTTTTTTTTAAGGATGCTGTGCTTTTTTCTGTAGTCTTGTTTTTCAATGTAATTGATTATTATATTGTATATATTTGTAAAACTTTTATGACAACTCATCTGTTTGGTTATTAAAGGGCTTTTCTTATTTTGGTGAACTATCCTCAGGACAGGTCATCAATATCAGATCGGCGGCCAGATTGCTGTCACCTCCACCGATCAGCTGGTTGAAGAGAAGGCAGAGCTTGTACGAGCGCTGTGTTCTGTTCTCTCTTTACCTGCAGGTGTGATTACAGCTCCTCCACTTCAGTGTGACGGCTCCGTCCTATTCACTGCTGCTGTCTCTTCATACAGCTGATCAGTAGGCATGCTGGCAGTCAGGTCCCCGATGATCTGATTCTGAGGATAGGTCATCAGTATAAGAAAAGCAGAGAACTCCTTTAAAGGGAAATTCTAAGCAAAAGCTGACTTTTTAAAGTTTTTGCTCCATTAGGCTCCTTTACAACCCCTATAATCTTATCTTAGGCTGGGTTTAAACAAAGTGGCTGCAGCATGGTGCCTAGACCCTGCCCACCTGCAGTGCCCAAAAGATGCACAATTTAGCTGGTAAACTGAGCTAAGCCCTTCAAAATCACATGGGTGTTGGCTACTGTAGGTGGTTAGTGTTGGCTGCATGCAGCAGTCATGATGTGTAGACCCAGCCTTAGGCCTCGTTCACACATCCGTATTTCGCAGACACTGCTACGTTGAAAATTAATTTCCAGAGCTTCTCCTACACAATGGTCCATGAAAATCACAAACCAAACATGGATGGCATCCGTTTCGTGTCTGTGGTTTTCACAGACCCATAGGCTATAATATTCGTGAAGGATTCGTAATCATGGACAAAAATTGGCATAATTCCATGGGGTCAACGATGTGTGAAAGAGGTCTTATGCCTAAAGGCTACACCTTTGGGGGCATTTTTTTTTATTACTGCTTAGGCTTCATTCACACGACCGTATGTGTTTTGCGGTCCGCAAAAAAAACGGATGACGTTCCGTATGGCATCCGTGTCCGTTTTTTTTGCGGATCCATTGTAACAATGCCTATCCTTGTCAGCACAACGGACAAGAATAGGACATGTTCTATCTTTTTTGCAGAACGGAAATGCGGACATACGGAAACGGAATGCAAACGGAGTACCTTCCGTTTTTTTTGCGGACCCATTGAAATGAATGGTTCCGCATACGGTCCGCAAAAAAAACGGAACGGACACGGAAACAAAATACGGTCGTGTGAATGAAGCCTTATTTTGAGATAAAAATCTTTTTTTTTTTTTTTTTTTTTTTTTTTTCAATTAAACTTTATACAAAATATTGAGTCCTTTTTTGTGTACAGAGCTGACATGCTCTACTAGCTGCCTGTGGATTTTCTCTTTTCCGTCAGCTGGGGAGCTGACAGGCTCCTTATCTCTACTCTGACATTATAAACACCCATTAAAGCTCATTTCTTATCTTACTGATACAAATGTGGGTTATATAAGTGTTTATGACCTCTTAGTAGTTTAGAGAGATGGTTTATTAGGTGACCGGCACAAATTGAAAGTGAAAGTACCAGTCACACAGCTAGAAAAACTATCATTTTTTTGTGACAGAATGGCTCAATATTTTTAAGGCTAATTGAAAATATGATTTTTAGCCAAAAATGAGTGAAATGCAATCATAAACAAAAATTGTCTCCGAAGGTGTGCATATCCTTTAACGTTATGGAAGAGGACCTGGCCGGCTGAGGGTTGTTCACACCTCTATTTAACTGAGCCAGCAGGCTGTTCTGACAGTAATGGGATCTGGCCACAGTCTGGGACAAGTGCTGCTTTTTGCTGGCATTCTGCCAGAAAGCAGCCGGGTCATGTCCTCTGCCGGGTCAGTTAAACTGAGGTGAGAACCTACCGTAAGTGTGGCTTTTACTGGAGGAGTGATGGAATGGTTGTAAGGTGAATTCAACTTTGAGAAATGGGGTGCAAATTCCAGGTGAAAGCAGAATTGTTAGCTATCGCCTGGTTCTACCTTACGAAGATGTTTTGTAAAAATGTGAAAGTTGAAGTTGTCAGAATCTCTGAATGGACCAAAAGATGTTTATGAGAAAAATATATTAGAAAATGTTTACAGAGTTTTATTAGTTTCTAAAGATATAATGCACAAACTTCTGTGTCCTGTGTATTTCGAGGAAAAAAAATGGCGCAATGTAATATGCACATATTTCTTTTAGGTGTCATTTCACATGTATACCTGTTTCATTGTTTTTTTGTTTTTTTTTTCTGCCAGCTTTGTTCTGTATGAATGATGACTTATGATTATAAATGTAATAAAATAAAGTTTTAATTACATGGCGAAGCTGCTGCTTGTGGCAAGGTATGACTTCTGGATCGGGGTGTGTGCCAGAGGGAGTTTATTAAAACTTGTGCTAGAAAAAATGGTCCACAGCAAATTATAAGATTCCTGCTATTATTTTTCAGCTGCTACTGAAAACTCCACTGTTCTCTTGTTTTGTACTGCACTTTATGTTCAACCTGTTGTCTGGTCTCGAGAGCCCCTTTCCATATGCCCCAATAGGGCATAAGGGTGTTATAGAGAGGAGGTCCCCCTCTTGGGACTCCCACCTTTGAGTGAAGAGCTTTAATGTTGTGTAAACTTTCACATATAAATGGTTTGAGAAACTATATAAATGTACATCTCGGACACCTCAGCCCCGTCTATAGTTACCCCCCCCTCTGGGAAGTTTGAGGGGTTGTTGGTTCAGTAAAATCCCCAACAACCCTTGTAAATCATCTAAAATAACAAAATAATCTGTACTTTTTTTTATTAATATAGTTTATTGACATAATATATAACCGTATTAAAAAAATTCAATATCTACCCTTATTTTTTATTTTTAACCCTTCACCCTCCCTATTACCTCCCAATCCTCCAATTGCAATGCGTCTCGAGAAGGAATTCACTGAATAACTACTGTGTAAATCGACTTGGGTAAGTATATGAAACTTTATCACTGAGCTAATTAGATTACCATTAAAACGTCACCTTTATTATATCAATTTAAAATAATTCCCACATCAAAAATAGAAAAGAATGAACTTAAGTAGCAAATAAAAAGGACAATAGAAGGCTGGTGGGGGTGGGGGGTTGGCCCAAACAAAGGTGTCCTTGCAAGATCATGTTAGAGGTATAAAAAAAAGCCTATTTTTCCCTAGAACCTCCAAACTAGCCATAACTCCCTCCATTCTTCCTCAATATTCCTTTGTTTATATAGAATATTTTCATATCTTTTAACTTTATTCACCAAATTCAAAAGAATCAGTACTTACCGTTTGCTCCCCTGCTTCTTTCTGTGCTGACCTCCAGTCCTCCCAGCTGCTGTTTATTTTCTTGGCTGCAGTGGTGACATGCCGTATACGGCAGAGACTGGTGATTGGCTGCAGTGGTGACATGCCGTATACGGCAGAGACTGGTGATTGGCTGCAGTGGTGACATGCTGTATACGGCAGAGACTGGTGATTGGCTGCAGTGGTGACATGCCGTATACTGCAGAGACTGGTGATTGGCTGCATGGTGACATGCCGTATACTGCAGAGACTGGTGATTGGCTGCAGTGGTGACATGCCGTATACTGCAGAGACTGGTGATTGGCTGCAGTGGTGACATGCCGTATACTGCAGAGACTGGTGATTGGCTTCATGGTGACGTGCCGTATACTGCAGAGACTGGCGATTGGCTGCAGTGGTGACGTGCCGTATACTGCAGAGACTGGCGATTGGCTGCAGTGGTGACGTGCCGTATACTGCAGAGACTGGCGATTGGCTGCAGTGGTGACGTGCCGTATACTGCAGAGACTGGCGATTGGCTGCAGTGGTGACGTGCCGTATACTGCAGAGACTGGCGATTGGCTGCAGTGGTGACGTGCCGTATACTGCAGAGACTGGCGATTGGCTGCAGTGGTGACGTGCCGTATACTGCAGAGACTGGCGATTGGCTGCAGTGGTGACGTGCCGTATACTGCAGAGACTGGCGATTGGCTGCAGTGGTGACGTGCCGTATACTGCAGAGACTGGCGATTGGCTGCAGTGGTGACGTGCCGTATACTGCAGAGACTGGCGATTGGCTGCAGTGGTGACGTGCCGTATACTGCAGAGACTGGCGATTGGCTGCAGTGGTGACGTGCCGTATACTGCAGAGACTGGCGATTGGCTGCAGTGGTGACGTGCCGTATACTGCAGAGACTGGTGATTGGCTGCAGTGGTGACGTGCCATATACTGCAGAGATTGGTGATTGGCTGCACAGTGCAGTGACCTGCGTGCATGAAACGTGACTGCTGCAGCCAGGAAAGTGACTTCAGTGCTGGAAGCAAAAGGGGTGGAAAGGGGTAAGTATTGATTTTTTTTTTTTTTTTGTTATTTTATCACATTTACAGGGGATGCGCAAGTTTTTATTGAGCTATTCAATCCTGTTTTCCATGGTCAGTATTTGGTCCGTATTTTGCATCAGTGTTTGTAAGACAAAATCAGGAGGGGTCACAACATGGAAGTCACACACCTTTCCATGATTTTCTCTGTAAGCTCCACTACTGGTTTTGGCTTAAAATACTGAACATGTGAAAGTGGCCCAAAGGTTATTTTTTCTATACTGGAAAATGAATATTAAATATTCTGTTTATCACTTTTGTAATGACACCATACATGTGACAGTCATCCCGCTGCTCATAAATCAGATGATCAGTGGTTTTTACTGTGTAGCTGCTTCATGCAGACATTCGGATTGACCGTTAGTGGTCACCACTTCCTCTGGTTTCTTGACTTCTGAGGAAGCAGAGAGAAGCATCTAGAGTGCAGATTTGATCTAGTACAAGACCCATGTAGCCTGACACTGCAACAGTAGTGGAATAAATCCACAGGATGACTTAAAGGGGTCATCTACCTTTTATTAAAGGTGTGTTCTGGTTATGTAAAGTTATCCACAGGATAAGGTATAACAGATTGGTGGGGGTCCTAACCCTGGGACCTCTTTGATCACGAGAACAGGGACCACATACCCCGTGGAGGCCCCACAAAATGAATGTAGCAAGCGGTCAAGGCATGTGAATGGTCACGCCATTCATTTGTAAGAAATGATTGTATATTATATATATAGTATACCCTCTTACTGGGTCTGATTATTTAAGTTGGATGTAATAAATGAGACAGAAGAGTGAGATTATAAAAAATAGGTATATTGTATAGTGTGGAAATATTGATATTACAATGAATATTATTGATGAGAATTTTTGCAGGTATAATGGAACAAAAAGAAATAAAAAAAAACACATACAAAGAGACTTGTACACAATAATAGTTATAATTACTTAAACTATAAAAGTACAAGATAAAGTTACTCCCAGGACCATTTGGTAACTAAAGAGAAAATGAGACTCACTCTACAGTATATAGTAGTTCCATACATGGGTCTGGTTTAGGTCTCTCGACCAGTTCTTCATCTGGTCTTTCCTATTCCCAGCTTCTATGCCACTGTGTCTGTGCTCTTTTCTGTTTTTCCTCTGTTCTCTGTTCCCTCCTTCCTTTCTTCTTCCCCTTCCTTTGGGTCTCAAATCATGGCCTTTTATATGCTTAACAGCCAGTTCTAGCATCTTCTAGAATATGGCCTGGACTCATCTATTTGGCTGTTCCTTATGGTTTTATAGTGATTTTTGGTTAACTCTTGAAAATTGATAGAGGCAGCTGGAATGTTGGGATTTCCCAGCATTTTCCTTCCCCGCTCGACATTGTACCACCTACTAGACAACTGTCACCCATTCTTTAGATAGTTGGCAACTATTTGCTACCTTTGATATGCTAATGCGCATCCTGCCTTTGAGAGGACAAGTATGGGAACTAATTAAATTAAAGCTAGCCTTATACCTTCCTGAGCTTGTGCTAGGTAAGAGAATTTCCCCCCATAGGATCTCCACAATTTGACATCACTTACCGACATAATAAAAGGTGGTCCCCGCCCCCATAGACACACCTGTGCGATCCCCTGAGGACGCTGGTTTGCCAGCGAAACATGTCGGGAGGCAGAGAGTGCGTTTGTGTCTTTTAATAAGCAGTGTTAGGTGCAGCTAGCCCGCAATATGGAATAATATTTAGGGAAAGAGCAGAGACTGAGGAATATGTAGTCGGTGACTGTGCACAAGAAGCTGGCTACACTGTTGCCACTGTGTTATCAAGTTGCTGGAGAGAAACAAACGGCAACCTGGTTAACCCCATACATACTAATAGGGCATAATCCTGCTCACTACTGTGATTTTTTTAATCAGTCTTAGTTTTGTTTTGTCCATTTATGTTTCAAAAGTGAGTAAAATAAAAACTACGTTTTAACTTTTTAGAGCACGTGTAAAAAGACATTCTATAGTCAAATGACTAAGTGTAAATAAAATAACAGTGTTTCAAACGTCATACACATTGCTGAGAGGTCTCTTTTTTTTGTAACTAAATATTGCTAGGCTATACCCCCATTGTCTTTTAGGTGCGGTTCCCACCACATTTTATTGAATAACTCACTGTCTATGCTAAATTTTTAATTATAAGCAATTATAACAGAATTCAGATCCAGGTGCTGGTTTGAAATCTGTAGACTATTTTTTGTGAGACAACCCCTTTAAACAACAGGTGATTTTCTGATGACACATTACCTTTAATGGGCTGAGATATTATGGGCAGTGATTCTTAACACCTTATAAATAAGTGTTTTTTTTATTTTTTTCTGAAAAATAATCAGACTGGAATGTCAGCCTTTGGAGAAACACATTTTTCAGCTTTTTCATAGTTAATGTAGTACAGTGTGATCCATTATGTCACATTTCAACAGGATGGAAGTCTGCTGAAGAGAAATAATCAGCAGAACCATTGATAACGGGCTGGTCATCAATACGTTGGCCTGGAAGCTGAGGCAGTGTAGAGCGTAGGGGAATCACAGGCTTGACTACGCAAGAGAACTTAAAAAAAGAAGTGTTGCCCCTCTCCAGTCTCCCACCACTCCTATTCCAGTGCTTACTGGGAACCCACTTGTTTCTACTTCATGGTCCCGTTTTGACCTGCCTGACCAATCACTGGCCATAATGCTGACCTGTCTCAGCTGGAGATTTTCTGTGAAGACTGGACCAGAAGTTAGTGCAGCATGGACTTGCTTGGTCCCTGCTGAGCTCTTTTCTATAACTTCTACCAGGTGGACAACCCCTTCACCCCCGGAAGTTTTTTCGGTTATGCATTTTCGTTTTGCGCTCCCTGCCTTCAAACAACCATAACTGTTTTATTTTTCTGTTCACATAGCTGTATGAGGGCTTGTTTTTTGCGGGACAAGTTGTACTTTCCAACGCCACCATTTAATATTGCATATGGTATAGTGGGAAGCGGGAAAAAATTCCAAATCGGGTGAAATTGCAAAAAAAACGCTATTCCGCTACAGTTCTACAGGTTTCTTATTTACAGCGTTCGATGTGCATTAAAACTGACCAGTTACTTTCATTCTACTGGTCAGTACGAATCCGGCAATACTTAATATGTATAGTTTTTCCTGCGTTTTGATAGTGATAAAATAATTAGAAAGTTGCCCTTTTTTTTTTTTTTTTTTTTTTTTTTTTTTTCCCTTGTCATATCTTGACCCCTATAAATTTTTGGTATTTATGTGTACGGAGCTGTATGGGGGCTCATTTTTTGCAGGGCGATCTGAAGTTTTTATTGACACCATTCTGGGGTGTGTATGACATTTTGATCACTTTTTATTTAATTTTTTTTAGAAAAAAAAAAGCGGCAAAAAACGGCGAATCGCCATTTGGACACTTTTTTTCTGCCACACAATTCGCCGTATTGGAATTTTTTTTTTATATATTTTAAAAGTACGGGCGTTTTTGGTCACTGTGATACCCATGATGTCTATATTTATTGTTATTTAGGTATTGATTTTATATATATTTTTTTTTTAACTTTTTTTTTTAATTTTTTCTGACTATTTTAAAGCTCAAATATGAGCTGATATATTGTTTTTTTTTTTTCTTTATGAGCAATCAGGTATTTACTAGACTGAGATAAATCCAAGAATTGCTCATTTCTTATCCTGGCCTGCCATCTAGTGGCCAGAATAAGAATAAGCGTATGCTTCCGGGTTCAGACGCATCCTGATGCCGTGATCACGGCATCAGAAGGCCCTAGAAGACGCCGCCGATGGCGGTAAGTAGCAGCAAGTCTCTGCTGTTAGAAACAGCAGAGACTTGCCGGCCATGACGCCCGCCGCACCCGCGAGCGGGCGTCATGTCCCCGCACCAGCGCCGTACATGTACGGCGCTGGTCGGGAAGGGGTTTGTATGAAAAATCAGTTTGACTGTAAAATATTGGGGCAGATTTACTAATCCTATAGATGGCGTAATATTAGATAGGTGCCATATTTATCATAATGTGGAGATAAATGTGGTGTAGGGACAGACACTTTAACTTTGTACCAACTATTGATTGGCTTAGTCTGAGACAGACTTTTAGTCAAATATATGTTTATTAAGAGTTTACATAAGGGAGTAAAACAAATATATAACAATGAATGTCAAGTAATCAGGTAGTTCCATGAGGTAAATCATCAAAATTACAGAGGTATAGCATATGCAGTCATGTAGCATAGTATGGAAACAAACATGCATCTTCTCATATATACCCAAAATTTATATAGTCTCATAACCAAGGATAAATGTGTAGGCTTATATTCAGCTAGGTTTAAGATAGGTTCTCAAGCAGATTGTATAATTTTTGTATATATACAAATGGGGGGGGGGGAGAGGAGATAAAGGGGGAAAGATCAGCACAAGGATCGTTTAAAGTGTATGCAAGGATGCCACATACGCTCAAAGCGGTCATGGGTGCCTTCGATCCATGGGGTGATCTCCTCTAGGCGGAAGATTTCATCTACTTTTTCTATCCACTGATATTTGCTAGGCGGCTCGGGGTTCAACCATTTAGCAGGTATCAATAACTTGGCCGCTATAAGAAGGTAAGTGATCTCTTATTGGGTTTGAAGGATGGGGAGTCCAACCACAATAAAATTGTTTTGCATAGAGTAATCTGCTTGCCAGTAACTTGGTAAATCACATCGTTAACATCATCCCAGAAGGTTTGTATCCCAGCGCACTCCCACCAGATATGTGAAATGGTTCCCGATGCCGCACCACATCTCCAACATTTATATGTAGGGCTAAGACCTCTTAAGAATAAGAAGGCAGGGGTTTTGTCCCAACGTGTGAGTGTTTTGAATGAATTGTCTTGCATTCGTACACATCTCGAGAATCCATGAGATCTCGATAGTATTTGTTTGATCTCGGATTGCATGAAAGTAATATCTAGCTCCCCCTCCCAGTCCCTAACAAATGGTAATGGATCCATTAATGGCGGTGAAGCCAAAGCTTTGTAAATCCTAGAGATTCCCTTTTGTAGGGGTTTGTTAATGGTTAGGGCTTGTCCAAACCAAGTGAGCGGTCGAGTGTGAGCATGAGACTAAATATTTATGACATGTAGTGCAAAATTGGAGAAAGTGCAGAGTCTGAAATTCAGTAACACCTAGAAGCTTCTTGAGATCTGGGAGAGAGGGAACTGTGCCTCCACTGAGCAGCGAGGAAATAGGCAACTCTAACCTACGCCAGAACAAGGCCAAATTATCAGGGCTATGGTTAGGAAGTAAATACGGTAGTTATTTGGCTGAGGTAAGTGGGGAGGAGGACGGAATCAGGGTCTGCCATGTTTGTGCCGTATTATGAGCATACCCTTGGTAAGTGGGTTGGATATGTTATTCAGGTTATGTACATTCGTGGTGGTCCACATCATGTGATGTAGGGAGGGATCTAGGAGAGAACTCTCCAATTCTGTTGTCAGTAAATGTGGAGCTGGGCGGACAAACTCTGCCCATCTACACATAGAATTTTTGGCATGATAAAGGTGGATAATGGCTTTCCTTCCCAGCCAAGATATACAGTGCCTTGAGAAAGTATTCGGCCCCCTGGAACTTTTCAAACTTTTGCCACATTTGAGACTTCAAACAAAAAGATATAACATTTTGAATTTCTCCCCTTGCCTATGACATAAATTTTTGATGAAGAATCAACAACAAGTGGGTCACAATTGTGAAGTGGACGAAATTTATTGGATCATTTAAACTTTTTCTGTAATAATAAAAGTGAAAAGTTAGGCGTGCAAAATTATTCGGCCCATTTACTTTCAGTTCAGAAAACTCACTCCAGAAGTTCATTGAGGATCTCTGAATGATCCAATGTTGTCCTAAATGACTGATGAAGAGAAATAGAATCCACCTGTGTGTAATCAAGTCTCCGTATAAATGCACCTGCTCTGTAATAGTCTCAGGGTTCTGCATCATGAAGACCAAGGAACACACCAGGCAGGTCCGTGATACTGTTGTGGAGAAGCCGGATTTGGATACCAAAAGATTTCCCAAGCTTTAAACATCCCAAGGAGCACTGTGCAAGCGTCATATTGAAATGGAAGGAGTATCAGACCACTGCAAATCTACCAAGACCCGGCCGTCCCTCTAAACTTTCATCTCAAACAAGGAGAAGACTGATCAGAGATGTAGCCAAGAGGCCCATGATCACTCTGGATGAACTGCAGAGATCTACAGCTGAGGTGGGAGAGCCTGTCCATAGGACAACAATCAGTCCAACACTTCACAAATCTGGCCTTTATAGAAGAGTGGCAAGAAGAAAGCCATTTCTCAAAGATATCCATAAAAAGTCTCATTTACAGTTTGCCACAAGCCACGTGGGAGACACACCAAACGTGGAAGAAGGTGCTCTGGTCAGAAGAAACCAAAATCAAACTTTTTGGAAACAATGCAAAATGATATGTTTGGCATAAAAGCAACACAGCTCATCACCCTGAACACACCATCCCCACTGTCAAACATGGTGGTGGCAGCATCATGGTTTGGGCCTGCTTTTCATCAGCAAGGACAGGGAAGATGGTTAAAATTGATGGGAAGATGGATGGAGCCAAATACAGGACCATTCTGGATGAAAACCTGTTGGAGTCTGCAAAAGACCTGAGACTAGGACGGAGATTTATCTTCCAACAAGACAATGATCCCAAACATAAAGCAAAATCTACAATGGAATGGTTCAAAAATAAACGTATCCAGGTCTTAGAACGGCCAAGTGAAAGTCCAGACCTGAATCCAATTGAGAATATGTGGAAAGAGCTGAAAACTGCTGTTCACAAACGCTCTCCAGCCAACCTCAAAGAGCTCGAGCTGTTTTGCAAGGAAGAATGGGCAAGAATTTCAGTCTCTAGATGTGCAAAACTGATAGAGACATACCCCAAGCAGCTGTAATCGCAGCAAAAGGTGGCGCAACAAAGTATTAATGCAAGGGGGCCGAATAATTTTGCACGCCCCACTTTTCAGTTTTATTATTACAAAAAAAGTTTAAATGATCCAATAAATTTCATTTTACTTCACAATTGTGACCCACTTGTTGTTGAATTTAAAATGTTCTATCTTTTTGTTTGAAGCCTGAAATGTGGCAAAAGGTTGAAAAGTTCCAGGGGGCCGAATACTTTCGCAAGGTACTGTATAAGGAGCTCTAACATTGTGCAACTGACTGGAGATGGATGTGAGGAGGGGCTGAAAGTTTAAAGAGTAGATCATGTCTAAATCATTAGACAGGCAAATACCCAAGTAAGTGATTTGTGGGAGCCAGGAGAATGGAGCCAAAGCTTGCACGTTAGAGGCTTCTGCTGTTGATGGAGAAACATTGAGCACGGTTGATTTGGTATAATTAATCTTAAAGTTGGAATAGAGCCCAAATTGGTGTAGGAGAGTTAAGATATGTAGGAAGGCCTCAGAGGGGTTTGTGACAAACAATAGCAGATCATCTGCGTACGCAGCCGCTGTGTGGATTGTGGTAGGGGTTTTTAGTCCGTGAATATGGTCATGTTGGCGAAATGCTTGAAAAGGGGCTCCATACAGAGGACAAATGGACTAGGGGAGAGGGGGCATACCTGCCTGGTCCCATTAGTGATAGGGAAGGGTTGTGATAGTGACCCATTCACCTTTACTCTGGCCGAGGGGTGTGAGTATAGGGAAAAAATGGATGTGATAAACTGAGGAGGGAAGTGAAATCTGCGGAGAACTGTTTCCATATATAACCAGTCAATCCTGTCAAACGCTTTCTCAGCGTCGGTGGAATTATCAATGGAATATTGCGGGATTTGGCATAGTGTATAGCGTTAATGACTTTGGTAGAGTTATGCTTACCTTCTCTTAGGGGGACAAAGCCAGCTTGTTCAGGGTTGATCAATGAAGGGAGAAGTTTCTGGACCCTATTGGCTAAGACTTTTGCCCATAGTTTTACATCACACTTTTGCAATGAGATGGGTCGGTAGCTCCACATAAGGTGCTGTCTTCTCCCTCCTTTGCCAACACCGTCACATGTGCCTCAAGTGCTTGCAGGGGTAGTGAAGCTCCGGTCTGAAGGCAATGACACAGTTTCCCAAAATAGTGGGATAATACAGTGAAAATCTTTTT
Source organism: Rhinella marina (assembly GCA_900303285.1). Taxonomy (NCBI): domain Eukaryota; kingdom Metazoa; phylum Chordata; class Amphibia; order Anura; family Bufonidae; genus Rhinella; species Rhinella marina. The sequence goes on from ONZH01004157.1 coordinate 333,744, forward strand.
ATAGTATAATACAGGGAAACCGTCTGGGCCTGGGCTTTTCCCCGACGAGGTTGATTGCAATGCCAACCTAATTTGCGACGCAGTCACCGGCTCCAGAAGGGAAAGGTAGTTAGAGTAGAGTCCTCAACCATGCACAATGAGAGAGACTCAAGAAAGGAATGAATCTTAGATAATCTGCTCAACCTATCTTGGGGTGTTTCGTCTGCTGTAAGATTATAAGGAGCCCCATAGAATGTTTTGAATTGGTCAGCTATTTGATCTGTTTTAGCGAGGAGAACGCCCGTGTCCGAGCGGATGGAGTCTATTGTCGTAGTTGATTTGGCTGCTTTGACTAATGCCACTATGTATTTGCTTCCGCGATCACCGTGAGCATAAACCTTTTGTTTGGCATAAAGGAAGTTATTAGCTGTTCGAGCATTGAGTACAGATTTAAGGCTTCTTCCACACTAGCGGCAGCACAGATCCGGCACCTAAAGGGTGCCGACGGATCGGTACTGCCGCTGATACATGTGCTGATACATGAGCAGCGCTCCGGCCCCGCACATGTTGACACAGACACAGAGAACATACATACACACGCATACACACAAACACATACATACTTACATACTCCAGCCAGGAACGCCGGCAGCATGTCTTCATGCGCCTCCTACTCGCAGTGATGAAGATTCCCCACAGCGCCCTCTGCTGGGCGCAGTGGGGAAACGTCATAGCTGCGCGCAGGAGGCGCGTAAAGACATGCTGCCGGCGTCCCTGGCTGGAGTATGTATGTATGTATGTATGTGTTTGTGTGTATGTATGTATGTCTGTATGTATTTCTGTATATGTGTAGCCGGATCCGGAATGACCCCCCATTGCAAGTCAATGGAGGACAGATCCGGATTACTGGTGTGTCACACCAAACGGATCCGTCCCCATTGACGGTCCCCACTGCGGTTTGTTCTCCGGTCTGAAGACGGAACAGAATGCTTTCAGGAGCATTCCGTTGTCTTCAGTTCAGTTTTGTCCCCATTGACAATGAATGGGGACAAAACTGAAGTGTTTTTTTCCGGTATTGAGCCCCTATGACGGAACTCAATACCGGAAATTAAAAACGCTAGTGTGAAAGTAGCCTTAGTTGGGAGCGAAGATGTCTCAGATCATTTTGGTGATTTCGGGCTTTTGATTTTTTCCCAAGTTGCAATTTGTGCTAAGAGAGAATCGAGTTGTTTACTTCTGATCTTTTTAAGGCGAGATCCCAGTGCTATAAATTCACTGCGAATATATGCCTTATGGGTTTCCCATACAATGGGAAAGGATACATCACCAGTGTCATTAGATCTGAAGAAGGAGTCTAGTTTCGTGCAGAAAGACTGAAGTGTTTCCTCACTGCTCAGTAGGGTCTCGTTCAACCTCCAGAAGTATCCCCTTTTTATAGCGCCAGTTAAGTTAAGGTGTAATCCTACTGGGGCGTGGTCTGACACAGTAATAATACCAATATCTGCAGATCTAATGGAGGGCAGGAGTGTTTGTGACAAAAATAAGTAGTCGAGTCCTTGATGGCTATTGTGAACCTGTGAATAAAACATATAGTCCTTATCATTTGGGTGCAACAAACGCCAGGTTTCGATTAGGTTCATGGTAGTCAGCAAAGACTTCAGCTGTCGGAGACGACGGAAGTAGATTGCTGATAGGGAGGTAGATGCGTCTTGCAGAGGGTTTAATGTGAGGTTAAAATCACCTCCTACAATCATAATGCCTTCTCCGAATGTTTGGAATTTTCGCAGTGTGGTTATCAGCCAGTTTACTGGATCAATATTAGGGGCATACATGTTTGCTATAGAAATCAAGGTGTTATCAATGGAACCTTTCAGAAATATGAACCTGCCGTCATCATCAGTTTGAACAGAACGTAAGGAAAAGGAAAGCCCTCGTTTTAAAGCTACACTAACCCCTCTTGATGCATGGGTGCCATAGCAGCTGTGGTACCATTTGTCAAAGTAGCGGTGGGAGGGCGCTGGGATGCGGTGGTTTTTAAAATGGGTCTCTTGAAAGAGCGCAATTGAAGGGCGGTCTTTATGTATAAGCGACAGTATTTGGGAGCGTTTCTGAGGCACATTTAAACCCTTAACATTGAAGGAGGTGATAATTAGATCAGTCATGATCAAATAGAAAGAGCAAATGTGCATCCGAAAACAATACTACATAACTTGTCCCTGCCAACATGGGGTAGTTCTGATCACTTGAGAAAAGGGAACATAACAACAAAAACAAGTACAAAGGTATGTGTAAACACGGTGTATAGAAAACCTTAGATCTGCTCCCAACTGAAGCTCCAAGGAAGCATAAGGGAGAACAGGAGGGGGGGGTACACTCTAGAGTAAGAGAGAAAGGTATGAAGAAAGAGATGTGAGGAAAGAGGGGAAAATAAACACTAGATCAAGTAAGTTTTAAGGATAAGGAGAGTAGAGTCCCTATAGGTACGGATACTGTAATGGGCATTCTAGTTCAGTGAATGAAGAAAACACATATGCATATCATAGAAAAAATAAGCAAAGTTGTTCCGGGTTGTTCCGGGCTCACCCGGGAAAAATGAGATATAGAGTCCCTTGGTGGAAGGTTCAGAAGACATCATGATCTTGAGTATGCTGCAGACGTCTGGAAGATCTGGTCTTGTAGGAAACCATTTGCCATTTCTCAGCGTCTGGTAGTGGAGGTAGATCATCTTCCATGGGGATAGAAAGCCAGGATGGTATTTCAATCGGCTGTAGACCTAGGTTCACCCATGCTCCTGGGAGATCCTCCGGGGAACGGATTGTAATTGGCTTGCCATCTTTTTGGATCACGATACCAAAAGGAAAAAGCCATCTATAGCAAGTTGTGGGAACGGAACAATTCTAGTAGCGTCTTCATCGCACCCGTTTTGCTAGCATGCTTGCAGAGATGTCCTGATATAAAGCCACCTTTGCGCCATCATATAGTAGCTCTGGTTTGGAGCGGGCTGCTCGCAAAACGTCAGCGGTGTCATTATAATTCAAAAACCGGCAAACAACGTCCCGTGGCGGGTCTCCTGCTCGTGGCTTGGGGCGCAGTGAATACGCTCAACTATGCCTTGAGCTCTGTCGTGGCCCAGCAGGGAAGTGAAAATGGCTGAAGCGGCGTGACGAAGTGAGTCATGCAGGATTTCTTCAGGTAGGCCCTTGATCCTAAGATTCTGGCGTCTACTTCTGTTTTCTTGATCCTCAATATAGTTGAACGCTGTATTGAGTTGACGTTGCTGTTCCAGGAACTTCTGTCGAACCATCTTATCAAAGGTGAGTATAAAGGATTGTACTGTCTCCAGGTTATCTACTCTTTGCCCCATCTGTCGGAGATCAATCTTAATTCATCATGTTCATCATTAATTCAATCATGTAATTCCTTCATCACAGGGGATATAGCCTATAAGATGGTTTGTTTTATAAATGCTCTAGAAACTGATTCTAAGTCCTCCAGACCACTCGCTGCTCCGTGCTCTGCAATACTTTCTTCTCCGGAGTCTTCTGACTGTTCACAGTCAAGAGCGGGAAGGGGCGCCATCTTGGACGCTCCGTCTGAAGAAGTGGCGTTCTTCTTTCTCATGAATTTATCAATGTCCGGTTGGGATTGTGAAGGTTTTGAAGTACCAGGAGTTGCTCTGTATCTGTTTCTGCCGACTTTGCCCATTTTTGCTGCAAAAGGAGCACTGTAAACGCTCAGGCCAGTGAGTTATAGCAGAGGAGCTCTGACTCACGCGTCCATCTCCTAGCTTGTCAGGCTCCGCCCCCCTGAGACAGAATTTTATTCCAGAAATGTGGTCCACTTTCAGGCTAAACGCAGATAATTTTTCTAAACCTAGATGTGCCAAATTGTGTACATATTGATGAAATGTCATTGTGAACTGAGAACAGCCTTGTGTTCATGGAAAAGAATCACATATAAGTTTTATTTTGGGGGGAATTTACCAAGCCGTGCACTCCAGAATTCTGTTTTCCAAGGTTTTTGTGATACAGCGTTATTACACCACTGACTCCAGTTTGGAAAATTGTGGTGGTTAGCCTGCCAAGCTGAACTAAGCCAGATTTAACCACAGCGGCAAAAATCTTCTTAGACCTTATTCACGTATCCATAATGACATCTGTGACAAAACAGTCAGTGGTACATCTGTGAAAATATCAGTGAAGACTCCATTTTTGGTCCGTGCTGAGCTGAAGATTAATTTTCATGTCCTACCCATGATCCATGAAAAGCACTGACACAGCAAACTGGAGGGCTGTTTTAACCCTGGAGTATGGTCAGGACAGACTGTGGTAATGGTGACTATATACAAGTGCTGCTGCTCATCAGCCACATCCCCATCCTCTCTGTACTTCATGTCTCCTCATGAACTTCATTCCTACAGAGATTGTTGATCTTATCGGATCATAATCCCTGACAAGTAGGAGAGGAGGATGAGGCAGCTCTTTAGCTCACTGTTCTGAGGTAAGTTGTTCTGCTGTGTGACTGGTTGTGTGTGTGCTGATAGGACGATGGCCATTTTATTTCCCCCGATGATTGCTCCCCAGACAAAATAAGCCATGAAAGGTATTTGGGAATATAGTTATTATAAAGTAATACTTAGGTATTTTCATTTGCTTAATTCGCAGAGAACCCCTTTAAGTCCGGTGGGCAAGCAAACAGCAGTCTATTAGGCTACTTTCACACTAGCGTTTTAAAATTCCGGTATTGAGTTCCGTCATAGGGGCTCAATACCGGAATAAAACGCTTCAGTTTTGTCCCCATTCATTGTCAATGGGGACAAAACTGAACTGAAGACAATGGAATGCTCCTGAAAGCATGCTGCGGTTTGCTCTCCGGTCCAGGCATCTGCACCAAGACGGATCCGGAATGACCCCCAATGCAAGTCAATGGGGGTGGATCCGTCTGGTGTGACCATAATGGTAACCGGATCCGCCCTCCATTGACTTTCAATGGAGTCCATTACGGATCCGGGTACACATAGACACATACAGACATAAACATACACACACATAAAGACATACAAACACACATACATACTTACATGCTCCCCGGCAGGTCTTCGGAGCGTCAGGACGGCTCACACAGGTCACGATTCCCCACAGCGCCCTCTGCTGGGCGCCTGGTGGAATCGTCATCTTTATGTGTATGTATATGTATGTACATGTATGTACTGTGTGACATGTGTGGGGCCGGAGCGCGGTTCCGGCTCCACACATGTCACTGCGGCAGGCCTGATCCGGCAGCACCCTTCACCTGCCGGATCAGGCCTGCCGCCAGTGTGAAAGTAGCCTTAGATATACAGATATTTGGTATCTGTGCCCCCTCCCCCAGAATGAACAGTTATTCTATTGTAGTTGGTCTGTTGTTCATAATAAGGGTTGTGGTAGTCTCCAACAATCCCCATCATTCTTTTAGGGGCCCTCCATTTAACCCAAATGTTTAGCTGTCTAGGGGTTTATATTAATCTCTTGGGTCTGGTCTAATGTCTGAAATTATTTGTGTTGCTAAGGTTGTGTTCACATCACTGTTTGGTTTTCCATTCTTCTGATCTGATTCTGCAAAACCACAACTCCCAGTGTGTCCCAATAGCTGTAGGCTATCCAGGCATGCTGGGAGTTGTAGTTTTGTAACAGCTGTAGGGCCGCAGGTTGGGCATGACTGCGTTAGAAGAACAGAAAAATTAACAAAAAACTGTATCCAGTATTTTAAGCATCTGTTATGCACATTTTGCATCCGTTTTAGCCATTACTGTCTGACATCCGTTATTTTAGATGGGAAAAAAAGTTTTACGCAAAGTTGTTTTTTTTCCGTCTTATGTAACGTATCTCATGTGGAAATGGCTAAAATGTATGCAAAATGTCATTACTGGTGCTTAAAATATATATTTTTTTAATTTTTCTGCTCTTCTGATGGATCAGAAGAATGGAAAACTAAACGGTGATGTGAACCTGGCCTAAGGAGGCTGGAAATGGCGGCCAGTATGTGGTCACTGTGTAGCAGTATTATGAGTTATATGAGTGCTTGTGTAGTGGTGGTCTAAACGTGTGATAGGTAGGTACTTGGCGGAGTATGAGGCGTGGCTTAGTGTGAAAAAAATTGCTGCAGTACGCTACGGACACCACTGGTAATTTCCCTCCTTAGCCTCCTTAAAAGTTGGGAGGTATGTCACTGCATATAACATGATAGCAGAACATAGGAACCATAGCAGCGCAGTATGGCCTAAGAGCTGACACCTAAAGGCTCATGAGCCCTGGTGCAAGAGCTAAAGGCTCATGAGCCCTGGTGCAAGAATTCAGCTTGGGCACCCCTTCCCTCAGTGATTTGAGATCAGGGGAGCACATGGCCTTCCTGCTGACTGAGGCCAAATTTGAAACGGCACCCCCCCCCATGCCAAATTTGTGACAACCCATTCCTTCCAGCCAGAGGTGTAACTTGACCTGTATGCACTTTCTATAATACCAGGGTCTTCTTATGCAGCACAAGGGTCTTTGGGCCTCCTTGGGCTCCTGGGCTTGGTAGTAACTGCTACCTCTACACCCCTGGCTGACACCCTGAGACATTGGATCAATTTGGTGCAAATTACAGCAAGGCAGACGCCTCAAACAAAATCCTCTCATGATAAATCTTCCCCAGTGTCTCTTTCTGGAAGACTGGTAGCACATTGGTTACACAATGCTGTTGTGTTAAAGGTCATTTATATAAATGTATTTTCTCCCATTACAGATGCAAAATGCTTTCAAGAAGCTGGAAAAGTTTATTTCAGAATCTCCATACTGGGAAGAAAATGTGGGGATGGTTTACTTTAGTCTGAAAATGCTGCCATTTGTGAAGCTGCTGCTTTCCAAGGCTTCTTAGAATAGCTCCTCCAGACGACTTCTGATCTTTAAAGAGATATTTGCTCTGAGATTTTACAGATTTCTTTTTTTATTGCTTAAAGCGATATGGGCTGGATCAGAATGAAAGAAACCAGTGACAGAAGCTGCTCATTCAGTTCAGGCGCCAGTGTACGGTGTGTTCTCACTTCTTCTGAATCATTATTCACAAGATAACTAACTTAAAAGGGTTTTCTCCGCTCCATCTGTTTCCTAGAGTGTCACTTTATATAATGTCATTGTATATACTGTACAGGGGGCCCTGACAATAAAATGTTTGTCCTCCTCCTCCTGAGTTTGGGCCCCAAAGCAGCCGCTCCCCTATAGCTACACCCCTGGAAATATTAGAAAAATAATAATAATATCAACAAGGCCCTTCACTCCATGAGAACGTACATATCCTGCAGGTCGGTAAAGTTGTATAGTGAAATGGATCAGACCGCCACCTTCATAGTCATGTGTTCCATAATGAATGGGGCTCTACAATTGTAGTGGTAGCCCCCCCCCCCTTCCCATCCTCTAATCAAAGTGGCATCATCAAGGAGACAGGGAAGTCACCAAAGAAGAATGTGTAACTTCTATATATAGAAAAAAAGGGGCTCCCAATCCTTGGAGAACCTCTCCACCCTGTGGAAACGAATAGACATAAGCTGTTGCATGCATAGGTATGTAACAGAGGTGGAATGAACAGTGGACAAAGCGATCTCGTGACATGTAATATGTGGGAAACCAGACACCGACTAAACATTAGAAGGGCATCTTTTCTCAAGAATATTAATGCTAATGCAGGGTCTAAACTTTAAGTATTCTATAAACGAAGGCAAAGTTATCTTGCCACAGTTGGTAAGCAAACAGTCAACACCACCACCTATGAAAAATAGATCCTCATTAACCACAGCCTCTTCAGCAGAGATCAGAATAACCAGAGTCATTTTTGGAAATTTGTACAGGACTTAGGTACCATCTAAGCATAATCTTACGCAATAACTCCCACATGGCTACTCCCTTACCGAATGTTTTCAGCCAAAGAACTACTGACTTCCACTCAGACAATTTAAATCACGCTCCCAGTGCAATAAATGTGGGAGTTTAGTGAACGTGGGTATAGAAGCATAGAGAACCGTAATATTCCTAAAGTTCCTGCTTAAGTCGGTAAAGTAATGAAGGTGCTCAGCAGGTAATCGGAGATCAGGTGTTGGGTGTTTCTGCAGAACTGTTCACTCAAAGATAAGTATACAGCTCAGTGCTAGGAAGGGAGAACCTAGTTTTGAGAGCTTCAGAACTCAGCACCTGATGCCCATCATATTAACATGACAACTTGCAGATCCTCAATTTATACCACAAGGACAAATCACTCTGGGCCGTAGTAAGCTGAAAATAAAGGGGAAGTTGTTTCCAGCTAACTTCGGCACTATCGTTCTGCCGAGACAGGTAATCCCTCCATATCTTGACCGAGAGTGCAGTAGAGGAGAGGATACCTCCATCTCTACTAGGCAGAGATGTCTCCTGTGGGTTCAAGAGACTAATTAATGGGGCAATGGGGACTCTATCTCTAACCACTGCCTCTGCAGGGATACTCTCCACTATTCCTTCATTTTGGGCAGAATTGTTACCCGATATTATTGTTTAAGATCAGGTACCCCCAGCCCTCCTTGATGCCACGGGTGAGCCATAACTTGGAAGCACACCCTTGGTTTCCCAAAAGACCATATAAAAACATTGATTAAAGCTTGCAGTTGTCTAAGGTAATGGTCAGAAAGAGGGAAGATACTCATATGAAACATATAATGAGCAAAACAAACCTTTTGACCGTAGCAATCCTGCCCATCCATGAAAGGGAAACTTACAGTACGGAAGGAAGAAAGCAGTTTACTTCTGCTACGAGGGTTTGATAATTAAATCGGAAGAGATTTACATGTTTGCCGGTAGTAGAATACTGCAATGTCCTTGGCACATTCATAAGGAAATGGATGTTGAACACAGGATTGGGTTTGGGTTGACACAGACAAATTAAGAATCTGGAATTTGTTAGCGTGAACCTTGTAGTTAGGAGACTCCTCCAAATTAAGCAAGCATATCCTGGGTGTTAGGCTTGTTTCACACGAACGTTGTGTTTCGCGGTCCACAAATTGCGGATCCGCAAAAAAAAACAGATGACGTCCATATGGCATCCGTTTTTTTTTGCGGATCCATTGTAACAATGCCTATCCTTGTCCGCAAAACGGATAAGAATAGGACATGTTCTATTTTTTTTTGGCGGGCTACAGAACGGACATACAGATGCAGACAGCACACAGTGTGCTGTCAGTATGTTTTGCGGACCCATAGAAATGAGTGGGTCTGCATTTTATCAGCAAAAAATGCGGATCGGAGCCCGCAAAATATACTGTCGTGTGAAAGAAGCCTTAGGGAGAGAATCTTCAGGACAGGTTATCGCCAAAATCACATCGTCTTCATATAGGCCAATTTTATGCTCCTGGGAGCCTACCTGTATACCATGCACCGATTACTCCTGAAGGATCTTTCCCGCCAAAGGCTCCATAAGCATGGTGAATATTATAGGAGATAAAGGACTTCCCTGTCGAGTTCCATTACTAATAGAAAAGCAAGTAGAGAGATACCCAGAGAGAAACACAGATGCTGTAAGGGAGGAATACAGCGCCAAGACAGCTGAGTTTAGAAAAACCCCGAAATGGCAAATTTATCTAACACAGCGGCTTAATATCCCCAATGGACCCTGTCGAACGCCTTCTCCGCATCCAAATCCAGAAGCAGAGAAAGTGTTTGAAAGCAGGCAGCCCACTGTATTAGCTCAAGGAACTTACGAGTGCCATCAAATACCTGACGACCAGAGATGAACCTGACCTGATCTATATTGATAATAGAGGGGAGAACGTGGCTAAAATTTTGGCATATAATTTTATATCACTATTTAGAAGGGATATCTGGCGAAAGTTTTCAGGAACTGTTGGATCCTTACCCTCATTGGGCAAAGCAATAATAGTATCCCACAACATCTCTTCTGGAAAGCTAAGTTGAACACAACAACCAAATGAGGAGATAATACTTGTGGGAATGTCTTAAAGCCCCAGGCGATTTATGAGGCTTTGGGGTTTTGATAGCCTGTAACACTTCCGATATTGTACACTCTGCAGATATTTTGGCCAGGTGATCCGGCAACACAGCTGGGAGGAAAGGGCCTCTAAGAACCCTCTAATCTGCTCTGATGTAGGTTTTGAAGTATAGTTTGGCATAATAATTGCAAAAACGCTCCTCAATATACTGCAGATTCATAATCTTGGAGCCATCAGTATCTCTGATGAACGAAGCTTGGACTCGGCTCAAAGTCGCTTGGGCGCTAACAGAGACCCTGCTGTGTCTCAATGTTTTGCAAATTATTCCTATGCTTCCTTAATTGCTGTGTTCTATGTACAGAAGGGGAAGCTTTATTCTGTGTATCCACTAGTCTAATCTGCTGCAACAAACCATCAATCTTGGCCCATCTGCGTTTCTGTTCTACTGGCCCATCTTTTAAAAAGAGGCCTCTCATGAACGCCTTATAAGAATTCTACAAGATACAGGGGCCCGAAACAGAGGGAACATTTAACACAAAATAGATGTGCTAGTGGTATCCAGCCCAGAATCCATAATTGTATTGAAGTCCCCCCCCCCCATAAAAAATAAAAATAAAAATCAAGGTGCCATATGTATTTTTCTGATATTAAAGAAATAATAGCCCATTGTCTATAAGGCATCTTGATAGAAGGTACCGTCCTCCTGGGTCAGATACAATTGAGCACAGCTTAAAAGCTGCAGTGTCATGTACTGCAATAAGCACCCCTTTTTTTCTTCTGGGGGGCATATTCTACATAAACATGAGGGAGCCTAAAGTGCCGACAAGTTGGTATTTTAGAAGCATCAAAGTGCGTCTCCTGGGCAAAGAATACTTCACGTTTATGCTGCACTGCTTCCCGCCACATCATACTCCATTTAAAGGAGATATTCAAACCTTTAAAGGCTATGTACACCTTTGGGGGCAATTTTTTTTAATTATTGCATTATACTTATTTTGACCTAAAAATCACTTTTTCAATTGGTCTTTATTAAAAATATGGAATCCTTTTTTGTGTACAGAGCGGAGAAGCTGTGCTAGCTGCCTTTTGATTTTTCCTCTTTTCCGTCATCTTGGGAGCTGACGGGCTCCTTATGTCTTCTCTCTCACATCATAAACACTTATTAAAGCTCAAGCCTTACCTTACTGATAAGAATGTGGCTTAAATAAGTGTTTATGACCTCACAGTAGTTTACAGATAAGGGTAATTAGATGACCAGCACAAAGTGAAAGTACCAGTCCCCCAGCTAGACAAACAGTTAACCCTTTGTGACTGACCAGCTCAATATTTTTTAATAAAGACCAATTTAAAATATGATTTTAGCCAAAAATAAGTTAAATGCAATCATAAAAAATTGACTCCAAAGGTGTACATAGCCTTTAACATTTAAATATATCAAATTAAGAGCCATAGTAATATATTAGCCATGCATTCACACCATCCTCATTCGTTTTACAGTATACATGGAAAGGAAGCATACCAGTCATCCTCCCCTCAGATCTAGACCAGGGATGCTCAACCTGCGGACCTCCAGCTGTTGCAAAAATACAACTTCCAGAATACTTGGACAGCCTACAGCTATTAGATCACGGTGGGAGTTGTAGTTTTGCAACAGCTGGAGGGTTGCAGGTTGAGCATCTCTAATGTAGACCATAGTGACCTAGGTTAGGAACAAAAACTGAAGCAAAACAAGTACTTGGATGAATACTAAAGTGCATAACATTTCCCTGATCCCCCAGGTAGAATAGTGAGCTCAAGAATAAAGGATCCAGCAATACTCTGCTAGGGATCTCCAGGAGTCCCATCCAGAGGCTACATCAACAGGAACCTAGCATCCACAGGTTCTTGGGACGAACTAACAGATGTTCAGATATCTGTCATGGTAGAATCCTTTGGTGAGGACATGTTGTGATGAAGACGCCATTTCCTTCCCGCCTTGGACAATGCAAATACATGCGTAGAGTGATCATATGAGATAATTAATTTAGTGGGGAAGCCTGTGATCACGAAGAGCCTTTACGATCCCCTAAAACAGAGCTGTAGCATGGCTGCAGATAAATTAATGTATGGTGAGGCAGAATCATAAGGAGCTGGTAGTGGACGAAGCTTCCGGGCAGAGTCCATAACCTGTTCATTGATATGGTAATAATGTATCCTGTCTAAAACATCCCGTGGCACAGACTCTAGGACCAACTTTGGTTTTGGCAGTCTGTGAACATGGTCAATCACTATATGCCGGTCAGACAGGGAAGGTACCACAGACTTGCAAAGATCCTGCAGATAAGGGACCAGATCGATGGAGGACACATCCTGTGGAATCCCCCGGAGTTTAATATTATTCTGTCTGACCTGTCCTCCAGGTCTGTTACTTTGGCATGCAGCAACGGCACTTCAGATTATAAAGCAATGTGCCAATCTACTAAGTCATATTCCACCATGTGCGCTGTGCGGCTTCCCAGGTCCTCAATGATCGTCTGCATCTGTGTCACTGCTATCTATAGATCTCCCTTGATAGACTTGTTCAATGGTATTCATGAAGAATTAGTAACTAGATCATCAGAGAATGATAAGTAGCTTAACTTTTGTACTTCTGCTGCGACACTAGGATCATGGTGGGCGTGGGATGTTACTGCCTTCTTATGAGCTGGCCATGTGGGGAAGGAGAGAATGTGGGGGCCTCTGTAACAGCCCATTTACGTAACTCACTCAAACCCACCCAGGAAGCTTCTGCCTGATATCGGGCTGTCAGGAGGAGCAGGGCTGTGTGGTGCACTGGGTCTACCGCATATTACTGGGGCTGGGGTGTGGCGGGCACAGACAAGGGGAAGGCCCCTTGATTCCTTGTTTCATTTTTACCATGGCCCCCGAGTCAGGAAACGGTGGTGGGATCAATTTTGAAGCTGCTGTGCCACTGGATCAGTCTCTGTGGAGAGCGGGGATCAGAGGTATACTGGAGATCACTGAGAAGTGGCCATCACATATTATGGCCAGGCTCCGCTTCCCCCCAATACATCTTCATAATCACCTGTATTCTGACACTGGGCTCCCACAAATCAGCAGTAAAGTGCATTAAGAGGACTCCTCCTCGAGTCCCCTCCATTATGTGTGTGAGCTCAGTAGTCCTCTCAATGCATTTTACTGCTGGTCTGTTGGAGCAACGTCGGAATAAGTATGAGAAGTGAGTATGAAGATAGAAATGACATAAGCAGAGTCTGCATCACTTAAACTATCAGTTTGAGTGTTCTAATGGCTGTGTGACAATTTTTTTTTTTTACGGCTGTCACACTGTTATTTTTTAGAACCATTGCAGTCTATGGGGCAACTGTCAAAAAATTGGACATGTCCTATTTTTGACCATTTTCACTGTCAGGCGGCCATCTAGACAAGAGTGCAATCTTCTAACAGCCGTTAAAAATGGGTACACTATGTTAAAAAAGGGACTTTCAGGGGTCAAAATACAAAATATAATACCTCATCCACTTCAACGCAAGGGAACATTTGCTCCGCAGTGGAGGTCCCAGGACCTGCTCTCCCGGTGTGGTCACATGATCACATTGGGAATGTTGGGTCCTGCAGCCTCTAGTGAGGACCAAACGTTCCCTCACGTTCAAGTGGGTGAATGGATTTTTTTTTGTGTTGGGACCAGCAGAACATGGGGCACTAATGACTTTTTCAGCCATACTATTCCGTTTTAGTTGCATAGCTAGAAGCATTTCTCTCACAAGCAGGGGCATGTCTCTTCTGTGGAATTTGCCAGTACTATACTGCTCTGATGCCCTTTCCTTTACTTCCCACTGTGTTTGTTTTCAGTTCCGGAGTTCACAGAACAGATATGGAGGTGGAAATCACACTTACAGATGCACAGGACGCTATTATAATCTTCAAAAGCTGTGTAGAAGCAGTTCTTTTATCAACTAGCTCTGACACTCCCCCACTTCCTCCCAGCTGTCTTCTGTGTCTCTGTTCCCAGGGACAGATCTTGTCTGACCACAGGCAGTGGACTGCAAATTAGGTGGAAGTGAGACACCTAGTGGCCATGACTTTACGTTTTTTTTTTTCAGGTGGTGCAGACATGTTTTTAAATGAAGTGATTTAGAAATTTGCTAGTTACACCATTCTCTATTAAATACAATGGGAAACCCAATACCAGAGTCTATCTCTGAGGCTCTGCCCACTTTTTATGACACGGGCCCAAGTATCATAAATGCCATGTTTTTCACTGCCATTATGCAGAAAAAATACATTAATCAATCTGCCCCAGTAACTCCATGTTGCAGATCATATTCATCCTTCATTCTGAACATCTGGGAATCGATGAAGAGAAGGGAGACGGTATTATCATCAGGACATGCTGAGCTCATCCAGCAGGAATGTGGATGCAGTAAGGCCTCCTTCACATCAGTGTTTTATTTATTTCTGTCATTCTGCTCTGTTATAGGAGCAAAAAAACGAAAATAATAGAAGTGCCAGATCCAGCACATATCTGACAGGAACAGAGCCAAGCAGATCCCATTGACTCTAATGGGATCTGTTCGGTTTCCACAGGAGAGAATGCATTTTAAGCGGAGAAAAAAAGTCCAGCACACAGGACTTTCCTCGCTGCTGTTTTTAATCAAATCTGTGATGGAAGCCCCAAACGGAGCCTCCGCTGCAGATGTCAATGTACCCTAATAGACCATCCAGCTTACAGGAAAGTACTAAAAATATCATTATAATGTATTTACAGTAACACTCGGGATAATTTTTTTTTTCAATATTATAATGCACTCTCTTGTTACCATCATCTGTGTCCTTAGGTTTCAGTAGAAATTTGGTAGCCACCTGGCAGGAAGCAGAGCATTCTTTAGCTCACAGAATGACGTCTACAGATGTTCTGCTTAATACTGTTTCCTTACCAGGGTTACCAACCACCCAAAAATTTATGGATACTCCGTAAAAATAGGTTACTTTTTTCCTGTGTCAGAGCAGTGTGGATGACAAAGGTAAAGGGTATTTTGGTTACCATAAATATAACTTATGTTTTAGACTAGTTCATCATCAATCATTAC
The DNA here is from genome assembly GCA_900303285.1 of Rhinella marina. NCBI lineage: Eukaryota > Metazoa > Chordata > Amphibia > Anura > Bufonidae > Rhinella > Rhinella marina. The sequence continues at coordinate 348,795 of ONZH01004157.1, forward strand.
CTCATCTAATGTAAATTTCACATATTTACTGTTCAGTAGTAATAAAAGATGTATTCTTCCACTGCTACCCATCCTCCTCCTAAATTACTATGGCATCGACCTGTAATTCAGGCCACCGTCAAAAAAAGGACTTAAAAGCCCCACCCCCAGATCCCACTAAGCCACGCGCCTGACTCAGTCAGGCCACGCCCCCTACATGCCGCATTTGACTGGGATTAAAAATATAGGTAAAAATCACCTTCTTTCAGCTGCAGGGGTGGGGGGAGGGTCCGACGCAGTGCCTGGACAGACATAGGGATGTCCACCCTTTCAGTAGCTCACACTCAGACAGCTTCTCCTCCATGGCTTCACGGAGCCAGGGGGGCGTGGCCTCTTGTTTAGTGGTGTGTCTTCATGGGAACTGGGGGCGCTGTTTCACATTTGGGGGAATGGCCGGTGAGGTCTGGCTTTCTGGGGTGAAGACAGTGGCCACTCTAGCTGCTGTGGAGGTCACAGTTAAAGGGGCGGGCTGCTGTAGAGGTCACAGTTAAAGGGGCGGGCTGCTGTAGAGGTCACTGTTAAAGGGGCGGCCTGCTGTAGAGGTCACTGTTAAAGGGGTGGGCAACTGTAGAGGTCACTGTTAAAGGGGCGGGCTGCTGTAGAGGTCACTGTTAAAGGAGTGGGCTGCTGTAGAGGTCACTGTTAAAGGGGCGGGCTACTGCAGAGGTCACTGTTAAAGGAGCGGGCCGCTGCAGAGGTCACTGTTAAAGGAGCGGGCCGCTGTAGAGGTCACTGTTAAAGGGGCTGGCCGCTGTAGAGGTCACTATTAAAGGGGTGGGCTGCTGTAGAGGTCACTGTTAAAGGGCCGGGCCGCTGTAGAGGTCACTGTTAAAGGGGTTTTCCGAATTATATATTTTGATGACCTATCCTCAGGATAGGTCATCAATATCAGATCGGCGGGGGTCCGGCACCTGGCACCCCCGCCGATCAGCTGTTTGAAGAGGAGGCGCACAACATTTCAGCGCTGCCTCCTCTTCACTGTTTACATGCCGGCCATAACCGGGTAGTGGTGAGTAGGTGTAATTACACCTCACCGCCCCATTCTTTTCTAAGGTAAGAATCGCTTCCATACAAGTCTATGGAAGCGATTCTTCCCATAGAAGTGAATGGGGCAGTGAGGTGAAATTACACCTACTCACCACTACCCCATTACGGCCAGCATGTATACAGTGAAGAGGAGGCATCGCTGATACGGGGCACGCCTCCTCTTCAAACAGCTGATCGGCGGGGGTGCTGGGTGTCGGACCCCGCCAATCTGATATTGATGACCTATCCTGAGGATAGGTCATCAATATATATAACTCGGAAAACCCCTTTAAAGGGGCGGGCTGCTGTAGAGGTCACTGTTAAAGGGGCGGGCACTGTAGAGGTCACTCTCGATATCTTTTAACGACACACACACACAAACAGTAAATGAAATAAATTAAATATACCCGGGCGAAGCCGGGTCCTTCAGCTAGTAGACATATATTACTTATAAGCTTTTATTATGGTTTTCCGATTTGTCCGTAAAAAATGTTGGCTGTCCGTGATTTTGGGTCAAGTTATTCAGAAAAAAAAAATTTCTAGTTGGCAATCTGTTCCTTATTTAACACTTTTTTTATATCTACAATAGAAAGACCAAATTTAGTTTGAAAACCTCTCACCGATCACGAACTGTGGCATAGAAAAGGGGGCATAGCATTGTTATTTAGCCGCTTGCGCTGGGTTCTGGCTTTCTCCTTAGAGACACCAACCTGCAGCCAAAATGAAGTGACCTCAGACTGTTTTGTGTGTTTGTAGACATTCAGTGGAGAAGTATCTGCTACATGACCTACTAAGTAAAAAACACAAGCCGCAGTTATAACAGGTTACTGTAATACTACTTTTGTGGTCTGATGTGCGATTCTTAACCTTGCGAATAGTGCAACCCACACTATATAGGCTGCACCCCCACCGCATCTTAAAGACAACCAATCAGATTCCAGCTTTCATTTTTCACAGCTCCATTGGAAAAAATGAAAGGTGGAATCTGATTGGTTGCCATGGGCAAATAAGCCAGTTCTACTTTACACCAGTTTGATCTCCCCAAATATTTCTGCTCTCCCATCAGTTACTGAAATTAGACATCTAGCTAACACTTTAAAATCACTTTTTTCAGAATCTTGGTGGTGACATTTACTTGGCACCAGTGTTGATTCTGCAATTGAAACTGCCACAGAGGCAGCACTGCAGATTTTTCCCTTGCGGTTTTCCTGACTGCGCCAAGACACATCAATTCTTGGCAAGGTAACCTCTCAGACACCTCAGAAAGCCGTACAGGGAGCCTGCTCATGGTTTAACCCCATTCAAAGTAGATAAAGTGAGAGCGACATTTAGAGCCACGGTAGAAATCACGGAGGTTTATACCACGGTATTCTCAACGGATTATGACGTGGTTCTTATCCATCGTGTTAACTAAGCCCAAGGGCTCATTCACACGACCGTATTAATGGGTCCACAAAATTACGAAACGGGTGCAAACCCATTCATTTCAATGGGGCCGCAAAATATGCAGACAGCACATGGTGTTCCGTTCCGTGGCCCCGCAAAAAAAGATACAGCATGTCCTATTCTAGTCCACAATTACATAGGCATTTTCTATGATAGTGGCGGCCATATGCGGTCCTCAAATTGCGGAACGCAAAACACTACTGTCTTGTGAATGTGCCCTAAGGGTGTGGCCACATGGTCAGGTTTTCTGATGCAGTTTTGGAAGCCAAAATCAGGAGTGGATCATAAAAGGAAAGAAAGTATAAAGGACAGATATGACTTCTCTTTTTTTAATTCACTCCTGATTTTGGATTTAAATACATAGGTTAAAACCTAGTGACAGAGCCGCTTTAAGAAACCTGACTGTGTGTCTATACCCTTAAAGACCTTGCCCGTGATTATATACTCTTTTTTTTTTCTCATGAAACAGTTCATTTCAAAGTTACCTTCATTAAGGCAGATTTTCATGTACTGGCTGCAAAATGTGCTGTGCGCCGCCGCAGTTTGCAGCAAATTACCACCGATTCTCAACTAAGTGGATACACAAAAAAACGTGCTTCACCTGTACTTGTTGAGAAAGTGTGGTAATTTGTGGAAAACCCGCTGTGGTTTCGCAGTTCTATGGAGTACACTGCCACCTCCTGGCCACTGCGTGAAAGCCCAGCCTAAATATTGCTGCATGCGGCAGTAACGTGATCCCTGTCAGTAACAAGAACTGGAGGAGGAGGAGGCCGAGTGATCACTGTACAGTATACAAACCTCAACAGTAAAAACTGAGTGATGGTGACTATATGAACATACAGCCACAAGCATGATGGACACACCGCAGGGTCTGCACTCGACCTGGAGTATTCCTTTAAGATGCATCTTAGGCAGGGTATTAAATCTCCTTAAAGGGATTGTGTCACATGACATATTCTACATTTTTCAAACCAGCACCTGGATCTGCATGTAATTGAAAATGTGGTCTAGCCACTGAGTTGTTCAATAAAATATATCTGTATAGCGCCACCTGCTGTTTGTTTTTTATTTTTAGTCTCACTGAGATGGCCAAACACGCTTAGTTTAAAGAGGTTTTCTGGGATTTTACTATTGGTGACCTATCCTCAGGATAGGTCATCAGTATCTGATAGGTGGGGGTCTGACACCCGTAACCCCCACCGAACAGCTGTTTGAAAAGGCATTGGGGGTCCTGTGAGCGCTGCGGCCTTCTCTTAGCTTTTCCTAGTCCAGTGATGTCACGTTCATCGGTCACATTGCCTAGGAGCAGTTCAGCCAGGGGCGTCGCTAGGGCTTTTTATCCGGGGCCAGGGCCCCGAATCAATCTACCACTGCCCCGATCCTCGGGACTGGTGGAGACAGCTGCAGTGGGACCCGATCCTCTAAGGGGGCCCCCTGCTTCAGTCGGGACTCCAGAGTGGGGAATTTCCCAGGTTAGGAGTCCCTGCTTTGACTCCATATATGGCTATGTCCATATATGGAGTTAGTGTTATGAACTGTGAAAGGGGTATTCCCACTATGCTTGGGAACACCCTGTATATTTATAAGTCTAGTTTAGACTATAATTTTAAAACACTCATGTGGGAATTTGAACTCACAACTTTCTACATTACAGGCAAGTACCTTAACCACTGGGCTATGGAGCTCAGTGTTAAGCCAATGATGAAAAACCTCATAGAAGTTCTCTTATATAATGCAAGAGAACCTCTTAGGAGGTTTTTCAATATCAGAGAAACCTCTATGAGGTTTTTCACCATTGACTTAACACTGAGCTCAATAGCCCAGTGGTTAAGGTACTTGCCTGTAATGTAGTAGGTTGTGAGTTCAAATCCCCACAGGAAATTTTGAAAATAAAGCTTAAGTACATAGCCTGTCATTTTGGGGTGTGTTTATTACTTTTTATTCAATTTTCTTGGGAGATAAAGTGTTCTATTACACCATATAGGCGAACTTTTTTTCAATATTTTAAAAGTATGGGTGTTTTTGCATGCCTATAATGCCATTTTGTTCTTTTTTTGTGTGGAGAATGGGGTGATTTTACGTTTTTTTAAATATTTTCAAAACTTTTTTTTTATTTTTTTACTTTTTAAGTCCCCTAAGTGGACCACAACTTACAATCATCAGATGTAAATTGCTCCATTAGTCTGTATTGAAATCATTATATCACAGTTCACTGCTGCCACCTAGTGGCCTGAACTGGGATATACTAACAATGAACCTGGAAGCCTGGTACAGGCTGAGGCTTATTTACAGAACAGGGTGCTTTCACCAATCTTCGCTGGTGGAAAGCGCGCCTGAAGAGAAATCCCGCGTCAGGACGTAGTATGCGCACGATGACCTGACGCTGCATATGGGGGTTGAGTGGGCTCATATGGGGGCTGATGGGGGCTGAGTGGGCTGATTTGAGGTCTGATGGGGGCTGAGTGGGCTGATTTAAGGTCTGATGGGGGCTGAGTGGGCTGATCTGAGGTCTGATGGGGGCTGAGTGGGCTGATCTGAGGTCTGATGGGGGCTGATTTAAGGTATGATGGGGGCTGAGTGGGCTGATTTAACGTCATAGAAGTTCTCTTGTATAATGCAAGAGAACCTCTTAGGAGGTTTTTCAATATCAGAGAAACCTCTATGAGGTTTTTCACCATTGACTTAACACTGAGCTCAATAGCCCAGTGGTTAAGGTACTTGCCTGTAATGTAGTAGGTTGTGAGTTCAAATCCCCACAGGAAATTTTGAAAATAAAGCTTAAGTACATAGCCTGTCATTTTGGGGTGTGTTTATTACTTTTTATTCAATTTTCTTGGGAGATAAAGTGTTCTATTACACCATATAGGCGAACTTTTTTTCAATATTTTAAAAGTATGGGTGTTTTTGCATGCCTATAATGCCATTTTGTTCTTTTTTTGTGTGGAGAATGGGGTGATTTTACGTTTTTTTAAATATTTTCAAAACTTTTTTTTTATTTTTTTACTTTTTAAGTCCCCTAAGTGGACCACAACTTACAATCATCAGATGTAAATTGCTCCATTAGTCTGTATTGAAATCATTATATCACAGTTCACTGCTGCCACCTAGTGGCCTGAACTGGGATATACTAACAATGAACCTGGAAGCCTGGTACAGGCTGAGGCTTATTTACAGAACAGGGTGCTTTCACCAATCTTCGCTGGTGGAAAGCGCGCCTGAAGAGAAATCCCGCGTCAGGACGTAGTATGCGCACGATGACCTGACGCTGCATATGGGGGTTGAGTGGGCTCATATGGGGGCTGATGGGGGCTGAGTGGGCTGATTTGAGGTCTGATGGGGGCTGAGTGGGCTGATTTAAGGTCTGATGGGGGCTGAGTGGGCTGATCTGAGGTCTGATGGGGGCTGAGTCGGCTGATCTGAGGTCTGATGGGGGCTGAGTCGGCTGATCTGAGGTCTGATGGGGTCGGAAAAGGTGATCTGAGATCTGATGAAAAATATTTTTTTCTTATTTTGCTACTCTAAAATCTGTGGTGCGTCTTATAAAGCGAAAAATACAGTAACTGTGTTGTTAGCGCATTATTACAAAATTTTTGGCCCCACTTTTGATTTTGCCCAGAGCCACATTTTGTCTAAAACCGGCCCCGGCTGGGGGGGTGACTGTGGGGGTTTTTATGCCGGGGGGTGTGACTGTGGGGGATTGTATGCCGGGGGGGGGGGGGGGGGGCGACTGAGAGCCATATTCATTGGGGCTTGGGCCCCGGATCTTTTGAGACCCTAGCAACGCCTCTGAGTTCAGCCACATTCAAGTGAATGGGGCTGAGCGCGATACCAAGCACAGCCGCTGTACAATGTATGGTGCTGTGCTTGGTGAGCTGAGAGAAGGCAGCGGCGCTCACAAGAGCACCGGTACCTTCTCAAACAGCTGATCAAGAGCACCGGTACCTTCTCAAACAGCTGATCGGGGGGGGGGGACCCTCACCGATCAGATACTGATCATCTATCCTGAAGATAGGTCATCAGTAGTAAAATCCATGGAAAACCCCTTTAAATCTTCAACTGCCACCAGGCATATGTCCTGTTAGAAGCTTTGGCAGTTTCAAGGGGAGAGCTGCAGCAGAAAGGACATGTCCCCTGAGCTGCCAGGCTGAAGGTAAAGCCTCATTCACCGATTCATTTCCGTGCTCAAATCCGTGAGCAAGTGGTCAGTGATGCATCCGTGAAACTGTCTGTGAAGGATCCGTGTTGTGTCCGTTTTTTGCTGTCCGTGTTTCACTGAGACTGAACAGCTGAAAAATAATTTTCTATTATCTCTTCTTAATGATCTATGAAACACAGATGCAACACGGATGGCAACCGTGTTGGATCTGTGGTTTTCACGGACCCATAGACTATAATGAACGTGCTGGATCTGTGAACACGGACAAAATAGAGAATGCATCCGTGCTAAAAACACTGACCCATGGACCGTGCTAAAACACTGATGTCTGAATACACACATTAAAATGAATGGGGACGTGTGCTGTCCGTGGAGAACACTGACGTGTGAATGAGGCTTAATCTAGCAGAGCAATTGTAGCAGTGAATGTGGAGATCTCTGGATCCATGTGAGGTACAGGGCTGGTTTGTTAGAAAGAGACTGTCATGTCCTGTATGATGTCAGATTTTCATTTTTTACATTATGCCATAACCCCTTAAAAGAGACCAGCCCTGTATGGATACTTGTGGAAGGACTCTATACTATGGAGACCTATTAGCAATGCTTCATGGGAAATGAATATGCAAAAAGGTATTTCCCATGGAGCATTGCCAGTCTACATACAGGCCTGGTCTCTTTAAAGGGGTTGTCTCATCACAGACGATGGGGGTATATCGCTAGGATATGCCTCCATTGTCTTATGAGTAGGGGTCCCACCACTGGAACCACCCCAAAAGTGGTGGAGGGCGCACTTTGCATGCACCCTGCCTATCCTGAGGATAAGTCATCAATATAAATTACTGAGTAACCCCTTCAATTAAGACGATGCACACTAGAACTAGTGGATGGAATAAAGATAAGTAGAAATGAAAATACATATAGTCAAAGATGTGTTAGGCCTTGTTCACATATCAGTTATTTGATCAGTTATTTCCATCAGTTATTGTGAGCCAAAACCAGGAGTGGACACTAAACAGAGATCAGGTATAATGAAAAGATCTGCACCTGTTTGGTGTTTTTGACCCGCACCTGGTTCCGTCTTAATACCTTCCCCCCAATGTGCCTGTGTGAGTGATTTAATTCCATGAATATAATTTACAGACCGTCGGCTCTCTTGTTTGTTTTCTTTTATTAGTAAATCATTATTCCCCATCAAATAACAATCTTTACTTAAAACTGTATTGTGCTGTTGCTCTCTTATTCCTCCTGGAAATGTGTAAATAAATTGCTGTGTTACCATTTCATTTGCCATTAGAGCAGTCAGCGTTGACTGAACACTATTAAACTGTGTAGGGAGGCACCACATACCCCATTGATAAGGGAAATGGCAACACCCATTTGTCAATGTATTCATGTATCTACTTCAAGAGAAATATAAACCTTCCATATCTATTCCTTCTTGTTACACATATCTAGAGATTGTTGTGGTCATTCATGTTGTTAGCTGCGGTTGCCTTGTTCTAGATTAGGATGAAACTTGTTTGTGGCAGGAACAAATCGCCTAACGAGTGTAAAGGATGCAGATTATGTAATTTCTGAATAGTTTAGCAAATGTCACTATTTCCAGGACTACACTGACATCTAGTGGCTGATCACGGTGTCTGCATTTAGTTTCAGTTCTGACCCGTCAGAAGAACAGAAAAATAACTGATCCGTCTTATTTTGAGCATCAGTTATGATCAGTTTGTGTCACTTCTGTCAGAGATAAATTAGGCTTCGTTCACACCTCCATTGGGAGATCTGGCAGGTTGTTGCGGCACAGAGCAGCCTGCTGGATCTCACAGGATCTAGTGTTGCCAGATCCTCTACTTCACTGCTGGATCACCATTGACTGCAATGAGGTCCGGTGGTGATCCAGCCACTTTATTACATAAATGCTGGGTTTCTGCCGGACTAAAGTTATTGCCTGCTCTCTGCTGGAGCAACCACTGCTGCATATGCAAAGTACCCTGAACGCAGATAATTTGGAAAAATCACTGAACAAAAACTGAGGCCTCGTTCACATTTCTGTGTCAGTGTCAGGTCAGCGAAAAAAAAGGGAAGGGTTTCATCTCTGAAGCTGTCTGTGAAGGATCCGTGGTTGGTCCGTGTGTCCGTTTTTACCATCCGTGTGTCATCCATAATTCACTGCTCAGCTGAAAATTAATTTCCAAAGAATCTCCTATTGGTGTTCAGTGAAAAAACAGACGCAGGTAGGTCAGTGATTTTCACAGACCCATAGACTTCAATGGGCGTGCTTGGTCCACATTACGGGTCATGTCTCAGTGATTTTTTTATTGACCCTCAGTCGGTGAAAAAATACTGAAATGTGAACATACACATTTAAAGGGAACCTGTCACCTCCTTTTTACAAAATGAGCTGTTAACAGTACCTTAGAGTAGACCCCAGTGTGATCCTATTGCTGTAGGTGAAACTCAGAACTGCCGGATGAAAAGGCTGGAAACAGAACTTTTAATCTTGCTGCGCTGTCTTTCCGGTGTGGGCTTGAAGTCAAGGGGGCAGCAGCCTCCTTGCTTCAAGTCAAGAAAGCCACTCCCCACTTGCTCTTGACTGACAGTTAGCCGGGGTGCCGGGGATCGCAGAAATCTCGCGCATGCGCGTTGCGCGAGTGAGTACTGCGCGATCCCGGCATCCGGCTCTTCATGTTGCCGGCGCTTCAGTACTCAGTGCGCATGCGCCGCCTTACTATGCGAGCTCCCAAGCGCGCTCGCATAGTAAGGCGGCGCATGCGCACTGAGTACTGAAGCGCTGGCAACATGAAGAGCCGGGTGCCGGGATCGCGCAGTACTCAGTCGCGCAACGCGCATGCGCGAGATTTCTGCGATCCCCGGCACCCCGGCTAACTGTCAGTCAAGAGCAAGTGGGGAGTGGCTTTCTTGACTTGAAGCAAGGAGGCCGCTGCCCCCTTGACTTCAAGCCCACACCGGAAAGACAGCGCAGCAAGATTAAAAGTTCTGTTTCCAGCCTTTTCATCCGGCAGTTCTGAGTTTCACCTACAGCAATAGGATCACACTGGGGTCTACTCTAAGGTACTGTTAACAGCTCATTTTGTAAAAAGGAGGTGACAGGTTCCCTTTAAATCAATTGGATACGTGTGCTGTCAGTGGAAAATGCGGACAGCACACGTCAGTGAAAAACGGAAATGTGAATGAGGCCTGACATTTATTGTTAATATGCTGTCCTTTTACATACATATACACTGTGTAATATCATGAGTTTTTTTCGTAAATATGATTTTGTTCCCCCCATACAATTTATTTTGCAAGCGACAAGCAGACACCTGTTTACAGGAGAGGACATGCTGTTGGCAAACAAGAATTTTAATGACAGCATAAGGCCTCATGCACACAACCATATGTATTTAGCGGTCTGCAAAAAACGGATCCGCAAAAAAAATACGTATGACATCTGTGTGCATTCCGTATTTTATGGAACAGCTGGCCCCTAATAGAACAGTCCTATCCTTGTCCATAATGCGGACGATAATAGAATATGTTCTATTCATTTGCGGAACGGACATACGGAAACGGAATGCACACAGAGTAACTTCGTTTTTTTTTGTGGACTCGTTGAAATGAATGGTTCCACATATGGTCCACAAAAAAATGAACGGACACAGAAAGAAAATACGTTTGTGTGCATGAACCCTAAGGCGGGTGTCACACACAGGTTTTTTTTCCGGACGTTTTTGAGAGGTTTGCTGTATTTAGTGATTTTTTAAAAAAATTTTTGGCAGCCATTTTTTATGCATAAAGCACCAATGCCAGATGTTGTATGTAAATCTACGAGAAATATTAAACTCGTGACAAACAGGCATGGTTTTGTGTTTTTTTGTGTCAGTTGCGTTTTTTAAATTGCAGCATGTGCTAGGTCGGACTTTATCCCTCGTTGTTTGGAGTTTTTATTATTATTATTATTTTTAGCCTGCTCGAAAAAAATGTGAGTGCCAGTGTGTGTTGTGTGTTTTTAATGGTGTTCTTGCATGTCGTTTTTTTGTACCAATGCATTTTCCCCGTACTGTTCTACAGAGGAAGTTTTTTGTGGCCAAAAAAACTAATAACACATGCGTGGCAGCAGCCTAAGAGCTCCTGTATTTTCTTTCCATGTCCGTTTCTTTTTTTTATTTTTGCGGATTGTATGCGGAACCATTTATTTCAGTGTATCCGCTGAAAAAAACGGAAGTTACTTCCATGTACTTTCTGTTTCCGTATGTCCGTTCCACAAAAAGTTAGAGCGTCCTATTATTGTTACTGTTCTGTCCCATAAAATACGGAATGCAAACGGACGTCATCCATATTTTTTTCGAACCGCAAAATACATATGGTAGTGTGCATGAGCCCTAAAGCTGTGTTTCTGTGTTTAGGTTTTTTGATGTGGTGTTTGAATGCAAAGCCAGGAGCAGATCATAAATGTAAAACATGTATAAAGATAACATAAATATGTGTATATTAGGCGTATTTCTGGCGCAGATTGCAGCGCAAAGAACCTTTGTGACTTTTCCCTGCTCATGCCAGATCTAAAAAGGTGGGTGTGGCCTGGGCGGGGAAAGGGGAAGGGCCAGTAGACCCGTCTCATTCATCATTTATTACACCTGTTTAAGGTGTAGAAAATGGTCTAAATCAACATCAGCAAGGGAGCTGGCATACAGGGGCGGACATACCGCCTGTGCAGCTGCACAGGGGCCCAGCAAGGGAGGTGGCTCTTACCAGTGCCAGCTGAGGGGTTTATTTTTTTATTTTATCATATTTTTTATTCCCTTCCTCTGCCAACAGGGTAACCTGGTCTTGGGTGGAGGTGGAGAGGGGGCGGAGTTTGGGGGGGCCCGATTAGGACTTACTGTGAATCTGCTGCCCTTCTGTAGACTCCATAGCTGAAGGACCTGCGATGACATCATAGTCATGTGATCTTTTCAACAGTGGAAGTGGTGGTAGGACCTGTGATGAGGTCACCATCATGTGACCAGTGTAGAGAAAGGCAGAAGACCTATGATGCCTTGGAATGAATGTAAGTGCCAGAGAAATGCTGGGAGATGTGGTTCTCCCCTCTTATACCTTCTCCCTGCTTAGTGGGAGGGAAATATGTTATTTAACTGGGACTGTATGTTTGAAGGGCTGAGGGGAGGGATGGGTGTTAGTTACATGGGACTGTATGTGTTAGAAGACTGTAAAAGAGAAAGAGAGATGTTTTATTTTACATGGGACTGTATGTTATAGAAGATTTGGGGGAGATGACTGGTGTTATTTACATGGGACTGGATATTATAGAAGACTGGAGGATAAGGAGTGATGTTATTTACATGGGACTATGTGTGTGTGGGGGGGTGAAGGAGGGGATGTAAGTTATTTACATGGGACTGTATGTTATAGAGAACTGTAAGGAAGAGAAGTTATTTCTAAGGGACTGGAGGGAGAGGACTGGTGTTATTTACATGGGACTGCATAGTATAGAAGACTATAAGGAAGATAGGTTATTTACGTGTGACTGTATCATATAGAAGATTGGTGAGAGAGGACTAGTGTTATTTACAAGGGATTGCATGCTATAGAAGACTGGAGGGAGAGGAATTAATTTATTTACATGGGACTGCATGGTATAGAAGACTGGAATGAGAAGACAGGCATTATAATTTATGGGGACACTACAGAGAAGATTATAACTCCGGGGAGTATGGCAGGGGGCGTTATGATTACAGGGGGCACTACAGGGAACATTATAAATACTGTGGGCAGTGGTGGAGGGCATTACTACTACTGAGGGCTCAATAGAAATGCCTTATAGATTGTAAGAGGTGCCCTATAGGGGGCCTTATTAGTACTGAGGGCACTGTAGGGAGTCTTATTACCACTGGGTGTACTATGGGAGGGGGCTTCCACCTAATAGTGATCCTGGTAATGTCACCGGCACTAATGGATGGGCTTTAGCGCTGCCCTAGCCTGTAAAATGGCTAGGGAAGCGCTAAAGCCACCCATCAGTGCCGGCCTGTGTTGGTCCCATGTTCATATGTGCCCGCATTATTGAGAAAAAAATGAATATTTGAATATATGCAAATGATCCTCTAGTAGCAACGGGGGCGTTACCATTTGCTCTCTCTGCAACTGCCGCTCCCTGTCTACTTTGACAGGACCTGGCAGTGAAAATGTTATCACACCTGGCCCCATTAAAGTACAGAGGGTGCAGCAGTTACAGAGAGCGGAGCCTCTAGGAGTAATGGTAACGCCCCCGTTTGTATATAATAAAACATAATTTTTCTCATAAATGTGGGCACATAAGAACATGGGACCAAGACAGATGTCTTCAGTGGCCAAGCGCACATGTAACAGGTCATCCCTTTGATTGTCCAAGTGTATGAGGGAGTCCTGAGGGATAGCTGAAGGCCTAGGTAGCATTTTACCTTCAGCTATGGACTTCATTGGGGGGTTAGGAAACATGCATAAAATCTAAATATGACCCTGGCTCCACAGCAGCAGCACGATGTCGTTTCACACATTGTTCTGCTGGTCTGTGTAGGAGGAGGATCGGTGCGGCAGGAAAACTGCTATGCTGCTCCTACACCCACCAGCCAAACAATGTGTGACACTACATCCTGCTACTGCTGTGGAGCGCCAGCAGCTGAACTGTGATCATGAGGAACTAGGTGAGTATATTTTTCAACTTCCTGTGAAGGTGGCACATATTTGGGCATAGCTACTGTGAAGGGGGGCACATGTCTGGACATAACTACTGTGAGGGGCACATATCTGGGCATAACTGCTGTGAGGGGGCACATATCTGGGCATAACTACTGTGAGGGGGCACATATCTGGACATAACTGCTGTGAGGGGGCGCAAATCTGGACATAACTGCTGTGAGGGGGCGCAAATCTGGACATAACTGCTGTGAGGGGGCACATATCTGGACATAACTGCTGTGAGGGGGCACATATCTGGACATAACTGCTGTGAGGGGGCACATATCTGGACATAACTGCTGTGAGGGGACACATATGTGGACATTACTATGTACTGGCACAAAGGGGGAATAATTACTATGTGGGGGCATTATGGGGACTGGGTGTGTATAGTTATGCTTTAGGCAGAGTTAGAGGCGTGGTCTAGTATGAAAAAATATATATACATACTGTAAACATATTTACAAGATGTTTTTTTTATTTGCACATATATGTTTATATTATATATGTATGTCTGGTTTGGGCGGGAGTGGGTACATTCCTTGCACAGGGGCCCTCTGCTATTTGTGTCCACCCCTGCCAGTGGCATAGATTTAGAGGCTGTGGTGGATCCGCCAAAGTTATGCAGGGGCCGGCGCCTCTACATAACTTTGGCGGATTCATGGCAGCGCAGGGGCTTAATTTTTAATAAATGACCCACGGAGTCTTCCCCTCTTTTTGAATCCACTCGTAATTTAAAAAACAGCCTAAAAGATCCATCGAATGGCAAACGAGCAAATTTTTATTCATCATGAGATCACTGGACGTGTTTACATTAGGGCTGCAGCTATCGACTATTTTTGTAGTCGAGTATTCTATCAATTAATCCAACGATTTATCTAGTTTTCTAATAACAAAAAACTAATTAAAAGAACATTTTTCTTTATAAAAACTCATCAGCCCCCCACCATGCCATCAGCTTCCACCCCATGCCACCAGGTGCCCCCATGCCATCAGGCTGCCCCCCCATGCCATCAGGCTCTCCCCTAGTGCCATCAGCTGACCCCTCAGTGCCATCAGCTGCCCCCTCAGTGCCATTAGCTGCCCCTCCAGTGCCATCTGTTGTCCCCACAGTGCCATCAGCTTCCCCCCCGAGTGCCATTAGCTGCCCCCTCTGTGCCATTAGGTTCCCCCATGTCATCAGGCTGCCCCCACAGTGCCATCAGGCCCCCCCCTAGTGCCATCAGCTGCCCCCTTAGTGCCCTAAGCTGCCCCCTCAGTGCCATCAGGTTCCCCCATGCCATCAGCCCCCCTACTGCCATCAGGCTGCTGCCTCAGTGCCATCAGCTTCCCCTCGAGTGCCATCAGGTTCCCCCATGCCATCAGGCTCCCCCCCCCCCAGTGCCATCAGCTGCCCCTCCAGTGCCATCTGTTGCCCCTACAGTGCCATCAGCTTCCCCCCAAGTGCTATTAGCGGGCCACTCAGTGCCCTCAGCTGCCCCCCAGTGCCACTGTTCCCCCCCCCCAGTGCCATCAGCTCCCCCCCCTTCAGTGCCACCAGCTGCCCCTCAGTGCCATTAGGTTCCCCCAAGTGCCATCATCTCCCCCTCCTAACGCTGCACTATCGTCCTGACGTCACACAGCGTCAGGTCATAGTGCATGCTTACATGCACTATATCCTGACCATGTGTCCGTGACCACGTGACCATGGAGCGGTGAGTAATAGCAAGCGCTTCACTCACGCTCCGTGGTCATATGACACAAACGAATCCTCAATGCAAAAAAATTTCCATCGAGGATTTTTTTGTGTCGAATTACTCGATTCAATCGAGTAATCGTTTCAGCCCTCGTTTACATTGATTGTGAATGACTATTATGAATGACAATTATTACACCAGTAAAAGGCCCATATATATATACATTTATATATATTATGTACTATCACAATATCCAAACAATGCAGCTCCAAAAGGCAGTATTACACAGCCCGATGTGGCAGACGATTGTCAGGAGGGAAGATTTGGATTGCTCGATGATCGGCGGCACTATTACACTGCCAGATGATCACTAATGAGTGTTCACATGAAGCACAATGAGCAGTATAATAAATGCTAAAGAGTTAAATTTTACATTCCTACCAAATGAAGCAATTTAACGGGAATCGGTCATTATTTTTTTTTTAAATGTATCTATGAGATGCTCGTCATCAATCCTGCTAATTGCAAACACTGCTAATTCAAAGTGCATTGTATGTAAATGAAGCTGCATCTTGGCCAAAAGGCACCAAATGAGCATGACCGAGGCAATGTCAGCTACAGACCTGTATCTCCCATAGGTGCTTCCGAACGGAGAACATCCCATTTAAACACTGTCTGCACTAGAAAGCTAGGTCTCTTTACTTTATTAATGAAACCTCATTGCTATGCCAATAGTCTGTGGCCGCTGCTGCCCTGCTGTTCCCTGTGGGCATGAATGCCGCATCACTCACCATGCCATGTGGCACACTGGTCACCAGCGTCCACTGCAGGTTACGGCCTTTATGCTCATATCTAGTTTTCCAGCATCTGTCCCCTTAGGGTTTGTACACTCAAGTTGGGCCTCTTAAAGGGCCAGCACACAAGCTTCCAAATCCTTCTTCAGCTAATGTATGAGGGTTTTTGCATATTTAGGGCACCCGCCTCAGGCAGAAGGTGCCTGAACTCTAGGTTTCCTGGTGACCAGCAAAGGTGTTTCATAGTCTAGTGCAGGGATCAGCAACCTCCGGCACTCCAGATGTTCTGAAACTACAACTCCCAGAATCCTCCTTTCACTTTTGTAGGAGTTATATAAACAGCTAAGCATGTTTGCATGCTGGGAGTTGTAGTTTCACAGCAGCTGGAGTGCCAAAGGTTGCTGATCTCTGGTTTAGTGCTTCAGTGATTTGCCTGTTTATCTTGTGTTATTCCTGCCTGTGTGCTCCCACTCTTTCAGTTCAGTTCAGGTTTCAGTTCAGTACCTAGTCTGTCTGCCCAGTCCGTGCTCCTGCCTTGTCTGTGTCTCCACCACTACCATGCCCAAAAGCCTATCCTGTGCCTAAGCTATCTATGTTTATAGTGTGCTTCATGGATCTACAAAAAAAACAGTTTCCAGTCCTAGTGCCTATTCAGACCGCTGCTGTGGTTATTGTTCAGTTTTTCCGCGTTTTTGCCATCCCGAGTTTCCAGAGTCCTTAAACTTTGTGGGTCAGTTGCCAACTATACTGGGACTTATCCCAGAAGGTAGAGGTCTGGTTGCTCCCCTGCAATGAAGTCCAAATCCCCGTATGGGATAAAATATGAATACCAGAGGAGTGCCAGAATAACACCCATAGGGTTAGCTCAAAGCCAAACCAGTTAGTTGGCATAGTGAGCCCACACTCACTGTCCCGTTACACTCCATTTCTGGCAGTGGTGGTAACTTTCATAATTTGAATATTAGTTGAAGCAAATACCCGTATATGCCGGCGTATAAGACGACTGGGCGTATAAGACGACCCCCAACTTCTGCCCTAAAAATATAGAATTTGGTATATACTCACTGTATAAGACTACCCCTCTCCTTCAGTATGCTAAGAGCAGGGGGCCGCACTGTGTGAGGTATAACCAATAGGATTAGTGCAGGGGCGGGGAGTCACCGGGAGGAGAAGGGGGGCGGGGTCGGCACTTATTGTAGCAATATGCACACTTACACCAGCATGTAAGCTCTTCATTAATATCACAGCATGGATGCGAGGGGAATCTGGCGTTACTGCACCGCCAGCTTTCCCCTTGCATCCATGCTGTGATATTAATGAAGATCCGACATGCTTCTGTAAGTGCCGCCTGTGACCCCCAGCTCTGTGACGCCGACCGCTGTGACGGGGCGGCTGCATTAGCATACAGCGCGCCGCCCCGTCAGCGCGTACTAAGCCTCTTCTAATGACTGTGAGAGGCGGACTGCCGCGCATGCGCGGCGGTCCCAGGAAGCGGCTCTCTACGCGCTGACGGGGAAAAAAAAAACACCTCACACAGTGCGTATCCGGCGTATAAGACGACCCCCCACTGTAGCCATTATTTTAAGGGGTTAAAAAGTCGTCTTATACGCCAGTATATACGGTATTTTGTGTGAAGAGCAGTTACAGATTTTCGCCAGCAGGTGGTGATGTTTCACCCTCTCATCAGCTAGTTGGCTGAACAGACAAGGCCATAGTCATCACTTTGTAAATACATATAAATGTCTATTGGGTACTGATTTTAAAACGTCCCCTCATTAAGGTTAAATATGAGTTTTACTAAATTATTCAGTGATGATACTGATAGTTTATCACCCTTTCAGCTTTAGTTTTTTGTTATATTCATCTAGTATTTTTTATAGTATGTAAAAATTCCTTATCTTTACATACAGTACCAAAGGTAAAAATTCACACTACAATTACATTTTTAAGACGTATATACCAGTAATTAATTTTAGTGATCAGATGTTTGCTATGAGAGTAAACAAGAAAATAAATTACTCTAGTTTTAAATTATATCACCATTTTATTCCTTTACTGTCTCCAATCGGTCATAGCAAAAAAAAAAAAAAAGAAACTAAAATTGAAGTTCAGTTCTTCCCATCACTACGCTACATTGTCCTTCCACGTTTATGCATTTAACCTGTTATAAGATAGTAAAGATGAAATATCTCTAGATTATAGGGATTTTTATTTCAATGTATTTCCGCTATAAGGATTTATGAACCGCACCTATGCCTAGTGGGGATATATAAAATCTAAAAAAATAAATTATTGTGTGGACTGAAATAGCTAGTCATCAACCTGCACCTATAAACTGGTGATCCAAAATAAAGTGAAAAAAAGGGCATTTTTCCCAAATGTATTAAAAATTCATAATCTTTATTATACAAAACACATAAAAATAAAACACCATGCACAAAATAAACTGCTTCCCCACAACTAATAAGCAAGTACAAAAATGTACAAGACACGGTCTGGACAATAAATAATTTAAATTAACCAATATCTCACAAAAGTTCCTGACCGGTCCTCCACAAGGGACTGTAACTCCACATAATAAAAAGGGGGAGCATGAGTTACATTCACACCAATCGTAACCCCCAATAGGAAGCAAATATATAAAAAAAAATAAAAAAAAATTCATGCACAAAAAGTATGAGAAAGTGTACACAGAGCAAGGCAAATAAAAACTAGCAACATGTGTAATTTGTTTTTAATAATTGTTTATAATAAAGATTATGAATTTTTATTACATTTGGGACATATACACTTTTTCTTTACAGTTCTGTTCTTTTTATTGTATTAATATCAGCATTAGGGCTCATGCAAATGGCCATAGCCTGTGGGTGCACAAAATACAGGTACTGACCATGTGTGTTCCGCATTTTGTGAAATGGAACATCCTGCCCTCTATAGGACATGTGCTATTTTTTGGAGGGTGCCGTTGAACCGACATATGACATTGAAGTGAAAAAAACAGCCGTCAAGTGCATGAACATTTACTATGTAGGTGGGTTGCTGGTTTTGAAGCTGCTGTGGGGCTCAGCATTTGAAGAGGTAGGAGCTGTGTTAGTCTGCAGATCTGCAAAACATGGATACCGGCCTCACTGTGCCGGTGTTATATAAAAAACGCCAATTCTTGTCCGCACACTTGCTGTCCACATCTTTTGCGGTCCCATTGAAATGAATGGGTTGGCACTAGAGATGAGCGCTTCGTTTGGTGGTAAAAGGTGAATTCCGTTATGGATTCCGTTACCACGGACCATAACGCAATTCTATGACGGAATGCATAACGAAATGCCTTTCATAATAGAAGTCTATGGCCTGCATAACAGATACATCCCATTTCCGTTATGCAAAATATGAAATTCGCTCATCTCTAGTTGGCACCCGTTACGGAACGGATGCACACCCATTCATGCGGTCATGTGACTGTAGCCTTATCCTGCCCTAATTGCTAAGTCCTAACAGCTCCAGCATGTGTTGATAAGCCCTCATGGTCTTGGCTCCTGTTTCTGCTGCTGATTGACAGCTTTTTTTATACTGAAACCAACAAGAACTGGGAGGGGAGAGCCATAAGCTCGTGAATATGAGAACGTATTGCCATGGGCTGGAGCTATTTAATGCAAGACTTTAGCCATACAGCTGGATCAATTACAGAAAGTGACCAGCATTTGGTAAGGTGATCTGTCACTAGTTCATGCTGTCCTTTGTGTGGACAGCATAAAACTGGTGAAAGATTCCCTTTAAAGTGGTTGTCTCTCCACTGGGGCCTCTGCAGTCAATGTTCCCCTGTCTGAAGGTGTCCATCACTTCAGTCTGTGGATAGGGGGTAAGTTGTTGTAAGGGACAACCCCTTTTAAAAGGAATCTGTCACCAGTGACCTCCCTATCCAACTGTTTCCATAGACTCATAGCTGTGGTTTCACATTTTCTTTTGTTGTTCTGAAGCGCCATTCCTGAGTTATGATACTTCTTCTTAATAAGCAGTTAGGCCTTTGGTGCAAGAGGGGTTGCACCCAAGCTTCCACTCCCTTCTGTTATCAGCCCGTCCCACACTGCTTTGATTGACAGAATAGAAAAGCAGTGTGGGAGGGTCTACTCACAGCAAAGCGCAAAAACCTGAACTCTATGATATATAGGTTTATGTTATTAGGCAAAGAACTTGTGGGTAAAACCCAGAGTAAATCCTGACAGGATTCCTAGGAGAGACATTGAGAGTCCTGATCACCCTGCCCACACTGGATAATTGTCAACCTTCCCTGTATTGGTCTGTATACAGTGCGCTATCATGTTGTCAAATAGGGCAGCAGAAGTGACCTAACATGTTCTCTTAAAGGGACATCACAGGTAAGACATATTCCAAGAAGAGAAATGATTTATGTGGTGTATTTGCTGCTTTTTTCTGCATTTATTTGGAAACTATAGAGAAGAAGCAAAAAGCAAAGGTGTGTAGAGCAGTGGAGTATAGAGAACAGAAGCTTCATACAATTTCTATTCCCTACAAGTCAGGGCTGCACAGCAAGAGCTGGAAGCAGTAACAACAATAGACAAAAGACAAGGGAAAAGTGCGGCCCTAGTCTCACCCAGCCCCGTCCCTGCCTACTTGCAGAATCACCCTAGTAGTGACCCACAACTGGACGACGGTCCCTAAGTTGATTACGTTCAGAGAGTAGACGAGGACAATAAACTAACACAAAGAAGTGGAGTCAAACAAGCCGGGTCAGAACCAGGAGACTCTAATCAGAACCAGAACATCAGAAGCAAAAATGCATGTCATGCAGGGGAGGACTGGGAACTTAAAGGCCCTGGAAAAAATACTAAAAGTGGCCCGTTTTGTAGTTGGGTCCAAATTGGTGAAAGGCAGGGCCAGCAATACCATATTGTGGTACATTATAGCACCCCAACACAGCCAAATGCCACAGTCCATCACAAAATACATCCCCAAAAACTTCCACTGGCCGGCTATGAGGAGGGTCCAGATGGCCCCCTGGGCATCGACCCACCAGAAAATTTCCCTGTAAGGTCTATGGCCAATCCGCCCCTGATGTCATGGGATGTCAAAAGTCCCAGGTGTCGGACCCCCACCTTTCAGATATGCACATATACACAAGATGCATGTAAAATTGCAGTCTTCCACTGCTATGCAGTGCTCTACTGCAAGGGGTTAATGGAACTGTACTTGTGCACTGTGAATCCCAAAGGTTGTGTATAGGGAGTAGGGAGTTAACCCGCCAGCCAGCCCCTTAGTTACAGTAACTGGGTGTGGCTGGTTCCACGCCTCTAGCTAGGAGACTGCTGGCTCAATGTGTGGCTGAGAGACAGGGAGTCAGGCTAAGTTCACATGGCAAAATCTGTGGCAGGAAAATCACTAGCAGATTACTCACAGAATACTAGCTGGAAATCACTCATTCATGGTGGCAGATTGCTAATTTGATGGCAGATTTCATTTAGAGGAATATTACAAGTGTTTTAGAAGAGAATTTTGTTGAGGATTTGGAAGGGTATTTAGAAGAGGTTTTGCCAGTTTTTTTTCTGATAATTCAGTAAGTGGCATTTATCATGTAGAGAAAGTTAATGCAAGACACTTACTAATATATTGTGATTCTCCATATTGCCTCCTTTGCTAGTTTGATTAATTTTCCATCACATTATACACTCCTCGTTTCCATGGTTATGACCACCGCTCAGCAGATATGAGGTGGCCGAGATGGAACTGCTGTGCATGTGCGCCTATGTGCACACCCAGGGTCCTGGCTTTTTCCTATAGTGTGCAAGCGCGGCCACCACTGCTGGATTACAGGGTGGTCGTAACTAATGATGAGCGCATAGAAATCCACGAAGTGGACTTCGTTCCAAATTTAAGGATACATTTGATTTGTCGCAAAGCTAAATTTCCTCATGCTTCATGGTAGCGAATTGATTTAACCTGAAATAGAGTAAAAAACAAAAAAATCATACTTGCCTGATCCATTCGTTCGCAGCGGGCCGGCCGTAGCCATCTTGATTGAAGATCTTGCATGAAATCCTGTGCGTGATGTGTGACGTGACCGTCATCTCGGGCTGCATTAGATTTCGCATCAGTTCTTCAAGACCACCCGTCACAAGCAAATGGATCAGGTAAGTATGATTTTTTTGAATATTTTTAAAAATTTGCCCTCTATTATTTATATGAGATGCTGCGATCATGTATGAATACCGCATCTGAGGGGTGCAATGACGGGAAATGGAGCAACCGGCGTTCCATGTCATTTTGCCCATTACTTACAAGGAAATTTGCTTCGTAATTCATCATGAAGAAAATTTTTTGTAAAATTTGGCAAAAGCAGCCAAATCGAATTTTCAAGTACTCCACTCATCTCTAGTCCTAATCCCTGCAACCAAGCAGCGTATAATCTGATGGAACTAAATATGTACCCACTGTGCCGGCCATAGCACGATAAAAGTGCCAACCAGATCCCGTAAAACTTCAACCACTTTCTCCAGAAGTGCTAGCCGCACAAACCATATTTCCCCCACAAATGGCATCAATGATGTCCTTACAAATAGCAATCAGAACCAGCCTCTGTACCCCTACAACTGTCAGCCTTTGGGCCTGCATAACTACCAGTGCCCCCATTAAAGGGGTTGTACCTTGATTGATGAAAGAAAATGAAAATCAGGTTGCATTCAGTACATGAGTGTCTCTTTCTGACGAAGCTAGAACCAGCCCTGTGCCTCACACGGATCCAGGGATCTTCCCATTCATTGCTCCAATTGTTCTGCTAGATTTATTTCAGCCTGTAAGGCTTAGGGGGCACTACCTTTCAGCTGCAGCTTTTTCCCTGTAACAACCGCAGCTTCTAACAGAAGATAGAGCTGGTGATCTAAATTGAGCACGTGTGACCTCCTCAGTGAAGTGAACAAAAAATAAGGAAAAGAACAAACAGCAGGTGGCGCTCTACAGATACATTTTATCGAATAAATCACTGGCTATGCTAAATTGTTAATTACATGCAATTACAAAAGTATTCAGATCCAGGTGTAGGTTTGAAAAATGTAGAATATTTTTTGTGGCACAAGTCTTTTAATAGAGCAGGTACAGAATTTTACTAACTTCTGCTCTTTATTGCTTTGACAGGGACTTTTCCGTGCTGCGGAACATATTCCTATTTCCTGTCACAACTTCTGCAGGAACATTTTTAATTTCCTGCAGGCTGTTATTTGAAGTCTCCTGTTTTTAAAGGGAATGAATATATCAATTACAGTGTGTAAGGGAACTGCCTGATATACTGTATAATTCCCTAATATCCTTACATTGTGAGCCCCATTGGGGACAGCTGGATGCTAATGTCTGTAAAGTTCTGAATAATATAGTAGCGCTATATAAGTGCATAAAATAAATGAATAAAATAACAATATATTAAAGTGACTGTCAAGGTGGAGCTATTCTGTTCCTGGAGACTAGCCTTTAGAATATTCTTACCAATACATGATATTATTTGTCCTCTGAAATACTTCTGGCTATAGGTTGGTGTGATTTTTTTGTGTATATATATATAATCTTTTTTAAATTTTACTATAGATGCTGTAGAGCAGAACCCCCACTTACCTTCTTGGGGCTGGAGGCTCCTTGTGATTGGCTGGAAGTTTCTTTTCCCCTGGGAAGGGCGTGTGGGATAGGACTTGTGCAGCAGGTTCTGATAGGCTGTGTTTTGTTCTTATAGACTTCATCCCTCCTACGGCAGTGGGGTGGAAATTGGGCAGTCTGTGCTTTGTGAAGAAAGTTTTCATTCATGCTAGTCTCTGAGCTCTCTTTGAGAAAGGGACCAATGTTGCTTTGTTAATGTGGGACTAAGGGAGGTGATTCCTGGAGCATGGAGCTGTGTGCTGTTCTCCTCTGGGCTCTTGTTTCTGGAGTTTACGGCAGTAAGTAAACTATTAAAAACATATGTTTTTTTACAGCCGGTTTGCATTTGACATGATCAGGCATCTAAATGATTCCTTGTGTGCTAGTTTCATCTGTCAAATGTGTATGGAGATGTACAGAGCTAAGAGACGCAGAAGTTTTCCATTGTCTTGAATCTGTTTTTGTGCTTTTTTACATCAAACTAACATGGCAATTGGATTAGATGTTATTTAACTTAATGTGTTCTTTCTGCATTAGTATATAAGGCAGAGCAGTAATAGACGGGTCTGCAATAGGGTCCATTCATCTGACTGATGTTGTGGGTGAGGGCTGCAGTGATTTTCAAAACTGGCCCTCTCTCCTCCGTATTCTCTGTGCGTATCACTTTATGGTACCAATTCACCTGCCGGTTGCAATCCAAATGTACAAGGAGGAGATATAGAAGATTCTATAGTCAGTTTGGCCATAATCTGTTGAAGTGGTCCACAGGTCCTTCGAATTTTAATATAATGGAAAAAAGTTTCCATGTTCAGGTTTTCTGATGCAGTTTTTGAAGCCAAAACCAGAGGTGGATCATAAAGTCAGAGTAGGTAGATAAGTATAGCTACCTACATTTTTGAACCCACTTCAAAAGCTGCCTTAGAAAACCATAACATGGGAACCAAGAGAATGGATTGGGCTAGGGTGGACATAGATGTAATATTGCTAGAATATACCAACAATATCCGACTGGTGGGTGGTCGGGAGACTGTCGTGACATACGCTGATCACGACTACCAGTGCCACCCATGTGAGGCGTAGTCACAGGGTATATTGGCACCTGTCGGTTCTGCATGGTTTTCTCAAGAAGGATTCATACCTCAAAAATGTAACTTTTATTAATAGGATTAAAAGGGTCAAAATGTGACCCAGCCATCTAGTATTACATACAGAAGGATTGTCTGTATCTCTTCTTGGTGTGGTTTTCATTTATTCACGATTGTGACCATATAATTGGTACACTTTTGTTGACCACATGCCACACTTTTTGTGACCCCCCAATGTATATCTGTCCTTCATCCTCTCTGTTTTCTAACAGATTATGCTAAGACAGGGACAGCTATGAAGACAGTGGGATCACTGTTGCCAGGACGCTCTTCCACACCCTAGACAGCAATCAGTTTTTTAGGGATGTGTTAATTATGGTCACAAATTTGATTCTTGTAATCTTATTAATAAAAGTTAAGTTTTTGAGGGTTGTTTATTCTTGTATGTGATTTCTTTGGCTATATCCCCTTTAGCTATTATATAGTTTTCCTGATAATAATGGACCTTTTCCTGTGATTAATCTGGGGGCCACATAGTCTGATCTTGACTATAGCAGGTTGACTATATGACCTCAGAAGACACAGTGGTGCAGTGATTTCCTAGTGCCTCTGCCACTTCATTTTAGTGTTCACTGGAGCTCACAGCAATTGCACACCCGCAGGTCGGACAGTGCTGTCATAACCTAGTGATATTCCATCGATGTCTGCCCTTAGATGACTTGATTAAATATGGGCATCTATAAGATACCCAGAAGATGCTAAAAGGGTAGTCCCATCTTCTGAGCAGCCTCGCATTCCCATTGCAGTCTTTCCCTGGAGACAATACACCTCTACACAGACTAGAAAAAGGTGTGCCAAACTCTGAAACACGTTTTAAGCTCCATTTACACGTCCTGTTTTTCTTTCCTGATTCGATCCTGATTTTTTCAGGACCCATTGAAATGAATGGATCCAGATCAGAGATCGGATATGGGTTTCTCCACACTCTATAATGTTCGTGTTTTTGTACCTTGAGATGCTGTAACCAGTTGTGGTCCCCAGAACTGAGCCCCCCACCTTACTTCTGGTTCCCACAGATAGGACTGCATGTACAATATGACAGGTTCTCTTTAAGACAACGCTAGGCTGATATCTGGGCTAGGCTCCATCACAGATTTCAGCAGAAGTGCAGTACAAAATACCACTGCATGGAGCAATATTTTGTCCAGCAGAATGACAGACACATAGTAACATAGTTTATGATGCCGAAAAAAAGACATCTGTCCATCCAGTTCAGCCTGTTATCCTGCAAGTTGATCCAGAGGAAGGCAAAAAAACATAATAGAAAACCAGCGGCTCCCATTATAATCAGTGGGGCCAGACAGATGCTGTTGCTTCCAGGCTTTTTCATTTTTATGTTCCTACATGAAAGTAGGGAAAATATGCCGATATGAACCTAGCCTAGCAAGTGCAAGGGTGCAGCTACCCATAGCAGCCAATCAGATTCCAGATCCTGTTTGGAAATTGAAAGCAAGGCTCCAATATGTGTAGGGGCTGGTTATAAGTTTCCACAATTTTTTTCATTTTTCTCTATGAGGTTAGTAAGGTGGAGAAGCTCTAAAGCAGGGGTGCACAACGTTTTCTAGGTGGGGCCACATTGTCAGACTGAACCAACAAAAAGAGCCGAAAATAAATTTTGAAGGGGTATTAACAACTGAAATATCATAATTTCTGGCTTATTGGACATACAGTATATACTATAAATGTCTGGTTACATTTCTAGTACTCCCATCTAATGGGTGAATACATGAAAAATATATGTGAGCTGCCACAAGACATAGATATACATGTCTGTTACCAGATGGTTGGGGTCCGCACAGAATGGTATCGAGGGCCACATGGCACAGGTTGTGCACCCCTGCTCTAAAGGGACCCTGCCACTAATGTTAGATAGGACAGCATCTCAGGGCTTTGGGATAAGCACTAGTCAAAGATCATGGTGGCCACATAGCCCATGGCTCCAAATATGTGTAGGGGTTGGTTATAAGGTTCCACAATTTTTTAAAAAAAATTTCTGTATGAAGTTACTAAGGTGGAGAAAGTCTAAGGAGACCCCATAACTAATATTAGATAGGATGGCATCTCAGGGCTTTGGGATAAGCACTTGTCCAAGATCATGGTGGTCACATAGCCCATGGCTCCAAGATGTGTAGAGGCTGGTTATAAACTTCCACACATTTTTTTTCCCATTTTTCTCTATGAGGTTACTAAGGTGGCGAAGCTCTAAGGTGATTGTATAAGAGGTAGTAACTGGGGGGTGAGAGTGGGTTTAAAATGAGAGGTTTGGAGGGTGAGGTCAGATTCATACAAAGAACAGTGAAGCTTCTTTCCACCCCAGCCTTTAGTGGCCATGCTTGTGGGGACCGGAGGGAGTTATAAGCACCACTGCACATCATGGTGTGTGATTTGGCCTAGGCTGTCATAAGGGTTGGTCAGAGGGAATGGTGGCTGTCAGGAGATGGTAGCTGAGACAGGTTGGCCTACCCAACAGGATATTGGGGAAGACCAGGCTCAAGTAGTAAGGGACGCAATAGGGGAAGGCTCTACTTTTCTTTATGTTAAGAATTTCTATTAAAATACACTGACTGCTGCCAGATTTTGGGGTAATTATTGTGGGTTATGTATAGAGTGATGTGAGAGGAGAAATCCCTAGGGTCCAGCCTGGGCACCGCTCTGTAGTAACACTTTGTGTGTTTTACAGCTTGTTTTCATTTACCATGTCAGTCAAGCCTGAAAGTCATGATAAATTACCTGCGCTCCTGCCAGTATAAGTGTATAACCGTAATGGACGCTGACAGGCAACAGGAATCTGAGTGGAAGAAGCCAATCTACCCTGTCAGTTTCCGTCTGAGCGCTCTAATTTTGTGACTTTACATTCATTTCCATGCTGTCTTTAACTTTTAAGTAATGTGCCTGCTGCTGATCTCTACTGACCACACAGGACCACATGTATATACCAGTAATAGAAGATGATTATACAATGTTAGGGCTCATGCACACAAGCAATGTTTGATTTGTATGCAACTGCAGTAGCCTTAACCCATACTGTACGTGTGTTGCCTTCAGTTTTATATCTTAAGTTCATCCTTAGGCATAAGCATGTCTTCCTGGTGGTGCAGACTAGTCTATACCTGGTCAGTACACCATACAGCACAGGAATGCAGAAAATGTTAGTAAAATGAGGTTCCTATGGAAAAGTATGGGGCTCTGGCACTAATGAGACATATTCGCTGGCATCTATATGGCACTGTGGTCAGGGCTGATTCTAGCCTTTCTGGGCCCTGAGGCGAAAATTGAAAGGCTCCTCTGATGTAGACGTTCTTTTTACTCATATTCTCCATTCAGAGATCAGACCACCTTCATGACTTCTTTCAGCCATGCCTCCTCTCTGCAGAGTTTGACACACAGGTATCTTAGATTCCTAAGTTTTCCATCTCCTTTTCCCTCCTGGTGCTCAACAGTGTCATCCCGCTGCTACCCCTAAGGCTAGCGGCAGCCTTCTCCAGCAGGCTGTTACGGTGGGTGAGCAGCCTGCTGAATCCGTGCTGCTAGTTCACGCATGCCGTCGGAGGTCCACTATGGCCCCAATGACTATAATGGGGGCAGGCTGGAGATCCAGCAGTAAACATGCCGAGAGGCAGCCAGAATAAAAGTATGACATGTCGTCATTTTATTCCGGCCGCCTCTTGGCATATAAGTATTCAGATCCAGGTGCTGGTTTAAAAAATGTAGAATATTTTTTGTAGGACAACCCCTTTAATCACATTAATTGTGATTATTTTAAAAGCCCCATATATGTTACTGGGAAAGATGGTTGACAACCAGCATTCTCCTCCAGCAGCTGACTTTCATATTCCTAAGGCTACTTTCACACTGGTGGCACGGGTATCTGGCAGGCTGTTCCGGCGGGTGAACAGCTAGTGCACGGATCCGAGAGGTGTGTCGTGCCGCTAGTGCACGGATCCGTACATGCCGAGAGGCAGCCGGACGAAAATTACAACACGTCCTAATTTTCGTTCGGCCTCCTCTCGGCATATTTGCCGTGCTGCGGCCGGAACTCCGGTCCACCCCCATTATAGTGAAAGGGGCGGAGTGTAGTTCTGGCCCCACACGTGCACTAGTGGCAGCACGGATCCGGAACAGCCTGCCGGATACCTGTGCCGCCAGTGTGAAAGTAGCCTTAGACTAGTCAATACAAATCTATATTCATGCACAAATAAGAAATTCATGCAAAATGTGAACCCAGCCTAAAATTATCCCTATAAAGAACCAATTGTGCATCTGAAAGTCAAGCAGTTTTCCGTAATTTAGATACAGTAAATAGTAAAAAAACAAACAAATCAAATCTAGATAATACTAGCTTCAAAAGTCAAGTGCTTGCTTTAAGCCACCAAAAACCTTAGTGGAAAAAAATTGCAACATGTGGAAGTTCATAAATTGTAACTTACTACAGTACACCACACGTATGGCTGCAGAGAAAACACAAAGGAAATGTCCTTTTTGACCCTGGACCTACAGTAACCACCCTGTCATTAAAAGTAAATGTCATTGGAGACTCTTCCACAAATGATGGCTCGCTAAGGGGTCTTTACTGTACATATGTACAGTATATACATGAGTAGAAGGTATCATTAGAATTGATAGAAGTTCATCAGAGTTCATAAGTAACCCCCGGAACAAAGTGATTAAACTATCTTGGACTTTTGCAGCACAATGTAAAGATCCCTGCTTAATGTGCCTTCATTTTGCAATAAAATGCAACACTTACCACACAACAATGGCTGCAATAATGAGAAGAATCACACAATGGGGATGTATCTGCCCCTCATTCAGGGCTGCTGGCAGTTGTCACTGTAAAATGTCAGTAGGGAGGAAAGCCACTTTTGTTCTAGGTTACTTTTTTTCCAACTGGTTGACTTTGAATAGTGAGAAGTGAATGGGTCACACAGTGAAAGTGGTGGAAAATGGCCTAAGAGCAGATCTCCAGCGCGTTACCGTCTTTAAATGACCATTATCTCCACTGCTGCATCTCACAGTAAAAAGCGTCCTCCATCCTCTTCTTCGTTTTATCACTGCAGACAACATTTTAATGTCAGCTGGACAAATTTGGGTATTTTGTGGAGGATAACATCATTTTTTTCTTGACTGTCACACAGGCATATGACCAGGGCTGCCAACCAGAATTTTTCTTTTTTCTTGACAACTTATGCCAAAATCACGGACATCCAATATTTTTTACAGACAGCTTGGAAAACCATGACTAATGATAAAAATTACAAGTAATACATGTCTATAGCTCAATAAACTGATAATAACTCATTACCAGCATTGACTGTGGACTGTAAAATGATAATTAACATCAAAATAATCTAGTCAAATACTACTAGCCTCAAAAAAATCACTGACACGTCTATTTTTTTTCACGGACATAGGACAAAAGTCACCTATTTTTACGGACTGTCCAGAAATTTCTGGACGGTTGGCGACCCTGCATATGACCTGCATTCATTTGATGCACTATACATCATACAGTGCGATACAGTGCCTCTATATCACTTCCTTTTAGGTATGGTACTAAAATAGCAATACCATAAACTGCCCAAATGACAATGCAACAGTGCAGATCAATGTTGTCATCAGCCGTGGATGGGCGTCTGGCTCCTTCTTCATGGCTGACGCTTGTGTGACCTTCATTGTGTTTTTCTATTCAATCATACACGTTTCTTCATGATAAAACATTTTTTTACTTTTTTTTTACTGTGCACAAAGTCTTTGATAAATATTGTACCAGACACACAAAAAAACAAATCACTGCACACTGCTCTCCTTCCATGCAAATCACAAGTGGCAAATCAGCCATTGTTTATGAACTGACGTAACACGTTCATACCTGCACAGGAGTAACCGGGGATGTTGTGCTGAAATAAGATGTATTGGTCTTTTCTGAAAGTTACTTTTAAAATAAATTCTACAGCCAGAGTGCAGAGAATTTTTGACTCACCCTCATACACTGATTGTACAGAGAGGCTGATGTTAGCAGTGGAAAAGTATAAAAAGTGCCACATACCTGTCCAGACCAGGAGAAGCCCGAGGACCCTACAAGAAGTGGTTACCACTCTTCCACAAGACCAGGTCCTGAGGAAGCGTGGCAACACATGAAAAGGCCGTCGTGTCTATCCTTTCACATTCCTACTGTCTGTGCTATATTTTATGGAAGATTAAATAAAGGACATTGATTTTATTGGCGTGTGTCACACTTTTCTTCATTCTTTTATCTACCGTAATCTGTGGAGCACCACCTCTGTTTGGAGGTCTCCATTCTGAGCAAACTGCAGACCAATGCCCAGCAGTGCCGACCCATCCCCTATTGTTGATTTATGGACCCTATAAGAAGTGGCCAGACAGATCCTGATGTCAGGATGTGAAGAATGCTCAAAACCTGGGGACTTAGAAAACAATGGTCACTGCAGACAACAAAGCAGATCAGGAACTAGTCAGTAACTAGTAAAGGTCAGATGCTGGGCAAGTTGAGGTCTCCTATTGATCTTCCCACAGTCATTAAAAATTTGCAAGCAATCTTATATCCACCAAAAACTGTCAAGAATATTTTTTACTCAGGTCTGATAATGTTTTGGGAAAATTTGCCCAATGACGTCTATTACATTGCCTAACAGTAACATCATGCAAACCAGATGTCATGTTTTGTCTGCACCTGAGATCATATGGCCATCATACAGTACTCATATATTTTGGTGGCTGCTGTGTTGTGTGACTTAATTCTAGCCTATGAGCCACACTGCTCTGGTCACATCTTAGAATTGAGTAGCATATGGCCCTGAATGTCTGTCCACCTTTGCACACACAGTTAAGTGCACACAAGCATTACAAAATTTTCTCCGTTCTTAAAAAATCAAGCAAATGGTTTCTTTGTGAAACAAAATGAAGCTCTGGTTTGGAGTGACTTTCACTATTATCTTAAGGAATTGATAAATGCCTCAAGGCTGCCAGATAATCAGTTGCCCTGTGGATGCCATCAGCAGTTTTCTATAGTCTGCATTCTGTGAGTACTACATTGTGCATTGCTTTATTATCTCTGAAGACTCCTGCTCATGTATTCAGTATGCTTGTAAAGCTATTTCTACTGTAATAGTTAAAGGGGTTGTCTCACTTCAACAAATAGCATTTATTAGGTAGAGAAAGTTAATACAAAGCACTTACTAATATATTGTGATTGTCCATATTGGCTCCTTTACTGGCTGGATTCATTTTCCATCACATTATACACGGCTCGTTTCCATGGTTATGACCACCCTGCAATCCATCAGTGGTGGTCGTGCTTGCACACTATAGGAAAAAGCGTGGGCCTCTCTGGTGGCCGGGACTGTGCAAGCCCTCATAGGCACACATACTCAGTAGCTCCCACCCCTCGTATCTGCTCTGCAGTGGTGGCCGTAACCTCTTGGAAACGAGCAGTATATAATATGATGGAAAAATGAATCCAGCCAGCAAAGGAAGCAATATGGACAATCACAATACATTAATAAGTACCTTGTATTAACTTCCTCTACATGATAAATCCATTTGCTGAAGTGAGACAACCCCTTTAAGTGACTGCAAACAGCACTTTACTATGTCCATTGATTTTATTTCATTTTTTGCTCTGCTGTCTACAAATCAATATACTGTATCTTTCATATTTGACTAAACTTCTACTTTTTATTTTACTATGCATATTATTTTTTGTTTTATAGGTGCATCAGAAAATGTTGTAGATCTTGGACCTTGTATGTCAGAATGTCCAGGTGAGTATACAGCATACAGTAGAAAATGTATTATCATAAAATATTTAAAGGTTAAGGAAACATTTGGAGGCATTTTTTAATTATTATTACATTGTACTCATTTTAAGCTTTATTAGAAAGTTTGAACCCCTTTCTCTGTATAGCCTTGAGATTCTTTAGTAGCATGCTGTGTGTTTTTACTGTGTTCCGTCTCAGCTGACGGCTCCTAATCTCTGCCCCTATAAACACTCATAATAGCTCAATTCTTATCCTACTGATAAGAATCTGGCTTAAATAAGTGTTTTTAAACTATTAG
This sequence comes from Rhinella marina, assembly GCA_900303285.1. Classification (NCBI taxonomy): domain Eukaryota; kingdom Metazoa; phylum Chordata; class Amphibia; order Anura; family Bufonidae; genus Rhinella; species Rhinella marina. The sequence goes on from ONZH01004157.1 coordinate 381,490, forward strand.
TAATTTAGACATAAGGTCTATTAGATGAATGGGCAGTAAAAATGAAAGTACAATTCCCACAGCTAGGTAGAAGTTAAAGGGAGTCTGTCACCACGATTTTGACTATTAAGTTATTTATAGCACTGGATTCAGCTGACTATAAGCATCTCCAAAACGTTATTGTTATAGGGCATAAATGAAGATCTGATGTTAAAAATACCTTTTTTATCAACTGTCAATCTCTTTCTTAAGGAGCCCAAGGGGATGTGCCAGCGATGTTGGAGCCCGGGCACGGCGATTCAGTTGGAGCCCAGGACCGCCCACCTCATTAATATTCACTTCACTGCTTGAAGCAGTGAAGCTCCGGCACGGCTGTAATCCCGCGCAGGCGCAGTACATTAAGTGGTCTGCGCCGTGCGGTCTGCCGGCTACAGCTTCACAGGATGTACTGCGCCTGCGCGGGATTACAGCCGTGCCGGAGCTTCACTGCTTCAAGCAGTGAAGTGAATATTAATGAGGTGGGCGGTCCTGGGCTCCAACTGAATCGCTGTGCCCGGGCTCCAACATCGCTGGCACATCCCCTTGGGCTCCTTAAGAAAGAGATTGACAGTTGATAAAAAAGGTATTTTTAACATCAGATCTTCATTTATGCCCTATAACAATAACGTTTTGGAGATGCTTATAGTCAGCTGAATCCAGTGCTATAAATAACTTAATAGTCAAAATCGTGGTGACAGAATCCCTTTAACCCTTTATTACAAAGCTGCTGAGTATTTTTTAATAAAAGCCAATTGAAAAATGTTTTTTAGCCCAAAATGAGTAAAATGCAATCATATAAAATAATTATGTGCATAGCCTTTAACAATTTACAGTAATACTTTATTTTATTCTTAGGTATCTTAGCTATCTCTCCCATCTCCTCCATACATGTTTGGCTTGGCTGAACATGTCTGTGTATGCTATGGGGAGAGAGGAGAAAGCTGCTGCCAGTTCTGGTGGCAGCTTATCTCCTTGGAGAACAAATAATACATTTTAAATTCATTTTGCCCTTGTCTACCCCAACAACATCTGTTGGAGGAAAGTCAGGAGGTCCCCAAACATATTAGTGTGTTGGCCGAACTTGCCGTTCTTGGTGGGTACAGCCTACAAAAGGGTAATGTGTATGGCAAGAATAAGGCTACTTTCACACTAGCGGTTAAGTTTTTCGGTATTGAGATCCGTCATGGGGTCAAAACGTAACTAAACAGAACAGAGTGCTTCAAAATGCATTCCGTTCCGTTTAGTTGCGTTCCCATAGTGGAGAGCAAACCCGATCATGTTGTAGATTGCTTTCTGTCCTGGGATGTGGAGCAAGACGGATCCGTCATGACCCCAGTGCAAGTCAATGGGGACGTCCCCCTTTGACTTTCAATGGAGTTCATGACGGATCCGTCTTGGCAGTGTTAAAGATACTACAACCGAATCCGTTCATAACGGATGCAGATGGTTTTTTTTTATCAGTAAGAGAAGCGTTTTTGCTGAACCCTGCAGGATCCAGCAAAAACACTAGTGTGAAAGTAGCCTTACACTCCTAAAATTACAAGACAAGAATTGTAACATTTTGGACACTGATCCAGTAAATCGTCCCCATTCCCTACAGAGCTCTTGTCAATGTGTGACTTGTAAATCTTTTTCCTGTGAGCAGTGAATTATATTGAGATCACCTCACATCTGCTGCATTTCTTATATGAAACATCTGAAGAATACTGTCTGCTCCGGGATGACTCACATAAGCAGAGTTTTACAGTCTTCGGTCTTTCCTTGTAGACATAATGACTGTATAAACTGCAGAGCTAGCCATCACAGCTGCATTCAGTGTCACTTTTTATCCACAATGAAACTTTTCTCTAACTTGTGCTTTCTTTAACAATAACATGCATCTAATTGAAAAAATATTGAATTTGGAAATGTTCCATTAGTAATGTTTTTTTCTGCAGTACAATTCAGATGTGAACATTGTCCAAGCCAAATCTACATAGGCTTGTTACAGTAGTTTTATAAGATTGGAGAAAGGGCTTGCTTTTCTTTCTCTCTAAAAACAGCAACACTTTTGTCCATGGGCCGTTTCTGGTATTACAGCTCTGCCGAATTCATTTGAAAAGCAACAGACTCACACAACCCTTTTAAAGGGGTATTCTCATCTTAGACAATGGGGGCATATCGCTAGGATATGCCCCCATTGTCTTATAGGTGCGGGTCCCACCGCTGGGACCCGCACCTATAGCCAGAACGGAGCGGGGAGCGCTGCGCCTGGAGGACCCCAGGTTTCCGGGGGTCCGGCCACCACCAGGCGCAGCTCCCCGCGCCGCTCATAGGAATGAATGGGAGCCGGGCCGTGCATGCGCGGTCGGCTCCCATTCATTTCTATGGAGCCGACGGAAGTAGCCGAGCCAGCGCTCGGCTATTTTCGGCGGCCCCATAGAAATGAATGGAGGGCGGCTGCGCATGCGCAGTGCGCCCTCATTCACTTCAGGGGCTCCGTTCTCGATATAGGTGCGGGTCCCAGCGGTGGGACCCGCACCTATAAGACAATGGGGGCATATCCTAGCGATATGCCCCCATTGTCTAAAATGAGAATAACCCTTTAAGTTAAAGGGGTTGTCAGGTTTTCTATATTGATGACTTATCCTCGTGATAGGTCATCAAAATCAGATTGCCGGGGGTCTGATTCCTGGCACCCCTGGAAATCAGATGTTTGAAGGGAACACAGTGCTCTCTTCACTGTTTTCTTGCTGACCGTTGCCATCGTAGCAGCTTGCAGTGTAAATACAGCTCTTCTCTCCCATTCACTTGAATGGGACGGGGTGTAACTACAACTTCTCAGCAAGGGTGCTGCGAGTTGGACCCTCTTCAATCTGATCTTGATGACATTTACAGTTGAACCATCGAAAGTGTATGGGGGCCTCCCGACTCTCTCCTGGCGGCAGATGTTGGATTTCATGATCCTTTTGTTCTCTTTCAACCCTCTTCCCATTCAGGACAGATGCATGGTTGGCTGAGCCAAGCGTGCACATGACTGGGGAAAGATAGCTGTGAGCTGAATGAGCTGTAGCAGCGTCATTCCAACTTCAATTTTTAAAAAAATGCCAAATAAAGTTTGTCATCTTGGACAATGGCAGATAAAAATTAATTCTCAAAATAAAGGTGCCCATACACCTTCATATATCTTTGGCCAATAGATATCTCTCTCGACTCCCCATACACACAGCTCAGTTGGACGAGCAGGTATGTGTTTTCGATGGGAAGGGAGGAAAAAACTGCTGCCAAACACTTCCCTGCCCATGTAGCTTATCTCCAAGGGGAACAAAAAAGTTTGGGCTTTCAAATTCAAAGTGTTGGATGGTCCCTGTTAGATTGTTGGCTGGTTGACCCAATAGCCTAAGAGGTTGACAGTGAGGTCCCAACACAGATCTCTGAAAGGTTTATCAGTATTTCTTATAGGAACTCAGGACTGTATCCAGAACAGTCATTGAATTTTTATGTATGCTTATGGAGACTGTTCCTTCTACTTTACACTTGCTGTTTTTTAGGTACTGGTCAGCTGGCGTTCCAGAAGGGATCCAGATACATCTACAGTTATTCTGCAGTCACTGAGACATTTTTGCAAGGAACTTCTACTGACAAGAGTCTTCTGAAGTTAGAATGCATTATTCAGATAGAAGTCGTAGGAAAATGTCATATGCTTTTAAAGGTGGATACTGTATTTTATATTATACTTATGTATTACAGTGCACTGAACCAGCACAAAAGCGATTGTGCATTATGAAGTCATTATTAATATTAGGGTGTCCTACAGACCTTCACAATGTATACAACCTATTTCTATATAAAATGTGACCTGTCATGCACCATTGATGGCAGAAATACAGATATATCCTGAATGTTCCTAACGGAGAACATGCGCATGGCCATACACGATCACAGAGAACACCATAGTACAGTGCACCTGTACACACTCCATGCATATACAGTAGCTTTGTCATGCACACAAGGCTGTTTACTGAAAATGTTGGTGAATTTTACGTGGAAGATTTTGCCAGTACTTCTACTTCTTTAAAAAGCATGTTGCATGTTGGTTGAATATCGATAGCCAAGTCGCCCATAAAAATCTCACACCACTGCATAGGCACTGTCAAAAGTAAGACAATGTAAAGAGGTATTCTGGTTTCATGATATTGATGGCTTATTCTCAGAATAGGTCATCAATATCAGATCAGCGGTGGTCCGAATCCTGGCACCCCGCTGATCAGCTGTTTGAAGGGGCCGTGGTGGTTGTGCAAGCGCTGCTTCAGTGTTTACCTGCACGCCGTCTACTCTCTAGTGGTTGTGCAGTGTGATTACAGCTTTTTCTCCCCATTTAAACAGTTGATTGGCAGGGGTGCGGGGAGACATACTCACCATTGATCTGATATTGCTGGCTTATCCTAAGGATAGAGCATCAATGCTGTGAAATCAGGAAAGGCCTATAACAATTCAAAAGGGTCAGAAATTCTCTTAAACTGTGGTCCCCAACCTTTTTTTGCACCACTGACCACTTTCATACAATTTTCCAAGGGTTTACGTGGAAGTTTGGGGGAAGGGGTGTAGTGGGCTGTGTAGTGTAGCATGGTATAGGTGGCATGTATGTAAATATCCAGTAGCATATACACTGTTATATCACAACTAAAGCAAACAGCCAGATATTTCCTCAGATCTTCTTATGAAGCCGTGAATTACTACTGACAATAGTTGTTAAGGCAATCATACCAGTTTGTAAGGAGGATGAATTGCCACTCTTGCCCCCTTTAAATCTGCACTGTAGGGGTATGCCTACACAGGTTTCCTACTAGGTACAGGGAGGAGGCGAGTTCATCTCTGCTCAGTGGGGTTTATCCTCGCCTTGTCTGTGATGGTGTCCAATTGCTTCAGACCGCTTCACAACCAGGGAGAAGATGAGCTGTTTTCGCGGGATCAGGTAATTCTCACGCAAACACCTCATCTTCTCCCTGGCTGTGAAACGGTCTAGACCAATTGGATGCTGTCACAGCCAGGGCAAAGACAACCACTAACTAAATATATTGTATTGTATAGTTTAACTTTATGTTTTCTTTTTTCTTTTCTAGATACAAAATGCACACTTGAAGGCAAATATGACATCAAAGCAAGGTTCGCAGAAGGAATTCATAGAGTTACGGTAATAACAGAAGAAAATATAAATGTAGAAGAGTGAGAGATAGATATATACACGACTACACACATTCAAACTCACACTTAAGCGTAAAGAATTTAAAACCCCAATTCTAAATAAATGTAAATAAAAGCAGAACACAATGATCTGTAAATCTCATGGACCCATATTTTATTCACAATAGATGAGAGAACACATATCAGGTGTTGAAAGTGACGCTTTTTACCATTTCATGAAAAAAATTCACTCATTTAGAACTAGATGGCAGCAGCGTATCTCAAACATTGGGACAGGGGCAACTGATCAGCCAATCAGCACGTATCTGTTGTGTAGGTAAATGCTGACAGGACACTCTACCAATCAGCACATTGCCTTCACAAATAAGCACTGGTTGGTAACCAGAAGAGATATTGGCTCTGTAGGCAATGCACCAGGCTACCCTAGCCCAAGGGCTCCATAACAGCGGAAGATAGATAGATAGATAGATAGATAGATAGATAGATAGATAGATAGATAGACCACTGGCAGACATTGTAGGTAGGTAGGTAGTCTCTTATTCTATCGTTTCTTGTTATCATCTCTTGAGGAGACCAAGTGAAGTATATCTTATGTTTTCTTCTTGTTTCCCGGTAACAGGGACAATCTAGAAAAGCATCCACTGCAGTTTTCATATCATGATGGGAAAATACAAAGAATATGTCCTGTACGAGAAGAGAAGACATGGGCTCTCAATGTCAAGCGAGGAATCCTGAGCGTCCTGCAGGGCAACCTCAAAACACCTTCTGCTGGACGGACCATTGAAGAGGTAAAATGTCCACATGTCAGATGAGGCCATTTCTCTTTACTGCATTTCTACATTTAATTGACCCCCCCCCCATATCCACCTTCTTTCCATTCCCAGTGTAGGACACTGGTAGTTCTGTTCTGCAGTATTATTACCTTTGCCTCTGCCATGAACGCTGGACAGTGGGAAGAGGTCTCCACCACTATGGTGCAGAGGGATCACATTTGGACTTAGCTAAATGACTCTGCTGTGTGCATGTTTTATGGCTTTGTAGCAGCTGCAAATATGCACACAAGTATAGTATTACATACATTTTATTTGTGGCTTAGATATGACAGTTAATAACATAAAACTGCAGTGTAAGCGTCTTTTCTTTGCAGATTGATGTTTTGGGAAAATGTCCCACAACGTATGAGTTCAGAGGACAATCTGTCTGGAAGAAAAAAGACTTGACTCATTGTTCAAACCGGATATTAGGATCCACGTCTCTTAGATCGGTTCCTCTTCCCGGTAAAACTGTAAGTATCTGAAATGTTCTTCTGCAAAGATCAGTTTTTCTGGTGTCAAACGACTTCTCCAGCCATGCTTCATGACAATGTACACCAGCCACAGATACAGGATGCATCCAGTGACTTATTATATGCTCTTTCTCATTCACAGTCACAACTTTTCTAGTTTTGTGAGGGTCACACCATGGTTGCTGCTTCAGCATATTGTTGTAAAAAAAGATCTTCATCCTTAAAGGGGTTTTCTGAGATATTTTAACTTATGATCCCTGGATAGGTCATCAGTATCTGATTGGTGGGGATCCAACACGCGGGACCCCCCACCGATCAGCTGTTTGAGAAGGCAACGGCACTCGCAGTAGCGTCACAGCCTTCTTACAGCTTACCTTCGGCCATGATACGTCACATTCATCGGCCACATGGCCTAGGCACAGCTCAGCCCCATTGAAAAGAATAGGGCTGAATTGCAATACCAAGCACAGCCACTATACTATACTACGGTACTGTGCTTGGTGAGATGAGAGAAGGCCGTGGCACTACTGCGAGTGCCTTCCGAAACAGTTGATAAGCAGGGGTCCTGGGTGTTGGACCCCCACTGATCAGATACTGATGACCTATCCAGAGAATAGGTCATCAGTTAAAATATCTCAGAAAACCCCTTTAACTGGCCAAGATTGGATGCAGACATGCAGTTGCTTGGTGTTTAGAACTCCATTCAACAGAAGTGATAGCGTCTGCTGTTGTGTTTTAGGCCTCATTTACACGACCACATTTTTGGTCTGCATCCGATATGCATTTTTTACAGATCACAATCAGATCCATTCATTTCTATGGGTTAGCAAAAAATGCAGACAGCACACGGATGTCATCCATGGGCTATCCACATCTGTACACCCATGCTGCAAATTCCAGAACATGTCCTATTCTTGTCCGTTTTACGGACAAAAATAGGCATTTTGACAGTGGGGCCCGTGGAAAGTGCGTCATGTACACTGCCTGTATCCGTATTTTATGGTTCCGTGATTTGTGGACCACATACAATAGTGTGGATGTAGCAATAGAAAGAGCTTCTAATAAATACTTCTTTAGGCCTAGTTTACGCGGACAGTATTAGGTCAGTAAGCCAAAACCAGGAGTGGGTCCAAAACATAGAAGAGGCTCAGATGTTTCCATTATACTTTTTTTGTAGGTTCCACTTCTGGATTTGGATTAAAAATACTGATAAAAATACTGACCAACTGCTGACAGTGTGAAAGTGGCCTTAGGGTGTGTTCACTCATACTCAAACACATATTCATACACAAACTGTTTTTTTGGTGCAATTTCTTGTTGCAAAAACACCAGCTCAGATGTTGGCTTAAAATCTACAGTATGGCAGGGATCAGCAACCTTCGGCACTCCAGCTGCCGTGAAAATGCAACTCTCAGCAGGCAAACATGCTTGGCTGTTCTTCTAACTTCCGTAGAAGTGAATTAAGCATTCTGGGAGTTGTAAGTTCTGATCAGCTGGAATGCCGGAGGTTGCTGATCCCTGGTCTATGGGAAACACGAGATACAGGACACACAAGGAAGTTTTGCCTAAGGTTTTTTTTTTTTTTTTTTCCTTTTGGTGGTATTTTTGGTGGTTTTTATAGAGTTTTTTTAGCGACATTTTTATTGTATTTTTTTTTTTCAGGCATTTCTTCCTCCTATAGAGAAAGGGATTAAAAAATCTTGAAAAAATACCAAAACCTGCAGCATGTTATGTTTAAAAAAAACACAAACCAGAAACACACACAAAAAAGCATCAGTTAGAAACGATAGAAACACAAAGAAAAAAATGCTTGTCTGCCCTGCATTTCATATTTCCCACCATAGACCTTCAGCTTACATCTGGAGCTGGTGTTTTTTTGTTTTTTTTTTTAGTAAAAAAAATGAACCAAAAACCACATGTATGAAAAAAGCCACTTAAAACGCAAAAGTACATAAAAGCGCCACAAAATACAGATGTGTTGTCAGACAGTAATTCATGAATTTTTGTGTTGCTGGGTTTTGAGCTTTTCTTCGTCATCGCAGCCATATGTTCATAGAATTTTTAGTCTCTTAAATGTTTCTGTTCATAGGGAAAGCTTTTAAACCCTTTTAATAAATTATTTAAGTCTGTTTTGACAAGTTTTTCACAGACATTGCCAAATACGTTATTTTACTAGATTTACTTTGCTTTTCTTGGAGCACTATAACAGCTTTCTGTTTATCTGCTCTCAGATAACCTTCTTTGGGATGAGCTGTTTTCCTGCCAGAACAGTAGTTGTGTCCCATGGTTTGTTAGAAATATGGCTCGATGTACTTGTGATGTCATGTAACTTTGTTTTCTCACTTAATTAATTGCAGAAAAAAGTAATGCTAAGGATACGGCCACAGGTTTTTTTTAATGCAGTTTTTGAAGCCAAAATCAGGAAAGGGTCAGCAGATTTGTACCTATGATGAGTGTTATAGGTACAAATCTGCTAACAGATGGCCTTAAAGGACAGATACTATCTCTCCACTTTTGTGACTCCACCATTGGTCTTGGCATCAAAAATGGCATAAAAAAACCTGACCATGTGGCAGCACCCTAAGACCACATGTTGTTTATACAGTCAGTTTATCAGAAGGGGATCAATCTGTAATGAATTCTTTATGCTCTCTATATCTCTCCGTAACCCATAGTCAGTATTTATCCATATGTTTTTTACAGCAAATTCTTGACTCAAACCTGGAATGTATGCAAAGCTTTAAAGGTGGTGTCCTGGCAGAAGCCACGTGCAATGAATACCATCTTGTCACACTGTTTTCCCGGGAAGGAAATGGCGCAAAAACAAAGACTCAAACTGTTCTTAAACTGCAGAAAACAGAAGTGGATATTATATCTAATAAAGGTAAGAGAAACATTTCTCATGTCTATCAACCATCTCTATCTACCACCTCTCCCATCTCTATCTACCATCTCTCCCATCTCTATCTCCCATCTCTCCCATCTCTATCTACCATCTCTATCTCCCATCTCTCTCATCTCTCCTATGTCTATCTACCATCTCTCCCATCTCTATCTCCCATCTCTCCTATCTCTATCTCCCATCTCTATCATCCATCTCTATCTCCCATCTCTCCTATCTCTATCTCCCATCTCTATCTCCCATCTCTCCTATCTCTATCATCCATCTTTCCCATCTCTATCTCCCATCGCTACCATCTCTCCCATCTCTATTTCCCATCTCTCCCATCTCTATCTCCCATCTCTCCTATCTCTATCTCCCATCTCTATCTACCATCTTTCCCATCTCTCCCATCTCTATTTCCCATCTCTCCCATCTCTATTTCCCATCTCTCCCATCTCTATCTACCATCTCTCCCATCTCTATCTCCCATCTCTATCTACCATCTTTCCCATCTCTATCTCCCATCTCTATCTCCCATCTCTATTTCCCATCTCTCCCATCTCTATCTCCCATCTCTTCTATCTCCCATCTCTATCTACCATCTCTCCCATCTCTATCTCCCATCTCTCCCATCTCTATCTCCCATCTCTCCCATCTCTATCTCCCATCTCTCCCATCTCTATTTCCCATCTCTCCTATCTCTATCTCCCATCTCTATTTCCCATCTCTCCCATCTCTATCTCCCATCTCTCCTATCTCTATCTCCCATCTCTATCTACCATCTTTCCCATCTCTCCCATCTCTATTTCCCATCTCTCCCATCTCTATTTCCCATCTCTCCCATCTCTATCTACCATCTCTCCCATCTCTATCTCCCATCTCTATCTACCATCTTTCCCATCTCTATCTCCCATCTCTATCTCCCATCTCTATTTCCCATCTCTCCCATCTCTATCTCCCATCTCTCCCATCTCTATCTACCATCTCTCCCATCTCTATTTCCCATCTCTATCTCCCATCTCTATTTCCATCTCTATCTCCCATCTCTCCTATCTCTATCTCCCATCTCTATCTCCCATCTCTATCTACCATCTTTCCCATCTCTATCTCCCATCTCTCCCATCTCTATTTCCCATCTCTCCCATCTCTATCTCCCATCTCTCCTATCTCCCATCTCTATCTACCATCTCTCCCATCTCTATCATCTCTATCTCCCATCTCTATTTCCAATCTCTGCTATCTCTATCTCCCATCTCTATCTACCATCTCTCCCATCTCTATCTCCCATCTCTATCTACCATCTCTATCTACCATCTTTCCCATCTCTATCTACCATCTTTCCCATCTCTATTTCCCATCTCTCCCATCTCTATCTCCCATCTCTATCTACCATCTTTCCCATCTCTATTTCCCATCTCTCCCATCTCTATCTCCCATCTCTTCTATCTCCCATCTCTATCTACCACCTCTCCCATCTCTATCTCCCATCTCTCCCATCTCTATCTAACATCTTTCCCATCTCTTCCATCTCTATCTCTCCAATCTCTATCTACAGTCTCTCCCATCTCTATCTCCCATCTCTCCTTCCTAAAACTAAAATATTTGATGTATATATTAACCTTCTACATTTTTTGTGTTTAGCGCTGCCTGGGAGGGTTTATGTCACCAGTCTGATGTATGAAAAGGAAACGAGCCCTGCTAAGCTGAGAGGAGAAGATGCGGCTGAAACTGTTAGGAGCCTCTGTCAGTCTTCACACTTGAACTATGAGGTACTGTGTAGTAAGGCAGTGTACATGAATGAGCTTTTGTATGGCTTGTATTCCAGGCATAACCTGTATAATTGTGTCTTGACACATTTTCTGGTGCATGGACAATGAGGGTCACAGGATAATATTTAATTGCCAGACCATACCCTATTTATATAACACTTCTAGCATGGTACATTGTGTTTCTGGCCAATAATTTGGTGAGGAACCAATGACCGCAGTTGGATAAACCTTTGTTATCTCAGTACATCATAGTGAACATATAATAATACCAGGTGAACATTCCCCAGGTTGCATAGCAAACATCAGATTTATGTAATTGAAATCACGTAGCCGTGATCCATGAAGTCGAGGAGACAGGATGCAGAATCATTGTTCTTTCATCAGCATTGTAAAGCTCAATGGTCGAGTGAACACTTTTTTCCTTGTTGTACTTAGAATACATAAGTTCATCTGTGCCAAGAATAAATCAAGTTGGTAAGATATGATCTTGCTTTGATTATTTGGTGGAGTGGGATAAGGCCTGAGACCCACAATTCTCCATTATAATGTGGGCCAAGGTGCCCAGAATAAATACATTTTCATCCGTCTCTCCGAAGCGCTTTGGTTTTTTCTTTTGTACAATTTTTGTTGTCATTATATATCAATATATTTTTTGTCTTTTAAAATTGTATCACAGCTAGCCAAACATATATGGTACTTTCAGTTCACGTATCTGCCGCAAACCTAGGAGGAACGTAGTGGAGGATGGAGGTGGAAGCGGCCCTGGCTGGAACAGTCAATCGCAGTGGCAACCCTGACACCAATTCCTTCTAGGGCCAGGGCAGTGATAGAAGGGCGCATCTTTTCTTCCCTCAGGGCACACCCTGATGATGGGGCTGCTGCCTGATGGTAGTTGAAGTGCCCTTGATGTTGTAGGTTTGGTGAGGGTACAAGGCAGGAGGTGTTGGATGCAGTGTCCAGTGTACAGTACAGGCGTTAGTAACCAGGCCAGATGTAGAAGATAACTGTATCTCGTGAGTGCAGAATGGGAATTGTACTATATTCACTGGTATCAAAACACAGTTCCATAAATTCACAGTGCAAATCTCCCTAGTTAATGGGGAACATAGGGCTCTTTGTTCTCTATCTTCCCAAAGTCTTCCTTTCTCTCTTTGTGCAGAATCTAAGGCTGTCAATATTACTCTTGCAATTCTGTCTGTAATTTCCAACTGAGGGATACAGGTTTTAAGAACGGTGGGCCAGACAATGTCCAAGTGTGAAGGGTGTTTAACATTGTCACTCTCATTGCAGTAAAGTCTATGAGCCTTGATCAGTAGTTACTAGAGATGAGCGAGCATACTCGTCCGAGCTTGGTGCTCGTTCGAGTATTACGGTACTCGTAAGTGCTCGCTGCTCGGACGAGTATCTCGCCATGCTCGAGGAAATGGCAACTTCCGCATTGTGCATTTTTGGCGCCTATAAACTCAGCCAATCACAAGCCAGGAGACTCTGTGGTACACCCAGCATCACGTGGGGCCCTTACATGTCGATAGCAGGGGTTGGCTGGCCTGATCAGGTGACCCTGGAATATACTAGTGACTGGCCGCGGTGCTTGGCTCAGATGCTGTCTGGATGTCGTTAGGGATAGAGCTGCTGCGTTTCAGGGAGAGTGTTAGGGCCTGCATTTTGTTCTTTTCTAGGCAGGAGTGATCTCCCAAGAACCCAACTGCCCTTGTCTCCTGGCTTGGCTGGCTGGCACTAGTAGTGCAGCTATCGCCATATATAACCCCTTTTTTTTTTATTGTTATATCTCAGTGATACAAATCCATTTCACACAGCAGTGTGGAACCATTCTGTGTGTCACAGTTCAGTACACTCACTACAATCCGTATTTTCTAGCCAGGTGACACTTTCTGTACGTCACTTAATCCAACCAGGTCTTTTGCTCTCAAGTATATAGCTTGATCACAAAAATCTCTGTGCGACATTTGTCTGGGTTGCAGTCAAAATAGCCACCGTCAGCAGGGTGTGAGTTAGGTCTACGATAGTTTCTGCACGTCACGTTCCAAAAAAAACAAAACAAAACAAAAAAAAATATATATATATATAAAAAAATAGTTTTTTTGTTGTTTTAGCTCAGTGATACGAATCCATTTCACACAGCTGCGTGGAACCATTCTGTGTGTCACAGTTCAGCTGTCCACTCACTACAATCCATATTTTCTGTCCAGGTGACACTTTCTGTACGTCACTTAATTAAACCAGACTGAACAAGTTTGTGGGTTTCAGTACAGCAGGCCCATTTATTTTTTATTTTTTATATAATACACTTATATACAGAAAATGTTGAACCCCAGGGCTAAGGGTCGAGGATGAGGGCGTGGGCATTCAATTACTGCAGGGGGCAGAGGCCGTGGTCCTGGGCAGGGTGAGACAGTACCTGCTGATGAGGGAGCATGGGAACGCCGCAGAGCTACACTCCCTAGCTTCATGTCTCAACTTACAGGGACACGTGGTAGAGGACTGTTGAAACCACAACAGTGCGAACAGCTGATGTCGTGGATTGCGGACAATGCTTCAAGTAATTTGTCCACCAGTCAGTCTTCCACGCAGTCCACCCACGTTACCCAAGGGAGCACTCCTCTGGCTCCTCCACCTCAACCTCCTTCCCCCCAGTCTGCCCCTCCCAGGAAAATTTGGAATGCGATCCGGCATACTCTCAGGAACTGTTTTCTGGACCCTTCCCAGAGTCACAAACCACTTCTCAGGTTGCTGCTGACCTCGTTCCCGATGCCCAAGTTTTCCAACTGTCGCAGTCTGTGGGTGATGATGATGATGACGACAATGTTGACTTAGTGGAAGAAGTTTGTAAAGAGGTGTCGGACGATGAGGAGACACGGTTGTCAGACAGTGGTGAAGTTGTTGTCAGGGCAGGAAGTCCGAGGGGGGAGCAGACTGAGGAATCGGAGGATGACTAGGTGACTGACACAAGCTGAGTTGATAAGCCGAGTGAAGACAGTGCTTCTAAGGCGGAGGCGAGTGCTGCACCAGAACAGGTTGGAAGAGGCAGTGGTGTGGCCAGAGGGAGAAGCAGGGCCAGAGCTGGTGCATCAGCAGCAACTGTTTCACGTAGTGAAGCTCCCGTGGCGAGGCCTAGATGTTCGCAAGTCTGGAGGTTCTTTAAAGAAAGTGAGGATGACCGACGGACTGTGGTGTGCAACCTCTGCCACACCAGGATCAGCAGGGGTGCCACCACTACTAGCCTAACCACCACCAGCATGCGCAGGCATATGAGTGCTAAACACCCCACTCAATGGAACCAAGGCCGTTCACCACCTCCTGCGGGTCACACCACTGCTCCTTCCCCTGTCTCACTCGCTGCCTCTGCTAGTCAACCCCCTGCGTCACTCGCTGCCTCTGCTAGTCAACCCCCTGCCCAGGACCCCGGCACGAGCGCCTCCCGCCGGAAAACCACACCTTCGCCTCCACGATCCTCCACAGTGTCCACCAATGTGTTCCAGCGCAGCGTTCAGCTGTCTTTACAGCAGACGCTGGAGCGCAAGAGGAAATACAGTTCCACCCACCCACATGCCCAAGCCCTCAACGTCCACATCTCGAAATTGCTGAGCCTGGAAATGCTGTCCTATAGGCTGGTAGAGACCGAGGCCTTTCGCAATCTCATGGCGGTGGCTGCCCCTCGGTATTCGGTCCCCAGCCGCCACTATTTTTCCCGATGTGCCGTCCCAGCCCTGCACCAGCACGTGTCAGAGAACATCATCCGTGCCCTGACCAACGCTGTTTCTGAGAAGGTCCACCTAACCACGGACACGTGGACAAGTGCTGCCGGGCAGGGACACTATATCTCACTGACGGCACATTGGGTTAACTTGGTGGAGGCTGGGACCCTGGGGCCGCTCATGTACTGCCCACACCGAGGATTGCGGGGCCTACCTCGGCAGGGAAACGCTCTCCAAGGCCTTTGCCACTTTTATGTCACCCCAGCAAGACACTGTCACCTGTCCCCAGTCTAGGCAGAGTAGTAAGATGGTGAGGGAGTACCTAGCTGACCATCCCAACGGCCTGAACTGGCGCTGTACGCCTTGGAGGTGCTGGCCTGCCCTGCCGCTAGCGTGCTGTCATAGCGGGTATTCAGTGCAGCTGGTGGCGGCATCACCGATAAGCGTACACGCCTGTCAACTGACAGCGCTGACAGGCTGACGCTTATTAAAATGAACAAAGCCTGGATTTCACCAGAATTCAAATCTCCTCGGGGGGAAAGCAGCTAAAGATTTAAATAACTTATGTATCCGATTCCTCTTCTCTACTCCTCCTACTCCTCCTCCTCCTCCTTGTCGTCTTTGCCTAACGCTGACCAAAAAAACGCCATTTTTTAGAGGTCCAACTGGCACTCTTTTACCACAATTTTTCAGGAGGGCCCCCTACAGGCCCTCTCTTCAAACAATTTTTCCGGAGGTCCACCTACAGGCCCTCTCTCCAAACAATTTTTCCGGAGGTCCACCTACAGGCCCTCTCTCCAAACAATTTTTCCAGAGGTCCACCTACAGGCCCCCTCTCCAAACAATTTTTCCAGAGATCCACCTACAGGCCCTCTCTCAAAACAATTTTTCCGGAGGTCCACCTACAGGCCCTCTCTCCAAACAATTTTTCCAGAGGTCCACCTACAGGCCCTCTCTCCAAACAATTTTTCCGGAGGTCCACCTACAGGCCCTCTCTCCAAACAATTTTTCCAGAGGTCCACCTACAGGTCCTCTCTCCAAACAATTTACGTCTTTTTCCTATCTTTCTCTCTCTCCAAACTATTTTTCCGGATAGCTGCCATATACGATATTAAGCTGAAAAGAATACATAGAACACATGCCACACTTGATCGAGCTCATAATTGACAATTGTACCGGTTGATGCTAAATTTTTAAGTTGGGGTCCTGCGTCATCATTCTAACTACATCCGGCTGTTGTCACCACCACACACACTAGCCCAGGGGGCACTCCTCTGGCTCTTCCAGCTCAACCTCTTTCCCCCCAGCCTGCCCCCCACCTACAGGCCCTCTCTCCAAACAATTTACGTCTTTTTTCTATCTTTCTCTCTCTCTCCAAACTATTTTTCCGGATAGCTGCCATATACGGTATTAAACTGAGAAGAATACATAGAACACATGCCACACTTGATCGAGCTCATAATTGACAATTGTACCGGTTGATGCTAAATTTTTATGTTGGGGTCCTGCGTTGTCATTCGAACTCCATCCGGCTGTTGTCACCACCACACACGCTAGCCCAGTGGGCACTCCTCTGGCTCTTCCAGCTCAACCTCCTTCCCCCCAGCCTGCCCCCCACCTACAGGCCCTCTCTCCAAACAATTTACCCGGGTAGGGGACGTATTAGATATTGTACTGATTTTTATTTGGTTCTTCTTTTAATTGCCTCCTGCGATAGACGGGAATCGAACCCGGGTCAACTGCTTGGGAAGCAGCTATGCTCACCACTTTACCACCAACAGCCACAGCAACTGATAAGAACAGATACTAAACTTGATGTCAGCCAACATTTCGACAATCGATAACCCGAAACGGGTCCGCCGTCGAGCCCGGCGTTCGGCCACCCTGAACATTTCACATACTCTGACCGAGTCTGACCCTGGGGCCGCTCATGTACTGCCCACTTGGAGGATGCTTCACCTCCTGCTACCTCAGTCTAACTCGGTCACTCTGTTGTCACCGCCATGCTGCGTCTGGCTAAATTTTTGGGTGGCTCACCTGCTACCTCCTGTAACTTGGTCACTTGTTGGTGTCACCGCCATACTGTGTCAGGCTTATGCCTGCATCGTGTGGCTGGGCAATTGAGAGCAGTGCCAGCATGGGCATGGGTGATGGACCTTCGTTGCACCTAGTTGGGTGCTTCCCTATATATTCCCACCATGCCAGCCATGGGTTGTACATTAACTAATAACAGGGAAAACAAATAAAATATTTTACAGAAGGGTCAACTACAGACACTCCTAAACAATTTTTTAGGAGGGTCAACTTCGGACACTCCAAAACAAATTTTTTGGAGGCTCGCCTACAGACATTTGACTGCTACCTCAATCTAACTTGGTCACTTGTTGTTGTCACTACGCTGTCACCATGATGTGTCAGGCTTATGCCTGCGTCGTGGGGAGGGGGATAGCACAGCAGTGCCAGCATGAGCAGTGGTGTCACCTGCAGGCGGTGATGGACCTTCGTTGCACCTAGTTGGGTGCTTCCCTAACGTGATGGGCATGTGCCTCACCTTTCTTGGTCTGGGTGAGCACAATTGCCATGAGGGTAACCACCAGACTGTTGCCTGAGAATTTGGGGTAATGGTGGGATTAGGCAGCCTCAGAGGCATCCATGCATGCTGCCCCTGCTGTTTCCTGTCCATTTCCGTGGTGTTTCCATCATTTTCTGAGGTTTCCAGGTTTTCACCCAGCCTTCCCTAGGCAGAGCCTTGGTCCCCTGCAAAAAATGCTCGAGTCTCCCATTGACTTTAATGGGGTTCGTTATTTGAAACGAGCACCTGAGCATCGGGAAAAGTTCGACTCGAATAACGAGCACCCGAGCATTTTAGTGCTCGCTCATCTCTAGTAGTTACCTTACTGACTGACTCCAGTGCTCGGCCATGCAGTTTCTGGACCTTCTTGGCTGTTTCCTTTATCTTCCCCTCCATCTTGAAAACTGTAGAAATAGTGAGGTCTTTCTTTCAGTAGATAATCCTCAGAGAAGGTGATTCTCTGGATCATTAATCCAGTCATGTGAGGAATGAAGCTCATGAGCAACCTCTCACTTCCTGCGAAAGTATTCGGCCCCCTGGAACTTTTCAACCTTTTGCCACATTTCAGGCTTCAAACAAATAGATATAACATTTTAAATTTTTGGTGAAGAATCAACAACAAGTGGGTCACAATTGTGAAGTGGAACAAAATTTATTGGATCATTTAAACCTTTTTTTGTAATAATTAAACTGAAAAGTGGGGCGTGCAAAATTATTCGGCCTCCTTGCATTACTACTTTGTTTCGCCACCTTTTGCTGAGATTACAGCTGCGGTCGCTTGGGGTATGTCTATCAGTTTTGCACATCTAGAGACTGAAATTCTTGCCCATTCTTCCTTGCAAAACAGCTCGAGCTCTTTGAGGTTGGATGGAGAGCGTTTGTGAACAGCAGTTTTCAGCTCTTTCCACATATTCTCAATTGGATTCAGGTCTGGACTTTGACTTGGCCATTCTAAGACCTGGATACATTTATTTTTGAACCATTCCATTGTAGATTTTGCTTAATGTTTGGGATCATTGTCTTGTTAGAAGATAAATCTCCGTCCTAGTCTCAGGTCTTTTGCAGACTCCAACAGGTTTTCATCCAGAATGGTCCTGTATTTGGCTCCATCCATCTTCCCATCAATTTTAACCATCTTCCCTGTCCCTACTGATGAGAAGCAGGCCTAAACCATGATGCTGCCACCACCATGTTTGACAGTGGCTAATGGTGTGTTCAGGGTCCATAAAGGCCAGATTTGTGAAGTGTTGGACTGATTGTTGTCCTATGGACAGACTCTCCCACCTCAGCTGTAGATCTCTGCAGTTCATCCAGAGTGATCATGGGCCTCTTGGCTGCATCTCTGATCCGTCTTCTCCTTGTTTGAGATCAAGTTTAGAGGGACGGCCGGGTCTTGGTAGATTTGCAGTGGTCTGATACTCCTTCCATTTCAATATGATCGCTTGCATAGTGCTCCTTGGGATGTTTAAAGCTTGGGAAATCTTTTGGTATCCAAACCCGGCTTTAAACTTCTCCACAACAGTATCACGGACCTGCCTGGTGTGTTTCTTGGTCTTTATGATGCAGAACCCTGAGACTATCACAGAGCAGGTGCATTTATACGGAGACTTGATTACACACAGGTGGATTCTATTTATCTTCATCAGTCATTTAGGACAACATTGGATCATTCAGAGATCCTCAATGAACTTCTGGAGTGAGTTTTCTGAACTGAAAGTAAATGGGCCAAATAATTTTGCACGCCCCACTTTTCAGTTTTATTATTACAAAAAAAGCTTAAATGATCCAATAAATTTCGTTCCACTTCACAATTGTGACCCACTTGTTGTTGATTCTTCACCAAAAATTTAAAATGTTATATCTTTTTGTTTGGAGCCTGAAATGTGGCAAAAGGTTGAAAAGTTCCAGGGGGCTCAATACTTTCGCAAGGCACTGTACACACCAGACTAAGTAGTCTAGACTGAGCTAGGGATGATTCAGGATCCACATCCTAACCTCCTGCAGGGCTGAACCCATTATCATTAACCATGTTTCATCCATGCAAAAGTAAGCCAGTGAGCTATTTTGGGCAGCTGCAGCTCTAGAAACTATAAAATGTATAGAGTGGTAGCAGAAAGCTCCATACACTGTGTAGTTTCTAGCGCTGACATACTGCTGCTCAGCTCCCATTCACTTGAATAGTAGCTGCAGCACTCTGGCATGGGCACTATACAGTATGTGGAGGCTTCTGCTTCCAACTCTCTACACTGTATAGTTTCCACTGTTAGCAGCTGCCCCCGAAACAGCTGATAGCCGGGTGTCGGATATTGAGGACCTATCCTGAGGATCAGGCAACACCTTTAATAAATAATAATGAGAGATGAGTGAAGTTTTGGAAAATTCTATCCAGCTACTTCGCCGGATATTACAAAAAAATTTGCTTTGTGACTAATTACTTTGTCACATAGCGCATTTTTTGGTAAGTAGCAGGTGCAATGACAGGGAGCTGCGATAGCGCCACCACCTCTAATTGTAGCCCTTAGATGCCACATTCATAGATGATCGCGGCATCTGAGAGTAATAATACAGTGTAAAATTAACACTGAAAAAATGAAATCATACTTACAAATGCCTCCATTTGCACGCAACGGGCCGACCGCCACCATCTTGCTTGAAGATCTTGAGCGAAATCTCACACAGCCCAAGATGACGTCATAACACCGGGATTTTGCTCGAGATCTTCAATCAAGATGGCGGTGGCCAGCCCGTCGTGAGCAAATGATTTTTTTTGTTTTTTACACTAATTTCAGGTTAAATTGCTACCACGAAGCACGAGGAAATTCTGCTTCGCCGCAAATCGAATTTATCCTGAAATTCGAATCGAATTCCACTTCGTTGGATTTGATTTGCTCATTTCTTATAATAATTGTAGATATTAGATTATCATTTTCTAGAACTGACGTCAGTGGAATCTTTATCGTTATCTTAGATACATTTGTGGGTTACAAACATTCTTTAAATTAACCAGATTCCAGTCTGAGGCTGACGCTGAAGTAGCGCCCGGATAACTGGAAGGTACTGTGAGAAAGTGGGCAGTGGCTGAGAGCTTGTAGGGCCTGCAGCTTTTGATGTTCTTCTGAATGAGAATGTCTCAACCGCAGGAGTGCACAAGGCATAGTACTTCCATTCATAGACTTTTATTAGTGTTTTACATGCTTGAGATTTTCCACAATGATGGCTAGCAATATATGTACGCATGGCAGCGCTCACAGTAAGTGGTGTGATGACAGGACGAGAAATAGGTAGAAAGTATGTAAAATGCACTGATTGAGCTTCTGAGCTAATACAGCAGGCAATTCATCAGCAGCAAAAATGTAACCAGTGTCATGAGTTTCAATCTCATGAAAAATGGAGATTTATTCTAATCCGATCCCCCTACTAAATCAATTGTATTATTTCATGAAGGGCAGGATGAATCAATTTTTTCTGGATTTTTTGTTTTAGAGAACTGGACTAGGTGAGAAATTTGGTTCTATACGACTTCCCTTAGTGTACAGGCTGCATAGTGACTTACTGGGGAAGATTTACAAATACCATGTAAATGTAGTCTTAGGGCTGGTTCACATAAGCGTTACGAATTCCGTTTTTGTTTTCTGTTATAATGGAACAGATTTCAAAATGGAAACCTTTAGAGCAGGGATGCTCAACCTGCGGCCCTCCAGCCAAAACTACAACTCCCAGTGTGCCTAGACATCCTACAGGTACTAGGGCATGCTGGTAGTTGTAGTTTTGCAACAGCCGGAAGGCCCCAGGTGGACCATCCCTGCTATAGAGGCATTCTGCTTTGATCCGTTATAATAGAGGTCTATTGGCAAGCATAACTGATCCGTCTGGTTTCCGTTATCCAGGACGGAAAAGAAAGCCCTGTAGACAGAACTTTGTTTTCCGTCCTGGATGATGGAAACCAGACGGATCCGTTATGCTTGTCTATATACTTCTATTATGACGGATCAAAACAGAATGACTCTAAAGGTTTCCGTTTTGAATTCTGTCTTACAAATTCCATGATTTTCTGTTATAACGGAATGTAAACCCACCCTTAGTTTTACTCCAAATTTTTGGCACTTTTTTTGCACACGTGGACACATTTAAGCCACACCCCTCCTAGTGGAGTCACACCTCTTTCTGTGAAGCTACACCCCTTTGCCAGACTAGGCATAAAAAGTGTCTTAAATTGTCTAGCAGATCATGTACGCCAGTTTTTTTTTGGCACAAATTGTGCATTTTCAATAGTACATTTTCCTCACTGTGATTCTTCAGGTTCCAATTTTCAGGTTAAACATTTGATGCGTCACTAAAATCACATCGAAAGATTTCATTTTTAGAAATAGGTTCTTGTTGATCCCAACCAATAGCTAGTCTGATAGGACCATGGTGCCCCTCTGATGGCCATGTCCATTCAACGTGTAACTTAAAGGGGTATTCCCATAATAGAACATGGGGGCATATAACTAGGATATGCCCCCATTGTCTGATAGGTGCGGGTTCCACCGCTGGGACCCACACCTATATCGAGAATGGAGTGGGAAGCGTTGTGCCTGGAGGACCCTGGGTTTCGAAGGGTCCGGCCCCCACCAGGTGCTGCTCCCCACTGCTCCCATAGAAATGAATGGGAGTGCACCGCGCATGCACAGCCACTGCACCCATTCATTTCTATGGCTCAGCTATTTTTGGTGGCCCCATAGAAATGAATAGATGGTGGTTGCGCATGTGCAGTGCACCCTCCTCAACTTTCCCCGCTCCTCTCTCGATATACAAGTGCATGTCAATAAATTTGAATATCATCAAAAAGTTGTTTTTTTCAGTAATTCAGTTCAAGAAGTGAAACACATATATTATATAGAGTCATTACAAACAAAGTGAACTTTTTCAAGTGTTTTTTTCTGTTAATGTTGATTATTATGGCTTACAGCCAAGAAAAACCTAAAAGTCATTATCTCAGAAAATTAGAATAATTAACCCAAAACACCTGCAAAGGCTTCCTAAGCCTTTAAAAAGGTCCCTTAGTCTGGTTCAGTAGGCGACACAATCATGGGGAAGACTGCTGACTTGACAGATGTCCAGAAGGCTGTCATTGACACACTCAACAAGGAGGGTAAGCCACAAAAGGCCATTGCTAAAGAAGCTGGCTGTTCACAGAGTGCTGTATCAAAGCATATTAATGGAAAGTTGAGTGGAAGGAAAAAGGGTGGTAGAAAAAGGTGCACAAGCAACAGGGAGAACCGCAGCCTTGATAGGATTGTTAAGAAAAGGCCTCTCCTAAATTTGGGGGAGAATCACAAGGAGTGGACTGCTGTCAGTGCTTCAAGAGCCACCACACACAGATGTATTCAGGACATGGGCTACAAGTGTCAAATTCCATGTGTCAAGCCACTCATGACCAATAGACAACGCCAGAAGCGTCTTACCTGGGCCAAGGAGAAAAAGAAGTGGACGGTTGCTCAGTGGTGAAAGGTGTTCTCAGATGAAAGTAAATTTTGCATTTCATTTGGAAATCAAGGTCCCAGAGTCTGGAGGAAGAGTGGAGAGGCCCTCAATCCAAGCTGCTTGAGGTCTAGTGTGAAGTTTCCACAATCAGTGATGGTTCGGGGAGCCATGTCATCTGCTGGTGTAGGTCCACTGTGTTTTATCAAAACCAAAGTCAGTGCAGCCGTCTACCAGGAAATTTTAGAGCACTTCATGCTTACCTCTGCCGACAAGCTTTTTGGAGATGGAATTTTTATTTTCCAGCAGGACACACTGCCAAAAGTACCAATATCTGGTTTAATTAGCACAGTATCACTGCGTTTGATTGGCCAGCAAACTTGCCTGACCTTAACCCCATAGAGAATCTATGAGGTATTGTCAAGAAGAAGATGAGAGACACTAGACCCAACAACGCAGATGAGCTGAAGGCCGCTATCAAAGCAACCTGGGCTTCCATAACACCTCTGCAGTGCCACAGGCTGATCGCCTCCATGCCACACCACATTGATGGAGTCATTCATGCAAAAGGAGCCCCAACCAAGTACAGTGGTCCTCAAGATACAATATTAATTGGTTCCAGTTCGACCATTGTATGTTGAAACCATTGTATGTTGAGTAATCGGTTCCAACACCCAAAAATGTCATCCAAGATAAGAGAAAATGAAGATTTAAGAAAAATAAGCAGATAACTAAGACACATAAAGCAAGTCCTTACTTATAACAGTCAGGAATAGCTGATAACTAACAACTAACACAGCTATTTTACCAGAGAAGTGGCCTTGATTGGTTGGATCGGAGACATTGTATGTTGAGTCTGGTTTCAACTTACGATGGGTCAGAAAAGACCATTGTATGTTGAAAATATTGTATCTTGAGGCCATTGTATCTTGAGGGAGCACTGTATTGAGTGCATTTACTGTACATACTTTTCATTTGGCCAACATTTCTGTGTTTAAAAAAAATTACAGTTGGTCTAATATAATATTCTAATTTTCTGAGATAATGACTTTCCTGTTTTCCTTGGCTGTAAGCCATAATCATCAACATTAACAGAAATAAACACTTGAAAAAGTTCACTCTGTTTGCAATGACTCTATATAATATTTGTGTTTCACTTTTTGAATTGAATTACTGAACAAAAAACAACTTTTTGATAAAATTCTAAAATATTGAAATGCACTTGTAGGTGTCTCATCATCACCTTTTTTTTTAAGTACAAATACCTAAACTGTGCCATCATTAAATGTTATTTTAATATAATTCAGCCTGAAAATAGTTACTTCTGTAATTTCATCTGTTACAAAAATGCTCCAGTTGTGTGGTATTCTCTTTACTTTATTATAATGACGTCCCCTGGTGTTTAATCTGCATTGGAATGTCCATGACCAGCTACTGAAGTGGTCGCACATCTTCCGTTCAGCGTTCAACTACCACCAGCCATATCTACTGTTAGCATCTGTGACAGTTACAGGGAGAGAGCTGAAGCAAAAAGGACACAAACCCTAAGAAAGGACATGCCCCTTGAGAAAGGACACACCCCCTGCACTGCCAGCCAGAAGAGAATCTAGCAGACTAATTGGATCAATGCATGTGGAGATCTCTGGATCCATGTGAGGTACAGGGCTGGTTCTAGCTTTGTTAGAAAGAGACTTTCATGTACTATATGATGCCTGATTTTCATATTTCACATGGATAATAGTATAACCATTTTAAGTGGTTACAATAGTTGCCAACAGTCGAATTTCCAGAAACAGTCCTGGCAAATTTGGGCTGTCCTGGGAGAAAAATAAGTGTGGGTTATGTAATTTCACTCATATGTGAGAATTCCTGGGTGACAGTTACAGGGAGAGAGCTGAAGCAAAAAGGGCACGACCCCAAAGAAAGGAGATTCCCCCGAGAAAGGACACACCCCCTGCACAGAGACTAAGGCCTCATCCACATTTTCATGTCAGTGTCATTTCCGTGAAAAAAAAGCGTAAGTGTTTCATCCGTGAAGATGTCCTTGAAGGATCCGTGGTTGGTCTGTGTGTCTGTTTTTACCCTCTGTGTGCCATCACTGACAATGCTTTGCTGAAAATGAATTTCCTAAGAACCCATAGACTTCAATGGGCATGTTTAGTCTGCATCACGGATCAAAGTAGTGCATGTCTCCATGATTTTTTTAATGACCCATGATCAGTAAAAAAAATACTGAAATGTGAACAATTACATTTAAATCAATGGGTACATATGCTGTCCGTGGAAAATGGGGACAGCACACGTCAGTGAAAAACAGAAATGTGGACAAGGCCTAATTGGAGCAATGAATGGAGAGATCTCTGGATCCATGTGAGGTACGGGGTTGCTTCTGGCTTTGTTAGAAAGAGGTTTTCATGTATTATATGATGTCAGATTTTTATATTTTACATCAATCATAGTATAACTCCTTTAATGGTTGACGCTGCAGCTCTAATATGAGGAAAGTGATTTGGATAAGCTGTTTCATTACAAAGTACAGAACCGTTCTCTGGAAGACAAAATATACACTTCCCAGAAGGGATATTTATTGCTTCTCTTTGTTATATTGCAGTAGATTAGTATTGCATGTGTGAATATGATAATTTTATCAGAAATTGCAATCTTTACTTTATCCTTTAAACTCCTGGAAGAACTTTCCAATGAATCGAATGGTGATATTTGCTTTGTAGTCTGGATCATTTCTTGAAATAAACATGGCCGCAAATCAGATAAGAAAGTTTCCAGATCCCCAAAAAATAAATAAATGAAATCATTCTCGTAGCTTCTAGTGCATAATGAGTCTCTAAAGACCTTCATTCCACCAGCTATTGCCAGGTTTTCCATGCTTCCACTGGACTCTTAGTCAGGAAACAAAAGCTAATCACACTAGACGTCTGACATCTCCCCACCCAGCGGGGACCTCAGACCAATCTTATTAGTACGCAGGATTTTTTCCGACTTCTTGGTGTTGTCTTGGAGATATCATGTCTGTGACTTTTACTAATTTGCTTGACTTGCTTCATTCTTGGACGACTGTCCAGTACTTTGTGAAATTAATCTTGATGCATAAAAGCTATAGAAAGACGATGAATAGGAATGTAGTAAAGCATGGCATACAACTTAGAGGCTCAGGGTTCTTCCAAAATGACTTTAACTAGGAAAGTGCAGGGGAAAAAACTGCTGTCTCTATTTTAATTGGTATGAGTTAAAGGGGCTCTGTCATCAGATATGTCACAATAAAACCGGCTCACATCATGGTTTTGATCCCATCTTCCTAGGTGCTCCACATTCTGAAGTTTTATAATATGCAAATGAGCCCCTAAGAGCAATGAGGGTGGTGCCATTGCTCCCAGAGGCTCTGCACACTGTCCTTCATGCTGTTCCCCCACCACTGACTGACTGAAGTCTTGATGGAGCGTGTTTGGTGTGTGTGCTGTACAGGGATGCAGCACATAGCGGGATCTGTCAATTTAAAGAGGACCTTTCACCATTCCTGACATGTCTGTTTAATAGCTTCATGCATTTCCCATGTAATAGCAATTCTGGAGCATTTATTTTTATGTCTCTATCATGTATCATTCCTCTATTATTTCTACTAGACGTTATGAATCAATTGCTAGCAGTTTGCAGTAAGGGTACAGAAGGGTGGTAACCAGTTGGGGCGTGTACCTGCACAGACTCACTGTAACCAATCAGTACTGCCATTTTCAGACTGTGCAGGTACACACGACTTGTTACCTCCCCTCTGTACCCTTACTGCAGACTGCTAGCAATTCATTCATAACTTCTAATAGAAATAATAAAGGAATGGTACAACATAGAGACATAAGAATAGATGCTCTGGAATTGTTATTACACGGGGAGAGCATGAAGCTATTAAAACAAGAATGTCAGGAGCGGCAAAAGGTCCTCTTTAAGCATGCTTACCTGTTCGCCAATGCTCAGTTTCAGCTCTGCGAGTCCACTGCTTTCTTCACTGGACTTCAGTGCCCAAATGTAAACCTCCAGCACAGATAGGGTTCACATGCACTGCTGCAGAAAATGACTGTTCACAGCAGTGTCGTGTCCCCCAAGACACCTCACTGCTGCAGCCAGTCATTGGCTGCAGCGGCACATGTGCCACCCGTCCTTGCAGGAAGTTTACATGTGGCCACCAAAGTGAAGACAGTGGTGGACCCATGGAGACGGAACCTTTTGTGGGAGAACAGATAAGAATCTATCGTGTCCATCGTGAAAAAAATCTGTCTATGTTTCATCCGTGCGTCCATTTTTTCCCTCCGTGTGTCATACATATTCCATGGACACTGCTCAGCTGAAAAATATTTTCAGAACATCTACCAATGGTCAGTGAAGAACGGACCAAACATGGGTACCATTTTCACAGACCCATAGACTTCAATAGACCTGTTTGATCTGTGCTATTTTATTGTGTGGCTCGTACATGGATTGTGCCCAATTGTATATACTGTAACTAATGTAATACCTGATGAGGAGCAGTACTAGAAATGCTTTATTGGCTTATGGGTCTTCAGTGACATGCAGACCCAACTTCTGAGCTATTGGGGGTAGCTAAGGTAAGACAACCCCTTTAAGGTGCCTCATCTTTTATTTTTACAAATATTTGCACATACCCTTTAACTTTGCTTGAAACCCCGAGTCACTGAGCCGCTGGTCAGTTTTACTTGAGTTAAATATTTTTAGAGTCGCCAGTTACGTGAAAGTCATTGGCTAGAGATGCTATCTCCTCTTCGCAGGAGCCATGTTCAACACTTTAATAATTTACCCTGGCACGGTGCTCTCCCTCCGCCTTTATACAAGCTTATAGTGCTCTTAGTTGTGGTCTTGGCATATAGTTTTCCGATGGTGTTGGTTCTCTTTCAACGAGCGCAATCCTGTGTAAAGTAACCTTTTAGATGTTTTCACGTAAGGCTCAGAAATATTCTGAGCTTTCAGTAAAAGTTACTCCTGTTATTTTTAATGCAACTGTAATAACATGAATCCTGTATGAATGTTAAATGGGACCCCACGTATACTTATTATTCAGTGCTGTTATTTGTGGACGCAGGAAAGGTGAGGGCAGGGGCATAACTACCATAGAGGCAGACCAGGTGACTGCTATGGGGCCCAGGGCAAGAGGGGGTCCAGTCTTAGTTGCGATTATCTCCTCTTCTTATGGGGGTGAAAACTTGGTCAGGACTCCACCCTCTAAAGGAACAACTTTTAGCAAATAAGGCAGTAGAAAAATGGACCAAGGGTCACTGAAAGGGGTTTAGGTGGAAACCCTTCTGTCCTGGGAGGGGTTCATGTTTTGATCCTTGCCAAGGGCAGACTGGAAACATAAAGTGGCCCTGGAAAAAATACTAAAAGTGGCCCCGTTTTGTAATCGGGTGCAAACTGATGGAAGACAGAGCCAGCAATACCATATTTTGGCAAATGATACCACCCCAACAGAGCCAAATACCACACTCCATCACAAAATACTGCCAGCAGCACAAAATACATCCCCCAAAAATTCCATTGGCCAGCACTGAGGAGGACCCAGGAGGCCCCTTGGGCATCGGCCCACTGGGAAATTTCCCTGTAAGGTCTATGGCCAATCCGGCCCTGATCCTTCTCTATGTACGCCACTGAGTGGGGGTATGTTCACATGGCAAAAAATACGCAGTGGATTCCGTCGAGGAAAACTGTAGTTTTCTGCGGAGTAATCCATGATCGACACGTCAACAGCTTCCATTGACTTCAATGGGGAGAACACCACCATGTGCATAGGGTGTATACTTCTATAGATAGAAGAATTAGGGGGTCATTTATCAAGCTAAAATACTCCTAAATTAGGAGTATTTGAGCATATTTTAGACAATCCAACCAATCAAGGCCACTTCTCTGGTGAAATAGCAGATTGCGGCTCAACGGTTAGTGTTTCAGGCGTAGAAAAAGGCCTAAATATAAGACAGCTAGGAAGCCTGTGCCTCTTCATAACTTCGGCAATCCAGCGCCAGTGATGGAGCTTTATTAAGACTGCGTCTAAAGCGCCAGCCTTAATAAATGTGCCCCTTAGCGCTTTACTCCCCTATTTAGTCCTTGACTATTTCAATATTTAATAAATATAGTATTAAAATTATTATTATTCAACATATGCCTAAAAGGAATATCGCCACTGCCAATGCTACCCCGTGAGCCGACACATGGTGAAACGCTTTGCAGGGGGTATATGTGAGCGAGAAGGAAAGCTGAGAACAGGTCTGAGGTCTGGCTGGGGGTCACCCTTGTCAGGGCGAGTGCTCCAACAGCGGCCAGACATGAGAGATTCCACTCATATACAGCAAGGATATAGGGCGAGTGAACTGCTAGAGCTACAGAGACCTTGTATCTTGTAGATAAATATTAGTTGAGTTATGAGTTGTTATCACTACAGAAGCTGAACTGAATGGGAGACAACTCAGACTGAAGCAGTACTATAGCGAGAAAGGCGATTCCAATCAGATTATGATGATCCATTCTGAGTAATGTTGAGAGAATTGAGCTCCAAACTTTGTTTTAAAGCTGTACGAAAAATGATCTCTGTACAGCATTAAAAAGTATGGGCTCCGGTGAGGCGAAGCGAGTTATCATTGATACTTCTGGGAATAATTTCGGGTATCGATTTTTAAACTTGAAAACCATTTCAAAACATAGATCCGAAGTCGGCCTCGGTACTGACTGGTACTTCGGTACCGAAGCCGATTTCAGATCCATGTTTTAAAATGGTTTTAAAGTTTAAAAATCAATTTGCGAAGTTATTCACTGAAGTCTTGCTCCGCCTCGCCGGAGCCCATACATTTAAATACTGAATCTTCGGAGGATAGTTCATCAGTTAAAAATCACGTAAAACCCCTTTAAAGCAGTCCATTTGCATTTATTTATTTTTTTCAGCTTTATTTCTGTATTGTTTCTTTCTGTGGCCAGATCCCTGCAAGGCAAAGCAATTTTTCAGACATTTTCTTAAGAAAATTAAAAAAGCCTGAAAAAACTTCAAAAAAATTGAACAAATAAGGCCTTGTTCACACGTCAGTTATTTCCATCAGTTTTTGTGAGCCAAAACCAGTAGAGGCTAAACAGAGATACGGTACAATGGAAATCTCTGCACATGTTCTGTGTTTTTGACTCGCACCTGGTTTTGGCTCACAATAAATGATGGAAATAACTGATCAAATAACTGATGTGTGAACAAGGCCTAAGTACAAGGTAATAGACCAAATTTCCTTAGTCTGAGTTTTTTATTGACATCAGTAAAGAATGACTGTGCTATTTATGCATCCTTTATTCTCGTAATGCTCCTCTGCTTTGTTTTTTTCATAGGCAGTTATATTAGAACGCAGCTTCAGAACAGCTTTTTTATCTTTTGCTCTTCCAGAAGATATTCCTGACATCACTCGTTTCATTGTAGTTACTGTGTCTGTACGGTATTTGTACCATGACACTCTATTCTTCCATCTACTTTCAGCTCTTCCATGTTTACTGATTTCTATGCATTTGCCAGCTTGGATCCAGTGCGTTGTTCAGTATAGAAGGCTTTTTAGGAGCTCTCAGCTCCATGAAGCAGTATAGGGTTCTTCCTGTGGCCTCACCTAGGCCGTTTTGTCTTTCTCTGTTCTGTCCTGACATTGCTATGTAAATAGCTCTGTCACTGTTTCTTCTACATCCTCCACTGCTCCTCTACACCAGGCATCTCTTCCCCAGGACACTTTCCTCCTCCACAGGTATTCTAAAATAAAATGCCTCTGTCTCCTTGCATGGTATAGATACAAAGAGGCTCAGGGTTCTGCCACGACATGAATAGACATGGCTCCTAGTAGTACCATTGAGTCCATACCTGTTCCTGACATTGGTCTCCTCTACAATCTGTGGCTTTTTAGGACAGACTTGTATAAGAAATGCAGCTGATGATGAAATTGCCTTCAGACTGGTGAATAAGAATGATGATAATGATTTTGTCTTGATCCAAAGAGCCTTTCAAGAATAGCTTGCATCCTCCTGTCCATGCTGGCCACATCCATGAGAACTTCCATAAGTTCACTCTTCTTCTTCTGATACTTTTCTTTGCGCCTCTTCACTTTCTCCCTGTATTCCTGGTTATTGATGAGTCCATTCAGCTTCATGAGAATGTACTCTGCTGAAATATCACTGACTGTCTTCAGGACGTACCTTTCCAGCCAGAACATTTTCTTCGCTTGAAGTAAAGCAGTCACGTTTGAGATCAAAGCAACAAAATCACCTGCTGAGCAAAAATGGCTGAAGATCTTCAGTGGCAGAGAACCTAGTGAGCTCACAGCGGTGACATCACAATACTTTACAGTTGGTTACCATGGACACCAAACCGAGAAAGAGGCTGGTATATGTGGTCACCTGCCTGTAAACAATTATATATCTCAGCATGAATATAGTAATGCTTTAAGTAGGTTACCATGGCAACCAAACTGATAAGAAGCTTATTACCTAGTAAACATGGTAATCTACCTGCACCCCAACAATGTATATCCTATATTGCATTAGAGATTTGCTAATTTAGGAATTCTATAATATTCCTAAAAAGTAACTCCAAAGTTGGGGCTTCACTTTAAATTTACTAAATTATTATAAGAAGACTTTTTTGGCCACTTTACACATGACAGAAAACAGTTGCCCCATACAGCTATGTAATATTTAGAACAGAAGCTAAGAAGTGTGATATGGGAGCCATACTGTATGCCAGTGTCCTGAATTGCAGGAACAGCTCTATGGAAGAAGCATTATCCCATGATGCATTCTTTTCGGCTGCCATTTTGATTTTTTTTCCTTCCTTGATCATCTGAACCCATCATGTCCCAGGGTGCAGCACAACAAGCTCTCTCACAAATCTTACAAACATTTGATCTACCTCTCTTTACTTTTACTTCCTATTTCAGGAGATATCTCCCCTAACCCCGGCCCTCCCTGTCCCAACTTCAAACCCTTCCCTATCTCTCACAGAAACCTTGCTAACCTCATCAACATTCGTTGACCTTCTCTTCCCTCTTTTAATTGTGCACTCTGGAATCCACGGTCGGTCTGTAACCATCTCCCCTACATTCAAATCTACTTTTTAACAAACTCTCTTAATCTGCTGGCCCTCACTGAAACCGGGATTCAGGAATCCAACACTGCTTCCATTGCTGATCTCTCCTATGGCGGCCTACACTTCTCCTATACCCGCAGACCTGAGAACAGACATGGTGGTGGAGTTGGCATACTCCTGTCTCCATAATGCACTTTCCAGATCATTCCCCCAGTTCCATCACTCTGATTACCTTCTTTTGAGGTTCACACCCTCAGGCTCTTCCATCCCCTCTCCCTCAAGGCTAGCTGTCATGATCGTGTGTGGGAGGAAAACACCACACGGAGCATGGAGGGGAAAGGGGGTATGGGGATGAGACCTGGAAACTAGAGAAGAGACATGGACACCTCCTACAGAAGACCCTAAGTCAAGTCCTGACTGACTATCAGTATGAACAGGCCCCAGAAGTAGGTGAGTTCATACACCGGATACCTAGAATCCTATCACACTCTATAGGACCCTGGAACTAGTGTCAGGATTGAGTCAACCTGTTCCTCTCTCAGGCCAAATAACAAACAACAGAGAAATGCAATCAAACAAAAAATCAACACAAAATACGAAAGGGAACGGAAACACTTATCTTCATCAAAGCAATGGCAGCACCAGGAACTCAGCTGAGAACCAAACACCAGCGAACCACAGGTTTAACTGAAGCTATAAACCACACAGCATGGTGGGGGAAACAACTATAAATAGGAAAGGTTAAATGACCACAGCAGCCACACCTGGGAGCAGAAGGTGTGGTAAGTACCAGAAACAACACAGATGTTTATTGATCCAAAAGGAAAACATGTCAGATCAGACCAAGTGTTGCCAGTCTCACAGATCTCCTGCCACCTATAGCGGTAACATCCGTATGTCTCGGAACGTCCGTGACAGTAGCGGTTGTATACAGTCCCCCTGGCTTACCCACCCAGTTCCTGGATCACTTTTCTGCCTGGCTGCCACACTTACTGTCCTCAGAAATACCAACCCTCATCTTGGGAGACTTCAACATCCCCATAAACAGCCCCATCTCCCGGTCTGCCTCCCAGCTACTCTCTCTAACCTCCTCTCTTGGCCTTTCTCAACTTGCTAACTCTCAGACACACAAAGACGGTAACACACTTGACTTGGTTTTCTTCCGGCTCTGCTCTATCGCCAACTTTAATAAATCACCTCTCCCGCTTTCTGACCACAACATCCTCTCCTTCACTCTCACAAATCTGCACCCATTCCAGCACACCCCTACCTATTACATGCACAGAAATCTACAGGCTATTGACCCTAATACACTTACAGACACTCTACATGCATCATTGTCCCCAATTTCTTCCCTCTTCTGCCCTGATCTGGCCATAAATCACTACAATGACACCCTGAGAAGCACCCTGGACAAAGTAGCGCCCTCTACCCTCAGAAACTCCAAACACAGACCAAAACAACCCTGGCTTACGCCACAAACTCGCTTCCTCTAGCGTTGCTCCAGGAGTGCTGAACGCCTATGGAGGAATATTTCCTCCATTACAAATTCATGCTATGGACCTATACCTCTGCCCTCCACCTCGCTAAACAGACTTACTTCACCACCCTAATCTCCTCACTGTCCAACAACCCAAAAAAACTCTTTGATACTTTCCACTCCCTCCACAATTCTAAAGTTTAGGCACCCATTACAGACCTCTCTGCTGAAGACCTAGCTGCCTACTTAACAGAGAAAATAGAACATATCTGGCATGAAATCAGCTCCCAGCCACTAAGTGCTATAGATCCCGTTCCCCCCTGCATCTCCTCTGGATCACTGTCCACGTTTGACCCAGTCACGGAACATGCAGTCTCCAGGGTCCTCTCTTCTTCTCATCCTACCATATGCGCCTCTGATCCCATTCCCTCACACCTACTCCAGTCTCTCTCCGGCTGTCACCACTCGCCAAACAAAAATCTTTAACCTCTTTCTCTTCTGGTATCTTCCCTTCTTCTTTCAAACACTCTATCATTACTCCATTATACAAAAAAAAACATCTCTCGACCCATCCTGCACAACTACAGACCAGTCTCCAATATTCCCTTCATCTCTAAACTCCTGGAGTGTCTGGTCTACTCTCACCTCATCCGCTATCTCTCTGATCACTCTCTACTTGATCCACTAAAATCTGGTTTCCGCACCCTACATTCGACAGAAACTGCCCTCACCAAAGTAACAAATGAACTCCTGACAGCAAAATCCAATGGTAACTACTCTCTGCTCATTCTCCTTGACCTCTCTGCAGCTTTTGACACTGTAGACCACCATTTCCTACTCACTATGCTCCAATCCATTGGTCTAAAGGACACTGCCCTCTTCTGGTTTTCTTCCTATCTCTCTGGTCGCTCTTTCAGTGTATCATTCGCTGGCTCCACTTCTTCATCTCTCCCTCTCACTGTTGGAGTTTCACAGGGTTCAGTCCTACACCCTTCCTCTTTTCTCTGTACAGAGCCCCAGTTGGACAGACCATCAGCAGATTTGGTTTCCAGTACCATCACTATGCTGATGACACACAACTATACACTTCATCCCCCGACATCACCCCTGTTGTACTACAGAACACCAGTGACTGTCTCTCTGCTGTCTCTAACATTATATCCTCTCTCTACCTGAAACTAAATCTTTCAAAAACTGAACTTCTTGTGTTCTCTCCATCTACTAACCTACCCAAACCTGATATCTCCCACTCAGTGTGCAACACCATCATCACTTCTAGGCAGCAAGCCTGCTGTCTCGGGGTGACGTTTGACACTGATCTTTCTTTCACCCCCTATATTCAATCTCTCTCCCGCTCATCTGCACCTCAAATACATCTCTACAGTCCACCCCTTCCTCACTATGGAAACAACAAAATCTCTCATTGTTGCTCTGATCTATTCCCGTCTTGATTACTGCAACACACTATTAATTGGCCTCCCCCTCACCAGACTTTACCCTCTCCAATCTATTCTTAATGCAGCAGCCAGGGTCACCTAACTGTCCAGCCGCTGCTCTGATGCCTCTGACAGTCATTGCACCGGTTACCCGTACACTATAGAATCCAATTTAAACTGCTTGTTCTCACTCACAAAGCTCTCCACAGTGCTGCACCCCTTTACATCTCTTCCCTCATCTCTACCACCCTTCCTGTGCTCTCCATTCAGCCACTGACCTACGACTGACTTCCTCCATAATCCGAACCTCTCACTCCCGCTCCAAGATTTCTCCCTTGCTGCAACTGTTCTCTGGAATGCCCTACCCCAAGAAATCAGGCTAAATCACAACATACACAGTTTTGGGCGCTCCCTAAAAGCACATCTTTTTAGGGTGGCCTATCACATCCCCTGAACTAACTCATCTCCACATAGCCCAATTTATCATTATCTGAACCTGATCCTCCACCTCACCCAGAAGCACTTCATATATCGGCTACTGACTGGCTCATGCAGCTTTATATCTGCTCCCCTTTTCTCCCAAGATGGCTGGACCATTGTACAAAACAAGCATTTCTACTTTTTTGTGTCACCCCTATCTCATCATAGATTTAAGCTCTTGCGAGCAGGGTCCTCATTCCTCTTGTTGTAATTATTGACTTGTCTGTTGTTATGTTATTTATGACTGTTTGTGCATGAACGTTTAATTGTAAAGCAATGCGGAATATGCTGGCGCTATATAAATAAAGATTATTATTATTATTGCGGAGTGACGGGTTGAACTGCGATTTTCAGTGCTGCCTCCTATTGCAAAGAATAGGAAGCAAAAAGGACACGGCCATCTGTGGAATTTTGGTGGAATTTTAATGTGGCTTTGTGCACCCAAATTCCGTGTGAACAGCATCTAAGAGCTGTAAATCTGTAGAATAATCACCCCAGGAACTGGTCACACCAAGAACAGGTGATGGCGTAAAAAAAAGACCTGGGTACTGGAGCTCACAGTAGCTCACCATGCACAGTGCTCTACACTGTACAGTAGTTGTACTTGGTATCACAGCTCAGCCTCATTCATGCCTAGGCCATGTGACCGATCAACGCTTCTCAAACAGCTGATAGGTGGGAGTCTTGGTTGTTGGACCCCCACCGATGCAATACTGATGACCTATCCTGAGGATGGGTCATCAGTTAAAAAATCTTGGAAAACCCCTTTAAAGCAGGCCATTTCCATTTTTTTCATCTTTTTTCCTATATTTTTTCTTTCTGTGGTCAGATCCCAGCAAGGCATGTCAATTCTAATTTTCAGGCATTTTCTAAAGAAAATTAAAAAAGCCTGAAAAAACATTAAAAACTATAAAAAGCTACAATTTCATGGAGTTTTTACAAGCCAAAAAATTGTGTGTATAAGGAAGCTTTTAAAAGGGTCAAAAAATTAAACGACTAAGTACAAGGTAATAGACCAAATTTCTTTAGTCAGAATTTTTTATTGACATCAGTAAAGAATGACTGTGCTATTTATGCATCCTTTATTCTCGTAATTCTCCTCTGCTTTGTTTTTTCATAGGCAGTTATATTAGAACGCAGCTTCAGAACAGCTTTTTTATCTTTTGCTCTTCCAGAAGATATTGACATTGCTCGTTTAATTGTAGTTACTGTATTTGTACGGTGTTTGTACCATGACACTCTATTCTTCCATCTGCTCTCAGCTCTTCCATGTATACTGATTTCTATGCATTTCCCAGCTTGGATCCAGTGCGTTGTTCAGTATAGAAGGCGGTTAAGGAGCTCTCAGCTCCATGAAGCAGTATAGGGTTCTTCCTGTGGCCTCACCTAGGCCGTTTTGTCTTCCTCTGTTCTGTCCTGACATTGCTATGTAAATAGCTCTGTCACTGTTTCCTGGTCATCTTCTACATCCTCCACTGCTCCTCTACACCAGGAATCTCTTCTCCAGGATACTTTCCTCCTCCACAGGTATTCTAAAATAAAATGCCTCTGTCTCCTTGCATGGTATAGATACAAAGAGGCTCAGGGTTCTGCCCTGACATGAATAGACATGGCTCCTAGAAGTACCATTGAGTCTATACCTGTTCCTGACATTGCACTCCTCTACAATGTGTGGCTTTTTAGGACAGACTTGTATAAGAAATGCTCTTTACGGGCAGCTGATGATGAAGTTTCCTTCAGACTGGTGAATGACACTGATGATGATGATTTTGTCTTGATCCAAAGAGCCTTTCAAGAATAGCTTGCATCCTCCTGTCCATGCTGGCCACATCCATGAGAACCTCCATAAGTTCACTCTTCTTCCTCTGATACTTTTCTTGGCGCCTCTTCACTTTCTCCCTGTATTCCTGGTTATTGATGAGTCCATTCAGCTTCATGAGAATGTACTCTGCTGAAATATCACTGACTGTCTTCAGGACGTACCTTTCCAGCCAGAACATTTTCTTCACTTGAAGCAAAGCAGTCACTTTTGAGATCAAAGCAACAAAATCACCTGCTGAGCAGAAATGGCTGAAGATCCTCAGTGACGGAGAACCCAGTGAGCTCACAGCAGTGACATCACAATACTTTACAGTTGGTTACCATGGCAATCAAACTGAGAAAGAGGCTGTAACCTGGTGTTTGTGGTCACCTGCCTGTAAACAATTATATATCTCAGCATGAATATAATAATGTAATATACCTGCACCCCAACAATGTATATCCTATATTGTATTAGAGATTTGATAATTTAGGAATTCTATCATATTACTAGATATGAGCGAATCATGCAAAATTTTATTCGCCGAACATTCGCCAAACTTTTCCTAAGATTCGTATATTCGACTAATAGATTCGTTGAATTTGCGTACACAATATATGTAATTATATGGCTATAACATTCGTGCACTAATAACGAATGTTCAGGTGAAAAGGTACGCAACCTCTTTGAACACGTACGCATAAGCGTATAAATTGCGTACGAAAATGACGGGCTTTGCTGGAGAGGAATGGTGGAGCAGGAGGAATGCTCTGAGTCTGACCCCTGGCTTCATATGGATACTGTATCAGCAGATGACAGCAGATCATCCGGATGAGACTGAGATGAGCGTGCCATCCATTCCACTACCTCATCTACTTTCTCCTCCACTACAATTTTGCGCCTTGGTGGGTTAGCCAGGTGGAACAACGGCCAAGTATTGCAAATACTACTAGTAGATGCTCCGGCTACAGGTCCTTTGGCACTTCTGCCCTGTGCCACCTTCTCCTTTTATTTAGAGCTTGAGGTCTGGCTGGAACTGGACCCCTTTTGCTTATCCATTCCAGACATTTTTCAATTCACTCTGTGGCCCTGCAGCTGGTCTTTGTCCCTGTATCTCCCTGTCTCTCACTATCTCTCCCTATCTCTCTCTCCCTGCCTGATTAATTACTAGTCCTGAACTGGTCCTGCACTTGCCCTGCAGTATCCCCGATATGTGTAATATGGATTCCCAGAGCAATTACACCCCAGTTTTCACAAAACAGGTCTCAGCGTCTCATAACTTCACACACAGTGCTTCTGCTCATCTCAGCAGTCGCAGCAGAAGTGATGCGTCACTTGCTTATCGAGCCTGAGCCAATCAGAGCAAGCCCTGCCCACTAGGTCAGGTGACCGCTTTCTACCCAGGCTTTTGCACACGATAAACGAACGAACAGTAAAATTTCGCTAATGAATTGAATTGGTACGCAACATTAACTTATACATAGCAATAGCGTATAATTTATAGGACAACTACGTAGCGAATGCGTACAAAGCCGAAGTGAATCACCTAATATTCGGATTTGCTTTGCAGCTAAAAATTTCCAAGATTCGATACGAATCAACAAATCGACGAATAGATTTGCTCATCTCTACACATTACTAAAAATTAACTCCAAAGTTGGGGCTTCACTTTAAATTTACTAAATTATTATAAGAAGACTTTGTGGCCGCTTTACATTACAGAAAACAGTTTCCTCATACAGCTATGTAATTATTAATCATACAGAAGCAAAGCCGTGTGATATGGGAGCCATATTGTATGGCAGTGTACTGAATTGCAGAAACAGCTCTATGGAAGAAGCTTTATTTCCATGATGCATTGGTTCCAGCTGCCATTTTGAATTTTTTTTCCTTCTCGGAAACTGTTCATTGTTGTAGGACTGTAGGCAACTGCTTGAGTAGTGTAAGGAGAGGTGATGAGGACATGGCTGCCATAGTTCATAGTCTTTCATCAGAGACCTTTAATAAATCTCCCCCATATTTCTGGATGGATGGTATGAAAGAAAACCTGTCAGAAAAAAACATCTCTTTTACCAATCATCCCCACTTTCCAGGTCTATACAATGGCTGTAGATACAGAAAAAAATATACTCTGCTCTTCAGCACGAGTGACCAATGGACATCTTCTCTGTGGAATGCAGCTTATAGGGGAGATTTATCAAACTGGTGTAAAGTAGAACTGGTTTAGTTGCCCATAGCAACCAATCAGATTCCACCTTTCATTTTCCATAGGAGCTTTCCAAAATGAAGGGTGGAATTTGATTGGTTGCTATGGGTAACTTAGCCAGTTCTACTTTACACCAGTTTGATAAATGCCCCCCATAATTCACACAGTACATATAGGATTGTATGAAAAGGCAAGGTGTAAATCTTAAAGCTTTATTACCCCCTACCCCATCACCTCCACCCCCGAGAATTGATGCAGAAGAGGGTAAAATGCTTGTTAGTGTATATCCCATGATCAATGTGCAAATTGAAAATCAGTCATTATACAGTACTTGACAATCTCTTTATAACAAAGCTAGAACCAGCCCTGTACCTCAAATGAATTCAAAGATCTCCCGCTTATTGCTGCAAATGCTCTGCTAGATTTATTTCCGGCTGGCAGCTCAGGGCAAGGTCTTTATCTGGGGGCATGTTCTTTCTGCTGCAGCTCTTGCCCTGTAACTGCCACAACTTTTAACAGAAGGTAGGGCTGGTGACATTTGAAGATTTCATCTGAGCACTTGTTACCCCCTCAGTGAAGTGTACAAGTAATAAAGAAAAACAACAAACAGCAGGTGGTGGTATACACATACATTTAATTGAATAACTCAGTGGATATACTAAAATTTTAATTACATGCAAGTATTCAAATGCTGGTAAACTCCAGGACATCAGTGCTTAGAAGTGAACTACATATTCCAGATGAGGCTACACTAATGATTGTAAAGTGGTAGTATTGCCTTTTTTAATAAACAACAATAACCTGATGGCCTTAGAAGCAGCTGATTGACATTTCGTGCTGTACTTACTGTATGATGTAAAAGCACACCCTCATCCTTCTCCTCCCGTAAGTGACACCTCTGGGTCACCAGAGCAACGTGGAAACCTAACAGTATAACCTACCAGTTTTGGTGCTGTCCAGTCCTATATAAGCACTTAGTAGAATGCATGGTGCCCACATACCTCGCTCAAACTCAAATATAATTTAGGTCTCATTAAAAGGGGTTATCCCATGATCAGTGTAAATAATGAAAAATCAGCCCCGTACCTCACATGGATCCAGAACTGCGTTCATTCATTGCTCCAATTGCTCTACTAGATTTATTTCAAACTGACAGCTCAAGGGTTATGTCCTTTCTGATAGCTCATGGCATTTGAATGATAGAACTGAGCATATGTGACCACCTCAGGAAGATGGACAGAGAAATAAGGAAAAGCGCAAACAGCAGGTGGCGCTAGACAGATACATTTTTATTGAATAATTCAGTGGCCAAACTAAACTTGTAATTAATTGCAGTTACAAAAAGGGGATAATCCTTTTATTGTATAATTACAGTGGAAAATTCTTTGTTTTCCAGAGTCTCCTTTAACTGGAACAGGAAGACATAATTATTTTTATTCCTGGGTGACTATAGTACGCCTATAGATAAACAACATTGACCAAGTTGATGAATCTAAGGGCTCATGCACACAACTGTATGTATTTTGTGATCCGCAAAAAAACAGATGAAATCCGTGTGAATTCCGCGTTGGATCAGTTTTTTTGTGGATCCATTGTAACAATGTCTGTCCTTGTCCGCAAAACGGACAAAAATAGGACATGTTCTATTCTTTTGCTGAACAGACATACGGACACGGAATGCACACAGAGTCATTTCCGTTTTTTTTAAGCCCCATTGAAATGAATGGTTCTGAATACGGACCTGTAAAAAACAAACAAACAACGGAACTGGAAGAAAAATGCGTTTGTGTGCATGAGCCCTAAATGGGATATAGTCCTACATCAGAATGATCTCCTTAGCTTTGGTCTCACCTACTTTGATGTTCAGCCATGAATTAGCCTAACCGAGCATACACAGGATAGCTTTGCAGGGTGAATAGTTCAAGTCAAAGAGAACACGCTAGCTAGATATGTCAAGTGCTTCTTACTTGTGGTCAACCTGTATACATCTGCAGAAGAAGGGATACCTTGTGATTGCTTGCTGAGTGCTGGTTCTTTTAATTAGCTCTGCTGGCAGGCACTGGGACGCGGCTTTGTCATATGTGAAGTGTTGGCAGTACATGACACTGAACCTTAGTTGTTTTTGGAAGCATCTCAGTAGACCTCATAAAAATGTTAGCAGGTTAGTTTCTATTTTCTGAGAAGCCATTTATGTTTTACAAAACATTACCGCGGGCAGCGAGGAATCTCCTAAGAGAAGTGAATCCTCTGTGGCTGCTGTGCTGCAGCCGTGCATGGCCTAACCTACCTTTTTACTACATACAGTAGGAAACCACTATTAATCTCTCTCCAAAAATTCTTTTACATCATTATACTGTAAATCCAACCACACAAAGAGCCACTTCACCTATTCAGTCAATACCTAGTGGAGATACAGACAGAGCAGATCAAGGAAATCCGATGAAATGTGTCCAATTTTATGGAATCTCCAGCCTTGTACATCTGCTGATTTCCAAAACTCTAGAGCTTCCAAACCCTTTTGACACCGGGGAGTGAGAAGTGCCATTGATTCGAATAGCCTTTTGCTGAGAGCGAATTTTCATTGACTAAAATCTCTGACTGTTGAAATGAGGGCTCCAATCAGCATCAGGTTGATGTGAGTTGTTGTCACATGCGCGTTTCAAGCTACTCATAGCATCATGAGTAGGAGAGCAGATGCTTGAAACACATGAGAATTAAATGAGAATTAAAGGGGTTTTCTTGGCTCCTGATATTGATGACCCATCCTCAGGATAGACGATTAATATCTGATTGGTGATGGTCCGACAGCCCGCACCTCCACTGATCAGCTGTTCCCTGCAGCCTCTGGTGCTGGAATTGGCATTGACTTGAATATGAGCTGAACTGTAGTAACCCAGCATGGCCACTACACTTTGAACAGAGCTGTCTGCTTCCTGTTCCATTCAAAATGCCTGTTCCAGCACCAGAGACTGCAGGGAACTGCTGATTAGTGGAGGTGCAGGATGCTGGCCCCTCATTGATCAGATATTGATGACCTATCCTGAGGATAGATCATTAACAGGAATAAAGCAAATTAAAATACTTAAATATTACTTTATTATGAATATATTCCTAAATACCTTCCATTATTTATAATGGCTTGTTTTGTCTGGGGAGCAATCATCAAGAGAAACAAAATGGCCCCCACACTATTAGTGCACACAAAACCTGTCCTAATCATACAGCAGGACAAGTTACTTCACATCACTGAGCTAAAGAGCTGCCTGATCCTCCTCTCTGCTCTACTTATCAGGGATTATGGGT
Source organism: Rhinella marina (assembly GCA_900303285.1). NCBI lineage: Eukaryota > Metazoa > Chordata > Amphibia > Anura > Bufonidae > Rhinella > Rhinella marina. The sequence goes on from ONZH01004157.1 coordinate 424,199, forward strand.
CTGAATACAGATGATAAAATCTTCAGATGAATCTCTGTAGGAATAGAGTTCATGAGGAGACATGAAGTACAGAGAGGATAGGGATGTGACTAATGAGCAGCAGCCCTTGTATGCAGTCTCCATTACCACAGCCTCACATTACCACAGTCTGTCCTGTCCGTCCTGTCTGTACTTCATGTCTCCTCATGAACTCCATTCCTACAGAGATTCAGCTAAGATTTTATTATCTGTATTCAGGATAATAATCCCTATAGAGCAGAGAGGAGGATGAGGCAGATCTTTAGCTCAGTCTTCTGAAGCTACTTTTGGTTTTGTCTGTGCTAATAGGATGGCAGCCATTTTATTTCCCCTGATGATTGCTCCCCAGACAAAACAAGCCATTATATCTAATGAAAGGTATTTGGGAATATATTTATAACAAACTGATATTTAAGTCTTTTCATTTTCTTAATTCCTGGAGAACCCCTTTAATATCAGGAGTCTGTAAACCCTTTTAATGACTGTTCTATGTTCCTTATCTATGTGGACTTTTAATTAGATTTCAATAAAGCCGGAATAGTAAGTTACTGTGTAAAGGCCCTTTTACACGAGCCGATTATCGTTCAAATAATCGTTCAAACGTTCGGATTTGCACGATTATTGTTGCGTATAAACACGGGTAACGATTTAACGACGAACGAGATTTCGTTCGCTTCTCGTTGATCGCATCTTTTGTCCCGCCAATAAATTAATCGTTCATCGTTCGCAAAATCTTCCAGTTTAAACGAAAATCGTTTAGTCGTTGGCAGATGGTAATGGTAATGCTTATGGCAAGGAGCAAGGAACGATCGTAATAACGATTATAAAACGACCGAAAGTACGAAGATTATGAACGACTTCTCTTTCAGTGTAAACGGTATTTACATTGCATCGTTCGATCGTTCATCTACGATCGCTAATACGATTTATCTTTCCGTGTAAAAGGACCTTTAGACTGGCTCGTACATGTTGAACATGGGTCCATCTGCATGTTATAGAGCAGGAGGAGATGAACAAATTGATGAAAGAAAAATCCGAATAACTTGTCATTCTGCATTTAGGAGTCCAGTGGGTGGTCATACTCAGTGATTGACAGCTATCTTTGTATTAGCAAAGCTGTCAATCATTGACTGAGCCCACCCACTGGACTCTAAAACATAGGTAGAGTAGCGATTTAAATGAATAAAATACGAGTAATACTGAATATTTTCTCACAATTATACAGTATATCACTCTGCTCAGCTCCTCCTGCTCTATAACTTGCGGGCCATAGATTGCTCAGCATTTACAAGGTGACGGGTAAGCAATGCAAACAGCAGTACTATCAACCAGTCACAACTTTACAAGTCGTATCCGCCAGAACCTTGAGTATAGAGAACACCCCAACCAACCACCTTGGGACAAATCCAGACTGACAGCACACGTACAAATGGCAATGGTTTACCAGTTGGATGTTACACATCTGCGTTTTTAAATCTGGTAGAGGAAGAGTGCATATTAAGCATAGCCAGATAGGGCCATGCACCACCGGATCCCCATTAACTAAAATGGGATCTGGTCTCTTTACCGCATAAATGCCAGTTTTTGTAAAGACAAAAGCCAGCCTTTATGCCTGAAAGTGGCCAGATCCCATTGTAGTCCATAGGGATCTGGCAGCGTACAGCCTCATCTGGCTATGCTGGACACAGGGAGCTCCGAAAGGCTGTTCCTCTGCCGGATTTAAAAACGCAGACTAAGAGACCACCATTTTTTTAAACAGTATTATGATAGAAATATGAATTACATTATTATGTTTTCCATCTCTTCCTTCTGTCCAGACTACAGACCTGTTCATGAGTTTGGTGTTTGAGCTGAGACTTCTATCCTCTGATGCATTGTCTGAACTATGGCAACGGTCATCATTTAAATGCAGAGATAACTGGTAAGTACAGCAGCTTTCAAAATGTTAAACCTGCCCCCAAATCACTGGTATGGTAAAATATATTCCAAAATGTTCCATCTTCTACACTTGTGTAGTAGCAGGATGGCTGATGTATTCCTGGTACATAACTACATTTTACCTCATGTTCCATTTCTTATCCCTTTCTTAGTCCTCTAAATTCTAGGTCTGTGATGGCTAACCTCCCGCACTCCAGCTGTGGTAAAACTACGACTCCCACAGTTGCTTGGCTGTTCTCAGAACTCCATAGAAATGAATGGAGCATGCTGGGAGCCATAGTTTCACCACAGCTGGAGTGCCAGAGGTTAGCTATCACTGTATCTAGGTTGTCCTTTCCACTTAAAGATGACATGTCAGCTCTCCTTACTTGTATGTTTTAGTACCTGTATTTTCCATTAAATAACAGTTCTATGATTCATCTTTTATTCCTCCTAGAAATTTATAAATAAATTGACAACTTACCATTCCACTTGTCAAGTCCCTACATTGCCATCACTGACTGGATGATGTCAGAGATCGTGCAGTACCCCAGTGATGTAATCTGGGGGTGGGTTCTTGTAAAGAGCTCTATGTATATTATATATAATCATTTTAAACTGAGAGTATGGACCTAATACAGTTTTACATTCTCCATAAGTTTTGTACATTATTACTTCTTTTTAAATGGGTTGTGCAGTTCTGTAAAACTGATGATCTATCCCCTGGATAGATCATCAGCATCTGATCGGCGGCGGTCCAACACCCGGGACCCCCGCTGATCAGCTGTTTGAGAAGGCAGCGGCGCTCTAGGAGCGCTGCGGCCTTCTCTGTGTTTTCCTCAGGCCCAGTGACGTCACGACTAGTTTCACTGGCCTGGGCGGGGCTAAGCTCTGTTCACTTGAATGGAGCTTAGCCCCGCTCAGGTCAGTGATACTAGTCGTGACGTCACTGGGCCTGCGGTAAACACAGAGAAGTCCGCGGCACTCCTGCAGCGCCGCTGCCTTCTCAAACAGCTGATCGGCGGGGGTCCGGGTGTCGGGCCCCCACCGATCAGATACTGATGTTCTATCCAGAGGATCATCCTCTGGATCATCAGTTTTAAAGAACTACAAAACCCCTTTAACATGCGCCGGTACAACTAAAGAAGACTAACAATATACAAACACTCCAAATATCCAGTCTATAAAAGTGATCTGTAAGTAAGAGCTGTCCAATTATAAACAGGCCTAATGGTATAGTACCATATTGAGGCTGGGGTACACTGCGTCTGTTCGTTCACTGTACCCCTCAAATGCCACGTTCATCGCCGATGAGGGCATCTGCCAGTAATAACAGTGTAAAATTAAAAAAAAAAAAAACTGTTAATTAAATCATACTTACCCTCATCAATTGGATTGTGAAGAGCCACCCACCGCCATCTTGATTGAAGATCTAGCGAGAAATCTCTTGCGGCCCATGATGATGTCATCACGTTCACCAGAGTGGTGACGTCATCAATAGAGATGAGCGAGTAGTGTTCGATCGAATACTACGCTATTCGGCATACTCGATTTCGATCGAGTAGAACGGCGATGGCGCACTTAGAATTCGTTTCCCCTCCCACCTTCCCTGGCGCTCTTTTTCCACCAATCACCATGCGGGGGGGTATGACAGGCCCGCGGAGCACGCTGGCAGCGCAAAAACGGCGTCTACATGGATTGGCTGGAAAAACCACGTGACGTTGAATATTAAAAACTCAGCTCTTCCTGCTCGTTCGCATATGCTGCGTGAACTTAGTCAGGGACAGAGGCTGGAGAAGGGAGAGATAGGTTTTAGCTGTTGGACAGGCAGGAGCGTGATTAAAAGCCCTTATCAGGGCTACTATAGTGCAGTACAGTGATAGCTTTACTACCATATACACTCTGCAGAGAACGGCTGCTGTATTCAGGGATAGCTGCTGGAGTAGGGACAGAGAGAGGCATTAGTGGTGTATTAGGTGCTCTGCTACATACCAAACTATATTTGGCACTACTGTTCTGCGTTTTTTTTGGCTGCAAAACCCTGTTATATACCTAGTGTGTATATGCACCATCTGATCTTCTGGCAGTATACGGCTGTGTACATTTTTTTTTTTTTTTTAAATACAGTTTCTTTGGCTCTAGTGTTCTGGGTTCTGTGTGCCTGCAATACCCTTTTTGTATACCAGGTGTAAATACACACCGTCTGACCTGTTAGTACAAGGCTGTGTACCTAGAAATATAAAAAAAGGCATTTTATTTGGCACCTGTACTGTGCGTTCTGCGTGCTTGCAAAAATCTTGTATATACGTGGTGTTAATACACACCGTCTGACCTGTTAGTACAAGGCTGTGTACCTAGAAATATAAAAAAAAGGCATTTTATTTGGCACCTATACTGTGCGTTCTGCGTGCCTGCAAAAATCTTGTATATACGTGGTGTTAATACACACCGTCTGACCTGTTAGTACAAGGCTGTGTACCTAGAAATATAAAAAAAAAGGCCTTTTATTTGGCACCTGTACTGTGCGTTCTGCGTGCTTGCAAAAATCTTGTATATACGTGGTGTTAATACACACCGTCTGACCTGTTAGTACAAGGCTGTGTACCTAGAAATATTAAAAAAAAGGCCTTTTATTTGGCACCTGTACTGTGCGTTCTGCGTACTTGCAAAAATCTTGTATATACGTGGTGTTAATACACACCGTCTGACCTGTTAGTACAAGGCTGTGTACCTAGAAATATAAAAAAAAGGCATTTTATTTGGTACCTATACTGTGCGTTCTGCGTGCCTGCAAAAATCTTGTATATACGTGGTGTTAATACACACCGTCTGACCTGTTAGTACAAGGCTGTGTACCTAGAAATATTAAAAAAAAAGGCCTTTTATTTGGCACCTGTACTGTGCGTTCTGCGTGCCTGCAAAAATCTTGTATATACGTGGTGTTAATACACACCGTCTGACCTTTTAGTACAAGGCTGTGTACCTAGAAATATAAAAAAAAAGGCATTTTATTTGGCACCTATACTGTGCGTTCTGCGTGCCTGCAAAAATCTTGTATATACGTGGTGTTAATACACACCGTCTGACCTGTTAGTACAAGGCTGTGTACCTAGAAATATTAAAAAAAAAGGCCTTTTATTTGGCACCTGTACTGTGCGTTCTGCGTGCTTGCAAAAATCTTGTATATACGTGGTGTTAATACACACCGTCTGACCTGTTAGTACAAGGCTGTGTACCTAGAAATATAAAAAAAAAGGCATTTTATTTGGCACCTATACTGTGCGTTCTGCGTGCCTGCAAAAATCTTGTATATACGTGGTGTTAATACACACCGTCTGACCTGTTAGTACAAGGCTGTGTACCTAGAAATATTTAAAAAAAGGCATTTTATTTGGCACCTATACTGTGCGTTCTGCGTGCCTGCAAAAATCTTGTATATACGTGGTGTTAATACACACCGTCTGACCTGTTAGTACAAGGCTGTGTACCTAGAAATATAAAAAAAAAAGGCATTTTATTTGGCACCTGTACTGTGCGTTCTGCGTGCCTGCAAAAATCTTGTATATACGTGGTGTTAATACACACCGTCTGACCTGTTAGTACAAGGCTGTGTACCTAGAAATATAAAAAAAAAAGGCATTTTATTTGGCACCTATACTGTGCGTTCTGCGTGCCTGCAAAAATCTTGCATATACGTGGTGTTAATACACACCGTCTGACCTGTTAGTACACGGCTGTGTACGCCAAATATTGTAACAAAAACAAAAAAAATGCGGAGGGCTAGCGAAATCGGACGTGGACGTGGACGAGGACGGGGGCGCGGAAATGCTGTTGGGGGCCTTGTTGAAGACAGTGGGGATACAATGCGTGCTGGTGAGGGGCAGCCAGGATTCCGCTCATCCAGAATCCCTGCCTTTATGGGACAGTTAAGCAGGGGGTGGGTTACACCGCTGTTTAGGCCTGAGCAGTGTGAACAGGTGGTGCAATGGATAGCCGATAGCGCTTCCACACAGTTGTCCACCAGCCAGTCATCCACACAGTCTCACTCTGACCCTCCTTCCTCCACACCTGGCCAACAGAGTCAACCCACCCTTAACCCTCCCAGGAGCTCTTTTCGGGTCCTTTTTCAGATGTGCCGGAAGAATCCCGGGAGCTACCAGAGGAATTTGTTTGTAGTGATGCCCAACCACTTGAGTATTCGCCATCTCCTGCTGATGTGGACCCTGAACCAGCATCTGTTATCATGAGCGATGATGATGATGAGACGCAGTTGCCATCAAGGGAGGCTGTTGGAATGTCCAGTGGGCAGGAGGAGGAGCAGAGTGAGGAAGTGGAAGAGGAGGTGGTGGATGACGAAATGACCGACCCCACTTGGCCAGGGGTGATGTCCAGCGGGGAAAGCAGTGGAGAGGTGGTGGTCTGCGCAGCACCGAAAAAGGCAGCAAGAGGCAGAGGGATGTCCAGAGGCAAGGGATGTCCAGAGGCAGAGGGATGTCCAGAGGCAGAGGGATGTCCACAGGCAGAGGGATGTCCAGAGGCAGAGGACAGTCCAGACAGAGAAGTGAGGCCACAGCCAGCAGGGCCGAAGCTGTTCCCGGCAGCAGGCAGTCGCACGAAGCTCCCCCATCGAGGCCTCGTACTTCTGTGGTGTGGAGATTTTTTAATGTTTGTGCGGATGACAAACTGAGCGCGGTTTGCACACTCTGCCACTCAAAACTGAGTAGGGGCTCTGAGAAGAGCAATATGACCACCTCAGGCATGCGGCGTCACTTGGAAGTCAAGCACTGGGCTGAGTGGGAGAGAGCAAACGCAATACAACCTGCGCCAGGTCTTCCTGCCACTGCCTTTTCCCCCTTTGTTGTGTGCTGCCACTGCGGTCCAGACCTCCAGCCAGGACACCTCCACATCTGCCTCTGCCTCGGCTACTTTGGGGCCTTCTCCTTCAGCCTCCCCTTCCCCTGCATCTTCGCCTGCACCTTCACACTCCTCGTCCCATCAACTGTCCATCTCGCAGGCGTTCGACCGCAGGCGGAAGTACGCCTCGAGTCACCCCCAAGCCCAAGCCTTAAACTGCCACATCTCCAAACTGCTGGCCCTGGAGATGTTGCCGTTTAGGCTTGTGGAGACGCAGGCCTTCCGCGACCTGATGGCGGCTGCCGCACCTCGCTATTCTGTCCCCAGCCGCCACTACTTTTCCCGGAGTGCCGTCCCCGCCCTGCACCAGCACGTGTCGCGTAACATCAGGCGGGCCCTGAGGTACGCAGTCAGCGCAAAGGTCCACTTGACCACCGACTCGTGGACAAGCACTTGCGGCCAGGGACGATACATCTCTTTGACGGCACACTGGGTGAATGTTGTGGAAGCGGGGACGGGGTCGCAAGGAGAGACGGCCTACCTACCACCACCGCCCAAGATTGCCAGCACGGGTTCTGATAAACCCCCCTCCTCTTCCTCCTCCTCCTCCTCTGCCTTAACATCGCCCTCAGCCGCTAGCTGGAAGCGTTGCAGCACTGGCGCGGGGAGACGTCAGCAGGCGGTGCTTAAACTCATCAGCTTGGGCGACAGGAAGCACAGCGCCCCAGAGGTGAGGGACGCCATATTGCAGCAGACGGAGATGTGGCTGTCGCCGCTGCAGCTAGGACCAGGCATGGTCGTGTGCGATAACGGCCGTAACCTGGTGGCGGCTCTGGAGCTTGCCGAACTCAATCACGTACCATGCCTGGCCCACGTTTTTAATCTGGTAGTCAAAAAATTTCTAAAGACTTACCCCAACCTGGCAGAGCTACTGGTGAAAGTGCGGCGCTTGTGCGCTCACTTTCGGAAGTCAACTGTAGCTGCTGCTAGCTTAAAAAAACACCAGCAACGCCTCCATTTGCCTGAACATCGGCTGTTGTGCGACCTGCCGACTCGCTGGAATTCCACCTATTCCATGTTGGCCAGGGTGTGTGAGCAGCAGAGAGCATTGATGGAGTACCAGATTATGAATCCACGCGTGCCTCCAACTCAGCTCCCTCAGTTTGCCAACCACGAGTGGCCATGGATGGCAGACATATGCGATGTACTGCGTATCTTTGAGGAGTCCACCAAGAAGGTCAGCAGCGAGGACGCTATAGTGAGCGTAACCATCCCGCTCCTATGCGTCCTTAAAGAATCGCTCATCGCAATAAGGGAGAACGCATTGCACGCAGAGGAGACGGGGGTAGGAGGAGACGCAACGGAGCTACACAGTCAGACCACACTTCTCGGTGGCAGTTGCAGGAGGAGGAGGAGGATGAGGAGGAGGAGGACGACGTGGAGGTGGCTGTGGAAGAGGAGGAGGATGCTGGCGGCGAGGGTAGCAGTCAGGCTGTGTGCGTCCCATTGGTTCAGCGCGGATGGGGCGGAGAGGAGGCGGAAGAGAAGAGGAGGAAATGGCAAGTGATCTTTCTGGTGGGGGCAGTGACGTCATGCCTATTCAGAGTCTGGCACACATGGCTGACTTAATGCTGGGCGGCTTTTCCCGGGACACACGTGTTGTCCGGATAGTGGAGAACAAACTGTACTGGGTCTTCGCACTCCTGGACCCCCGGTATAAAGAGAACGTCTCCTCTTTTATTCCGGTAGAGGAGAGGGCGAATCGATTGCTGGAATACCAGAGGGAACTCGTGCAGAACATGATGGAGATTTTCCCACCCACCATCGCTGGCGGCAGAGAGGAGAGGGTCTCCCAGAGTCACACAACATCGATCAGGCCCACAGCCACCAGGGGAACACTCTCCAAGGTGTGGGACACGTTCATGGCACCCCCTCGTGCAACTTCCATCACTGCGGGGCCCGCTATCAGCAGGAGGGACAAGTATCGGCGGATGTTGCAGGAGTACCTGGCAGACCGTACCCCTGTCCTCCCCGATCCCTCGACGTCCTACACTTACTGGGTCTCCAAGTTGGGACACGTGGCTGGAACTGTCCCTGTACGCCTTGGAGGTGCTTGCCTGCCCTGCCGCCAGCGTGCTATCAGAAAGGGTGTTCAGCGCAGCATTATAACTGATAAGCGCAGCCGCCTGCCAACCGACAGTGCCGACAGGCTGACGCTAATCAAAATGAACAGCAAGTGGATTGACCCGGACTTTGCTTCTCCAACAGTGGAAAGCAGCCAAAAGTGAAGTGCCATCTGTATGAAGTGCCATTTCCTCCTCCACCTCCTCCTTAACCGCCGTAGAATTGCTCCGTAAAAAAAAAATAAAAAAAAATTTATGGCTCACCTCTTGGGCCTACAAACAATTTTTCTCATGGCTCACCTCTTGGGCCTTAATACAATTGTTAAGAGGTCTCACCTCTTAGGCCTACAAACAATTTTTAAGAGGTCTCACCTCTTGGGCCTACAAACAATTTTTCTCATGGCTCACCTCTTGGGCCTACAAACAATTTTTAAGAGGTCTCACCTCTTGGGCCTACAAACAATTTTTATTATGGCTCACCTCTTGGGCCTTAATACAATTTAAGAGGTCTCACCTCTTAAGAGGTCTCACCTCTTTGGCCTCCACATAATTTTTAAGAGGTCTCACCTCTTGGCCTACAAACAATTTTTAAGAGGTCTCACCTCTTGGGCCTACAAACAATTTTTATTATGGCTCACCTCTTGGGCCTTAATACAATTTTTAAGAGGTCTCACCTCTTGGCCTCCACTTAATTTTTTCGAGGGCTCACCTCTTGGGCCTCCATATAATTTTTTCGAGGGCTCACCTCAAGCTAACTTTGCGCACTCATTAAAATATTTTCACAACAAGGACCTAAGAGCCCTCGATGGGAGAGCTTTATGTGGGGGCCTGTTATAGGGAAGAGATGCGGCCCTGCGGGCTCTAGCCTGCCTTCTCCATGAGCCTCTGGCCAGCCCACGGCCTCTTCCTGCCTTTTGCGGTCCTACGCATCCCTCAACATCCCCACTGCTTTACCTGCTAGACATGACACTGGGCCAGGTCGGGTCACTGACTTCGTCATACTCAACCACCTCCTCTTACACTGCCTCACTTTGCTCCAACAGCCTCCCTTGCTGGCAACTGTGTCTCATCATCGTCCCTAATCATTTTACACTTTAGTGCCCGTTCCACACCACCATCAGCTAGAGATGGAGCTTGCTCCAGTGTTTGGGCATCAAAACAAACAAAATCCTCAGATAGCTCCTGCGATTCTTGCATGGGTGGGAACACTGGGTTGATAACATTGGGCAGGGTGGGAGGAAGGAGGGTCAGAGTGAGGTCCCTGCAGTTTCTGCAGGCTATCGACGAGACTGGACTTTGTGGACTTGACTGGGTGGTGGACAGATTTAACAAATCTAGAAGGAGAAGGAGGGGTTTGCTGAGCTGTCTGTAAGGGTTGCGGAAATCCAGACAGAACCAAGGCCCAAAACTTGGGTGGGGGTAGCAGGTTTGCCCGTCCCCGCCTCCACAACATTCACCCAGTGTGCTGTCAGGGAGATGTAGCATCCCCAGCCTCAAACCAAAGTGTTGGTGGTCAAATGGCCTTTTGCAGTAACCGTGTTACTCGGGCGTGGATGATGTTTTGGGACATGTGCCTGGGCAAGGCAGGGATGGCACAGAGGGAAAAATAGTGATGGATTGATTGCTTTCCCCCTTGCCTATGCCATCTGTGGTTGTCATAGGCAACGTGATTTTAAGGGGTGCAGAATTTTATCTTCTTTTTTGTCTAGTTTGGCTTGGGGTCCATGGCAATGTAGAGGAAAGAAGGTTTCCTTGTATGGTCTCACTTTACAGAGAGGTTATATTGTATTTGGAGTGTATTGTTGAGAGGCTGTGATAGTGGCGTAATAGTGCGACTTGGGCGCGTTATATGCACCCAGACATGCTTCCCCTGCTGTCCCAGTTGCATTCCAGCAGTGTTGGCATCCTTTTCTGAGGTTTCAGGGTGGACTTGGTGACCTCCAAGTGGTCGAATTGAGATTTCCAAGTGGCGAGCATTTTTTTCCCATAGACTTTAATGGGATTCGATAATCGGTCGAATAGTCGAATATCGCGGTCTATTCGAATCGAATTTCGAACTTTCGAATATTTCACTACTCGCTCATCTCTAGTCATCAAGCCACCATACATGTGATTTCGTGCAAGATCTTCAATCAAGATGGTGGCAGCTGGCTCTTCACACTTAAGCGGAGGAGGTAAGTATGATTTTTTTTTATTTTTTACTGCCATTCAGGGAAAATCGATTCGTTACCACGAAGCTTGAGTCAATTTGGCCTTGTGGCGAATAGAATTTTCCCTAACAATTCGGATTGAATTTCTCATGGAGTTCGATTCGCTCGACACTAATAGATAAGAAAGGTTGGTCCCCCCCACCTCCTTCCCATTTGAAGGGCTCTTATTTGTAAGTGAGACCAGGACCTGGCATTAATCCCACACTGTGCATTCTAGACTGTGCTGTAACCAAGTGTTATCCCTAGGGAACCACAATATCAGTGTCTGCACCCAGTGAGAGAAAGCCGTCATTCTCATGCAAATCTAATCCTCAGGGCAGCGCTGTCTGGATCCCCCATGTGAAATGATGAAGTGCACCTGTCCTTCCCCCGCCTTTCACTGACTCATGACTGACATCTATCACAGGCGACGCGTTTCATTTTCATGCAGGCCTTATTGTCTTCCTTTAGCTGGCAGGAAATAATTCTGGGAAGATTTCAGTCTTGGACTGAGAAAGGATATTGTCTAATTAATTCCCCTTAAATCCTGCATTTTCCTTGCTACTTGTGACCTAATTGTCCATATTAATCAATGTAGTCATTCTTGAAATATGGCTAATTACAATAGTTCTCCTCTGAATTTCAATAGTTTGATTAGTTTGCCAGGGGATGAAAGTTTGCAATGATACTTGGCTCTTATGTCATTAATTTCGAGGATGAAAAGCTAAAATATTGCATTAAGGTAGCATTTTTTATATAACCTATTTACCCCTTTCATACAATATTTTTAATATTCATACTTTGTTCACAATTTGGCTTTAAAGTACAATTTGAGGACAAGATATTCTTGATTTCTTGTTCATTAAGCACTGGATTAAGAGCACTCTGGCAAAGAACAGTGGGGTTCTTATATAAAGAGGTCTTCTACAGTTATGAGAAAAAGGGAACATTTTCTCAGCAGTGTGACATATACATAACATTTTTATGATGCATGAAAAATATAGTTATGTCAGCTATGCAGTAACGTATAGCAGTTTTGTGTGATATATGATATGCAGCGAGCCCCTGAGAAGCTAGTGCAGAGGATGGGAGTGGTAGTGGCTCTGATGATGTGTTTTGTCATTGTGTACTCCCTTGGGTCGTTGCTCCCTGGGGATCAGCACAGTGAAAAGGTGATTTGAAGAATCAGGCCAGAAGTAAAAGTGTAACTGTCTTTCTTTACTTAGTGCAAAATATAACTTATGCATCCTGTAGTATTTACTTCAAAGTGCAGTTTCGGTCACCAGATGACAAGGTATAATGTCTGGTTAGGTGCCAATTAAATGGCACTAGCAGGTACTTGTAGATATAGATTTCCACTGTATGGTACAGGCCTGGTGTTTGTCTGGCCCGGAAGAGGTCTAAGTGATGGATGTCTGAGCTGCAGTCCCTCACCTGCAGCGGTGATTTTACTGATTACTCTTTTTTTGGAAGCAGTGTTCTCGATTCTGTCTTTCTTCCTGGAGTGAAGGTCTCACAGGAGAACTTATTACAGTCCCTTGGAGAAGGACCTTTGGCATGTGCTTCCTACCTCATCTCTGTCTGTTAGAAACATAACATAATATGCAACATTATACTAAACAATTGCAAATACCCCCAGGTCTAAGGTACTGCAGATATTGCAAAATGTTTTGTTGTGTATCAAAGTGATAGACAAAGCCTAAAAAGTCCTTATTTATGAGACATTTGATACTAGTTCTGTTGACTTCAGAGGGAGTAGAATCAGCTCAAAGGGTACTCATCAACAGGACCAATGCCGTTATACTAGGCATTCTGCCTGGCAGGGTCAATCCTGCTGATTAAAATGATACCTGTCTTGTGACAATCTGTTGCAGCATTCTCCCGAAAAATGACTTTTAATCCTTATGCAGTGGGGGCGTCAAGGTGTGTGGTCAGAACTGGAAAGCTAAGTAGCTGTAGTGCTCTGAGCGGCTAGGCACCACCCCTTGGCGCACTGAAGTCCTCATATGCATAAAGAGTAGAGGTCTTTTTTCCCAACTCTTTTAAGACAGGCATCATTTTAATTGTCAGAAGAAACCTTCTCATTTAGTAGATTTAATAGAGTTGAACCTGCTGACAGGTATTCTTTAATCTTTTAAAGTTAAAGTGGTTGTCCCATCTCAACATTTATGGCCTATTTCTAGTATATTCCACAAATTCCAGATAGGTGTGGGTCCCACCTCTGGTCCAGTCACGTGAAGGAGAGCACACTGCATATGCGCACTGCTATGGGGCTTCCAAAATTAGCCACTTGGATATTTTTGGCAGTCACATAGCAGTGAATGGAGAGCTGGCAATACTTTCTTGGCTATTTTTCGGTACTCCATAATGGTGAAATTTCCCTTCAAGAAAAAGGAGTCATTCCCAGGGGTGGGACCTGAACCTACGTGACAGCTATGGCATATGCTAGCGATATGCTGTAAATTTTGAGAGGAGACAACCCCTTTTAGTAGGAGCACTATGCTTGACAGAATGCCACAGACTGTTTTTTATAGTAAATGATGGGTGTCTTGACTCATGAACTTTCCATCACTGATATCTCCTGACCCTATGTTAAAGTGACTTCTTAGAAGATGTATAAAGGTGCACGTACCACTTATTAAAGAGGTAGGTTTGTGCTGACCATAAGGAGGCCTTGTGCTGTCTTGCTCTGTCCATGGTGCTGACACTTACACGGTGGTATGCATTGCCATGGATAAACTCCTCATCTTCAATGGTAGAAGCCTTCACCCCAAACAAAACGACTCTCATAGCAATAACTGGGTTTCTCTGGCATTTGTGTTGCCCCCTATTGTGAAGCTCCGCGCTCAGTACATTGGATATAAAGCTGTTGTTTGCTGTTCCCTGGAAGGAGGCCAATGTGACTGGTTCCCTAGTTTATGGAAGCTCAGAACTTATGGGGAATGCTGCCATCAATGGACTGACCCATTCTACTGAATGTACATAAGATGATAACTAGGAATTGACAGTGGTGGTAGCTTTCATGAAGAATGGATAAATATCGGACTTTACTGCGTCGCCCATCAATCACGTGAACAGTATTGTATAGTAAAGTAAATATTCCCTGCTGAATATGTGAGATATGCAAACATGTAAAACAAAGGCAAGGACCCTCTGAAGTTACTGATGTCAAACCAGTTTATTTACTGGGCCTTCATTCATTGGAATTATTCAGTTAACCCGCTGTGTGTTTGGCTTCAGTTTTTGGTGAGATAGTTTTATACCTTAAAACTGCCATACTGTCTCCTGCTGTAAATGAAGCCACCCTTGGACCTCATTTTTGATTCTTCATACCATATATTTTAAAGGGGTTTTCTGGTACTTTTCCACTACATGTCACCATACCCAAATTATTACTTCTGTAATATAACAGACAGTTTTTTCTTGTGATAACTTTAATTGTTTTTTTTTCTTAGATTTTATCTATCCAAATCTTTATTTTAGGCAACCCCTGCTGGACGCTCTTCCATCTTGTGGAACTGAGGCCTGTGTTGGTTTAATGAAGGAAATCCTGCTTTCAAAGGAATTAGAAGATGAGAAAATGGAATCCTATCTTTGGTCACTGGCTTTCATAGCAGAGCCAACATCTGGGATGATAGGATCCATAACAGTAAGTGTATGATTTCTTGTTGGTTTCTATGATATTGTCGGTGTCAGACTAGGGTTCCTGGGGCCCACCAGAGAAAATTATTCTGAAGGCCCTTTTTTTACACATTGGCCCATATTTACTTATATGTCTGGACCTAGAATCTGTTTGAAAGGGGCACAAATTGGTGCAATTTTTTCTATACTTTTTTAATGCTTGACAAGGAGGTGGGGCTTAGCTGTAAGAATGGTGCTTAATTGAAAGTTGGAGTGACCTAAGATGTGTCATTCTGTGCCAAAATTGTACCACTACTCAGGCATAAAATTCTGTATCAGATAGGTCTACCAATATACAAAAAGTTAGGGATATTTGGCTTGTGAGTGAAATTTCAGGACGAACCTAAAATGCACTCTAACCTTCACAGGTAAACTTAATGTGACCTTCTGTAAACTTTTGAATGCACATGTCTAACAGCACTTTTTGCACAACTTGCTGTTCTCTAACAAGGAGCTTAATGGCAAAATTCACTATAGGTGTTTGATCCACGAATCGCCCAATAAATGTCCTGGTTCAATTAGAATTGGTATTTAAACAGTCCTCATCATGCTGCTCACATTTTGACATTATGAGATCAAGACAACACCTAACAATTGATCAACGGTACCTCTCCATTGCAAGGCTTCAAGCAGGATGTTCTCAGACGGAAGTGGCCATTGAGCTCAGAGTGTCACAGAGTATCATCAGCAGGTTTATTCAGAGATACAGGGATACTGGAAGAGTCTGCCAGACATGTCTGGTGGTGGTGTATCTCCCATGAGAACAAAAGATTGGACATGTTGTAATAGAACATACCAGACCCTTCTTTCCCCTGACATTTGCTGGTGGGGAAGAAGCGGGGCACCCCAATACACGTTAGCTGGTCGGACAGTTCTACTATAATGAGAAAGCTTAGTGGACTTTGTCTAGTCTGTATTGTTTTAGTCTTTTTTAAAGGATCACTGATATATTATAGAGACGTAGCAAAAGTTTTCATCGGTGGAGGTCTGAGTGTTGAGACCCCCACTGATCGCTAGAACGCGGGGAGAGAAACGCTCGCATATCGCACTCTCTCTGCTTGCTGTAGACGAAGTAATCGAGGCAGACCCATAGACTTTCTATGGAGTCCATCTCACTTCCATTCCTGCAGCGAGGAGAGAGAGCATGATATGTGATTGTTTCTCTCTCCTTGTTCTAGCAATCGGTGGGGGTCGCAGCCTAGACTCCCTTTGATAAAATTTTTTTTATATGTCTCTATGACGGATAAAAAGTTTTCAAAAAACTCAGTGACCCTTTAGTCAAAACACCCAGTGTTGATGTGATGACTTCCATGGTACTGTATTTATTAGATGTCAGGTAGTACCCCATCCTGAAAGTAGCTCTTCACAATGTCGACTTCTTAAGTTGATGTGACTCACTGCATTTGACATCTTGTGTTTGTTACCATACAAATTCTTAAGGTCAACATTATAATGTAGGGCAGCTGAAAATAATTCTATACAGTTGTTCAGAAGAATTTTCCATTTGATTACATTTAAGATTAATACCGTCTGCTTCCCATTATCTGCTGACATTTCAAACTTTTTTAGCAATTATTGTTCCCCTCACATTGCTATTGGTAATACAATAATAGATCACCATCCTACATATACCACCACAGGTACCTTACCATCCTACATATACGCTATATGGTAAGGTACCTGTGTTATGACCAGCGGGTGGGAACCCACTGTCCCACGTGAACAACCCCCTCTGAGGGTGGTCTGAGCACACCCCTCGTTCTTCAGACAATACCTCTAATGGTGAAGAGAGACTTTCCCAAGGGGTGTAATGGGTGATACCTCAGAGGGGAACCGGAACACGAGGGTATCGGGACCTGAGTGTGAACCCATTGGACTGACCTCAGACAGAAGTGTAGTCAGGATACGAAGGCAGAAGTCAGGGCAGGCGGTAATCAGGAAAAGTCTGTAAACGTAGACCAGAGTCAGGGCAGGCGGTAATCAGGTAAAGTCCGGTAAACAGAATGACAAGAAATAGCAGAATACCTAAGCTGTAACAGGAAACTAGACTAGCTAGGAACCTAATTGCTCAGACACCTCCCAGTTGAAGAAGGCACCTTTACATATACATTGCAGAGCAGCCATAGGCTGGGGAAGATAGAGGGCGTGCTCATGCTGCCTCAGAAAAAGAGGAGAGACACACCCACCCACGCCCTAACAAACAGTACAGGTCTCTGAGCTGGAGCACAAGTTCCACTCAGAGTTGGAAGGAGGATGCCACAGACTACATAGCTGTACCCGTGCCAGCAAACAAGGAAGCGCCGGCACCACGCGTATACAACAGTTAAGCTACCCGCTGCCTACGCCTGTCAGCATGGTGCACTACAGCAGGAGGAAGTGAAGGAGCCAGTCACCTGTGCCTGCGTGTAGGGGCAGCAGCGCAAGCACGGAGGGCTGGTCTAACAACCTGTACACCTGACCATCACACCTATATCAGCTTTTTGAACTTCCCATTCCAAAACCATGGCTGTTAATAGGAAGTTGGCCCCCTTTTTGTGGCAATAACAGTCCACTCTAGAAAGGCTTTCCACAGAGCATTTGTGAAGTCACACACTGATGTCAGATAAGAAGAAGGCTCAGTCTTCAAATTTATCCTGAAGGTGTTGGATGGGGTTGAGGTCAGGACTTTGTGCAGCCACTTGACTGCTGTATGTTTTATGGAGGTCAGGACTTTGTGCACAGGGGCTCAATCATATTGAAACAGGAAACGGTCCTCCCCAAAATGGTGCCACAAATTTGGAACTATACAGTTGCTGACAATGTCTGTGTATGCTTTAGCACTAATATTATCCTGAAAAACAGGCAAGAACATTATTCATTCCCCACTAAAATTTTACATCAGACACCCTCTGCATCCAGTAGATTCCATTCTCAAAGCATCCATTAAACCCAGATTTGTCTGTTAAACTGCTGGATTTTAGGTCTGTAGTTTGTGCCCACCGTCCTTCCGCTGCGCTACTCACCATGCCATCTGGCATCCTGGTCCTGGCATCCTTTCTATGTTACTGCCTCCATCATCTAGCCTAGTGTGCCCTTAGGGCTCACGCCATCCCATTCAGCCTTTTAAAGGCCCAGTACATGTGCTCACTAAACCATCCCCAGCCAATGACTGCCGCTCCCTGAGTATTTAAGACACCATTCCAGGCAGAGGGTGCCTAAGCTTTAAGGTTCCATGTCACCAGCAAAGGTGGTTTGAAGACTTGTGCTTTAGTGATTCTTGTGTTATCCAGTCTGTGTTCCTGCCATGCATCCATCCTACCTGTGGACGCCTGACCTCACAGTTCAGCTTTCTGTTCAAGTTCATGTTTAACTTCACCTAGTCTGTCTGCCTGTGCTACAGTCTTGGTTCCTACCTGCCTTGTTCCTGCATCCACCGCTACCCCATCCGCAAACTCTCCTAGTGTCTCCTCTTCAGTGTTGTCTGTGCTTCTAGTATTAGCGACTGTCCAAATTGCTTACACGATTATGGTGAAGTTTCCCTGCATCTCAGCCATCCAGCCAAGTTTCCGTTCTGCAAAATTCTGCAAAAAAAAATCCATAATTAGTATAAATGACTGTTAAGACTGTTCCTCCCTAACCCTAGAGCTTCTTGTGCTTGCACCAGTATCCCTGACCCCTGTGGGTCAGTTGCTAACTACACCAGGACTATCCCAAGAGGTAGCAGTCTGATGGCTAACTCGCAGCAAAGTCTAGATCCATGTACAGGGTTGACAGGGTGAATACCAGGGAAGCGCCAGAATAACGCCCTTAGGGTTAACCCTACAGAAAAAATGGTTAGTTGTCACAGTGAGTTCAAACTCTCTGATAAATAACGCTGGATAGGAAAAATGTAATTTATCTCTCCAGATAACACATTACCACCGCTCCAGGGACCAGTGACAATATGCTTTACACCACTCCAGCTGACAATCTATCCATCTATCCTCTAGATAGATCTAAAGTGGGGGTTCGACCCCTGGGACCCACCGATCTTCTTTTTGAGGAGCCATCAACGCTTCTGTGAGTGCCACAGCCTTCTCTCAGCCTTCTCACAGGAGCACCGGTGCCTTCTCAAACAGCTGATTGGCAGGGGTCCTTAGTGCTGGACCCCCACCAATCAGATACTGATGACCTATCCTGAGAATAGGTCATCAGTATTAAAATCTCATAAAACCCTTTTAATCTTTGTCTCCTTTCACGTTCACAAATAATGGGAATTCTAAACATGGCTGATACTACTTTCATTTGCAAATCCACTGTGTAACTGCTCCTGAATATACACTGCTACATCTGTCAGGACAATCAGACCTTCTATGGTGGGTTCAACCAAGATCCTTTAGAATTCCTTCAAGTACATACCATTAAACAATAGTGGATTAAAACAGAGGGACCTCAAGAGGTACTTCAGCGAACAAATATGCCCAATTCAATGATTTAGTAGAGGTATTGAGTTAACAATGAGGTCTAGAGTAATATTCCTCAACCTGTGGCTCTCCAGCTGCTGTAAAACAAAATCCCCCATCATGTCCTGACAGCCTTCAGCTGCCAGAGCATGATGGGAGTAGTAATTTTGGAATAGCAGGAGAGCTGGTCTAGAGAAAGCGCTATATTGTTTCGGCACAGATATTGGTAAATCAAAGACATTAGCATAGAGCTCAGGTAGATAGTCTTTGAAAGATATCTTTAAAAAAAAAAAAACATTTTTGCAATAGAATAAATTTTGGATTTTGTGTTCCCAGCATTTGGTGCAAGACCCCGGAGCCGGACTGAGTGTATACCTTGCCATCACCTCCATGGTACACCACTTCTGCTTGGCTAATAGAGGCTGTCATGAGGTTTTGGAAGTGCAAACTGTAATAAATATTTTGCGAGAACACCTGGGAAATAACTGTACTGCAAAAGACCAAGAGGAAATGCAACAGGTATGGGGTTACAGACGTGCAATCTGATTACAGACGTGCATATACATTGGGATAGTTAAAGGGTCACTGAGTTTTCATAAAACCTTCGATATGTCATAGCAACGTATCAAAGGTTTAGATCAGTGGGGGTCTGAGTGTTGAGAACCCCACCAATCGCTAGATTGAGGAGAGAGAAGTGCTCAAATATTGCAGTCTCTGCTTTCTGCAATTGAGATGAACACATAAGGGATAATTTATTATAAGATATACGCCAATTTTAGGCATATATCTGTCGCTGATTCGGTCATAAAGAGGATTTGCGCCCGAATCTGTGACTTTTCCCCACTAACACCAAGTCTAAAAAGGAGAGGAAGGGGGCAGGCCGGCTGACCGGCACATCTCATTTCTAATTTTCTACACCTGTTTTAGTTGTAGAAAATGATGTAAATTTATGCCAGCAAGGGAGCTAGCATAGATTTTGGCTGGTGGTGGATGCGCCTAAGTTATGTAGATGGCGGCACCTCTACATAACTTAGGTGCATCAAGCGCCAGCGCAAGGGACATTAAGAACAGCATCTAAAATGTCGGTCTTAACAAATGACCCCAATAGACTTTCTATTGAGTCCCACTCACTTCCTCTCCTGAGAGGAAGGGTGATAACTAAAAACTTCTCTCTCCTTGTTCTGGAGATCAAAAACTACAGATCATAGCCTTTGATCTATGACATACCAAAAATTTTGTGAAAACTCAGTGGAAGCATATTTTTCTCCTATTTTATGTATGCACATTGGAACAGTAATTGGATTATTTCCTTTTTGTTTTCTATTTTTTTCTAGGTGCAGGGTGTATTAAAAGCTATTGGAAATGCTGGATTGGCTGCAGGTTCACTAATACCTACACTAAACTGGTGTGCCCTCATCAAAACCAATCCTGAAAGCACTAGACTGGCTGCTGTGGATGCATTCAGGAGGATTCCCTGCTCTGCTAATGTAAGCCACTGTGAGAGTCTATAAGTCCATTGTTATGCCCTACATGATTGATGCCCTCTAAATACGTCGTCTGAAAGGGTAGCGCCACATTCAAAGATAATTAACATCCAAACGTACTACTAATGACAAACTGCTTCTTTGTTATTAAAGGGGTTGGCCACTTTATCATGTTTTCTCTAAAAGTGATGTAAACAGCACAACAAGTCACTTCCTCATATGACGATATAATAGAATCTGCCCCTATCTAGACACTAAAGCATGCACAGTGTTATTCAATGGAGGCCGTTCATGGATGAGTGTGGTCATGTGCCCCTCCACCAGGGGTCATTTTATGAACACAGTCAGGGAAGAGCCTGTACTAAAACAAGGAGACATTGATATCAGGACATTGAGGCAGATTCTATTATGCCGTCATATCCAGGGACGGACTGGTGACAGGGAAACAGGGAAACTTCCCAATGGGTCCATGGGGAGACCAGAGCCCTCTTCACGGCTGCCAGCCAGGTACATAACGATCTGATGCTCTAAGCGTAACGAATTACTTTGTCATGAAGCTAATTTCTGTAAGTAGTGGGTGCAATGACAGGGAGCGACGATTGCGATGCCCACCATCATTGTAGATGGTGTGTTTATAGCTGATCATGGTATCTGATAGCAATAATCGGGTGTAAAAAAAAAAATTAATTAATTAAATCATACTTACCTCATCCATTTGCTCATCACGGGCCAGCTGCCTCCATCTTTCTTGAAAATCTGGTGCGGCCCATGATGATGTCATCACGCTGGCCAGCGTGGTGATGTCATACTTCTCCGCACACGGAATTTTGCGCAAGATTTTTTTGTTTTTTTAACACCATTTCAGGGAAAATTGATTCGCTACCACGAAGCACAAGGAAATTTGGCTTCCCTGCGAATTGAATTTGATTTGCTCAACATTAGTTCTCATGATAATCCAGTCTGGTTTTAGACACATTGTCCGATAGAATATAATAACCAAGCAGATGAAGGAATTTCACTGGAACACATCTAGAGGCCAGAAGGGAGGCAGAGGAATTGTAATGTGCAAGAGATGTGCCAGCAGGAAATCTCCGCACGCCACTGTCCTCAAGTATCAGCCTGTGACCTTAGAGAAAGATATCACTGAACTTTTCACAGTTGGAAATGCCTTGAATATCTTCCAAGCAAAACAAGAAGAAAACAGATGGCAGACAGCGCTCTCTCCTTCAGGGAGATGTCCTCTGTACCTACACTAAGACTGCTGTCACGACTACCCCATCATTCTCATCATCCTTGGCTGCTATATTGCTGTTCTATTTTATTAGATATGAAAATATTTTTGTCCAATTTTACCAGTTTTAGATTATGTTTAGATAGTTGTTTGGGATTGACCTCTTTGAACAATTTCTTTTTGTTAGGAAGGCACTCCAAAAACAAGCTGATCACAGATTATGCTGCTGCAAAACCTTAAAAAACATACAGTTTGCCAGCAGAACTACAGGGGAAATGCTGCATTGTATGGTGCACATTGAAATCAAGGCACCATTCGTGTGATGATGCTCCGTACATGCTCATTGCTCTCACTAATGGATGGAGCACCAGAGGGAGGGCAAATATGTTAAAAGTATATATTTTTTTTTTACCCAAAATTTTTTTTGCATTTTTTCATTATATAAAACATCATCTAGGGTACTTTGGTCATCATTTAATCCATCCATCGTTTAAACCACATCCATTTTTCTTATATAAAAGCATTGTCCCATCTTGGACATTTATGACGTATTGATAGGATGTGCTATAAATGTCCGATGCTTGCCTACAGGTACCAGCTCCTATCTCAAGAACACGGCCCCGCCATGAATGGAGAGCATACGGCACATGCACTGAGGGAGTTAGAAAAAGTGAGCGTGCTTGGCTGTTTTTTTATCCCATAGAACAAGCCTTGCAATAAAAAGAAAATGTGCCCAAAGGTGCAAAACAAGTTGTCTATAGCCTTTAGAAAATAAACTTTATCTTATGATATATGTTTTGTTTGGTATAGAGTTGTATCACAAGTTGAGTACGCTTTTTGAAGGCATCATCCCATATTTAATGTAAAAAATGAAAAACATACAGGTCTAGAACCAGCCCTGTACCTCACATGGAACCAGAGATCTCCCCATTCATTGCTCCAATTGTTCTTCTAAATTTATTTCAAGTTGGTAGCTCAGGGGGCATGTCCTTTTCTACATTTACCTGCCAACACACACCACAGGTTACTGACATATTGTATTTTCTCATATTTTGAACTGAAATTGTGTTGTTTCTGTGTTAGAGAGACACATTGTCCCATCTTTATGAAGACCTAGAAGAGACGGTAGAAATAAGGATTGCAGCATACTATACTGCTATGAAGTGTCCAAGCCAGGAGCTATTACATTTAGTGCGGGAAACACTGCTACATGAGACATCGACACAAGGTAAGTCCAAAAGATACTAATTCGATCCATGCGTCTAGGTAGGAAGTGATCTCAGCATAGACTTAGCAATTTGAGTTCCAGCCTTGCGGACAAACAGTTTCACTTGGGTCCAGTAGTGCTTATCATGATACATCAGTGATATTCCCCTCCAGCCCCTGCACAGTGACATTACTATTCTCCTTGTTAGTGTGTCACCCACCATCTATGTCGCTTGTTGCTAGGCAGCAGCTAAACATGTTCAAGTCATGCTAAGTTTTCTGGCTATCCCCTCCCTTGAACTGTTCATTGAAAGAACCAGGCAGTAGGCATGTTATCTATCCTGGCTCTGTGTTATCATGAGTGCGCCATTCGTCCACATATCAACACATGTACAGTGCCCTTGTTTCCATCCTGGAGGAGACTCAAGACTCAGAGGAGTCAACTGCGCATAAGCTGACATGTGAGTGAACAGTGCATGCACAAGAATACAGAGCCTGATTATGTTTCTACTGCTTACCTGATTGAAGCACACTTGTGGTATCACAGTAGCTTATCTGACTGAAACTCACTTGTGATGTCATAGAAGCTTACCCAATGGAAGCACACCTGTGATGTCACAGTAGCTTATCTGACTGAAACACACTTGTGATGTCACAGTAAATTTTCTGATTGAAACTCACTTGTGATGTCACAGAAGCTTACCCAATGGAAGCACACTTGTGATATCACAGTAGCTTATCTGACTGAAACTCACTTGTGATGTCACAGAAGCTTACCCAATGGAAGCACACTTGTGATGTCACAGTAGCTTATCTGACTGAAACACACTTGTGATGTCACAGTAACTTTTATGATTGAAACTCACTTGTGATGTCACAGAAGCTCACCCAATGGAAGCACACTTGTGATATCACAGTAGCTTATCTGACTGAAACTCACTTGTGATGTCACAGAAGCTTACCCCATGGAAGCACACTTCTGATGTCACAGTAGCTTATCTGACTGAAACTCATTTGTAATGTCAAGACATTCCACTGGAATGGCTGAAATCTGCCATTCCGACCAACTGTAATCTTATGTGTACGGCCACATTTAAACAGAATTGTATTCATTAGCCCCTTCTCTCCCTGTCTTCTCCCATCTCCACCCCATTGACTGATGGTCATTGTGGATCTTCCTGTATGTACAGGGGGAGCCAGTCAATGGTGAGCAGAGTGGAGAGAGCCAGGGAGAGCCCCGTCAAATTAGAGTCTTTCTTAAGCCTCATGCACACCACCGTAGTTTCGTTACGCATCTGATCCACATTTTTTGTGGATCGGATGCGAACCCATTCATCTCAATGAACCCATTCATCCGTGGTCCCGCAAAAATATAGAACAAATCCTATTCTTGTCTGTTTTGTGGACAACGATGGGTATTTGTAATATATTGCGGGTCCTGTGGAAGGGGAAAATGTATCTGTGTTTTGCAGATTTGCAATTTGTGGACTGAGTTCACATCTGTAATTGGAATTCAGTTTTTCTGTTCTCACATAGGAGCAGAACAATAGAAATCCAGCTGTGACAAATCCATCACATGATGGCTACCAACGGAGTGCAATAGACCCTATTGGCTTATAACTGGGATCTCTAATGGTGCCCATCGTTTTACTGGAAAAAATGAGAGCTGCATGCTGACAAATATGATGGAATATGTGATGTCTTGTGCTTCAAAACTTTTGTTTCGTTGTGAAGAAAGTTAACATTTACCCACCTGCCCAATATAGATCCACGTCTTATGCTAACCAGACACAGATGGCTTGGCCCGCAGCTATTCCCTTGAGCCCACCCTAAATATGCTGCATGTTTATTTCAAATTTTTATTTAATGCTTATTTAGAGGAATAAACTGCTGCCACATTTCTTCATGAAAATAAAACCCTCTCATGAGCCTGCCATGCCTGAGAGGGAACAGGAGAAACAGTTGCCTAAAGGTCAGTTTTATGGGTAACAGTCGGTCATTTATTCTTTCAGTCATTACAGTACTTGCAGTACTTTCTTAATGTGGTGGACAACTTTGCATTCGCATCTTATGATTTTTACTATTCAAGCCTCTCTGAACCAACACTGACTGATGTAAGACATTGGTCATGCCAACCTGGCATGCCACTCTGGTTATTAAAATTGAACAACTTTAAAATTTTAGAATAGTGCCAGCTATTCAACACATATGTGGCCGTTCTACACTTTTTAAATTAACCCCTGGCTCCCCCAGCTCTGGGGTGAAGGGGAATCTCTTCATGGAAAGAATGATCTTTTTTCTTCATTTTTAATAGGGAGGCTAACTTCCAAAACCGAAACACAGTCTCATTATACCTGAAAGTTAAGCTGTTCGGAAAAGTTAGTGTAAGTGACAGCTGGCGAGAAGACCACACATGTAGACGTACAGTGTTATGGCCTAGTACTGTAGTAATAGCTCATCAGACGCGGCTGGCATTTAGGCCATTATTGTTGGCTGCAGTGGAAAATTATGTCAGATGGCAAAGAGAAAGTGTAAAGTATGTTCTTACAAAAAGGAACTAAACAATTTTGCTGTGTATTTTAATTTTTTTTATATTGCAAGATTTGCAAAATGGATGGGAGTATCAGGTATCTCTGTTTTTTTAGCTCTGTATATTTAAAAGAAGAGAGAGGGCATCTCATGAGGGTGGTGCTACTGGTGTAAAAACCTCAAGTAACATACTTAACTGGCTGACTGTGTAGATATGGTCTTTAACCCCTTAATGACCGGGCTATTTTGCACCTTCGTGACCAGGCTTATTTTTGAAAATCTGACATGTGTCACGCTATGTGGTAATAACTTTGGAACACTTTTACTTATCCAAGCCATTCTGAGATTGTTTTCTCGTGACACATTGTACTTCATGACAGTCATAAATTTGAGTCAATATATGTCACCTTTATTTATGAAAAAATCCCAACTTTGCCAAAAATTTTGAAAAATTCACAATGAAAAATTTCTCTGTTTAAAATTGAAAGTGATATCTTATAAAATATTTGTTATTTAACATTCCCCATATGTCTACTTTATGTTTGCATCATTTTGTAAATGTCATTTTATTTTTTTGGGGGACATTAGAAGGCTTAGAATTTTAGAGGCAATTCTTAAAATTTTTAAGAAAATTTCCAAAACCTACTTTTTAAGGACCAGTTCAGGTCTGAAGTCACTTTGTGGGGCTTACATAGTAGAACCCCCCCATAAATGATCCCATTTTGGAAACTACACACCTCAATTTACTTAACACTGATTTTATAAACTTTGTTAACCCTTTAGGTATTCCACAAGAATTAAAGGAAAATTGAGATTAAATTTCAAAATTTCACGTTTTTGGCAGATTTTCCATTTTAGTCCATTTTTTCTTTAACACATCTAAGGTTAACTGCCAAACAAAACTCAAATATTTATTACCCTGATTCTGCGGTTTACAGAAACACCCCACATGTGGTGGTAAACTGCTGTATGGTCGCATGGCAGGGCGCAGAAGGAAAGGAGCGCCGTATAGTTTTTGGAAGGCAGATTTTGCTGGACTGGTTTTTAGACACCATGTCCCATTTGAAGCCCCCCCAGATGCACCCTATAGTACAAACCATCAAAAAGTGACCCCATTTACGGGACAAGATGACAGTTTTATTGGTACTATTTTGGGGTACATATGATTTTTAATCACTCTATATTATTTTTTTTGGGAGGCAAGGTAACCGAAGAATGGATGTTTTGACACTGTATTTATTTTTTGTTTTTTATCATGTTCATCTGACAGGTAAGATCATGTGGTATTTTTATACGGACGCGATTATATCAAATATGTCTACTATCTTTGTTTCAGTTTTACGTAATAAAGCATTTTTGAGAAAAAATATGTTTTTGTGTCTCCATTTTCTGAACGCCATATCTTTTTTATTTTTCTTCCGATCGTTTTGTGTAGGGGCTCATTTTTTGCAAGAAGAGTTGAAATTTTTATTGGTACCATTTTTGGGTACATATGATTTTTTGATTATTCATTATTACACTTTTTGGGGCAAGGTGATCCAAAAATTGGTAATTTTGGCACAGCTTTTATTTATTCATTTTTTCTGTGTTCATCTGAGGGGTTATGTCAGGTGAGATTTTTGTAGAGCAGGTTGTTACGGACGTGGCGATACCTAACATGTTTAATTTTTTTTATTTATTTAAGGTTTACACAATAATATCATTTTTGAAACAAAAAAAATCATGTTTTAGTGTCTTCATAGTGTGAGAGCTGTAGTTTTTATATTTTTTAGGCGATTGTCTCAGGTAGGGGCTACTTTTTTGTGGAATGAGAAGACGGTTAGATTGGTACTATTTTGGGGGGCATACGCCTTTTTGATCGCTTGGTATTACGCTTTTTGTGATGTAAGGTGACAAAAAATGGCTTTTTTGACATAGTTTTTATTTTTATTTTTTTCTGTGTTCATCTGAGGGGTTATGTCAGATGAGATTTTTGTAGAGCAGGTTGTTACAGACGTGGCGATACCTAAAATGTTTATTTTTTTTATTTATTTAAGGTTTACACAATAATATCATTTTTGAAACAAAAAAAATCATGTTTTAGTGTCTTCATAGTGTGAGAGCTGTAGTTTTTATATTTTTTGGGCGATTGTCTCAGGTAGGGGCTACTTTTTTGTGGGATGAGATGATGGTTAGATTTGTACTATTTTGGGGGGCATACACCTTTTTGATCGCTTGGCATTACGCTTTTTGTGATGTAAGACAAAAAATGGCTTTTTTGACATAGTTTTTTTTTTTCTGTGTTCATCTGAGGGGTTATGTCAGGTGAGATTTTTGTACAGCAGGTTGTTACGGACGCGGCGATACCTAACATGTCTAGGGTATTTTATTATTTTATTTATTTTTACTCAATTATAAATGTGCGTATATGGGAAAAAATGATTTATTTTTTTTAAATTTTTTTACACTTTTTTTTTTTTTTACACTTTTTTGACTCAGACCAGTGGATCTGATGTCTATATAATACACTGCAGTACACTATATAGTGTACTGCAGTGTATTTTTACTTTACACTAAGCCGTATCAGGCTCCTACCTTTAGCAGGAGCCTGGTCAGGCTTCATATACCATGGCAAGCCGGATGGCGTCCGGTTGCCATGGTAACCATCGGGACGCTGCCACAGCAGAGCAGCGTCCCGATGGGAGGGGGGAGGAAGCTCCCTCCGGATCTTCTGGCCATACCATCGGTGCGAAGGGGGGTGGGGGGATATTTATACTTATGGGAGGGTCCACACCGCCGGCTCGGCATCCTGAAAAATAAAAACATAGCTGCGCTGCTGCACTCTGCGATTGGTCAGTCTCTGCAGACTGAACAATCACAGCGATCGTGGGCGGGGGAGGGCTTTGATTGGCCCCCCAGAGTGTTTCTGAAAGCCTAAGCTTTCAGAAACAGTCGGCCCTGCGATCCTGTCACCCTGCACTTTGGCCGGGTGACAGTTAGAAGCCATGACGTGCCTGCACGTCTGAGTGCCTTAAGGCAGGGCAGCCCATGACGTGCAGGCACATCATGGTGCGGTAAGAGGTTAATATTCTAAAAAGTAAAAGTCCCTGAGTCCAGATGGATTACACCCTAGAGTTCTAAAGGAGCTTAGTTCAGTTATTGCTTTGCCTCTGTTCATAATATTTATAGATTCTTTAATGACAGGCATTGTACCAAGGGACTGGTGCAAGGCGAATGTGGTGTCTATTTTTGAAAAGGGTGCTAGGTCTTCACCAGGAAATTATAGACCAGTAAGCTTAACATCCATTGTAGTAAAAATGTTTGAGGGCCTTCTACGGGACTACATACAGGATTATGTAACTGTCAATATTATAATAAGTGATAGTCAACATGGTTTTACCTGATTTGTTTTTTATGAGGGGGTGAGTAGAAGCCTGGACAGAGGGAAGGCTGTCGATATTGTGTTTTTGGACTTTGCAAAGGCATTCGATACTGCCCCGCATTGATGACTAATGGTTAAATTGAGGTCTATTGGTTTAGAAAATATAATTTATAATTGGATTGAAAATCAGCTTCATGATTGTATCTAAAGAGTTGTGGTTAATGATTCCTACTCTGAATGGTCCCCGGTTATAAGTGGTGTTCCCCAAGTTTCTGTACTAGGTCCGCTATTATTTAACTTTTTCATTAATGACATAGAGGATGGGATTAATAGTGCTGTTTCTATTTTTGCAGGTGACACCAAACTTTGTAATACAGTCCAGTCTATGGAAGATGTGAATAGGTTACAAGCTGACTTGGACAAACTTATTGTTCGGACCTCCACTTGACAAATGAGGTTCAATATAAATGAATGTAAAGTTATGCACCTGGGGGCTAATAATCTGCATGCAGCATATGTCTTAGGGCGAGTAAAACTGGGAGAGTCGCTTGGTGTATTAGTAGATCATAGACTAAATAACAGCATGCAATGCCAGTGAGCTGCCTCTAAGGCCAACAGAATATTGTCTTGCATAAAAAGAGGTATGGACTTGT
This sequence comes from Rhinella marina, assembly GCA_900303285.1. Taxonomy (NCBI): domain Eukaryota; kingdom Metazoa; phylum Chordata; class Amphibia; order Anura; family Bufonidae; genus Rhinella; species Rhinella marina. The sequence continues at coordinate 453,866 of ONZH01004157.1, forward strand.
GGGATAGGGATGTAATATTGCCACTATACTAAGCATAAGTACGGCCTCACCTGGAATACGCAGTTCAGTTCTGGGCACCAGTCCACAAAAAGGATGACCTGGAGTTAGAAAAAGTACAGAGGAGAGCCACTAAACTCATAAAGGTCCTGGAAGATCTCCTCTATGAGCAAAAGATAAATGAACTGAATTTGCTTAGTTTTAAAAAAGACGTCTAAGTGGGGACGTGATTAACCTGTACAAATATATATATGGACCATACAAAAAATATCAAGGGAAGCTATTCTGTGTTAAACTTCCTCAAAAAACAAGGGGCCACTCCCTACAACTGAAGAAGAAAAGATTCAGTCATAAGAGGCGACAAGCATTCTTTACAGTAAGGTCTGTGAATCTCTGGAATAGCCTGCCGCAGGAGCTGGTCACAGCAAATACAGTAGATGGCTTCAAAAAGGGTTTAGATTACTTTTTAGTTCAAAATAACATTGAGGCTTATGAAAATGTTATTAAAAGGAAGATGTACATTGATCCAGGGATTTGTTCTGATCTGGAGTGGGGAAGGATTTTTTTCTCTCATGGGTTTTTTTTTGCCTTCCTCTGGATCAATATAGCAAAATTACAGGTTGGACTTGATGGACTTTTGTCTTTTTCCAACCTTAACAACTACAGTATGTATGTGTATATATATATATATATATATATATATATATATATATATATATATATAAGAATTTCAGTCTCTAGATGTGCAAAACTGATAGAGACATACCCCAAGCGACTTGCAGCTGTAATCGCAGCAAAAGGTGGCGCAGCAAAGTATTAATGCAAGGGGGCCGAATAATTTTGCACGCCCCACTTTTCAGTTTTATTATTACAAAAAAAGTTTAAATGATCCAATAAATTTCGTTCTACTTCACAATTGTGACCCACTTGTTGTTGTTGATTCTTCACCAAAAATTTAAAATGTTATATCTTTTTGTTTGAAGCCTGAAATGTGGCAAAAGGTTGAAAAGTTCCAGGGGGCGAATACTTTCGCAAGGCACTGTAGATATATATAGTACGCAAGTGCAGAGGTTGCATGTGCACCTAGGAATCAATGGCCTTCAGGCCTTATGTCGTATATACGCCCTGGCAAAGGATGTCAGAAATGCAAACCTTGGTGCCATCTTTGCTGACCCGTTAATGAATGCATCCTGACACTATTGATGACTCTCCCTTTATCTTGTATATTTTTTCTCAGTTAATAGTTAACATACAAAATGTTATGTGGGAAAGTAAAGAGCAGGGTACGTAGAGTCATCATGTTGATTCACTGCTTTTAAATCTCCTAATTATGAGTGTAGAGAGAAGCAATTTCTGGCTTGAGAGTACGGGCCAAGAATATGCATCTCTCACATTTACTGTGACACTGATAATAAAGAACGGCAGAGTTATTGCCCACTTCATGCCAACTCTTGAAAGCCCTAATATTAAAATATAGCTTCAATCTAGGTGTTGGGAGATAGGTCTGTTTTATTAATTTAAAGGATATGAGTAAAAAATCATTGAGTATGATAATGTTGCTCTTTCTATCTGCTAAATTCAACATATGTAAAAGGATCAATAGTTAAGGAGAACATGTCACCGTGAAAAGGGAATGCAATCTGCAGGTAGTGTGTTATACAGCAGGAGCTGAGCAGATTTTTTTTTTTTTTAGAAAACTTTTAGAAAATGACCTATTGTTTAAATAATGTTTTTATGTTTAACATATTTCTAAATATTTTTTTATGTTTTTAATTTTTAATGTCAATATTGATATTTAAACAAAAACCATAAGATCCTGCCGTTTCTACACTGGCCACTAAGCCTAATAATAGGATCCACTTCTTGGTCTCTACAGATAACTGGAGTTATCTGCTTATCTATACACAGAGGCGATCATTACAGGCAGGATTAGAATGACAGATAAGACAGGATCCACCAGTTACAACTGATGAGCTTATCTCTTCTTTCCTTGTACAATGACGTCTGCACAGATCACAGAGCATGCCTAGAAAACTCTCCCATAGAAGTCAATGAGGTCCCCTCCTGACCATTGTGTCTATAGCCCATGGGGCTGCCCTACAGCAATTTTCTTAATGCTTTCTAAATGCTGTGAAGAACAGCTCAGGCAAGATGGCCGCCCCCATAATCATGTTCATAAAATAGAATTAAAAAATCTGTAATCAAAAAATAAAAACAGATTAGAAAAAAAGGATACATTTTTGATGACATGTTTAGGAGTCATGTCGGCGGTCCCACTTAGTGATTGACAGCTATCCGTATGCTTAGCCAGGCTGAATTAGCTGTCAGTCCCTGATTAGGACCACCCACAAGAATCAGAATGATCAGAGGTTTGAAATAATAAGTTACAAGTTTTATTGAATCTCTTCACATAAAACTATATATCATTCTGCTCAGCTCCTCCTGCTCTATAACCTGCTGCCTGCAGATTTCTCAGTGTTTTCATGGTGACAGGTTCTGTTTAGCACAGTTGTCCTTCAACACTAGAATCCTAGGCTTGACTCTTAGTGAGGGCAATCATGTGTTTCCTCTCAGTTCTCCTGTGTGGCTTTCTACTCACACTTCATAAATATACTGATAGGTCCTATAAAATCGGTCCTCATATGTGCTTGATAATGAAACCATATGGTGAGCTCCATGCGTTGAGTTGTTTTAGATTTACTTTACTGTTCGCTTGTTTAGGTTAATTGAAATATGTATACACAAATGAGAACTCTATTGACCGACAGCAAGCAAAGAAACGGCATGTATGGCATGTAACGGAAAGACAAACTATGTTACAAAATTGCTTAACTTTCAAATATTAAACTTTTTAATGTAAAATTATTAAAGGAATTATCCTACCATATCATTTATTGTATATGAAACATCATAAAAAAGAACAATGTTTTCCATTTACAGGCTGTTAAAAGTGCAGAGTTATGGCATTTACTGACATAGTATGGCGCCACCTGGTGTTTAATGTGCATGTCTTCTGATTGCTGGTGGACATACATACGTAGCCACTCTCCCCATGGCAGGGTTTCGGTATACTGATTTTCTGTTCACTGTAGAGTATGTAAGGGGGTCAGATCTTACATGCAGAACATCTTTGGTCCTGAGTGGTATAGAAAGTCCCCCACACTAGGATAGTAGAATGAATCAGACGGACAAAGTTGTAACTTAAACAAGCCAAACTTTACTTGACTCATGTGAACAACAAGCTTGGTGGTTACAAGAGTCTTTTGATAGGCCATAGGCTTAGTGGTTACAGTCTCTCAGTGAGGGCACAGAGACAACAGATTAGTTAGATATACTGTCTCTTTAACTGTCAAAAAGCAAATAGAATTAGGTTTCTTTAAGAAGTAACAACTCACTCTTTCCTCCGGCTTGCTTTATACCCAGTTTCCTTGTTGCTTGACTACATTTTTATTAATCCCTTTTCAGCAATTTGCTGTCAATACAGGTTAAAGGGGTTATCCAGGAATTTGATATTGATGGCCTATCCTCAGGATAAGACATCAGTATCAGATTGGCAGAGGTCTGATTCCCAGCACCCCCACTGATCAGTTATTTGAAGGGACCTCAGCGTTTCACGAGCACTTAGGCCTCTTTCTAGGTCGTATGACATCACTGTACATCTATCATGTAGCCTGAGTACAGCTAAGTCCCATTCTAATGGAGGGGTCTGAGTACGGTGGCCAGACGTCCAGTTTTAGGCTGGACGTCTGGTTTTCTGGCTCTCTGTCCGATGCAGGGCCTGGACGGACGCAGGGATGTCCTCCATTTTCAGTAGCTAGCATTGTGCTATCTGAGCATGAACTGCAGCTACAAACTGACTGACTGACTGAAGCTTCTCTAACCATTAGTCAGTGGCTGACTGAGGGTGAGAGAAGCTTCTAGGGCTGCCCCCCGCTCACCTTGCCGTCTTTCAGTTCTTTTTTTTTCTTTTGCTAGCAATGCGGGAGTGGCTTAGCTGAGTTAACGGTCTGGGAATATTGCCTGTGATGTCCAGCCTTAGGCCTCATGCACACGAACGTGTGCCGGCCGTGCCCGTGCTGCGGGCCGCAAACTGCGGTCCGCAATGCACGGGCACTGACCGTGAGGCCACCGCATGCGGATCGCGGACCCATTCACTTGAATGGGGTCCGCGATCCGCATCCGAGGGTCCGCGCCGCAAAAAAGTAGTGCTAGCACTACTTTTTTGCGGTGCGGAGGCACGGCCGGAAACACCACGGAAGCACACCTTAGTGCTTCCATGGTGTTCCGATCCGTGCCTCCGCTCCGCATCTCCCGGATCGCGGACCCATTGAAGTGAATGGGTCCGCGATCCGTGATGCGGGCTGCACACGGCCGGTGCCCGTTTATTGAGGACCCGCCGTATGCGGCCCGCAGCACGGGCACGTCCGGCACACGTTCGTGTGCATGAGGCCTTATGGTGTGAAGCCAGTGGCCACGCTAGGTCTGAGCTTCAATAACAAACACAGCTGCTATAAAATGTACAGTGGCTTGTGTTTGGTAAACTGTGAGGACTTTTGGTAAGAAAATGGTAGACTGCTGACAATTCATTCATAACTTCTAGTAGAAATAATAAAGGAATGGCACAACATACAGACATAAGAATAGATGTTCCAGAATTGTTATTACATGGGGAATACATGAAGCTATTAAACCAGACGTGTCAGGAGTGGTGAAAGATCCTCTATAAGCCTTATTTGTGTGGAAACTCCTTTATGTGGAAAACGTCTTTTATCTGGAGAACTCCTTTAAAGGGAATGTGTCATCAGAAAATGACTGATTGTTTAAATCATGCTTTCACTTTAAACATAATTTTTTTTAGAATTTTGTTTTGATTTTTTTCCAGGTCACTATCTATATTTTAAAAAATGTATATAATCCTGCAATTTTGTCTTTTGAGAGCAGCTACGTGGGTCATAGACAATGGACAAGGGAGGACTCCATTGACCTCTATAGGAGATTTACCTAAGCATGCTCTGTGACCTATGGAGAGGTCAAGTGGGACCTAATAACCTGTAATATCACCTATTGTGAATGGTGGATCCTGCGTTATCTATACGGAAGGTGTTACTTGTCTTTGTAATTTTGCATGTGGTGATAATGAGATAGCTACAGGAAAGTTACCTGTACAGAAGAGGAAAGCATGACCTATTATTAGACCTAGTGGCCAGTGGGAAAATGGCAGGATTATTACATTTTTTAAAATTAAATATAGATAGTAACATGGAAAAAAACCCTCACAAAATAAAAAAAAATGGTATGTTTAATATAATAACACAATTTAAACAAAATGTAATTTTCGGATTTAATATTCCATTTAAAATGCACTTATGAGTGATGCAGAATCACAGTACACTTTGCATGTATAAGTGCCTATTGTTTGTACAGCTTTGTGCCCTGTCATTGCTGCCAAGAGTGAAACTTTCATCTAATGCTATACTAATTGGCATGAAGTAACACAGTGATATAGTAGAGTGTGTCAGGCTTGTGTTTATTTTCTCAGTGACCCTTTATCTGTACAGTATTAAGGGGATGGGGAAGGCAAGAAATATTCCCACCGGTTTTAAATGTATAATTGTCTGATGTAAAGAAGTTATCTGCATTGAACATCTGCTTTCCATATGCATGTTAGGCTAATTGAGTGAGGGTGTCCTGCTGGGGATCACCATCTCTGCTATCTAAAGTTGACCCTGGAGGCTATAGCCTAGTGCAGACTGTCCATCTAACACCTTTCAAGTTTTAGAATGCATACAATCTATTTGTGCACAATGGGGCACTGCAACAAAATGGTGGCACCGTGTGGTTAAGTTTAGGCCATGTCCTTCCTCTAAGCTACACCCCTTTCCCTCTAAATCACACCCACTTTTTCAAGGCGCAAAAAAGTATCTAAAACACATAATAAATCTGCCGCAAGGCATGTATGCCAGTTTTCTTTTTATTGAGCCAGAATTTACCTGCATTTAGTAAATCTTCCCCAGTAAGCCTACTTTATCAAAACTGTCAGCTGGCCTCCTGACTGTAGCAGACAATTAGAGTTCAGTTTTTATTTCTTAAACTTCGGCTGAAACATAAAAACTTCCTGGTAAATGATGTCCATTTCTTGATGTACGGCAAACAAATCTAGTTATCAATTTCTAAAACAAATTACCTTTCTGAGGAATAAAAGGACACAAACTCCTGCATTCTAAAGAGAAGCCTTGGCAGCCTGGCATGTCTCCCTTGGCCTCCAGAAACAGGAGAGGACATTAAATGACTTCATTAGTGAATTGATTTATTCACACAAGACATACTTTTAAGATGGAAATGAAATGGCTTGAAAATTTATGTCCGTAAGAGAGTGTCCTATTAAGATTTGCATTTTCTGATCATTCTGAAAACAGCCTCTATTATTATGTCTTAATTGAGTTTTTTTTAAAGTAGTTGACGTGAGGACAGGTCTGAAGTTTAAAGCCGTACTCCACTTGAAAATTCATGTTTGACTGCAGATAACCCCTGATGGAGGTTTCAGACCATTCATAACCTATGTTTGTCATTTCAGTTGGGTCTTTCGTATGGAGTCACCTGTCTCAACTCCTAGAATCTGATGATCCACTAAAACAAGCTATTGCAGATACCCTCCCTGATGACATTCTATCCAAGGACTTTGAGGGCGAATCATGGAAATACTCTACATATTCAGATGCTACAGTTCATTCAGGTACAAAATCATTATTCCCTTTATTGTACCAGCAATCTGACTATTTACCTGCCAAAGATGTACATATCTCATGCATCCTCACAGGGTGGCAGTTCAAGATGTATGACATACCTCCTTGCACTGATGGTTGTATCTCTGGTTGTAAGCCAGGTCTATACACAGTCAATAAAAATATGTAAGAGATGTTCTTCACTGGTATAGCAGCACCAGTACAAGATTCCCTTTTTGCATCTTCATTTTCACTGTTTTTCCAGACACTACTTCTGTGGAACCACCAGGGAGCAGTGGTCCCCTAAGTTGTTTTCAAGGCCTTTTGGGCTGTTGTGCGCCCAGCACAAACTTACCAGAGGAGGGGGACCAACACTTTTCCCCCCTCCCAAATGTCACCAAATGATATTGCTCTATGTGCATTGCTCTATGTGGTTTTTTATCAGATAGTCATAGGTCTTGTTTTAAACTTGACAATCTAACCTTTAAAACAAGATTGAAATTGTGGTGCTAGCCACGATCCACCCAGAAATAGGGCAAGTTGAAGTGGAAGCTGCATATACAACTCTCACACCTGATCAGGGTTTATCTTTAAAGCTATCTCCGGCTGTATAGCAGTAAGCACCCTGGTCTTGTTTTAAAGGCATACCTCTCAAGAATCTTGTTTGTTCGTTTGTTTTTGCATTACTGCCCTACAAATAGGGCTGCCCTACGAAAGAAATGTTTCTATGCAGTTGGAGGTTGTCAGCTATATGTACTGTTGGGCCTTAAAATTTCCAATGATTTGAATGTTAAATGTTAGGAAGTATAATAATAATAAGACAATGCTTCTCAAACGTACAGATACTTATTGATATTAAAAAAATAAACTGATATGCGATTAGAGGGGTTGTCCATCACTTAGTGATTGGCAGGATTCTGACACCCCACATCCCTGAGGATAAGCTGGTCTCTGTAGCTCAGTTGATGGAAGTCAGCGCTGGAGCTGAACAGCACCAGTAACGTTGTAGCAGCAGGGGTTTGCTACTACAGTGTGGCTCTCATTGAAGTCAGTAGGAGCAGCACTGTAGTAGCAATCCCCCATCTCTACAATGCTAACATGTTGTGTAGCTTTGGTGCTGACTTCCGTTGATGAAGCTACATAGACTAGCTAATCGGTGGGAGTGCGGGGTGTCAGACCCCTGATGATCACCTATTGATAGCCTATCCTGAGGATAGGCCATCACTTAAAAAACCTGGATGAACCCTTTAAGGTTTATTAATTTCAGCAGTGGAGGCTCTTTTTGTTGCCTCCATTACATGTTGATTTATATAATCTAAAAAAATTACTAGGGGAGTGCAACACACATCTTTACGCTGTTCTGCTATCTTATCAAAATATAGTTACATGAGGAATCATTACCTGAAATAGCATGATATGTATATGACTAGTTATTTCCGGTAGAAATTCAGTTGGATTCGGCATGGAGCAATACACAATATCTTGGGCTACAAATGACCACAATTTTTCTATTCAGTTAAAGCACACCATACACTTTAAACAAAAATTGAATAATTGATTTTCCTTGTGTTTTGGCATTCCTTTGTGAAAACTTTTTATTCTTATTTTTCCCAAATATTTATAGAATCTGTTGGTGCTAATATGGAGGCTTCTTTAATTTTCACACCATCCTCCTTCATTCCACGTTCTGCAATGGCCAACTTTACCATGCATACATTGGGGCGGGCAGTGAATATAATGGAGGTGAGTCAATATATATATGTCCTATGTGTACAGTTTAGATTAAAAATTCCTACTGTGCAATGATTCCATTTTTGTTGTTCATAAAAGACAGGACAGGAATTAGAATAATAACAAAACCTAATACTCACCATCCTAAACCCTCTCCATTCCAGTACTGGCACTCCGATCGTTCCCCCTTTGTTTTCTTGACTGAAGCAGTAACATACTCATTTTAGGCATGTAACCACAGCAGCCAAACACTGCCTTCAGCTGTCTCAAGTAGTATCGAGGCCAGTGATTGGCTGGAGTCAGGCGCGGTATGTTGACAAGTTACCACTGCAGCCAGAAACATGATGTCATGGCTGCAGTGGTGGAGGGGTTCAGGAAGGTGAGTATACTTTTTTTATTCTAATAACTTTCCTGTCTTTTTAAAGGCTATGTACACCTTTGGGGGCATTTTTTATTATTGCATTGTACTCCTTTTGAGCTAAAAATATATTTTTTAAATTGGTCTTTGTTAAAAAAAAATATGTCTTCCTTTTTTCTGTACAGAGCTGACATGCTCTAGAAACATCCTTTGGATTTTCTGTCTTTTCCGTCAGACCAGAAGCTGACGGACTCCTTATCTCCGCTCTCTGACCTCCTCATTAGAGCTCAGTTCTTATCTTACTGATAAGAATATGATTTAAATAAGTGTTTATGACCTCTCAGTAGTTTATAGATGAGGTTTATTAGATGACCAGCACAAAGTGACCCAGTGAAACAGCTAGAAAAACAGTTAACCCTTTGTGACAGAACGGCTCAATATTTTTAATAAAGGCCAATTGAACAAATAATATTTAGCCAAAAATCAGTAACATGCAATCACACAAAAATAAATTGCCTCCGAAGGTGTACATACAGTAGCCTTTATAATAAGATGAGCAATCTGAAATTTAATGGATAAGATTGTATAGATATTGATCAATTAATTGAATCTTAAAATAATCAGGCAAAAAAAAATTTACTTAATACTTATTATTGTATTTAGAATTATAACCCATTAAAGTATGCTAGATATACTTAAAGAGGATCTGTCACCATACCAACTTCACAATACAGAATACGTAGATATTTTAGACCTGATGAGGCTATTGCACTATTGCAAGTCAATGGGGGTGGATCCGTCTAGTGTGACCATAATGGTAACCGGATCCGCCCTCCATTGACTTTCAATGGAGTCCATTACGGATCCGGCTACACATAGACACATACAGACACAGACACACACATAAACATACACACACATATAGACATACAAACACACATACATACTTACATGCTCCCCGGCAGGTCTTCGGAGCGTCAGGGACAGGAGGGCTCACACAGGTCACGATTCCCCACAGCGCCCTCTGCTGGGCACCTGGTGGAATCGTCATGATTCCACCAGGCGCCCAGCAGAGGGCGCTGTGCGGAATCGTGACCTGTGTGAGCCGTCCTGTCCCTCTGACGCTCCGAAGACCTGCCGGGGAGCATGTAAGTATGTATGTGTGTTTGTATGTCTATATGTGTGTGTATGTTTATGTTTATGTGTATGTATGTACTGTGTGACATGTGTGGGGCCGGAGCGCGGTTCCGGCTCCACACATGTCACTGCGGCAGGCCTGATCCGGCAGCACCCTTCACCTGCCGGATCAGGCCTGCCGCCAGTGTGAAAGTAGCCTTACTTTGAAAATCCATGTCAGGATGGCTGTATGATCCTTTTTGAAATGAGTATTTTATGATCTAGAGCGTGAGACAGCCATTTAAGCAAATGTTAGACAAGTCTTTCCATAACAGGTCAACTCAGAAAATTAAATGGCGAGCCAGCAAACACTTTCCATTTTTATATACATTATGCATACAAATCTGCAATATGTCACATCATCCATTAGTAGTTCGGCTTCACCTGTTATTATCTACAACACTGAACCTTGTTCATAGTTAACATATGAAAAATTGGTGGTGGCCATATCCTCTTTAATGTTCTATTCTAGCTTGGAATTCGCTTAGAAAATGCAGAAGACCTTCTCAAGTCAATGTTGGGTCGTCACTCTTCAACATTAAATGAAATTCTTGTGGAAAAAGACGAGGAAGACAAGCAGTTTTCTTCTGAACCACCCATTGAGACTGTAACATCACCTACTGATAAGAAGCCAACATCTAAGAGGTACAACCCTGGGGAACTGATTGAAAAAAAGTCTGATCAGCAAAAAGTCAAGAAATCTAAGCACAGCTGTCCAAGTGGAAAGTACAACAAACTAAATGAACTGCAGCAGAAGGTAATAAAGTATTACATCCTAGTCCAACCCAAACAGACCTTTCACCCTTGTCTGTCAAAAGGGGCAGATGCCAAAAGCCCACCATTGCGCACCGCATGTCATAGTCCCGGGGGTTATCACTTAAGCTAAATGCAGCTGCAAGTTGACTCATGTGTAAAATATTTTCTATATAATGTATTGTAACTTTATACATTAGATCCCAATTATTATACAAAGAACACAAAAATAAGAACATATAAACATAGATGTTTGTGGCTAAAGGGATATTACGGTCTAAGCAAAGCTGTAACAAATGGCAGAGTCACATACTGTAGTTGATAGAGTTGACAAATCTTACCATGTTCAATCAGAGGAAGGCAAAAATCCCCTATGGGATGATCACCAATTACTCCATACTAGGGAAAAATTCTTTCCTGACTTCAAATATGGAAATCTTAATTCTTGGATCAACACCCCATTTCCACAAATCTGATGCCCATAACTTGTTAATTATTACTTTCAAGAAAGATATCTGGGCCCTTCTCCAACTTGTTCAATGGATGAACCATCACAACATCTTGCAACAGAGGGCTCTATAGTCACACTGCTCTTACAGTTTCGGTTAAATATTAAAGGGTTTGGCCAATCTCAGACATAAATGGCATATCGTTAGGATATGCCATCAATGTCAGGTAGGTGTAGGTCCCACACTCATGTGCTCTTATACACGGTGTGCTCTCAATTCTCTGCTACAGGAGCACACTTGACTAAGTCCCATAGTGGTAAATGGTGGGCACACCATGCATGCACTGCCACCTTTCCATTCACCACTATGAGACTGCCGGAAATAGTGGTAAACGGAAGGTGGCTGCACATGCATGGCTGCTCCTTGTTCACTTCAGGCTTCCTGTAATGGAGATACAGTACGTGCAGGTCCCATGTGTCAGAGATGGGAATACCCCTTTAACAATTATTTTGTATATAAATAATTGAGTTGGTGGGCAGGGACACTTTTAACTCAGAAATATCAAAAATTTGGAAATTATTCAAAATTCTCTGGCAGCTATACTACGTATCATCAGTGGCAGAACTATACGAGGTTCAAGGTTGCTGTGTCTTATGGGCCTGAGGCATCAGAGAGCCCATAAGATCCCTCTGACCCATATGAGTAATATATATATATATATATATATATATATATATATATATATATATATATAAAATGAAGGATACACTTTTCTATTATTAAAATGTTAATAATGGCATTTTCAATTTGTATCTGGAAGTTTACCCAAGGAAGGAGTGACAATAAAGAGCTAAGATGTGGGCTAAGCATGAAGATCTTTGGGAATGAGCTCATCTTCCTGGATTGTGAGGGAGTAAGAGACACAGTGAAGCAACACTCCTTGAGCCTGGCTGGACTTGCAGTAAAACTCCTTAAGGTATGATCATTAGCGTTAGATTTGTATCGTGAAAGTCAGTACATCTCAAGTATAATATAATAAAAATAAAATAAAATAATAAATAAAAAATATCTTTAAAAGTTCTTTTAGGGATTAACAGATTTTCTGGATGTATGTGCTAATCCTATGGATGTGTCACATGACTTGTAAACCAATGGCAATGTCACAAAGTTTTGGAATATCCATAGGTCCTTTAATATGATCAGCAATGAAACTTAATAGTTGAGTCTATGGCATCAAAACTATTGAAAACCATGAAGTTGCATATATATATATATATATATATATATATATATATATATATTTTTTTTTTTTTTTTTCCTTTGGAAGATATTATCGGACATGTTTTAGAATTTGGATCAAAAATTGTGATGGTAAAAGACTAATTGTGATCAACAATTCTCTGAACATTGAAAATTGGGTTCTTGGATTTTTACTACATAATATAATATTCTGAAAAATGTGATATTGTTTACAGCGAAGGAAAACTCAGGTAAGGCTAGGTTCACACCTGAGGCAGACACTCTGGCAGAGGCCTTCTATGTAGATTCTGGCATGTAGCACCATTTTATTCTACGATGCCGGCATTCATGCCAAACACCCAGTGAGCCCCATTATAGAGTATGGGATCAGTTGGGTGCCAGTAGTGTCTGGCATATGCCGGATCTGGTGGTTTTGATATTCTGTTCCTATGCCTGAACGGAATAGATTAAGGCTGCTTTCACACTTGCATTGTAAGGATCCGTTTGTGAGGTCAGTCACAGGCTTTATAAACTGTCCAAAACTGATCAGTTTTGTCCAAATGCATTCTGAATGGAAAAGGATCCGTTCAGAATGCTTCAGTTTAGTCAGCATTCCGTTTTGGAGGCGGACACTAAAACGCTACTTGCTGCATTTTGGTGTCCGCATGACGAAACTGAGCCAAACGGATCCGTCATGACTCACAATGTAAGTCAATGGGGACGGATCCTTTTTCTCACACACAATAGAAAACGGATCCGTCCCCCATTGACTTTCAATGGAGTCCATGACGGATCAGTTTGGCTATTTAAGGCCTCTTTCACACGAACGTTGTGTTTTGCGGTCCGCAAATTGCAGATCAGCAAAAACAACGGATGGCATCCGTGTGCATTCCGTATTTTGCGGAACGGAACAGCTGGCCCCTAATAGAACAGTACTATTCTTGTCCGTAATATGTAATATTTTTTTTGTGGGCACGGTGTGCTGTCCGCATTTTTTGCGGGCCCATAGAAATGAACGGATCCCGCAAAAACAACGTTCGTGTGAAAGAGGCCTGAAAGATAATACAACCGGATCCGTTCAGAACGGATGCAGACGGTTGTATTATCATGACGGAAGCGTTTTTTGCTGATCCATGACGGATCCAGCAAAAATGCTGGTGTGAAAGTAGCCTTAGACATAATGAATACAATTTGAGCAAATGTCTAGTACAAAATCTTGCTGGATCTGCAGAAATTGTTTGATTACCCTATATTTCCTATCTTTCATGAGTGCACATAAAATCAGCAGTAGAGATACTGGCCCAGATTTATTAATCCTGTCTAATTTGTAGACAGTCTTAAACTGCAACAAATGTATCACAGTGTCTGATGCTGGATGATCATTCTGGTTCATCTTTATTAGACTGTTTAGTCTAGTTTATATTACATATTTGTTGGTTTAGTTTACACCGAAAATATGTACACATGAACCAAAAACCTGTCCACATGTCCTGGAAATTTGTCTGAATGTCAAGCGAAAAGCAAGTGAAATCCACATTCTAGTTTAAAACCAGAAAATGTCGAGAACGTTGGATAAATTCATTAATTCTTTTTGGTGCAACTGAATACAAAATGTGTCTAAAATGAGATACAGTACACCAAAATTTTGTGCAAACAACGATACTAGAAAAACTGCACACCTAGCATAGTAAGTGTGGTCCATTGCTTCATACTAGTAGCCTGTTCTCAGGATAGGCCACCAATATTAATTCAGAGGGAGACTGACTTGTGGCACCCTTACCAATCAGTTTTTGAAGGGGTTGAGGCATTTGTGCAAGTGCTGCAGCCTTGTCATTGTTTAGATAGGGCCCTCTACCTGCATGCCTTCTACTTAGCATTGGCGGCCTAGGTTGTGTGAGTGCTGCAGCCTCGTCATTGTTTAGATAGGGCCGTCCACCTTCATACCTTCTACTTAACATTGGCGGCCTAAGTTGTGCGAGTGCTGCAGCCTCGTCATAGTTTAAATAGGGTCCTCTACCTGCATGCCTTTTACTTAGCATTGGTGGTCTAGGTTGTGCGAGTGCTGCAGCCTCGTCATTGTTTAGATAGGACTGTCCACATGCATGCCTTCTACTTTCATTCAAGAGAACAGGAGAAAGCTGTAGTAGCCTGCACTGCCTGTACTGAGCAGACAGCAGACAATAGCCCCTTCAACCAGCTGATGAAGTTGGATGCTCATTGAGAATGCACCAGCCCTGTGAGGGGCTTCTCTAGTACAGCAGACAGTGACAGTGGAATGGAGGAACAGCCAGAGTGCCCATTAAAATTAGGCTCACAGAGGCTGCTCCCACAGTCTAGGAGGACTGGAAGATACAGTTGCAGCTCTGTGGATGTGACTTTGGTTGAAATAGGGGCTTTGCAGAGCGGATGGGGTCATATGGTCAACAACTAAACAGTGCCAAACGGTAATTATTGTAAATTAATTGTAGTTGATTGAGATCAACGTTTTAAATCCTGGAAACCCCTTTAAGGGATAGAAAAATACAGTATCTTTATTCTAAAGGGCTGTTATTCGTTACAGGGCCAAGAAGTTCATTACAACAGAAGGCTAACCCTTGCGGCAGACAGTGTTATATTTCCAGCAATTTCTGGATTTCCAGTTCAGCTTGCCATCAATGCCTCAGCTTCAACCAGCATCAAGATCAGAGGAAATATGGATTTTAAGCAGCAAACTAATTTTTTCATAAATGGATATATTAAACCAAGGTATGAACACTCATTATAAACAGAGCATGCTTAGCATCAAAGGTATGACTGCAGCGGGGAGGGGAACCAAAAGATAGACATACTTTGCCCGTATGTAAATATCATTATTATATATGCACCTAATGCTATTTAAGGGGGCTCTGTTATAGATTTTATCCAAGAGCTTAAAGTTACCCCAACATTTACATGGGGCGTCACTAACTTTTCAACAAACTTTGCATAGTCTAGTCTGCCACAAATGGATAAATACATACAAAAAGTAGAGAAGAATCTTCTTCCTAACCTTCTCGGATGCACTCAGAAGCAGCACCAAGATCATGGAGCACATTATAGAGAAGTACTGACCTGTATAGTTCTGAATAAAGCACTTTAAGTTTATATAGGAAGTTTATATCTCAGCCTATGTAGTTCCAGCAGTCTTGCCTGTGTGTGCTACTGCTCAATCCTCCACCTCCTCTTTTCATACACATACATTAACATGTGTAGCATGATCCTCCTGTGGAACTGGTCCATCTTGGAGGGGATTAAGGAAATTTTCAAAGTGAAAAGCAATTAGCAAAGGTTGGGCGGGGGGTAAACAGTTGATATCATGAAAACTAGACATTTCACACTGATAAGACATATTGCAAAGTTTCTTGTGTGAAAGTTTGTGATCATTTAATATAAAAAGAAAAAAATCAGACATCATATTGTACATGGAAATATTTTTCTAGCAAAGCTAGCTCTGTACCTCACATGGATCCAGAGATCTCTCCATTTATTGCTCCAATTGCTCTCCTACATTCTCTTCAGGCTGGAAGCTCAGGGTGTGTGTCCTTTCTGCTGCATCACTCTCCATGTAACTTCGGTAGCTTTTAATAGTAGATGCAGCTGGCAACCAATAAAGAATGGAACCGAGCATGTACATCCACCTCAGTGATTTTACTGGGTGGACAGAGAAATAAGGAAAAAAACAGCAGGTGGTGCTACACAGATAGCATTCCATTGAATAACCCAGGACTATACTACATGTTTAACTACATGCAATTAAAAAAGTATTCGGATCCAGGTGCCGATTTGAAAAATGTTGAATATTTTTCGTGGGACAACTCCTTTAATGTGCATCTAATATCTGAGCAGGCAGTGTTTTTTAAACATGTTTTCAATGGGGTTGTCCATTTTCAGAAAGAGACCTTTTACATGCCCCTGTGTTTCTGGGATTAGACCTCTCCAGACCCTGTTGGGCCTGCAGCACTCATGTGTTATTCATTGTTCATATAACCACTGCAGCCAATTACTGGCTTCAGCAGTCACAAGGCATTCATGCACACAAAACCGCTGGAGCCTGTGAATGACTGCATCTCTCACACAGGCAACACAGGACAGCTGCAGGCCCACTGGGAATCCGAGAAGCAGACTGAGTAAGGTTTTTTTATTTTTTTGATATCTCCCCATGCTCTGTGACAATTTTTAAAAAAATCTTGGAAAACACTGTCAACACATACATTATATTTAATAGTAGATCATTTAGATGTGTTTGAAATGTAAGACTATATGTGTTCTCAATAATGAAAATAAAGGCTGTGGTATGAACAATTTTTTTATCCAACACTCCAATGCTAAATACTAAATCGTAAGACTTTTGTATTGTTTTCCTTTAACAGTGCCTCCCTTCAGCTCTCTGCCCATATGGGAATTACCGGAGCAGTGGGAAAGATTGGGCTGAAGTGGGTAACTGGTTTAAAAACCATGAGCAGCTTGGATGGGGGTGTTCATATGAGGCGTGGACAGGATCTCAAGGTTTTCCTGAACACACATGAAGAATCTATGGAAATACTAGACTACAGGTCAGGTTTCTGACGTCTTGTCTATCTAAAGTTGTACAGTTTTGTATTAAGTATATGAATTCTTCCATATTACAGAAAAACCTTAAAGACAATGGCCCAGACTTACTAATGTGTCTGCGCCTAGAATCTGTCTAAAAAGTGTTGCAATTTGGTACAACTAGGGTTACTCTGTTTTTTCTGACTTGCTCAAAAAGGGGGCAGGGCTTTGAAGAAGGGGTGTGACTTCATGTGAAAGGGGCATTGCCTAATATGCCGAATTTTGCGGCAAAATAGTCCACAATTCTGGATGAAAATTCTTTCCCAAAGTATTAAAGGCTATGTACACCTTTGGGGGGCATTTTCTTTGTATTATTGCATTGTACTCATTTTGAGCTACAAATCATTTTTTCAATTGGTCTTTATTTAAAATTTTCACTCCCTGTCTCTGTGCAGCTTTGAGTTTATCTAGTAGCAGGATCTGTATTTTCTCTATCGCATCTTATCTCTGCTTTCTGACATTATAACCGCGATACCAAGCACAGCCGCTGTACACTGTACGGCGCTGTGCTAGGTGAGCTGAGAGAAGGCTTTGGTGTTCACGGGAGCGCCGGTGCCTTCTCAAACAGCTGATCAGTAGGGGTCCTGGGTGTCGGACCCCCACCGATCAGATACTCATGATCTATCTTGAGGATAGGTCATCAGTAGTTAAATCCCGGAAAACTCCTTTAACTCTTTGCGATGGAACGGCTCAAATTTTTTTAAAAAGACGAACTGAAAAAATGAATTTTATTCCAAAACGAGTAAAATGCCATCATTAAAAAAAAATGCCCCCGAAGCTGTATATCACCTTTAAGATTTAGACAAAAGTGTCTATTCCAGCACCTCATTTATCATCCTGTCCATGTGAGTCCCTGTGATAAATCTGGTGCAGGTCTAGTCATAATGGGAGTCGTTTTCTGTGCCACTGTAGAATGATGAGGTGCATGCCTCCTCATAAAGTAAGTGCATCTTCTGCCAGTCTGTGTGTTGGGCTGAAATCTACGCCAGCTTGAGTTGGCATAGATTAGTCATTTACACTGGCTTTCTGGCATACATGATGTTAAATGTGCTGAGGTTGATGGACCTGCCTCACACCATCCTCCCACCACACCCCGTTTTGGAAAGTGGCGTAAAAAGGCCGAATGTGCCTCATTTTAGGCTCATTGGCATTTAAAAAGTCACAAACCAATGGTTTGTGCCTTTTTTATGTCAGAAATCTGGAATAGGGCATTGTAATTGACCCCCAATGTCTACATTTTACACCATCTACAGGATTAGTAACTCTGCCCCAGTGACTTTATCGGGGTCAGTGGCCAAATCCTGAATCAGATGTGTTGAGGTGAAATCAGTTTGCTCTGGCACCAATACTTCAGCAGTGTAGAGGTTTGCACTCAATTTATGAGAATACAGTGCAGTCATCTGCTGCAGAAACTCAAAAATGAACTTACAAAATGCAAAACGTCTTTCACCGATAAAAATGTGAAATTCAAAGTATTATCCAATAATCAAACAAGGTTGGAGTGTTAGTGTTACAGTGATTTGTATTCCTGGTGTTAGGTGTCATTTGGGTTTGATCATGGACATTCCTTTAGTTAACCTTGGCGATAATTACAACAGTGACATCTACAGGCCACTTGTATGTACTACAGTCTTATGTGTTTTGGATGTTCCCCCTTGTAGAATGAATACATTTCTTGCTAAAACATAAGCGGATCATACATAGATCATGGAGATATGGTAAAGCCTTTCCTACAAGTCAGGGTCCCCTATATTTTTGTTAATTTGTGATTCAGCCTTTCAACCCTGCAACATATTCATTGACGGCATCCTATGATGATCTTGTAGACAGCAGCCAAAGAAAAGATTTAATCATTTACAAGCCGCTTATCCTTTTGGACAATTTTCATTCATAAGATGTGAGATACTCCTGTGGAGATATATACCTGTATCCTGTCCCTACTACATCTTCCATTCTCTTCAATGTCACATTTTAACCAGACATATTATATCTCTGCTGAACATAAAACTAAGAAAGTGAATCAAGGTCTTGGAAATGACATCATTCCTTATTGGTTTAGTTTTGTCACTGATATACTAGCTACAAATATGAATAAATAGGGTTACACGCACATTTTACACAACATTGGCTAGCTGCTTTTTGACATAAACCTATATCTACCGGTACTTTGATTTTGAACCTACAAATGTTGAATTACTTGTTCTTTCTATCAGTTCCCAGTTGTATTTTATGACGTCAGATGTTCTGGAAAAAATCAAAAGTCCCAGAGGTCAGGCTGAAAGAAAATCTTGCATGAATGAGGACGGTAAGGACACAGATCAGCAATCCACATTAAAGTCTGATTCCCTTTGAAATAGGATATAAAATAGATTTAAATTTGCTGTATACACCATCATTTTAGTAATAATGCGAATTGGTGTCACGATCAGACAGATCCTGGGAAGATGCACGGCTTGAGGTTGGGGGCATGGTCTTGTAGGGTAACGTAAGTATGTAGGGGTGACTAGGGTTTACCGTGAGCCCCAGAGCTATACCCAGCAGGTCCTCTGCCTAATTTTATCAAAAAGTATCCTGTGTAGCCATCAGTGCTAGGTAGTAGCCACAACACCCATGGTGTTTAGTGGAGAAAGACACAACACCCATGGAGCTTAGTGGAGAGAGCCACAACCCCAAATTGTTTAGTGGAGAGAGCCACATACTGTACATACATGACCTCCTCCTCTCTGTAGTGCTGAATGAGGGAAAAGGGGATCCCCATTCTTTTGATAGGTGGTAGTCCCTGGAAATGGAATCTGCACCTATCAGATATTTATGGCATATACTTTTGAAGGACATACATGTCTCAGAAGTTAATATCCCTTTAAGTTTTATTGCAGCTGTTGGGAAGGGTCACAAAATGTTGTGCACCCCTGACTTAGACAATACTGGTAGGGGACTGTATATGCATAGACATTCATAGACTCCAAAAGAAGAACACAGTTATCCAAGAGTAGGGTATCAACTAATATGGCAGTCAATGTCAGTTTACCACTTGTTCTTTATTTCCTCAGCGGCCAAGTTGCTGGGGTGGCAGCCTTGTTTGGAACTGTCTTTTCCTGATGGAAAAAATCTCTTACCATTCCCCTGGTCTGGACTGGGAAAAGCATCTCTTGTGTTAAGAAAGCATGATAAAGGGCTGCAGCAATATCTCCTTGAAGCTTCCTACAACCAGGTATCACAGGTACAGGACTTTTATGATCTTTTTTCAAATTTAGGATGGTTGGGATTAAGGATGAGTTAAAACGATTGTACGGAATTCATCCTCAATTTCCCAAGAAGTTTGGATCCTGAGAGAGAGAGATTAACATGCGTAGTACATGTCTGGAGTATTGTAGGCCAGACAATGCCCCTCTGGGTTTGTGGAAAGATATTTAAAAATCTTATTATGAAAGAGCACTGATTGAACAGTTTGAAGCTACCACCAGGGAAAAATCTTATTATGAAAAAGCACTCTACCTTTCAACTTTGGTTCCAGTAGAATCGTAAGAGTAAGAACTGAACTTTTTGAAAAATCGGCAAACCTGAAAAACTGAATCTCAAAAGGTTCATTCATCTCTAACTGGGATCTAACAAGATCTCTCAGCGTTATCTTGGATGTTTTTTACTATTTGCACTGTAGATATATACTGTACATGTACTGCAGTTATATCTACGTGCCTGCACATACACAAGCTCTTGTTCTGTTTTGCATGAAGACTTTAAAGGGGTATTCCGAGCACAGACAATGGGGGCATATCACTAGGATATGCCCCCACTGTCTGATAGATGCGGGTCCCACCTCTGGGAGAATGGAGCGGGGAGCGCTGTGGCTGGAGGACCCTGGATTTCCAAGGGTCTGTCCACCACCAAGTGCTGCTCCCCACTGCTCCCATAGAAGTGAATGGGAGCACACCGCGCATGCTTGGCTATTTTCGGCAGCCCCATTGAAATGAATGGAAGGTGCTGTGCATGCGCAGTGCGCCCTCCATTCATTTCCCCGCTCTGTTCTCGATGTAGGTGCGGGTGTATCCTAGCAATATGCCCCCATTGTCTGAGATGGGACAAATCCTTTAAGTACTATTTTGCAATAGACCTTCTATAGGAATTGCCCCTGGCCTTCACGATCTCTGCTTGCTGTCAAGTAAAACACAAATGCTTGTCTAATTACATTACAGTAGAGTTATCAGAGCTCAGGAATAACTATCTCTGAAAGTAAACAAAGGTTCCTACTGAATGACAGCAAGCAGAGAGCTTGAAAACTATAAAGAATTGATACAGAAAGTATATTATAAAATTGTATAACTTTTCATTATAACCTTTATTGATGAAATAGTTATACCCCTTTAAGCCTAATTATACGCATGCATGTTATAGGTAAGTTGTTTAGGCAGGTTTAATATAAATTGCTAAGGGTTCATGCACACAACCATTCCATATTTTGAGGGACAGAAAGCAGAAAGAAGAAAAAAATATGTTTGTGTGCATGAGCCCTAAGTGTCAGACCTCAGTTGCCCTCACATGAAGATCTGATTGCTCATCGACCTGCATGCAGCAATTAGACTTTTTTTTTAAAAACAGCGCCCTACCCATCTACAGATTGCAGGTATTGCAGTCTCATTCACATTAAAGGGTTATTCTCATTTTAGACAATGGGGGCATATCGCTAGGATATGCCCCCATTGTCTTATAGGTGCGGGTCCCACCGCTGGGACCCGCACCTATCTCCAGAACGGAGCCCCCGAAATGAATGAGGGCGCACTGCACATGCGCAGCCGCCCTCCATTCATTTCTATGGGGCCGCCGAAAATAGCCGAGCTCTGGCTCGGCTACTTCCGTCGGCTCCATAGAAATGAATGGGAGCGCACCGCGCATGCACGGCCCGGCTCCCATTCATTTCTATGAGCGGCGCGGGGAGCTGCGCCTGGTGGTGGCCGGACCTCCGGAAACCTGGGGTCCTCCAGGCGCAGCGCTCCCCGCTCCGTTCTGGAGATAGGTGCGGGTCCCAGCGGTGGGACCCGCACCTATAAGACAATGGGGGCATATCCTAGCGATATGCCCCCATTGTCTAAGATGAGAATACCCCTTTAATGGAGCTGAGCTGCAATACCACACACGACCCATAGACAGATGTGGCGCTGTTTCATGAAGAAAGCAGCCATGTTTTTCTAAACTTCCGCTTTAAACAGAGCTCTCATTCTTATTAAATTAATCTTTCATTATGTAATGAAATTTTGTAGTGTGACAATGCAAGATAAAGATGGATCCTATATTCCTACCTGCTCACACTCAATTATTGTCTTCTTTTCTTATGTTTTTTTTTTTTCTTTTCAGAAAGACGGTTGGCTGCCCAATGAAGCCACAATGCACTTTTTCCTGGGAACGCCAAAATCTGAAATTAAAAGGGATGTTGGAATTGACCTGTATTATAACATCCCACAAAGGAAATTCAGGCTAAAGCTTTTACATCCAAAAAAGAAGGTTCAGATGGATGGTATGTCCTGTGGCTCCAACATTTATAATACCTGAATTAGGCTACCTTCACACCAGCAGGTCTGTCAGAGAATGCCGGGAATCGGCTGGACAAATTTGTCTTGACAATTTCCCGGGTAACGGCTGAATCTCTTCTGGACCCCATTATAGTGAATTCGGTCTGTTGGGAAGGAGCAGTATCCAGCAATGCTGGATTCAGAGAACTCAGGCAGGCTGATTGGAAAAGTAGAATGGAAAGAACTCTAAAGAAATGAAAGAAAAACTAAAGAAAAAGAGAAATGGAGGGGTTATGCTCAAAACAGGCCATCAATATCTGATCGGCAGGGATCTGACGCTGGTGTACAGTACTGTGGTAATAGAAGTCAGCAACAAATCACAGCTCCGTCTACTGTGTAATTGACACAGTGTCGGACTGGGCTGTCTAGGGCCCACCAGTAAAATTTATTTTTGGGGCCCACCATATGGATACATCCAAATATTACCTGCTCACACAGCAGCTGAACTCAGGCTGGTTGAGGTGCTGTACACAGCCTATCTATATGTAGTGTGGTAAGTCTACTGTGTTATGGGTCACTTGTACAGGGGGTATATGACAAGGGGCCCAACTTGCTAGGGGCCTACTGGAAAATCCACCTGTACCCCTGTGGGCCAGTCTGAGCCTGAACAGAGCTGGTTACCGCAGTGCCGCTCCCATTGGAGTCAATGCTGTAACCACTACAGAATAGTCTGAGTTGTAGTTCTGGTGCTGGAGCTACTGGAGAACAGCTGATCAGCAGTGTTTTGGTGTGTCGGATATCTGCCATGTAGATATTGATGGCCTATTCAGTATTACAGGACTGGAAAACCCCTTTAAAGAAGAACTCCCGACAAAATATTTATTCCATGTCCTGCTAGAAATGTACATGATATAATCTGTAGCGAATGTCATTTTCTTACCAGTGTCTGAATTTTTGACTTATATCATCCTGAAGTTTCTTATCTGTGTCATGTGACCAGCAATTAGACCCACCAACTCACACACAGACTTATGTGTGGACAGGAAGTCTAATTCTCTATGTATTCCTATGAGACTGAAAGTGAGGCTCCCATAGGAATGAATAGAGCAGTTACTGGCTTTCTGTCCTGGGTCAGTTGGAGGTCAGGGAGTTGGTCACATGACCTAGCTACAATAAGAAGAGAGGTTTTTACTCACAGAAACAGTCACTGATAAGAAAATGACAATCACTACAGATTATATCATGCACCTTTCTAACAGGTCAGAGAATAAAAATTTTTGCGGGAGTTCTTCTTTAAGGTAGTGCAAGTTTAAAATGAAGAAATAGAGTATAAACTCCACAATATATATTATTGTGAACTGCAGATAGGAAGAAACCGGGTCTTTCCTCATTCCTGATGTCAGTAAAGAACATGGCAAATGTCCAGAGTAGAAATAACAAACCTTCTACAACCTTCTGCAACTAAAACAAATGTGTCTGATAGATGATTCACTCCAGTATTACTGTATATTTAAGCTACAACCTCGTTTTGTTTTCTTTGGCAGACCCTCATTACAGATGTAGGATTTATTTCTGTTGCTCGGGTCAATAATCACTTATCTCATAGCCTCTGATTAGGTCGACTCTTACATGTTCCTGCCATTGCCATGAATTACATATAATTATTTCTCATGCAGCTTTGTTGGTTTCATATTATCCCTGTTGTCTTGGTTTGTCTTGTCTTTAACAAAAATTCTAATAAACCATAGTGCAAATAAAACACATTTGCAGAACTACAGTACACGTTTCTTAGGCCAGGTCTACTCTTGCACATGTGCCCGAAACCCCATCCACGTGCAGAGGCCAGGCATAGGACAATTTTATGGGTAAACTCAATTTATTAATAGCAAAATTGTGCATCCATTGGTTGCCAAGGAGGGTTTTAGCCACATTTGGAACATATATACCTGGTCCTAAAGCAAAACAATGGATGTCCTTCAAGTGTTAGTGGTAAGATTCACCTGTGTTACTAGATACATGGATGTATATAGTAGGGGCTTGTGCCTAAATAAGGATGTCCAGGAGGTCGCTGAGGATCGCAAAGTACAAACCAATATATGGGAACCTTAGTACTGAGGTGCAGTATTCAGTTAGGTAGCATAATAGGCTTCAGTCCCTACTTTTCTGGGGAAAAAAACACAAAAGAGGTAATCTCTGAATATTAGTTTAAACAAGTACCAGCTATGGCATATCATCCATTACATAGAAAGGCTAGCCTCTGGTTTATGAAATAGCCCCTTCCCTTACATGAAGTCAAAGGAGTTAGGGTAGGCCTTTATTATAAAGTCCATTAGGAGGGTCCATAATACTAGCCACCATGACACTGCAGGGTATATGTGCTCTTATTTGATGCCTATTCAGAGCAATGGTTGGCCATATAATACATGATCATGCTGATCCCCTTCTATAGTATTAGATGTTAAAGGGAACCTGTCATCAACTGTATGCTGACCTCACTGAGGGCAGCATAAAATAGTGACAGAAATGCTGATTTCAGTGGTGTGTCAGTCATGAGCTAAATGTATGTGGTTGCCGAGAACCAGCATCATAATCATTGCAGCTCAGGCCTTAAAAAGAGTCAAATCTACCTGAGAAGAGTCATAGTTATTCCTAATCTCCTGCTCTCCTGCCTATCTGCTGATGATTGGCAGTTCTTTACTAGAGAGAAAGGGAGAAAACTAGGTAGAAGACTGTCAATCATCAGCAGGTGGGCAGAGAGGGCAGGAATTCATGAATAATCATGACTCTTCTCAGGTGGCCGTGACTCTTTTTCAGGCCCAGTCTGCAATGATTGTGATGTTGGTTCTCGGCAACCACTTACTTTTAACTTATAAATGACAGACCGCTGAAATCAACTCACCTGTCTATACTTTATTCTGCCGTTAATATGGGCAGCATAAAGTTGATGACAGGTTCGCTTTAACGATTAGTCCCAACAAGGGAAATGGAAAAGACCTGATGGGAAAGTCCTTCTTATAGATTTAATAGAGCCCCCGAAGGGCTCCGAAAATAGCTTGGTCCTACAAAATGTAAAGACCTTATGATTCATTAGATGCCAATTTAGGCTGCATATTGTTGAATCTTTTCTTGTTTTAAATGTTTGATATGTCATAGAGACATGTGAAAGGTTTTGATCAGTGGAGGTCTGAGTGCATAGACTGCCACCAATCACTAGAACAAGGAGAGAGAAGTGTTTGCATATCATGCTCTCTCTCTCCTCGCTGCAGGAGATGGACTAGAGATGGGTCCGTAGACTTTCTACTAAGTCTGTCTCCTACAGTGAGACGACAAAGCATGATATGCAAACACCTATTTCTCCTTGTTCTATCGATTAGTGGAGGTCTTAGCACTAAGACCCCACCAATCAAAATGTTTTTATGACATATCAAAAGCTTTCTGAAAACTTGGGGGCCCTTTAAGTGATCAAAGTCCGAAATGATAATTGTTTCCCAAGAGTGGAGACTTAGAGGGCTCGTCCGGGATAGAAAAACATGGCTTCTTCAAAAATAGTGCCACACCAAACCACTGGTTGTGTGTGGTAATGCATCTCAGCCCCATTCACTTCAGTAGAGCTGAGCCACAACCTGTAGACAGATGTGACAGGTTTTTTTTTTAGAAACCCTTTAGAGAATAAAAATAGGATGTACATGTAACTTCAACTGTCAGTGTAATGTAGGTATTGATTAATTGATTGAATAATTGATAAAAAAACTGTGTTTTTTATTGTAAACAGGAAAAATTGAATCATCAAGAAATTCTAGGAATGGACACTTGGAATTAATTGTGGATGACAAGGAGATCTATTACATTAAAGTATGTTTTTGCATTTTCTTTAATTATAAAACTGAAATCTATTTCTAGTCTTAGAAAAGCATTCTATAATTATTTTATTTCTCTGCAGCTAGCATTTAGTTGTAGTTACAATTTACAAGTTGTAGTTTAATTTTCTCAGCGCTCAGACCCCAACTGATGTAAACTTTTGATATGTCCCTAAGACATATCAAAAGTTTAATAACAGTACAGTGACCCTTTAATTCCATTGCCTAAAATTTCATATGAAAAACTAAAAGATCGGTGGGGGTCCTACTGCTGGGACTCCCACTGATCATGAGAACTGGGGCCCCCTACTCCCTGAAGCCCTCCAGCATACGGGTAGACAGACCAAAAAAAGTGCCACTGCCCCTTCAAACAGCTAGTGAGGGTGCCGGGAGTCCATCCATCTGATATTACGGTCTATCCTGAGGATAGGCTGTCAATATTTTGATCCTGGAAAACCCATTTAACCTCTTAGTGACTGCCATGCAGCAGGGGCTTGGCTCTCACATGAGAGCTGATCTCCTGCTCTAACAGCCCAGACCACCAGGTGCTGATTTGGGCTGTTTAATGCTTTACATGCCACGGGCAATGGCGCCAGCCTCATGTAAAGCGGTCCCATCGGCACCCCACAAGTGCGATCGCAGGGTGCCAATGTGTCTAACGGCTGGCTGGGGTCTAATATAGCCAAGCCAACTTTGAGTACTTTCCAGCAAGCTGTGTCTCTCTGGCGCAGCCTGCTGGTCAATGTCAGTAAAGCACTGATATAAAATGCAATGGACTGGATAGTGCATTGTATTATAAAATCAATCAAAACATTGTCTGTTATAATTACCTTGTGGGACTATTAAGTATTAAGAAAAAGTAAAAAAAAAAAAACATTTATTAAATAATAAAAAAATTCCAGTTAACAAAAACGCTTTTTTCCATTGAAAACACACTTTTCAATGAAAAAAATTGCAAAAAAAAATCTCACCCATATGTCTGGTATCACCACGTCCATAACAACCTACACTACTTAAATGATGTGTAAATTAACCTCTACGGTGAGCACTGTAAAAAAAAAAAATAAATGACAGAATTGCTCATTTATTTTTAACAAGTGATCAAAAAGCGTAATTTACTCCAAAAATGATATCAATGAAAACTATACGTCGTCCCACAAAATTCAAGCCTTGACACAACTCCATAGAAAGAAAAATAAAAAAAAACTATGGGTCTTGGGAAGCAGCATTGCATTGCAAGATTTACTTCCTTCCGTAAAAAAAAAATATTTGTATTTGTTATTACTGTAATACTGACCCATAGAATTTATGTTATTTCTAACAAAAAATGAGCGCCGTAAACTTTATAACACAAAAAATTTCGAACGTAAAAACTCAGTGGCTATTGCTGTTTTTCCCATCTCCCTCCCGGAAAGAGTTAATAAAAATTCATCATAAACTTGTGTGCACCCCAAAATGGTGCCATTAAAACTACAACTTGTCCTGCAAAAAACAAGTTATGGAAGGCGACAATTAAAAAAGGAAGAAAAACATTTGGTTTGTAAGGCCTGAAACAGGCTGGTCACTAAGGGGTTAAGGATTATTATAATGGTTATTATTATTATTTTTATTATGACTGTTAATAAATGTGAGTAGATGCTGAGTTACTGAATGATAACGAGAGTCTGAAGAATGTGAATGTGTCCACGTCCATTGCAGGGAATGACAGATTTGCAGACAGTGGGTGGAGAACAGCGATATTCTGCGGTGGCAGAAGTGAAGTTGAGCAGACACGGCAGCCCCATCGTTCTCGCAGGAAACATTACTAAACAGCTTGGCAAGAAGATGGCATTTTCTGCATCACTGAATAACTTACTCAAGGATACCGCCTTTATTACAGGTTTGAAGTTGTTCTTGGTTTATTATTGTTGGCATAGTTAAAGGGATTCTCTGGGATTTACATATTAATGGCTTATACTAAGCTTAAGTCATTAATATGAGATCTGCGGCGGTCAGGCAATGAGCTGCAACTAGGTCATGTGACCAATGAAGGTGACATCACATGGCCTAGGACCAGAGGCATAGCTAGAGGTTCAGCACAGGGGGGGCAAAACATACTTGAGTGGGCCCCCCATTTAGTGGCTTCCCAAACGCACGTTTCCAACTTCACAGGCACATACTACTAGTTGTGGTTATAATATTGTATTAGAAAGATGACTGTATAAACTGCTAGATCATCTGTGCTGTTAAGTACAGTACAATAGACTTTCTACATACCCTACTCTAAATACTCTACCACATAATGCAGTAAAATATAGGAGTAATAGGAGTAAAAAACAAGGGGACTCCTATGTTAAAGGAAATCTGTCCCCAGCTTTTACATCACTAAACTAACAGTCCCCTGCCCCCATCAGACCTCAGATAAGCTTAATGTGCCCCTCATCAGACCTCAGATCAGCGTATTGTGCCTCCATCAGACCTCAGATCAGCGTATTGTGCCCCATCAGACCTCAGATCAGCGTATTGTGCCCCCATCAGACCTCAGATCAGCAGAATGTGCCCCCATCAGACCTCAGATCAGCAGAATGTGCCCCCATCAGACCTCAGATCAGCAGAATGTGCCCCCATCAGACCTCAGATCAGCAGAATGTGCCCCCATCAGACCTCAGATCAGCAGAATGTGCCCCCCATCAGACCTCAGATTAGCGTATTGTGCCCCATCAGACCTCAGATCAGCGTATTGTGCCCCATCAGACCTCAGATCAGCAGAATGTGCCCCCATTAGTCCTCACATCAGAAGAATGTGCCCCCATCAGACCTCAGATCAGTGTATTGTGCCCCATCAGACCTCAGATCAGCGTATTGTGCCCCATCACACCTCAGATCAGCGTATTGTGCCTCCATCAGACCTCAGATCAGCGTACTGTGCCCAATCAGACCTCAGATCAGCGTACTGTGCCCAATCAGACCTCAGATCAGCGTATTGTGCCCCCATCAGACCTCAGCTCAGCAGAATGTGCCCCCATCAGACCTCAGATCAGCAGAATGTGCCCCCATCAAACCTCAGATCAGCAGATTGTGCCCCCATCAGACCTCAGATCAGCATATTGTGCCCCATCAGACCTCAGATCAGTGTATTGTGCCCCCATCAGACCTCAGATCAGCGTATTGTACCCCCATCAGACCTCACATCAGCCTACTGTGCCGCATCAGACCTCAGATCAGCGTATTGTGCCCCCATCAGACCTCAGATCAGCCCACCCAGCCACATAAGATTGGCTGGGTGGGCTGATCTGAGGTCTGATGGGGGTCCCTAGGCCTCTGCCTAGGACCGAGATCAGCAACTTCCAGCACTCACGCTATTCTGAAACTACAACTCCCAGAATCCTCCTTTCACTTCTATGGGCGTCTATGGGGCTATTTACCCAAAAATTACAGACAACAAACATTTTTCAGTGGACAAGTTGGAAAACCATAATGAATAATAAAGATTATAAGAAATACCTGTATATACGGATGTTAACCCATTACCAGCATTTGCTCTGAACTGTCAATAATAATAATTACAATCATGGTAATCTGTTCCAGTACCACCAGCCTTAAAAAAATCACAGACCCTAGAATAAAGTGCCTTATTTTCATAGACTGTCTAGGAGTGATCTATTATAGCTCCTTACAAAAGCGAACCATAATATAGCCATGTGAAGGAAGCCTTATACATTACAAGAAAAGACCTTAAATAGAGACAGGAGGCAGAAGACAAGTCCTCTTTTACTAATCTTTTTAGGATCTGCTCCTTGTTTGAGCTGAAAAATCACAAGGGAAAAACTGCACCAGACTGCACTGTCTGAACCTGGTGGAAAAGCGTTTTTTGTGTTTTTTTGGCTTTTGATTTTTTTAAAGCAAATATTCACATCAATTTCAGACAAGTGAAACCACTCTAAAATGGAAAATGAAACAATATTAAGCTAAATCACATATTATTTTATTGACATCAGTAAATATTGTGCTGTAAAGCACTACTATGTTGTTTTTCATATATTATAGCACAGTTTTCCAAATTATGTTATGCTTTCTTATCTTCTCCTTATCTTCGTATCCAGAAGACATTCATCACAACATTCACTTCATGAATTCTTATTGCTCCTGGTAACATCACATGTATGCTATATGTATTAGAGCACTACTTCTATTTGCACTTTGCAGTTCCATATACCCAGGTTACAGTTCTTTCCAAGGTCTGGATCCAGAGCAGTGCTCAGTGTAGGAAGCTCAGAAGTAGCTCTTTCTTCTTCAGTAAGACTTGAAGGGTCACTCTTCTCACTTGGACACAATTGCCATTATCCCTTCCTCTGCTGTAATCTTGTAGCACAGCTACTATCTAAAGTAGCTGTCATTTTTTTCTTGTCCCATATACTCCACTTCATCACCATGACGGTCATCCTTTCTTCAGGACACTTTCTCTTTCTATAGACACCAACGTTGCAGCCACCTTAAGAAAAAGGTTCTCTGTCACCTTGCATGGTAGACAGCTGCCTGGTTGTCTGACATGACCAGACTCTTCCTTCAGGAATTCTATATTCTTGATTGCTCAGGAGTCCCTGACATTGTTCTCCTCCTTAAAGGTAGTACTTGGTTCAGCCTTTTGTATGGAATGTTATCTGCTGATAAATGGAGGTGACATTGTCTTCAGACTGGTGGTTGACAATGATAATGATGATTTTGTCTTGATCCAAAGAGCCTTTCAAGAATAGCTTGCATCCTCCTGTCCATGCTGGCCACATCCATGAGAACTTCCATAAG
The DNA here is from genome assembly GCA_900303285.1 of Rhinella marina. Classification (NCBI taxonomy): domain Eukaryota; kingdom Metazoa; phylum Chordata; class Amphibia; order Anura; family Bufonidae; genus Rhinella; species Rhinella marina. Next base: position 485,042 of record ONZH01004157.1, read on the forward strand.
TTCACTCTTCTTCTTCTGATACTTTTCTTGGCGCCTCTTCACTTTCTCCCTGTATTCCTGGTTATTGATGAGTCCATTCAGCTTCATGAGAATGTACTCTGCTGAAATATCACTGACTGTCTTCAGGACGTACCTTTCCAGCCAGAACATTTTCTTCACTTGAAGTAAAGCAGTCACTTTTGAGATCAAAGCAACGAAATCACCTGCTGAGCAGAAATGGCTGAAGATCCTCAGTGACAGCGGTGACATCACAATACTTTACAGTTGGTTACTATGGTGACGAACCGAGAAAGAGGCTATAACCTGGTATATGTAGTCACCTGAATGTAACCAATGGTATATCTCAGCATGAATATAGCAATGCTTTACAGTAGGCTACCATGGCAACTAAACTGATAAGGAAAATATAATCTAGTATAAATGGTAATCTACCAGTACACCAACAGTGTATATCCTACTATAACATATCACACATCTCTGTTTCTAGTCTTTGACGTCCTGCATAATTTCTTAATATATCTTTATAGCGCTTGGACATTTTACTGACAGCAGCAGTTCTGCTCCTTTGTTTCAGGGATAGTTGGGCGTCTCAGCACCTGGACTCCCACAGATTAAAACTCACACAGTGACCATGAATGTAGAGGAGGCTGCACATTTGTGGCTTTGTCTATTCACTTCTATGGGAGTTCCAAAAATGTCCATGGCTAATTTTGGGACTCCCATAGAAGTGAATGGCAAGAGCTGCCCATGTGCAGCCACCTCCCCATACACAGTGGCCACAAGACAGGGCCCTGTTCTCTAGATAGGAGCAGGACCCAGAGGTGGGACCCCCAACTATCAGACATTTGTGACATATCCTGTAGATATGCCATACATGTCCTAGATGGGACATCACCTTGAAGAAACTCCTTTTTATACTAATTAAAAGTGACATTACATGACATCTACAGTTTCCTTTTGAAAAAGCTGGTCATGTTAGGTTGCACCCTTTTCACACTGACTGGGCAAACGTGTATTGACTGAGAGCATTAGGGGCCCACAGCCAACCAAACCAAAAAACAACTTAGTGGTGGGGATTAATGAAAACTGGTGCAAAGGAAAACTAACTGTTACCCATAGCAACCAATCAGATCCCACCTTTCATTTTTCAGAGCTCCTTTGGAAAATGAAAGGTGAAATATGATTGGTTGCTATGGTAAACTAAGGCAGTTTTCCTTTACACAAGAATTCTCCTTTCACTTGTATGGAAGTCTATGGGACAACTTATCCTAAAATCACGAACATTTTTCAGTGGACAAGTTGGAAAGCCATAATAATTGATAAAGATCATAGGAAAAACCTGTATATAAAGATATTAACCCATTACCAGCATTTGCTGTGAACTGTCAATGAAAATAACAATGTTCTAGTACCATCAGCCTGAAAAAATCACAGGTTAGACTTTTTTTTTAACGGACACTGGAACAAAGTCCTTTATTTTCATGGACTGTCTAGGAGTGATCTATTACAGCTCCTTACAAAACAAGCCATAATATATCCATGTGCAGGAAGCCTTATACATTACAAGAAAAGACCTTAAATAGAACCCATCACCTGCTTGAAAACAGTGAAACAAACACTTACTGGCCCATATCACACATTGGGGGCATATTGCTAGGATATGCCCCCTATGTCTGATAAATGCGGGTCCCACCTTTGAGAACCACATCCATCTCTAGAACAGAGCCTGCAAAGTGAAGGAGAGCGGGCTTCCCTCCATTCATTTCTATGGGACTGCCCAAAATATCTGAGCGCCGGCTAAATGGAGCGGTGACTACACATGTGCGGTGTGCTTCCCATTCAATAATATCGGACGTCTAAAAATAGCATAGCGCACTGCTCAGCTATTTTTGGCACTCCCATAGAAATGAATAGAGGAGGGTCACGCATGCGGCCTCTGTTCTAGAGATAGGTGCGGTTCCCAGAGGAACCTATCAGACATTGCACCTATCCTTATGATATACACCCTATTTATGAGATGGGCCAACCCGTTTAAATGTAACACTCTTCCCTAAATGCCCTGCTGTTTATGACAATAAGCACAATAAGCAGAAGCAGCGTCAGAGTGGTATCTTTCCAGCAAACAGATATGCTCGTCACTAACTGGAATTAAAACATTACAGTGGTTGTGTCACTTCAGCAAGTGGAATTTTTCATGAGGAAGTTAATACAAGGCACCTACGAATGTATTGTTATTATCCATATTGCCTCCTTTGCTGGCTGCATTCATTTTGCCATCACATTATACACTGTTCATTTCCACAGTTACTGTGCCCCATCAGACCTCAGATCAGCGTATTGTGCCCCATCAGACCTCAGATCAGCGTACTGTGCCCCATCAGACCTCAGATCAGCGTATTGTACCCCCATCAGACCTCAGATCAGCAAAATGTGCCCCCATCAGACCTCAGCTCAGCAGAATGTGCCCCCATCAGACCTCAGATCAGCAGAATGTGCCCCCATCTGACCTCAGATCAGCATATTGTGCCCCCATCAGACCTCAGATCAGCATATTGTGCCCCATCAGACCTCAGATCAGTGTATTGTGCCCCCATCAGACTTCAGATCAGCGTATTGTACCCCCATCAGACCTCACATCAGCCTACTGTGCCGCATCAGACCTCAGATCAGCGTATTGTGCCCCATCAGACCTCAGATCAGCCTACTGTGCCCCCATCAGACCTCAGAGCAGCCCACCCAGCCACATAAGATTGAAAAAAAAATCTTTCTTACCTGTCCGGCGCTGCGGCTGCCCTCCGGTCCGGCACTCCACTGTCTTCCCGGGCTGGCGCGCACTATGACCTGACGCTGCGCGCTATGACCTGTGGCTGGGTGGGCTGATCTGAGGTCTGATGGGGGTCCCTAAATACAAGTGAGCGCTTCCATAATGGAAGCGCTCACTTGTATTCGCCTGTATTCATCCTTGCTGGGCCCCCCCTGGGTCACTGGGCCCAGAGCCGTCGCCCCCCCCCCCGGTAGCTACGCCACTGCCTAGGACCGAGATCAGCAACTTCCAGCACTCATGCTATTCTGAAACTACAACTCCCAGAATCCTCCTTTCACTTCTATGGGAGTCTATGGGGCAATTTACCCAAAAATTACAGACAACAAACATTTTTCAGTGGACAAGTTGGAAAACCATAATGAATAATAAAGATTATAAGAAATACCTGTATATACGGATATTAACCCATTACCAGCATTTGCTCTGAACTGTCAATAATAATAATTACAATCATGGTAATCTGTTCCAGTACCACCAGCCTCAAAAAATCACAGACCCTAGAATAAAGTGCCTTATTTTCATGGACTGTCTAGGAGTGATCTATTATAGCTCCTTACAAAAGCGAACCATAATATAGCCATGTGAAGGAAGCCTTATACATTACAAGAAAAGACCTTAAATAGAGACAGGAGGCAGAAGACAAGTCCTCTTTTACTAATCTTTTTAGGATCTGCTCCTGGTTTGAGCTGAAAAATCACAAGGGAAAAACTGCACCAGACTGCACTGTCTGAACCTGGTGGAAAAGCGTTTTTTGTGTTTTTTTGGCTTTTCATTTTTTTAAAGCAAATATTCACATCAATTTCAGACAAGTGAAACCACTCTAAAAAAGGAAAATGAAACAATATTAAGCTAAATCACATATTATTTTATTGACATCAGTAAATATTGTGCTGTAAAGCACTACTATGTTGTTTTTCATATATTATAGCACAGTTTTCCAAATTATGTTATGCTTTCTTATCTTCTCCTTATCTTCGTATCCAGAAGACATTCATCACAACATTCACTTCATGAATTCTTATTGCTCCTGGTAACATCACATGTATGCTATATGTATTAGAGCACTACTTCTATTTGCACTTTGCAGTTCCATATACCCAGGTTACAGTTCTTTCCAAGGTCTGGATCCAGAGCAGTGCTCAGTGTAGGAAGCTCAGAAGTAGCTCTTTCTTCTTCAGTAAGACTTGAAGGGTCACTCTTCTCACTTGGACACAATTGCCATTATCCCTTCCTCTGCTGTAATCTTGTAGCACATCTACTATCTAAAGTAGCTGTCATTTTTTTCTTGTCCTATATACTCCACTTCATCACCATGACGGTCATCCTTTCTTCAGGACACTTTCTCTTTCTATAGACACCAACGTTGCAGCCACCTTAAGAAAAAGGTTCTCTGTCACCTTGCATGGTAGACAGCTGCCTGGTTGTCTGACATGACCAGACTCTTCCTTCAGGAATTCTATATTCTTGATTGCTCAGGAGTCCCTGACATTGTTCTCCTCCTTAAAGGTAGTACTTGGTTCAGCCTTTTGTATGGAATGTTATCTGCTGATAAATGGAGGTGACATTGTCTTCAGACTGGTGGTTGACAATGATGATGATGATTTTGTCTTGATCCAAAGAGCCTTTCAAGAATAGCTTGCATCCTCCTGTCCATGCTGGCCACATCCATGAGAACTTCCATAAGTTCACTCTTCTTCTTCTGATACTTTTCTTGGCGCCTCTTCACTTTCTCCCTGTATTCCTGGTTATTGATGAGTCCATTCAGCTTCATGAGAATGTACTCTGCTGAAATATCACTGACTGTCTTCAGGACGTACCTTTCCAGCCAGAACATTTTCTTCACTTGAAGTAAAGCAGTCACTTTTGAGATCAAAGCAATGAAATCACCTGCTGAGCAGAAATGGCTGAAGATCCTCAGTGACAGCGGTGACATCACAATACTTTACAGTTGGTTACTATGGTGACAAACCGAGAAAGAGGCTATAACCTGGTATATGTAGTCACCTGAATGTAACCAATGGTATATCTCAGCATGAATATAGCAATGCTTTACAGTAGGCTACCATGGCAACTAAACTGATAAGGAACATATAATCTAGTATAAATGGTAATCTACCAGTACACCAACAGTGTATATCCTACTATAAAATATCACACATCTCTGTTTCTAGTCTTTGACGTCCTGCATAATTTCTTAATATATCTTTATAGCGCTTGGACATTTTACTGACAGCAGCAGTTCTGCTCCTTTGTTTCAGGGATAGTTGGGCGTCTCAGCACCTGGACTCCCACAGATTAAAACTCACACAGTGACCATGAATGTAGAGGAGGCTGCACATTTGTGGCTTTGTCTATTCACTTCTATGGGAGTTCCAAAAATGTCCATGGCTAATTTTGGGACTCCCATAGAAGTGAATGGCAAGAGCTGCCCATGTGCAGCCACCTCCCCATACACAGTGGCCACAAGACAGGGCCCTGTTCTCTAAATAGGAGCAGGACCCAGAGGTGGGACCCCCAACTATCAGACATTTGTGACATATCCTGTAGATGTGCCATACATGTCCTAGATGGGACATCACCTTGAAGAAACTCCTTTTTATACTAATTAAAAGTGACATTACATGACATCTACAGTTTCCTTTTGAAAAAGCTGGTCATGTTAGGTTGCACCCTTTTCACACTGACTGGGCAAACGTGTATTGACTGAGAGCATTAGGGGCCCACAGCCAACCAAACCAAAAAACAACTTAGTGGTGGGGATTAATGAAAACTGGTGCAAAGGAAAACTGTTTCCCATAGCAACCAATCAGATCCCACCTTTCATTTTTCAGAGCTCCTTTGGAAAATGAAAGGTGAAATCTGATTGGTTGCTATGGTAAACTAAGGCAGTTTTCCTTTACACGAGAATTCTCCTTTCACTTGTATGGAAGCCTATGGGACAACTTATCCCAAAATCACGAACATTTTTCAGTGGACAAGTTGGAAAGCCATAATAATTGATAAAGATCATAGGAAAAACCTGTATATAAAGATATTAACCCATTACCAGCATTTGCTGTGAACTGTCAATGAAAATAACAATCACGGTGATCTGTTCTAGTACCATCAGCCTGAAAAAATCACAGGTTAGACTTTTTTTTTAACGGACACTGGAACAAAGTCCTTTATTTTCATGGACTGTCTAGGAGTGATCTATTACAGCTCCTTACAAAACAAGCCATAATATATCCATGTGCAGGAAGCCTTATACATTACAAGAAAAGACCTTAAATAGAACCCATCACCTGCTTGAAAACAGTGAAACAAACACTTACTGGCCCATATCACACATTGGGGGCATATTGCTAGGATATGCCCCCTATGTCTGATAAATGCGGGTCCCACCTTTGAGAACCACATCCATCTCTAGAACAGAGCCTGCAAAGTGAAGGAGAGCGGGCTTCCCTCCATTCATTTCTATGGGACTGCCCAAAATATCTGAGCGCCGGCTAAATGGAGAGGTGACTACACATGTGCGGTGTGCTTCCCATTCAATTCTATCGGACGTCTAAAAATAGCATAGCGCACTGCTCAGCTATTTTTGGCACTCCCATAGAAATGAATAGAGGAGGGCCACGCATGCGGCCTCTGTTCTAGAGATAGGTGCGGTTCCCAGAGGAACCTATCAGACATTGCACCTATCCTTATGATATACACCCTATTTATGAGATGGGCCAACCCGTTTAAATGTAACACTCTTCCCTAAATGCCCTGCTGTTTATGACAATAAGCACAATAAGCAGAAGCAGCGTCAGAGTGGTATCTTTCCAGCAAACAGATATGCTCGTCACTAAGGGGAATTAAAACATTACAGTGGTTGTGTCACTTCAGCAAGTGGAATTTTTCATGAGGAAGTTAATACAAGGCAACTACGAACATATTGTTATTATCCATATTGCCTCCTTTGCTGGCTGCATTCATTTTTCCATCACATTATACACTGTTCATTTCCACAGTTACAGACCATCCTGCAATCCATTAGTGGTGGTCCTGCTTGAACACTATAGGGCAAAGTGCCATCCTCTCTGGTGGCTGAGACAGAGGGAACACAAATAGGCTGGTACTTTTTCCTATAGTATGCAAGCACGGCCACCGCTGCTGGATTGTAAAGTTAATACAAGCCACTTACTAATAGCAATACATTAGTAAGTGGCTTGTATTAAAGGGGTTTTCCGGGATTTTACTACTGGTGACCTATCCTCAGGATAGGTCATCAGTATCTGATCGGTGGGGGTCCGACACCTGAGACCCTCGCCGATCAGCTGTATGAGAAGGCACCGGCGCTCCCATGAGCGCTGCGGCATTCTCTCAACTTTTCCTAGGCCAGTGACATCACGTTCATCAGTCACATGGCCTAGGATCGGCTTAGCCCCATTCAAGTGAATGGGGATGAGCACGATACCAAGCACAGCAGCTGTACAATGTACGGCGCTGTGCTTGGTGGGCTGAGAGAAGGTAGTGGTGCTCACGGGAGTGCCGGTACTTTCTCAAACAGCTGATCGGCGGAGGTCTCGGTTGTCGGACCCCCACCGGTCAGATACCAATGACCTATCCTGAGGATAGGTCATCAGTAGTAAAATCCCAGAAAACCCCTTTAACTTCCTCTACATAATAAATGCTATATTTGCTGAAGTATTCACATATAAGGTAGAAGCAGCACAGCTATAGCTTAACCCTTTCTACCCCGGAGGTTTTTTCGGTTCTGCATTTTCGTTTTGCGCTCCCTGCCTTCAAACAGCCATAACTGTTTTATTTTTCTGTTCACATAGCTGTATGAGGGCTTGTTTTTTGCGGGACAAGTTGTACTTTCCAACGCCACCATTTAATATTGCATATGGTGTAGTGGGAAGCGGGAAAAAAATTCCAAATGGGGTGAAATTGCAAGAAAACCGCTATTCCGCTACAGTTCTACGGGTTTCTTATTTACAGCGTTCGATGTGCATTAAAACTGACCGGTTACTTTCATTCTACTGGTCAGTACGAATCCGGCAATACCTAATATGTATAGTTTTTCCTGCGTTTAGATGGTGATAAAATAATTAGAAAGTTGGCCTTTTTTTTTTTTCCCTTGTCATATCTTGACCCCTATAACTTTTTGGTATTTATGTGTACAGAGCTGTATGGAGGCTTATTTTTTGCGGGGCGGTCTGAAGTTTTTATTGATACCATTCTGGGGTGTGTATAACTTTTTGATCACTTTTTATTTAATTTTTTTTTAGAAAAAAAAAGCGACAAAAAACGGCAAATAGCCATTTGGACGCTTTTTTCCGCCACACAATTCGCCGTATTGAAATTTTTTTAAATATTTTAAAAGTACGGGCGTTTTTGGTCACGGTGATACCCATGATGTCTATATTTATTGTTATTTAGGTATTTATTTTTTACTTATACGGAAAGGGGGGTGATTTGAACTTTTATATCTTTTTTATTTTTTATATATTTTTTAACATTTTTTTAAAATTTTTCTGTGATTATTTTAAAGCTCAAATATCATCTGATCTATTGTGTTTTGTTTTTTTTCTTTATGAGCAATCATGGATTTACTAGATGCAGTTAAATCCATGAATTGCTCATTTCTTATCCTGGCCTGCCATCTAGTGGCCAGAATAAGAATTGCAGTTTGAAAACTGTAATCCTCACCAGTGAGGATTACAGTTTTCATATGGTGTACAGACACCCCGATTGGCCAATCGGGGCGTCTGTACACCACCCGGAAGCGTAGGCTTCCGGGTTCAGACGCATCCTGATGCCGTGATCACGTGTGATCACGGCATCAGTAACGCCCTGGAAGTCGCCGCGGACGAAGGTGAGAAGCGGCAAGTCTCTGCTGTTAGAAACAGCAGAGACTTGCCGGCCATGACGCCCGCCGCACCCGCGAGCGGGCGTCATGTCCCCGCACCGCCCGAGCGCCGTACATGTACGGCGCCGGTCGGGAAGGGGTTAAGAAAGGTTAAATATGTCCATTTATATGAAGAAATCCTCGATAGGGAGTATAGGGTGCACGCAGTAATTCAGGTCCTGGCTTCAAGGTCCTGCACAAACATCCATGTAGAAAATCCGCAGCACTCCAAAAAGGTTGCATCAAACTTGGTATTTATTCATATAGCAATAACAGTATAGCGACGTTGATGTGTCAGGGTTTACTCCCTCAGGCTGTTGCACCCTGGGGATCTGTTCAGTGGAAAAGTGGTTTTAAAAATCAGGCCAGAAGTAAAAGTGTAACAGTCTCTCTTTACTTAGTGCAAAAAAACTAAACAAAAAAAAAAAAACACTTTGGGGGCATCCAGCAACAGTGCAAAGTGCAGGTTTGGTCACCAGGTGATGAAGTATGGTGGCTGGTTATGTGGCAATTAAATTGAACTAAAAGGCACTTGTGCATATAGTTGTTCACAATGTGATACAGGCTTGGTGTTTTACTGGCTTGGAAGAGGTCTAGGTGATGGGTGTCTGAGCCATAGTCCCTCAACTGCAGAAGGGTCTGTAAAGCTGTGGTTTTGCTGATCACTCTGTTCTCTAGGTACACTGAAGCTTTTTTGGAAGCAGTTTTCTTAATTCTGATACTCTTCCTGGAGTGAAGGTCCCACAGGAGAACTGATTACATTCCCTTGGAGTAGCAGCTCTGGCATGTGCTTCCTATCTCCTCCCTGTCTGGACTCAATCTCCCCCTCCTGGCAGGCAGTAGGAACAGCCCTTTCCTACCAAGAGTGGAAGGAACAGGGTGGTTAGCCCTGTTCCTGCACACCATTGCCAACCATGCCACATTGCTAGAACATAAAACATTATATAAGAATACATAACATAACAAGCAATTGCAGATGCCCCCAGGTCTGGGGTACTGCACCAGCAACTTTGGTGGAAAGATGCTTCTGTGACACTGCCTCACTTATTGGAAAGCATCAGAACAATGAACTAGACTTCTCCTGGGGAGAGAAGTCCATTTAAACACCCCCCTGGACACACACAGCCTTATTTACATATAGGGTCACAAAAATACACAATGGGCTGACAGAAGTCCTAAAAATAACTGCAGGACATTCAGGGGGGGGGGGGCAGTTTCAAGTAAGATAAGTGCAAGTATTCCACTTTTTTCAGGCAGGAGACAAGTCCTCTTTTACTCCTGCTTTGCTCCTGCTTTGAGCTGAAAAATCACAAGGGAAGAACTGCACCAGACTGCACTGTGTGAACCTGGTGGAAAAGGGGTGGTTTTTTGGGATTTTTTTTAAAGCAAATATTCACATCAATTTCAGACAAGTGAATCCACTCTAAAAAAAAAAAAAGGGGGAGCGACACAGTATTAAGGTAAATCAGATATTTTTTTATTGACGTTAGTAAATATTGTGCTGTAATGCACTACTATGCTGTTTTTCATAGGCAGTTATATTATAGCACAGTTTACCAAATAATGTTATGCTTTCTTATCTTCTTATCCAGAAGACATTCATCACATTCCCTTCATGAATTATTATTGCTCCTGGTAACATCACATTTATGGTATATCTTTTAGAGCACTACTTCTATTTGCACTCAGCAGTTCCATATACTCAGGTTACAGTTCTTTCCAAGGTCTGGATCCAGAGTGTAAGAAGCTCAGAAGTAGCTCTTTCTTCTTCAGTAAGACTTGAAGGGTCTTGCACTCTTCTCAGTTGGACACAATTGCCATTATCCCTCCCTCTTCTGTGATCTTGTAGAACAGCTACTATCTAAAGTAGCTGTCATTTCTCTTTCTATAGACACCAACGTGGCAGCCACCTTAAGATAAAGGTTCTCTGTCACCTTGCATGGTAAAGAGCTGCCCGGTTTTCTGACAGACCTTTCATCCAGGACAATGATGATGATGATTTTGTTTTGATCCAAAGAGCCTTTCAAGAATAGCTTGCATCCTCCTGTCCATGCTGGCCACATCCATGAGAACCTCCATAAGTTCACTCTTCTTCTTCTGATACTTTTCTTGGCGCCTCTTCACTTTCTCCCTGTATTCCTGGTTATTTATGAGTCCATTCAGCTTCATGAGAATGTACTCTGCTGAAATATCACTGACTGTCTTCAGGACGTACCTTTCCAGCCAGAACATTTTCTTCACTTGAAGTTAAGCAGTCACTTTTGAGATCAAAGCAACGAAATCACCTACTGAACAGAAATGACTGAACATCCTCAGTGGCAGAGAACCTAGTGAGCTCACAGTAGTGACATCACAATACTTACATAACAGTTGGTTACCATGACAACCAAAACGAGAAAGAGGCTATTACCTTGTATATGTGGTCACCTGAATGTAACCAATGGTATATCTCACCATGAATATGACAATGGCTTACAGTAGGTTACCATGGCAACCAGACAGATAAGGCACATATAATCTAGTATACATGGTAATCTACCAGTACACCAACAATGTATATCCTACTATAACTTATCACACATATGTTTCCAAACAGTCTTTGATGTGCTGATAGATTTCTTAATATATCTTTATAGCGCTTGGACATTTTACTGACAGCAGCACTTGTGCTCCATTGTTTCAGGGATAGTTGGGTGTTTCAGCACCTGGACTCCCACAGATTAAGGGCTCATTTACACGACCGTATGTATTTTGAGGTCCACAAAAAACGGAACCGAAATACGGACATACGGAAATGGAATGCACACGGACCTTCCTTTTTTTTGCGGACCCATTGAAATGAATGGTTCCGCATACGGTCTGCAAAAAAAAAATACAGCAGACACGGAAAGAAAATACGTTGTACATAGGCTCTAAAACTCACACAGCGACTATGAATGTAGAGGAGGCCGCATATTTGTGGTTTTGTCTATTCACTTCTATGGGAGTTTCGAAAATGTCCATGGCTAGTTTTGGGACTCTCATAGAAGTGAATGGTGAGACAGGGCCTTGTTCTCTAGATAGAAGCAGGTGGGACTCCCAACTATTAGACAGGGGTTATCCAATGAATTAAAGAGAGCCTGTCATCTCCCTTAAGTACTATTAACTGCAGTACTACAAGAGTACTGCAGACATTGACCTTGGATATCTCTTTACTATCTTGACACTCCCAACTGTTCCTCTGCAATACTTCTCTGTAATACATTTAGTGGACTCATGAGCTTGTGCTCAGGAGGTCCTCACCATTATGCACTCATGGTTTATGAGTCCTGTCAGTGTATTACTGCAGAGCTTGGCTGCAACACAGTGGGAAAGTGGAGGATATCAAGATATTAAGTAATGATCTGAGTTCTGAATCAGTTACTACATTCATAATACTTACTGGAGGTAAGAGATAACCTTTAAAGATATCTGAAGTAATGCACACCATTATTTTAACTATATAACTTCAGAAAATGTAAACATAAAAAAGTTCAAAATTTTTAGTGTTCCCATCTAGTAATGCTGCCCTCTTAGTACCCCAATCCATAGTACTGCCACCTTACTGCCCTCATTCAGTAGTGCTGATCCCCTTAGTGCCCCTTCCAGTAGTTCTGCCTCTGCCTAGTAGTGCTGACCATTCAGTGCCCCTTCTGGTAGTGCTGCCAGTTGAGTGCCCCCATCCAGTGGTGCTGCTGTCTTAGTACCCCCAATCAATAGTACTGCCACCTTAGTGCACCCATCCAGTAGTGCTGCCTCCCATGTGGGTCCCAATGTTCCCCTTTTTAGCGGTAAGCAGGTCTTCTGTCATTACCACTGAGCCTCAGGCATGCTTCCTCTGCAGATAATCTCTCAGGATGTGACATAAGATGATCTGTACGTCAGACTGAGAATCTGAGACACCGAGGACATCAATCCCCACTCCCTAGGAGGGTGTCAGTTCTGTACCTATGACACTGGCTGACCTGTTACATGTGCACTTGGCAGCTGAAGGCATCGGTGTTAGTCCCATGTTCATATGTGTCCGCATTGTTGAGAAAAATGATGTTTTAATATATCCAAATGAGCCTCTAGGAGCAATGGGCTCAGCTCTCTTTGCAATGACAATGCCCCCATTGCTCCTAGAGGATTATTTGCATATAATAAAATTTCATATTTCTCAGCAATGCGGGCACATATGAACATGGGACCAACACAGAGGTCTTCAGCTGCCAAGTGCACATGTAACAGGTCAGCCAGTGTCATAGGTACAAATCTGCTGATAGATGCCTTTTAAGGGGTTAAATACAATTTGACTAATTTATTCACTGAACCATCCAATAACATATCTGTGCATGCCCAAATAACCAACACATCATAGGCAATTTAAAACCAAACTTTATTAATATTAATATTAAAAAATTTTTTCATATGCAGAGTAAATGCCGAATAAAAGTACAAAAAAGAAGATCTAAGAGAGGGACACGGGAGATGAACTCTATGCACTGCGACAATGTACACATGAGCTATATAATATATACAGTGATATCAGAAACCAGCTATATCATAGTCAATGCTGCTCAATATATACAGTGGATGCATGCCAAAGTTGCCATTACCATCAAGGGGATAATCTATCCCTACCACTTGTGCATCTCATGATATATAGATGTACCGCTAGGTTATACCACCCGGCTTCTGAAAAAAACCCCCGTGTCCCCCACTTACCCAACGCGTTTCGCCCACCGGCTTCGTCAGGGAAAAGTGAGGGACAGTCTCGCAAAGGCCTCCTTTTATGGACGTCCTCATTAGTCCAACACACACCCCCCGGAGAGATGCACATCTACCTATAGAATTAGTACGTACCGCGTGGAGGGGAAGTAATGACGTAGTCTCGGCAGCGTACGCTGGCGCCGGGGTATGTCGTAATCACATGACCTCCAGCACAATTCACATCACCGCGCACGCAGCCGGGCTACGTCTTAGTCACGTGATCCCACATCGCACATGCGCCTAGGAGACAAGATCTCTAGTCCAATCCGCGCATGCGTATAGCCGCTAGTATCGTACTCCTTCAAATAACTCCTACCCCAATCACCCGTTATGTGCGAACATAAATGCAATATAAAAACCGCACACACCATCACAGGGTAGTGTACATACATAGGGGTGTGTGCGTAACCAATAAGGAAGTCCATGTCCAGGGCTGGTCACGTGGTCAAGAAAACCACGTGACATCAGTCCAGACATAATTATTGTGAGTATACATGTCAAATAAAGACCAGCCATGATTGAATGCAAAGATAAATTAATAACATTCTAAGACATAAAAGAACCCTTCATATTGTGAACTCGTTCTACTATTGGCTGAGTACATACTATAATATATATAATTAATCTTACATTTGTACATAAATGTACATAATATTAACATATATGAGAATACAAAAATGAATATAAATAAAATTGCTATTGTGACCGTGACAGATCAATAAATAGAATAAAACAAAACATATAATGTACATGTGGATCAATCATCATACTTAATTATTATAATACCAATCAAAACCCATAATTATATTATAAAAAAGTACCTGAATATTGCAAATATATACATATTCCTATTTAAAGTGCTTAGTGCCTAAATCATATACGCATATCAAATAGTAAAGAAGAAATATCTTAAATTCATAATAAATGAGTGAGATAATAAGTGAGAGTGAGGTGACACACGTGAAACAAGTGAAAGTGAGAATAAAAGTGAAAAGACAACTTCTAAATTGATATGCGTAAATGAGATAACTAAACCAAAATATTAGCCCACATAGTATTAACCCCAATAAATGTACATAATGTAGCATCAATGTGTCCAGCCACATTCTATTCACAAAATTCTCCAGGGTGGTAGTCTTCCCATAGCTAATCTCCCTGCATGCATCTCAGATTTCTTAAGGCTCCATCCAGACTGAGCTATAAAAGCAAAAGTAAAGATAAAACATGTTAAACCACAGATCCATTAAAATGATTCTAAAACCAAGTATAGTGTCCCTAAATGTGTGCACATATAAACATACATACATACACATGGACCCACTGAAAGGGACACTAAAACACCAAAGAGGGAGTAATACCGACTGACTACGGAAACAAGATAGAGGTGTTGTATTCGTGACTACAAAAACGGGACAAAGGTATTATATTCATTAAGTCCTCTAGGGGATAAGGTATTTAGCCTATGGATCCACATGGTTTCTTTTTGTGACAGTGTCTTCTTCCAATTTCCTCCACGGATGTTTGGGTACACCCGATCAATTGCCCTCACTTTCAACAAACTTGCATCACTCTTGTGTTTCATTCTAAAATGTCGAGGGATTGGTTTTAAGGTGGTTACAAATTCAGCGTCCTTCGAAGCCATAATGTCCAGGACGTGTTCACGTACCCGTCTCCTGAATTCCCTTGATGTCATCCCGATGTAGATTTTATCACAGGAACAGGTTGCATAGTATACAACCCCTATAGAGGCACAGTCGATTTTATGGGTGATCTTATATATATTTTCCCCAGTAACATCTTGGAAGGTATCACATCTCACTATATTGGGGCAAGCTATACATTTCCCACACGGGGAACACCCCCATTTGGGTCCTCTGGAATTGAAGATCCTATCAGGTCGCTCTCCTCTGTGGTAGCTATGGACCAACATGTCCCTCAGACTCTTCGATCTTCTGAATGCAATTAATGGATCCATTGATAGATGTTTCCTCAGAATATTATCTGTCAGGAGTATGGGCCAATATTTCTTCAAGATTTCACGTACTTGATCTGATCTGGAATTAAAAGTAGTGACAAATCTTACCACCTGAGTATCCTGCTTATCCTCTCTAAGTTTCTTTTTCCCCATATTTCCTTGATGTAATAAATCGTTGCGATTTGTATCTTGTGCACGTCTACGAGCCCTCTTAATGGCTCTATTGCTATATCCCCTTTCCCAAAATCTTTTTGTCAGATCTTGTGCCTGTTGTCTAAATGTTGACTCATCGGAACATATACTTCTCATACGTAGAAATTGTCCGGTAGGGATATTGTTGATTAAATGCTTAGGATGGGCAGAAGATGCGTGTAGCAATGAGTTGGTGGCCGTCTTTTTCCTGAATAGATCCGTCTGAATATAACCTGCTGTATCCAATCTCAATTCCACATCAAGAAAATCAATGCTCTCCCCACTCCACTGATGTGTCAACCTAATATTATATTCATTTTCGTTTGGTGGAGAGAAAATCTCCCAGATCCTGTGGCGAGCCCTGCCAGATAATGAGGATGTCATCAATATATCGGGTCCAAAATTGGACCTTTTCAATTCCTCTGGCAGGACTCGTCATAAAAATCTCCCTCTCCCATTGGCCAAGGAACAAGTTTGCATAGGACGGCGCAAAGGCCGCCCCCATCGCCGTCCCTTGTAGCTGGCAATAAAAGGTCTCCCTAAACACAAAAAAATTGTGTGTCAGTGCGAACCCTATAGCTGTTAGTACAAACTCACATAACTTAGGATTCAAATCACTCATGGTCAAAGCCTTAGATAACGCTTGGATACCGTCACTGTGTCTAATAGAGGTGTAGAGAGACTCTACATCGCACGTCACTAATAACATGTCTGGTTGAAGGTGTATCCCATCCAGTTTTTCCAGTAAATCAAGGCTGTCACGTGTATATGACGGTAAAATTTCTACCAAGGGTTTAAGGTAAAAATCAATCAGCTGACATAGGGGTTCACATAAATTATTATTGCCAGATACAATAGGCCTACCTGGGGGATTCTTCAGGTCCTTGTGTAATTTTGGCAGAAGGTAAAAGGCTGGGATGGTAGGATCCTCAATTATCAATCCCTGAAGTTGTTGGGTGTTTAGTACTCCATTTTCCTGTGCCTGATTAAGTATCTCCAATAATTCAAACCTAAAATTAGACAATGGATTAAAAGTAAGTCTCTTATAACAGGTGGTATCCCTCAGTTGGCGAAGGGCCTCTTTCTCACATTTTTGTGGGCCACACAACAACATTTCCTCCTTTATCGGAGGGCTTAAAGACCACCCCCTTCATCCGCTGTAGCTGATGAAGGGCTATTTTCTGATTTTTGGATAGATTATCCTTTTGAATATAATCGGGCATATGTTTGATTTCATCAGACACAAGTCTAATGAATAGATCAATTTCAGGGTATTGGCTCAACTGTGGAAATTTAGTAGACTTAGGGAGTAAAGCTTGTGGATACTCGCCTTTTATTGCTGTTTTTATATTGCATTTATGTTCGCACATAACGGGTGATTGGGGTAGGAGTTATTTGAAGGAGTACGATACTAGCGGCTATACGCATGCGCGGATTGGACTAGAGATCTTGTCTCCTAGGCGCATGCGCGATGTGGGATCACGTGACTAAGACGTAGCCCGGTTGCGTGCGCGGTGATGTGAATTGTGCTGGAGGTCATGTGATTACGACATACCCCGGCGCCAGCGTACGCTGCCGAGACTACGTCATTACTTCCCCTCCACGCGGTACGTACTAATTCTATAGGTAGATGTGCATCTCTCCGGGGGGTGTGTGTTGGACTAATGAGGACGTCCATAAAAGGAGGCCTTTGCGAGACCGTCCCTCACTTTTCCCTGACGAAGCCGGTGGGCGAAACGCGTTGGGTAAGTGGGGGACACGGGGGGGTTTTTTCAGAAGCCGGGTGGTATAACCTAGCGGTACATCTATATATCATGAGATGCACAAGTGGTAGGGATAGATTATCCCCTTGATGGTAATGGCAACTTTGGCATGCATCCATTGTATATATTGAGTAGCATTGACTATGATATAGCTGGTTTCTGATATCACTGTATATATTATATAGCTCATGTGTACATTGTCGCAGTGCATAGAGTTCATCTCCCGTGTCCCTCTCTTAGATCTTCTTTTTTGTACTTTTATTCGGCATTTACTCTGCATATGAAAAAAAAATTTAATATTAATAAAGTTTGGTTTTAAATTGCCTATGATGTGTTGGTTATTTGGGCATGCACAGATATGTTATTGGATGGTTCAGTGAATAAATTAGTCAAATTGTATTTAACCCCTTAAAAGGCATCTATCAGCAGATTTGTACTTATGACACTGGCTGACCTGTTACATGTGCACTTGGCAGCTGAAGACCTCTGTGTTGGTCCCATGTTCATATGTGTTCGCATTGCTGAGAAATATGAAATTTTATTATATGCAAATAATCCTCTAGGAGCAATGGGGGCATTGTCATTGCAAAGAGAGCTGAGCCCATTGCTCCTAGAGGCTCATTTGGATATATTAAAACATCATTTTTCTCAACAATGCGGACACATATGAACATGGGACTAACACCGATGCCTTCAGCTGCCAAGTGCACATGTAACAGGTCAGCCAGTGTCATAGGTACAGAACTGACACCCTCCTAGGGAGTGCGGATTGATGTCCTCGGTGTCTTAGATTCTCAGTCTTGACGTACAGATCATCTTATGTCACATCCTGAGAGGTAAGATTATCTGCAGAGGAAGCATGCCTGAGGCTCAGTGGTAATGACAGAAGACCTGCTTACCGCTAAAAAGGGGAACATTGGGACCCACATGGGAGGCAGCACTACTGGATGGGTGCACTACTGGATGGGTGCATTATTTTTAATATTAATATTAATAAAGTTTGGTTTTAAATTGCCTATGATGTGTTGGTTATTTGGGCATGCACAGATATGTTATTGGATGGTTTAGGTATATATTCTCTGTGGTAGGCCTTATAGGTCGAGTCCTTATAGGTTATAATTTATTCACTGGCAAAACTAACAACACTTTGTCTGAATTTACTTACTGGCGTATTTGTACTGTAATGCGGTAATTTATATTGTAATATACACTGTCCATTGCTACAAAAATCATTTTTATTTCTTTATTTTTAGTTTTAATTGACAAGAAGGCTGACGATAAAATGAAGCAGTACTCACTTGAGAGCGAGGCCTATGTTCCAGGAGTATTTGGGTCACATGGGATTGGACTTCTGCAAAAACGAGGAAGTGTATGGTCAAGTGCCATGAGGGTCAAGTATGGACTTTTAGGTAACATGCCGAAAAATAGGCCAGACTGATGTATTTTCCCGCTATTCATGTTTAACAGGTTGTCAGATTTGATGAACAGTCATTAACCTGTCGTATTCCTGACATTCAGAGGTGCAGAGAATGAGGAATGGAAGGCAAAGATGGTGGCTGCTTTCCTTCAGTCCTTTGATTCTACAAGTCATGAAAGCAGTGTAGTCGGAAAATGTAGACATAAGATAGTAGTATTCTCCAAATTGCTGTAGTGGACCATAGGAAGCAGAGTAGATGAAATAGGCACCAACGTTTTATAATTTGAATTGTGAAGCCAAATACCGACATCCTTAACCCTAGAATGCGTGACATCAGAAATCTTCATATTAACGTATTGGGGGCCTTTTAGGCCCCCATGCAAATCATATGGAAAACACACTTATATAACTTTTACAAGTTTATTTTAAAACTGCTAAATAAAATATGATTAGTAAACAAAATTTTAATTATAACAGAAACTTGCTCTCAACATCGTATCTTATCTCAGGTCCTTAACAATTAGCTCACAGTGTATACTGTCCTCATTACTCTCTTCACAGCTTATTACTGTGTTCAGAAGGACCTGAGATGATGTCATGACTTTATCTCTCCCTCCAAAAATCACATGACATCCTCATATGGGCATTATCCACACCCTGGCCCCTCCACCAGCATTACTGAGTACAAATAAAGTAACTTGAGGTACAAACACTACTGAGAACATAATAAAAAAATACATGGGGGCCTAAAAGGCCCCCAATCCGTACAGATGTGTTTTTCACCAAAAAAGCATTGTTACACCAAAATGCCTATGAAAAAAAATATATGAACAACTGGATATTACCAACAACGACATTCTTGAGGATTACCTGGAGTTTCAAAATTCTAACTTAAGTAATTTTGCAGATAATAACAAAAAAGTAAGCATGGGGGCCTAAAAGGCCCCCAATACGCATTCTAGGGTTAAAGGGGTACTTCTATCTTAGACATTGATTGCATATCACTAGGACATGTCATCAGTGTCAGATAAGACCCTCTTCTAACTTTCTGCAGAGGCTGAGTCAGGATCGTTAACCCTGACTGATCCATACAGAGATACGCTGGGACATTACATGGCATTTACACATCAAATAACATTACATAAAGAGAACAGTGTGCAAGTACCCTATTCTGAGGGACTGCACTGGACCTGTGCAGCAGTAATAGAGCTACATTTATCAGTAGCTCTCCTCCATCAGGAGGCAGGGGCAGATCCTGTATTAAAACCTGAAGGGGGAGATAAAGGGTGGAAGAATAGTGGCATACAATTTTGCTTTATTGGCTCATACCATTGACCACTCCCTTGACTATGTAAACCAAAGTATCTACATGGACAAGTATATGCTAACACTATACAAGAATCAGTATAGGCAATAATAACGCCATACAGTGACAATGCTGTGATCCGAGTCCATTACCATGCTGCAGACGATGCAAGAGAATACAGTACTGATCAGACACAGTGACAGACAAAATACAGAACAATCAGAGGATGTGCCAGCTCCCCTGAAATGTGTATTTTATCAAACACTCGAGTTTCCCATGAAATAACTATTTTGGAATACCTTTAGATGGTTGTCTAAACCCACCATTGCTAGGTTTAGCCAATAATACACTGATATGTATGGGGGCCTTTACTGATAACAGAGGAACATCACAACATCACAACACAGAGTACTAAGTAAAGACGCTCTGGGATTGTTATTTCAGGGGTAAGTCAGTACACGTCAGGATTGGTGACAGGTCCCTTTTTAAAGGGTTTTCCCACGAAAAATATTCTACAGTTTTCAAACCAGCACTTGGATCTGTAATTGCATGTTATTAAAAATTTAGAATAGCAACTGAGTTAGTCAATAAAATGTATCTGTATAGCGCTGCTGTTTTTTTTTTTTCTTATTTCTTTGACCTGCTCACTGAGATGGCCGCACATGCTCAGTTTCATCCTTCAACTGCCTCCTGAGCTGTGATAGGTAGAGCATAGACACCCCCCCCCTGAGCTGCAGCAGAAAAGACCCTCCCCTTGAGCTGTCAGCTTGATATAAATCTAGCATAGCAATGAGTGTGGAGATCTCTGGATCCATGTGAGGTACAGGGCTGGTTCTAGCTGTGTTAGAAGGAGATTGTCATGTACTATACGATGGTTGATTTTCATTGTTTACATTAGTCATGGGATAACCCCTTTAAGACCTTAGTGACAGTCAATATACCTTCTTATGATGGTAATGTATGGTGGCCACTAACAGGTCCTAAACTTTCATACATGCCTTTTTATGGAGCTGCAGTTTGAGCCTGGCATGAATTTCATGTACTGGGCAGAGCCAGCGCCGTCTGTCTAATGACATGACTCTAGCTGCTTAACCTCTTACATGCTGCGGTCAGTATTGACTTCAGTATATCCGTGTTTTTAGAGGGAGGGGGCTCCCTCTTTTATTCCCATTTCCCCTCTCCGCAAAGTGATTGAGGAGTGCCAATGGATACTGGAGACCTGACAATGGGCCCCAGATCTGTCAAGTATGAAAGCCTATTAGGCCCTGAGAGAGTTCAAGCTCTACATTTAAAAAAATCCACATTTTCCACTATATACGTTTTTTAAGGGAAAATAATAATAAAAGACACATAATTGTTGATCACATTATTTATTGCACACAGTGCAAAGGGGCATAAAACAACTAAAAATAATGCTGAAACTGCTGGTTTTTGTCTCTCAAAACATGAAAAAGTCACATATGTACCCTACAATGGTATTAATGAAAACTGTCACTACTGTCACTTGTCCTGCAGAAAATAAGCATTTGAACAGTTCTGTCAATTCTAAAATGAAAAAAGTCATGGCTCATGGTAAATGGCGTCAGGAAAGCAAATTTTTTAAGTTTTTTTTTATTAAGCAAAAATAGTAAGATGTAAATCTAGAGAATAAATGTGTTATGTTATTTATACTGCACAGTAAGCATCATTACCAAATACCTTTTTACAATGGAACAGTAGGGTGACGGATGACATGCAGTGTCTGAGGCATTGGTTTAATGTGTACATATGGGACAAAAACATGATGTGAACGCAGACTTACTTGTGCCATTTTGGGGTACTTATGACTTCTGGATGTTTTTTTTTTTACCATATCTTGTATAGTGAACAGTGTGGAAAAAAAAAAAAAAAAAAGAAAAAAAAAATTGTTGTGCTAGTAAAATGGCAACTCTTGATAGTAGATATCACAAAATCAACGGAGTATTAATTGTTCATAAAAACTTCCAATTTTATTAATGTAAATTCTAAAAACATGTCAAATAGAACCTAAAGTGCAGGTACATCCAGTAATACAAAGCTGACACCTATTGCCATATCAATTACATACTCATAAAACACTGTGTATTTTTTCAAAATAGCTCACCGCCCATAAACCTATCATTACATGACCGTATGAATCTCAATAACTACTACAGTGCTAACAATACAACACAAGATGAAGATTGTCATTACATACCAAGTGTAGGTGTCAGAAATCTTGCCTCCTCAACGCGCGTTTCGCGTTTGCTTCCTCAGGAGAAGACCAGGTCTTAGTAGATGTAGCCATGCTGAAGTCCAGCAGGTTTGGATTTCATCCAACTGTCATGTCTTGGTCACGGAACTTGCAGGTCACAACATGGCTACAGTCACTATTATTAATTGCAACGTAGCAGCGCATCAAATTATCGTGTGGCCCCAGCCTAATAGATTATATGGACTGGAGTTGACCTGATAGGACAACCCCTTTAAGGGAGAAAAAAAATCTATAAGGAAACATGTGGTAATTTTAGGTGCTTGCATCAGGGCTTCTGTAGTTGGAGCTAATTTTTCATTCCACAAATGGCTGCTTTAAATTGAATTTTTCATAGATTACATTACTTCAGGCTCATATATTCACCACATAGTTCGTGGTCCTTGGCACAAGCGCAGCTTTATAACGTTCATTTATCGTTGATCTTGTGCTTGGCTTGTTCTGTGGAATCATTAGCTGTATTTTATAACCTCGGTCTCCAGCCAGATTCAGCTGTGGTTCAGTGGGATCAGTGCTGTCAAATCAGCTCTTGTAACACAATTTTGATTAATTTTCGTTTCTAGTTCATAACCCTGGACGACGTTCCAGAGGGCACTTTCCTCGGAATTAAGATACAATTGAATGCAGATCTCATTCATTTACATTTGCCTAAGAGTTTGCTAAAATTACGTGACTGTTGTGCAATAAAACTGTTAAGGTGACCTCCCCTCCCATATTTTTAATTTATGTGTGTAAGTGGTAAATCAATCTCATTTCCAGCTCCTTTAATATCTTACTATAGATTTTTTAGAATCTTCTTTTCCCTTTTTTTGTAGTAAATGCACATTTTTTTTGAAACCAGAGTTTCTTGTGAGAAGTGTTCATTAGTTCTTTAGACTGTTTCATGAGAAAATGTGACCTTGCTTCGTGCTAAGAAGCTGGCTGAAAATTTCGTAGCAACGGTGTAAAATCAGCAGGTGACGCATACTGATCTCCACATGCTGCGAGGGATCTAAATGTGTCACTTCTTTCAGCTCTTGTATTGTCAAGGAGTTTTCCCGGTTCATAATATTGATGTTCCATCTTCAGAATAGGCCATCAATATCAGATCACTGGGGGTCCGACTTGGAACCCCCACGATTAGCTCATTATATGAGTGCTGTCTCTTCAGTCTATCTATATGCACGCCATCTACTTAGTGAATATTGTAGCTTTGTCCCATTTAAATGAACAGTTGAAGCTAAAAATCACGAAAAATAATGCACCAACACAATAAATGCAAACATTATATATGTTATATGATAAAATCTGAGACTCTCAGTCAATATATTTTGATCAAAACACATCTGTGCCCACCTACCAGCGCCAAAGGTGGTCTCAGTCCAGGCAGGTCCTACTCTAAACCTACCTATGCTGTTAGACATCTACATTCAGGAGAAGAGACTCTGCACATATAATGTGCTGCTCCTAGTCACCTCTATGTGCATCAGCAACCGATGAGAGGAGTAGCCCGCACAGCTATATGTACCATCTAATCAAGGTCACCTGTGGGATAGGAGGGGCAAAAGTGCACATTCACACTTGAAGAACATAAATTTATCAAAAATCACAGAAAAATATACAAAACATCCTGCACGATATGATGAGTGAATATGAAGATGTACATGTCAACATTTATAAGGAAAAAAATCATGAAAAATATGCACTAACATAATAGATGCAAACATTATATATGGACTAAGCCCTCACTCTGATATAATAAAAACTGAGACTCTCAGCCAAAAACACATCTGTGACCGCCTACCAATGTCAAGGTGGTCTCAGTTGAAGCTGCAATATCCTCTAGCGCTAAGTAGATGGCATGTAGGTAGACAGGTACATGCAAGCAATGAAGATGTCTCATTGCTCTCTTGAGTGCCACAGCTCCTTCAAACAGCTGATCACCAGTGTGGCTGGGAATCTGACCCGGACTGATCTGATATTGGTTGGCCATCAATATTATGAATCCAGACAACTCCTGATTTTTGGAAGGTGAATGGATGAATACTTTGCTTCCATTTTTAACACAATGATGTTGGAACTAGAGATGAGCGAATCATCCAAAATTCGCTTTGCCAAATGTTCATCGAATTTTTTAAAACATTCGTACTTAATACAAAGCTATTCGGTCGAAGTTGCGTACAAGTCTTTCGTTATTCTGTTGTGTTCTGCGAACATTTCTGTGAATACGTACGCCTGAGTATACAAAGTGCATATAAAGCTTTATTAATGTCTAGGCCCGCACAAAGAACGAATATCCAGTAAAATTACGCTACTTAACTGAATATGTACGCATTAGCGTACAAATTATCAGATGCGTAGCATTAGCATACAAATTATATGATGCGTACCATGCGTTAGGGTACAAAGATTTCAGAAGAATCTTCCGAAGCAGATCTGAAAATATTCGGATTCACTTCGGTGTAAAAAATTTCCAAGATTTGTATCGAATCTACAAAGCGGCGAATAGATTCGCTCATCTCTAGTTGGAACATCACCCTGCTCTTAGATGCTACTTTTAATGAAAATCTGCATTGTGCAGTGGTTCCTCAAGTTACAATATTACTTGCTTCCGGAAGGACCATTGTATGTTGCAACCATTGTAACTTGAATTTATATCTTTATGGAAATCTACTAATTGGTTCCAAAGACACAAAAAAATATCCCAAGATAAAAGAAAATGGATAGTTAAGGAAAATAAGCAGATAATTAATCCAAGTCCTTACATATAAGAGTCAGGTATAGATGCTGGAAGCTGTAAATCTCTTTCTATAATGAGGACAGGAGCGTGTTTAGGGTCCTAAACCCAGTGTACACAGTGTACCAGAAAAATAAAGTGTATGTTACGGCAGTCAGTAAGAAACACACGGACAGTGGGAGCTAACTGAAACCCCGTCCACTTTCCCTGCCTACCTGCAGTGCAAGCCCTAGGCGGCAAGTCCAGAACTGGTTTACGTTCCCTATCCTACTAAGGTGCAAGACAGACGTAACACAGAGACAAAACCACACAAAAACAGAGTCGTACAGATGGGAGATCCAGGCACAGATAGAGGCTGTACAGGAGATGTACTACCGCACTGTACTGTAAAGAGGCGCTACTATGCAACCAGTTCAGGAGTTTTACCAGAGAAATGGCCATGTTGATTGGTTGGATCTGAGTCTGAGGCATTGTATGTGGTTTCGAACTCGATGGCTCAGGAAAAATTTTAAGGTGAAAATATTGTATCCTGAGGCCATTGTGTCTTGAGGGACCACTGTAATAAGTTGCACCTATCTGTGTAAATCATAGATTAGTTTTAGCATGCTGACATGTTTTTGAAAGTTCATGCTATGACATTGATTTTGAAGTGCCAATAGACAGTTACTATTAACTAATCTGCTGTAATTTTGACGAATTAAAGAATTTCAGCTTTTGTAGAGCTTTGAATTGAAAATCTATGCTGTTTTTTTCCATTCACATTCTTTATATCAAAGTGTAACTGAAGTTATCTATTCTTTGTTGCAGGTGATGCAAAATTTCTCCGCCATGAATGTGACACAGGCCAAAAAATAAAAATCGACACAGATTCTGAAGAACAGTACACTGCTGACTTTGAGCATGAATTTCATTGTACACAAATTCAAACTTTTAACCACAAGGTACCAAACTGAAGGAATTGTGTTACGTGTATTGTCCTAATTATTTTACTGTACTATATTTCTTCACAATTCCCTACTTGAATCTGATGGTTAATTGTAATACATGACACGGTTATTTGTCACGTCTTAACCAATGAATACTCTTAAAGGGAACCGGTCACCATGAAAATGCAATGTGAGCCACAGGAAACATGTGTCATGACCGTAGACAGGGAAACACACTTACAGAACAAGCCCTAGGTGGCAAGTCCACAACTAGTCGACGGTCCCTATACTGGTAAGTGCAGGGAGCCAAACCAAGTGCCCATGGTAAAAACCACAGGGACCTGTTCACATACTTGAACCCAGAACAAACAAACACACAGAGAAGAGTTGTGCAGAAAACAGTCAAAACCAGGGTCATGGCTAAAGTGGTGCATTCCCAGGGGCGTTACCAAAGTACTGCCTCACCTAGGGGCATGGCATAGGCGACACATCAACAGGGAGGCGCGGCCTGGCAGCACGGCAGTGCCCGAGCCCCTGACTGCTGCACTGGAACTTGGACAGACTAGTTGGTGACAGCATGTTATAGAGCAGTAGGAGCTGAGCAGATTAATATATAGTTTAATAGGAAAGGATTCAGCATAACTTGTATTTTAAACATCTAAATTCCTGCTCATTCTGGGCTTTGAAGTCCAGGAGGCGGTCCTATCAAGGATTGACAGCTCTCTCAGTCATAGAGGGAAGGCTGTAATCACTGATAGCACCTTCTACTATAACATGCTGCGTGCAGCACAAACACCATGTTCAATGTCACGGGTTCCCTTTAACCCATTGACAACACATGTACGGCAGGTGTCATCTCTTTAAAGATGTCGCCCACTCCGGAGTGGGTGTCACAGCTACTAGGTGCCTGCTTTTTCACACAGCAGACACCCGGAGTTAATGTCTGCAATAACGCCGATTGCAGACATTTAACTCACTTGTGCCTACAGCATCTCAGCTGTCTTTCCCTGGGGGCACAGTGCTATCACAGGTATATTCCAGGCCTACAGGTGTCAGTGCTGCATTGAAATATACTGAATTTTCCATACACCACTGTATTAAATCACAGTAGTATATAGGAAAATCATTTTAATGATTGCACGTCCAGATCCCCTGGTGTGTGTGTGTGTGTGTGTGGGGGGGGGTGTTTAAAAAAAAAAAAAAGCTTTAAAAAGTAAAAAAAAAAGGTTTCAAAATATAGAAAAAAAAATTAAAATCACCCCCCTTTCACCATTTAAAAATAAATAAGCAATAAAAAATAAAGATTGTATGCACTGCCACCTCCCAAAAATGTAAACATATATGATAAACGCCTTTGCGGAAAGAAAAATCAAACGGACGTTTTACTAAGAACGATTTGCTAAGACAATCTCCCAAGAAATTGAATAATAAATGATCGAAAAGTCATAGACACTCCAACATGGTATCAATAAAAACTACAGATCGCCCTGTATAAAATAAGCCCTCACACAGCTCCATAAATTGACCTGTGTGTTTATTTTTTCTTTTGCATTAAAACACAAGAAAAACTATATCAATATGGTATCACTGTAATCATACTGACTTGGAGAATGAAAGGGACAGATCAGTTCTATTTCATAGGAAATGCTGTAAAAACGAAACCTATAAAACTATGGCAAAATTGTGTTTTTTTTCTCTAATGTAAATGTTTAAAGCACCTCACTGATGTGAATGCTATGTTCATTCACACACCATCCATTATAGTATACCCCATGATACTGATCCATGTTAGATGTAATATTGCTTACCAAGGATCTCCACCTTACTCCGATGCGCTTTTTGATGAAATGTGCATGATGAGTCCTTCCTTTCCTTTGCTTTCCGCATCTATATGTCTATTCTGAATATATGGCAAAATGCGGGTCATGGACCCACTGAAGTCAAAAAATACGCGGATGGCACATGGACCACATCCTGGACCACAAACCGGATACGGTCATGTGCATGAGGCCTAAAGAGTAATATAGTTTTAAACCTGATTTATGAAATTGCTTGGTAATCTTTTTAATGTTGTATAGCTGATTTTGTCAAACCACCAAGACATCATTTGGCATTGCAAATCATAATACATTCTGTGTCTTAATTTTTTTATTAGACCATGTGATAAATGTTGTTATAGGTACACTTACATCATGAAGAGTTTGCACCTCACATACATTCATACCTGGAGGTGAGCTATGGGAAACACTGGGATGAAATGAACAACAAAAAGAAACTCTTCATTAGTCAGACGTTCAAGAACAACTCAAATCCTTCATCATCCAGCTACTTCATGGAGGTAAGTTAGATTTTTGCAATGAACTTTTATCTTTTGGTTGATAGTACAGCACTAAATTGTCTGGATTTATTTGTATTTTAATATCTATTTTATATACTATACAAAACTATTTCAAAATCTTAAGACAAATACTTACAATATAGATAATGTATAAATTAATAATAATAGAAAAAGGACAGACAAGACATCTGCTTGGATTTTTTTGTTTTGTGTTTCTATTTAGTAAGCCCATATTTATGCATCTGAAAATAAAGTAGTGATTCAAGGCCCAGCATGTTAGTGTCTATTGGTGTTTATTTGTATATTTTAACTTTTTTCAGTGGCTTTTTTGTGTTAAGTATCAATTTAAGGTTTGTTACAACTGTGTTTATAATAGGGATTTTCCATTTTCACATATGGGAGATATATGGCATATCGATTGGTGCAGGTCCCACCTCTGGGTGCGCTTGCTCGGGTCTTTTCAGAAGTCCTATATCAGTGAATGGAGAGGACTCAGTACGTGTGCACCATGCTCTCCATTCACAGCGGGGCCCTGTTCTTGAGATGACAGTGGGTCCTATCAGTATACCGTTAATGTCCAGAGCAGACGACTTCTTTAAAGATTGCTACATCCTTACTTTCTGCTACTAGGGTAAAATATTTTCAGCCATTTTAATCTGTTTTTGGACTTGGATCTATCTTAAAGACCCCAAAAATATTATTCCTGTTTTACAAAGCAGACCCTGTGTGTTGCTGTTTGTGTGCACGAGGCCTGATTGTGAGTGCTTAAGTACCGTTGAAATGCATTTCTTTCAGTTCACCCTACAAGTTGCTGAGAAACAAGTGAACTATAGGACGCAACTTTTACATACTCATTCAGCTTTGGAAAGCAACACCAATTTTAAAGTGCAGTACAATGACCGGACACCATTTGTTGCTGGACTGCAGTGGAAGGATATATCGAAGACTGATCTCTACAAATGGGAAGGTAAAATGGAAAGACAATGTCGTCTCATATTTTTAGACAATGTCAGTGGTGGCTTCTGTCCTTAAAAAAAAGCTAGCCTAGGGAGATGTTTTTAGGTGTTCTGCCACTGATTTGCCACTGCTACGTGTGGATTTGCACGTGGATCAGTTCTGTGGGAATAATGAACATACTGCGAATAACAAATGAGCAAACTGATTCTAAACAAATCGGATTTGTTACAAATTTCACATAAATTCACCTGGCAATCTAGTCTGAAATTTTATGGATTAGTTTTGGACAAGACTATAAAAAAAAAGATGCCCAGTGCTATTTTACTTTGAAAAAGAAGGAAGAAGATGGAGAATCACATAACTGAGGGGTTGGGAGTGTTGCCCTGGTTAACTGAGAGACTGACAGACAGCCTGTTCAGCCAATCCGGGGCAGATGTCTGGCAGGTCCTGGTGCTGAGAACACAATATGCCAATCTTAGTTTCACTTGCGACCTGAGATTATGTGCTTTGGCTGTGTCTGCCAAAAAGCAATTAAAGAGAAGACACAAGTCAGTAATCAAGCTGTACTAGGGACACACTGTAAGTAGAGAAGTAGGAAGATATAATTTGGTAGATATTAGGGCTTTATTAGGGAAATCGTAGCATATAGAGTGAGGGACTCAGTTGTGTGTTGTCTTATTGTTTATACAGCTTGTTGGCAAGTTCTATCCCACTACAAATTAATTTTTCTGTAGGGTTTTTTTTGTAAAACTAAAAATCTTAAGTTTTTACAGTCCGTGGGCTTATTAGCATACATTCTGGTGAAAATGCTGAGCAATTGCCCCTTTTTGTTTCTAAAAACCTTGCTTTATCATGTGTGAATGGGCATTTTCAGTGCACTGAAGTGCATCAATATACCCCTGTTAGGGAACGCATTGTATTACTGCAAGGTACCATTTAGCTACAGCAAAGGCATTTTACTGCAATAACGCCATTAGTATACCCATGTGATTGAATGCATTGTATTACTGCAAGATATCATTCAGTTACAGCAAAGGCATTTTGTTTCAATAACGCCATTAGCACATCCATGTTATTGAACGTATTGTATTACTGCAAGATAGTGTTCAGTTACAGCACAGTCATTTTACTGCAATAATGCTACTAGTATACCCCTGTTATTGAATGCATTATATTGCAGCAAGATAGTTTTCAGTTACAGCAAAGTTGTAAAGGCATTCTACTGCAATAATGCCATTAGTATACTTGTGTTATTGAACGCATTGTATTGCTGACAGGGCCAGATCTGCTTCAATTGTGCTCCCCTTTGAAACTGGTGATTCAAAATGTGCCAGACCTATGCCAAGCTCAGTTGCTGCTACCTCTGTGCAACTGATCCCCTCTGTGCAACTGATCCCCTAATATGAAAGGCCAGAACAGGTGTAACAGAGAAGTGTGTTTTTAAACGTGCTGTTTGTTAACACCGTCAACCCTGCGTTTACCAATAGCTATATACAGTATGTCAGTGTCACTTAGTTTCATTGCACTGAAGAGCTTAAAAATTCATTTTAAAAATTAAAAAAAAAGAGAACCACAAGATATAAAAATTCTAAGTCCTAGGAGACCTCAGAGTGTCACATACAAATTTTCAGGCCAATTAGAGCACTACATGTAGAATCAATTCAGCCACAAATTAAATTTTTTTTTTAATTCAACAAATCGGACACAATACGAATTTCAAGAAATTTGTGCATCTCTTTAGTAAATTTTTTGCAGAGTGGGTAAATGTGGAATCGATAAGCACATTCACATGCCTTACTGGTAGAGCTCAAGTAGATTGCGTCTGTGTTTAACAGCGGAATCCATGCTCTTATCCAAAAATGAACCTGAATGCCTTTTGCCTTCCTCTGGATCAACTTGCAGGATAACAGGCCGAACTGGATGGACAGATGTCCTTTTTCGGCCTTATAAACTATGTTACTATGTTACTATGAATCTGAAGTACCAGAGAAGTATATCCATGTATATATACTGTACTTACAGATTTATACAGATTAATTAAACAATCATTGGCTCTTGAACCCCCCAATGATCAGCATTTTGTGCCATAGAAAGCTTAGATTAGCCATACAAATGTAGTATTACAGACCAGCTATTATTATGAATGGCTGACCATGTAATGCATAGTTGGGCCAGGTCCAGCCTCTTTCATAGCAATTGTTTGTTCTTGTGGGAAGGACCTAATCTGGAGATCACCTGCTATGATCTTCATATGCCCTATAGACAGTCCTTTTAATTGAAAACTAAATTAGCAATTAATCTGCTTAATTTCTGACCAGATAGAAGAATGGACTCTCTACAATTAATGCTACATTTTTACTTATCTTCACTTAGGGGCATTCACTATGGACACACCTTGGCTCTATCTCTATTCAGCACTCAAACTTCATCAGCCTCAGCGATATGCTTACCAGACCATCATCGAATTGTCAGCTGGAAAAGCTCTGTCCATCAAGAACCTAGTGCTGGATGTGTTCTACAAAGACTCTGGGAGTGAGAAAGAGGGGAGAATTCATATACACACACCTACGGTTACTTACCTAAGAGTCAGTCTAAGTTTAAGATTGTTTTATTGTTTTTATTGATTGTGAAATTGATGTTATGGACAATTCAGTATAAGAAAATCCTGGCTGTATTTGACAAAAAAGGTGCTTGGATCTGTGGACAAGACATGAAGAATATATTGTAAATAGACAATAGCAAGGAGTTATACTGGACAGGGTCTGACTGATTATCCATATGATCCTCATTACGTAGGTGGCTTTTGTTTGGCTATGTTTTCAAAACCCCATTCCGCCATACATATGCCTGCTGAGCTTGGTTGGAGGGGAAAAAGTCCACCCAGAATCATCTATCTCCTGAAGAATAAAAAGATCGGGCATGTTGAAATCCAACTGCCTGATCCTTCTGTCCCCTGACTAGTGCCATGGGGAAGAGTCAGGAGGCCCAATATACATTAGATGGTTAGCCAAGTAGTTCTACTGAAATCAATGGGTTCAGTCAACATTTATCAATTGTGATCTACTGTGTTTGACCAGGTTAAAGAAGTTCTCTAGCTTTTTCTGACTTTTTGGCTCCCCCCTATCTGCCATAACTATGGAGGGGAGTATAGTTACCTGCTCCCAAGTGCTCAGCTCTGCCTCCATCAGTCCACCTCTGTGTTTGCACACTCCAGTCCCTAACATCAGTCATGGATAGGGCTCACTTGAGTGGCTGCAGCCAATGACTGACTACAGCAGTGACATGCCTCCAAACAGTATGTGACCGCTGTGGTTGGTCATTGGATGTAGGGGCACATATGACCTCCATACATGCTGGAAGTTTACAAAAGGGGACCAGAGCAGGCTGTGGAGCAAAGGAGATGGAGCCGAGCGGTGGAGAATACCTGTGTATGCTTTCCTCCATAAGACTGGCAAGGAGGGAGGAGGCAAAAAGGGTTAAAAAGCTGAAGAATAACTTTAAGGCTCCCAAAATAAGACACAATAATGGGCATCAAACGTCTAGAAGGCAACCTCATTTGAAGCTAATGTGTAGCCCATTTATCATAACTAGAGACAAAAAAGGGTAAATCCACATAGTTTGTTTTGGATTTTGCAACAAATTCCACAGCTATTCTGTGGATTTAATCGAAGACTTAACTGAGAATTCACCATAGATGTCACCGCACTAATGTACATTAAAACGAGAAAACACCTGCTGCAAATTTAAAATCCTCTCTGCACTTCAATGTCTGGGCAGATTTTTTTCTGCTGTCTGTGGATAAGATTTGTTAAACTTTCCTACAAATGTGTACTGCTGTGGGTTTTCCACTCACAAATCTGGACTGAATATCTGCCGAATTTCCATTATAAGTTATTATATTAGTTAGTAGAAACCTACCTACTAACATTAGAATTTATTGATATGGCCTGTCTGCATAATACTGTAGGATGTAAGTAAAAGTGGACCTGCACATGTCCTGTGTAGATGTTGGTACTCACAGTTGTTTCTTCTGGTGAATCCAGGGCACGTCAATGTGACACTGGACTAACAGAAAGAAGGCTAAGGAGGGACTAAAGAGGGATTTATCAAGACTGGTGTTCCCGTCTACCAGTTTTGTTTAGTGTTGAGCGAATTTCAGGTAAAATGCGATTCACCTCAAACCTGAATTTCCTCGTACTTTGTGGTAGGGAGTCCATTTTCCCTGAATGGCGGTGAAAAAATATAAAAAAATATTTAAAAAAATCATATTTACCTCATCCGTTTGTGCGTGAAGAGCCAGCTGCCACCATCTTGACTGAAGATCTTGCATGAAATCCTGTGCACGGTGACGTATAATGTCACCACACCGGCCGACGTGATGATGTCATCACGGACCGCTCAAGATTTTGTGCTAGATCTTCAATAAAGATGGTGGAGGGCGGCTCCTTGCGATCAAATGGATGAGGTAAGTTTGATTTTATTAAAGGGTTATTCCCATCTTAGACATCGCTAGGATATGCCCCCATTGTCTGATAGGTGCGGGTCCTAGAGGTGGAGAACGGAGAGGAGAAATGAACGGAGGGTGCACTACACATGTGCAGCCGCCCTCCATTCATTCAAGTAAATTTTTTTGGGAAATCGAATTTTTCAATACTTTGCTCGTCTTGATCCTCTGAGTAAGATGTGCTTATTAAATGTAAGCTCAAAAAGTCACATATTATGGCGTAAATATAACATACAACATAATTTGACACTTTTTAACACCATAATAGTGGCGTAAAAACATTGATAAATACCCCTCTATATTTGTTTTTGTCAAATAATTTTCAGAGTTTGTATCTTGTATGCAGTGGAACCGACTATTCTGTAGATAATTACATTAACAGATTACATATGTATGACATATTATAGTGCCACGATCATTTTATGGCTTTTTACTTATTACTCTTTTTAACCATGTTCTCCTCTGCTCCCCAGGCTTCCACAGTAAACTTTATTGGGGCCAGTTCCTTCAGAAGTTATAGTGAAATGGTGTCACTGTGGAATCAACTGATTAAAAACGAGATTCACTTAGAAAATAGTGACAAAACAAAGATTTTTTCATTCAAGATCAAGGGATCAAAACAAGAGTTTAATGTGACAGTGGATTATTGGATCACTGATCTGGTAAGCTGCATGCTGTGTGTAATTGTGCTTCCATGACACCTGTATGTTGAGCAAATGGTGCAGTGCTGCATTAAAGGACTGCATTTAGGAACATCATTTTTTCTTTAAAGGGGTTGTGCTACTACTATAAATTAGATATGGCTGTTGTATCACTTTCCCCAAATTCCACCATTAATCAAAACTGCCTTTCTCTAAAGTTAATAGCCTATAATTGCACCCTGTGGAAAATCAGTTTCCATTTTCAGTTTCTGTTGGTTGCGTCCTGCATTGGGTCCTTGTAATGTAGGACATACAGTAGGAAGCGTCATTTGTAAGAACAAGCAACATGGTTGGTGTTACATGATCTCTGATGCCAGGACACATCTCACTGTCCTAAGGCATGATGGGACAGCAGTCACATAACAAATCAGGAAGTAGAATTCAAGCATGGGGATAAGAGAAAACTGCAAATGAGGTAAATTAGAAAAAAAAACAAGGAGAAATGGGAGCCAGAGCAATCGATTAAAACACACTTTAGAGGAAAAGTAGTTTATGGCACAACCCCTTTAATTCTGTGCAGTCTAGCTTTGTACAGCTGCAACACAATTGAATTTTAGAGTCTGTATTATGACTGCAACACGCTGACCTGACCTTAGATCACTATAGGGTTATATGGTAGCTGCATTTCAGTTCAGTACAACCATAGGAGGTTAGGCTACTGCGGTGGTAATATGGACAGCAGAGGCGTAGCTACCGGGGGGCAGGGGGGCGACGGCTCCGGGCCCAGTGACTCAGGGGGGGCCCAGCAAGGATGACCTGAAAACTATCAGGCGAATACAAGTGAGCGCTTCCAGTATGGAAGCGCTCACTTGTATTTAGGGACCCCCATCAGACCTCAGAACAGCCCACCC
This sequence comes from Rhinella marina, assembly GCA_900303285.1. Taxonomy (NCBI): domain Eukaryota; kingdom Metazoa; phylum Chordata; class Amphibia; order Anura; family Bufonidae; genus Rhinella; species Rhinella marina. The sequence continues at coordinate 520,429 of ONZH01004157.1, forward strand.
AGCCACATAAGATTAAAATAAAAAACCTTTCTTACCTGTCCTGCGCTGTGGCTGCCCTCCGGTCCGGCGCTCCACTGTCTTCCCTGGCTGGCGTGCACTATGACCTGACGCTGCGTGCACAATACGCTGAGCTGAGGTCTGATGGGGGCACAATACGCTGATCTGAGGTCTGACGGGGCACAATAGGCTGATCTGAGGTCTGATGGGGCACAGTAGGCTGATGTGAGGTCTGATGGGGGCACAATACGCTGATCTGAGGTCTGATGGGGGCACAATACGCTGATCTGAGGTCTGATGGGGGCACAATACGCTGATCTGAGGTCTGATGGGGCACAATACGATGATCTGAGGTCTGATGGGGGCACAATACGCTCATCTGAGGTCTGATGGGGCACAATACGCTGATCTGAGGTCTGATGGGGGCACAATACGCAGATCTGAGGTCTGATGGGGGCACAGTAGGCTGATCTGAGGTCTGATGGGGGCACAATACGCTGATCTGAGGTCTGATGGAGGCACAATACGCTGATCTGAGGTCTGATGGGGGCACAATACGCTGATCTGAGGTCTGATGGGGCACAATACGATGATCTGAGGTCTGATGGGGGCACAATACGCTCATCTGAGGTCTGATGGGGCACAATACGCCGATCTGAGGTCTGATGGGGCACAGTAGGCTGATGTGAGGTCTGATGGGGGCACAGTGGGCTGATGTGAGGTCTGATGGGGGCACATTTGGCTGATGTGAGGTCTGATGGGGGCACATTCTGCTGATCTGAGGACTGATGGGGGCACAATACGCTGATCTGGGGTCTGATGGGGGCACAATACGCTGATCTGAGGTCTGATGGGGGCCCAATACGCTGATCTGAGGTCTGATGGGGGCACAGTAGGCTGATGTGAGGTCTGATGGGGGCACATTCTGCTGATCTGAGGGCTGATGGGGCACAATACGCTGATCTGAGGTCTGATGGGGGCACAATACGCTGATCTGAGGTCTGATGGGGCACAATACGCAGATCTGAGGTCTGATGGAGGCACAATACGCTGATCTGAGGTCTGATGGGGGCACATTAAGCTTATCTGAGGTCTGATGGGGGCAGGGGACTGTTAGTTTAGTGATGTAAAAACTGGGGACAGGTTTCCTTTAACATAGTAGTCCCCTTGTTTTTTACTCCTATTACTCCTATATTTTACTGCATTATGTGGTAGAGTATTTAGAATAGGGTATGTAGAAAGTATATTGTACTGTACTTAACAGCATAGATCATCTAGAAGTTTATACAGTCATCTTTCTAATACAATATTATAACCACAACTAGAAGTATGTGCCTGTGAAGTTGGAAACGTGCGTTTGGGAAGCCACTAAGTGGGGGGCCCACTCAAGTATGTTTCGCCCCCCCTGTGCTGAACCTCTAGCTACGCCTCTGATGGACAGTAAACTGCTGCCCTATAACAGCAGCTTGAAGTGGTTTTATCTTCAACATCCCAGGCAACTTCAGTAAACCTAAATGGGTATCAAAGATCATGTGTGAGTTCAGAATGGTGTTTCTGATCACCACATTGGTACATATGAACACTTTTTTGTTATTATGTGTTTTATGTCTAGTATTAAAAAGAAATATTTCACTCATTTACCAATTTTTCTTTATTTTGCAGCCAAAGAAGTCTAATTTTCTAATTAAGTCAGTGTGGGCTGGCCAGAGGAACACCCCTTTAGTTTTACAGCTCAATGGACAGATAGAAGATGTGAAAAAAGAAGTTCTGTTCTATCAGAAGCGTGGACTTATACATTTCAGGTATTTTCTTGCAAAACCTTTACTTTTGATACTGATTCCTCATTCACATGCTATTTACCCAGTGGCAACAGAGGCAAACTACACAACTGCTCTGGGGCTCGGGTGGAAGGGGGGGGGGGGGGACATGAAACTTGTTCTTCCCTTCCACATGTGAAAAACTGCATGAAAGCCATGAATAGGGGAGATAATCGCAGAGAAATTATTACAGCTTCCATGGTAGTCGTAATGATTCCTATTCATGATGCTCCCCCTAGTAGTGGCTGCAGGCAGTCAGCTAGTTAGGAAAGAAGCAGGAGATTTAGCCAGATGTGGATTGGCCATAGACCTTACATGTACACCATGGGGACCTCCAAAGTGAATGGATTGTCAGGTCGAGCATGCACACTGCTGCTCCATTCATCTCTATCGGACTGCTGGAAATTTCCAGGCTCCATAATATCTCCGACAGACCTATAAATATAAGCGGGGCAGCAGTGCATATGTCCAACTTGCTGCTCCGGTCATTTCAGGGGACCCTGCAGAGTATGTTCTTGGGATCAGTGGGTTCCCAGTGGTAAAACCCTCATCAATCTAAGTTTTCCTCTATCCTGTGGATAAGGGACTTGAAATAACTAGAATGCCCCTTTAATGCCTTATCCCCTGCAGTCTCGGAATCGGGTTCTATTTGGACCACCAGAGGCCCAACCCCCATATCAGTAATAAAGTCTAATAGATTTTGAATCAAAGAAATTGTCACTGGTGGAAAGTTATTGACTCCACAGGAATCTCCAGATGAGATCTTTCTCCTGAATGTCTGGAGCCCACTATAGTATAAGAGCTGGGGCCCACCACGGGATGGGCCAGGCCGACACTGACAGTCACACAGCCTTACGTCCAGCCTTGTTTGTAACTATGGCCCTAAAAAATTGTGACTGAAAGTTCTAGTTGTGAGTGGACACTAGACCTCTGCAAGGCAGCAGAACTGTTTTCACCCCCAATAGCATCTTTTTGTCGCTGAGCATCATCTTGAACAGTTTAATGATATTACTAAGTGTTCCTCTAGTTACCCAGTCTACAGGGCAGATGACACATGATTTGCAGTTAGCCTCAAGAAGCTTTCTCCGGCTAATATAGAAAGGCATATTTCACCAGTGCTTTCTACGCCTCCTAACATGCTCGTCTCTAGCTCTAAATTTACTGCTCTGAACTTTTACACTCCGATAAACTGCAGAATTTCTCTGCACACAGTGACCATACGCTCCTGTAGACATAGGCATTAAAGGGGTAGTCCAGTTGTAGCAAATAAAGTTTATTGTTACGGATTATGAAAAGTTCTACAATTTACCTATATCCTTTCTGTATAAATGTCATATACTTCTCCAACTCTTTGCCTGTTGCCATTAAATACAAACATTCAATATTTCAGAGGATAAAATCTGTCCGGTTTATGTGATTGGCACTCACAGCTGGCCATGTAATATGTTCTAGGTATAAAATCTCCTCTGGATTTGTGTCTCCTCCACACTGAGGGTGTTAAGGAACACAGGGGATTTGGTGCTCTGTGTGTCCAAAATGATGCCCTCAATATTATAAAATGAATTAGTTTAAAACTTAAAACAGAACTGAACCTCTTCCTGATGCAGCGATTTTCCGTTTTTGTGTTTTCGTTTTTCGCTCCCGTCTCTCCCGGAGCCATAACTTTTTTATTTTTCCGTTCACATAGCTGTATAAAGGCTTGTTTTTTTTTGTGGGACAAGCTGCACTTTTTAATGGCACCATGTAATATTACATAGAATTACATAGAATGTAGTGGGAAGCTGGAAAAAAATTCTAAATGGGGTGGAATTGGAAAACAAAATGCAATTTTGCCACAGTTTTATGGGTTTTCCTTTTACGGCGTTCACTGTGCAGTAAAACTGATTTGTACTCTTCATTGTCCAGGTCAGTACTATTACGGAAATGTATATGTATAATTTTTCTTCAATTTTGATACTGAAAAAAAAACCTTTTCTAAAAATACATTTTTCTTTTCATCGCTATATTCTGACCCCAATAATTTTTTACAGGTATGTCTAAGGAGATGTGTGGGGACTTCTTTTTTGAGAGACGATTTACTTTCAAGGAATGCTTTCCCCAATCTCCGCCGGGGAGGTGTTCCTGCCCGAGAAGAGCGCACTTCTGGCTTCTCAGATACCGTGGTCACATTTGACCACACCATCTAAGGGGGTAAATGTCCACAATTGGCATTACCGCTGATAGCGGACATTAGTTGCAGGGGTCTGCTGTATGAATCAGCAGACACCCACTAGCTGTGGCGCTCACCACCCTTGTGCTCGGCTATCTTCAGCAGTCAAATAGAGTTGAGTGGAGCTGCTGCACACATGCTCAACCACCACTCTATTTATATGGGAGATCAAGAGCCCCTGTTCTACAAATCGGAGAACAGAGGCCCTTGTGTAATAATGTGTACCCCCTGCTTTCTTATGCCCAAAAGTTCACCCAGAGAACCTTGACCCTGGATGTTCCATAGGCTAGAGTGCCTTCACCCTGGACGTTCAATAGGCTAGACAAATGCTAGTTATCAGTGGTCACTTATGTCCAGATTATACCTTAATTTGCCCCCGTGGTTTGCTACCAGACTGCAGGACTAGATCTCACCAATAAAATTAGGATGTTTAGGGGGTATATTTGTAACTCATATTAGGCAAGACTCGGGCCTATGCAATCCAGACTGAGATGTGAAAACCGGCACATATGGAATACTATACAATAAAAAACAACAGAGAAGTGATACTAGCCAAATTTTGGAAAGAAATGGCCTCACATGCATTACCCTATTTACAGTAGTTTGTACAACCCCAAAGTTGAGTCACAGTACAGCATCCATAGAAAACCATGGCTTTCTTCTGTACATCAATATTCCTCTGATTGATTGTAGGTAAGGATAGCTCTGTGATACAGTGGTGTATAGAGGCACCATACCTAGGCACGTTTAGAGCCTTTGGCAGTCGCTGTGTAGTATGGCACTGCAGGGACTTCATGTGTCTCTATACATATCTCATGCAAGTTGTTCTACTATGTGCACTAAGCCTGACATTTACAAGATCTTAAAGGGGTTTTCCCATTACAACAACTTATCCCCTATCCATAGGATAATAGATAAGTGACTGGAGGAGGTCTGCCGATTTCTAAAACAGGGGCCCTTGATCTCCTGCATGGATAGAGTGGTGGTTGTGCTTGTGTGCAGAAGCTCCACTCAGCTCTATTTGACTGCCGAAGCTTGCAAGTGTGTCTGCCGAATCATTTAAATGGGCGAACATGGACACCCACTCTAATGATCCTGTGGATAGGGGTCAGAGATACATTGTTGTAATGTAAGATTAAGGGGGTTGTTCCATTCCATGGAAACCTGAGTGATCATTACTGAAACCCTTTAGTCCTAGTTTTAAAGAGGTGTTTCTGGGATTTTAATATTGATAGCATATCTTTAAGATAGATCATTAGTATCTGATGAGTGTGGATCTGACTTCAGGGACCTTCACAGATGAGCTAAAGTTGGACCTCCTCTTACCTGTTGATCTGTTGATCTAGCTTTAAGAGAAGAGTTTATGACTTTCTGTTTCAATGATTAAGATGCTCATAACTCCATAACAGCATTGAGTTTGGTGGCTGCATGGCCCTTTCCTCTAAAATGTCCCTGAATCGTCATTGACTTTGCGAAATTAGTCATTGATATTGATTCCAGAAAGGACTACGTGATGATTGTTGACTACGTGAAAAATACTTCCATTAATTTTATTCTGCCACTTTAAAAAAAAAAAGTGAGTGCTATATTAAAGTTTGATGTTCTACCCGGCGTGAGCATATTTCTATATGGGAATGTCCTGAATCTATGGTATGCCCTCTCGTATCAGGTAAATGAAAACCACTAGAGCCTTGCTGAATTACTTGTTCTGAGTGTATTATAGATAAAATACAATGGCTAATTATCCGTTCAATGAAGTGCTGCTTTAATTGCACTTATTAACCCAAGTTCTTTTTATAGTAGAAAATAAATCTGCTCATTGTTCTGCCCTTGTTGGCTTAATTTGCAGTTTAAATGGAGTTCTTAAATGTGAAAAGTCATAAAAACCTCTCAGCAAATTGGCTGTGTACCCTGCTTTGTAATGAGTTTATTGACTTAGAATATTTACATCCGTGAATATGTGTGTGTGTGTGTGTATATATATATATATATATATATACAGTTGAGTCACATTATTATTACCACTTCCTCTTTTCAGCAGCATGTACCTCATGAAGGAAGTCAAGTGTGGTGAGCTGTCTTGGTGGGTATATAAGGTGGGCCAGGGGAGTAGCTGAAGGCTCATGGGCCCTGGTGCAAGAGTTCAGCTTGGGCACGCTTCTCTCAGTGCTTTGTGGCCAGGGGCATGGGAGCACATAGCCTTTGTGCTGCCTGAGGCAAAAACTGAAATGGACTTCCCCCCCCCCCCATGCCAAATTCTTGACCTAACCCCTTCCCTCCAGCCAGAGGTGTAACTTGACCAGCCTGCACTTTCTATAATACCAGTGTCTTCTTATGCACCACAAGGGCCCCCTTAGGCTCCTGGGCCCGGTAGCGACTGCTACAGTTTACAAACTGCTGTGGTGAAAGTGTATCATGAGTGGACGAACGACACCATTGTGAATACGTGGCGTGGAAACTGTGGAGCACCACTGACATGACAGAGTGGAGCCGCTCACCACTACAATGAACCAGGAGCTACCAGACGTGTGTCTAAAACAGCAGTTCAGCTGATTGGCAAAAAGAAGAGTTGCCTTCTCTGATAAGTCACATTTTCTGAATGGATGGACGTTAGCATGTCAGAAGAAAAACATCAGCAAATAAACACCCTGCAACCATTGGTAGAAGAACACAAGCTGGTGGTGGCAGCGTTATGGCATGGGGAATGTTTTTGTGGCATTTTTTGGGCCTTCTTATCTATGTGGAAGGCACTCTCAATGAATTAGGATATTAATCCATTCTTGCAGATAACAGATGCATGACCAGCACATTCATATGGGGGAACTCTGGGTCCTTGTTCTTGTAATCTGCAGGGGCTCCAGAGGTCGAACCTTCTCCAGACACTTCTCCTGTGGATAGGGGATGTGTTTGTCATGGGACAGTCCCTTTTATAACATTAATTATTTGGGGGTCTCTAGAGTAAGAAAACTCCCTGGGATCTGCAATCCTGCATGCAGGGAAGAGACTGAATATAGGAATCTTTCTGATTCACATCTAGAGGTTCAATATGGCAACCAATAGGCAAATCTGGGGGGCAGGAATTACCACGTAACTAGTCTGCACAGTTGTGGCACGCAAACACTTGTGAAAATAGTGCTGTTCAAATGAATCAAATGAAACATTCAAAATGTTTTCTATTGTTAATTTACATTTCACTTGAGACTCCATAAAGAAAGCAGAAGCTGAAAAATGTACATTGTGCACGCAAGAAAACATGTTGAGTTGTAAAATTCAAATATGAAAGTAAATTCTTTAAAAGACTTAAATCTGGACGCTATATTTTTAAAGGGTCCCTGACACTGAGTTTTCATTAAACTTTTCATATGTCATATCAAAAGTTTGGATCAGCAGTGGTGGTCTGAGTACTGAGAAGGGTGGCCACTTGCATAATCCAAAAAATAATTTCATCATAGGCCATGCCTTTCCCCATTAAACCATGGCCACCAAACTACTATTCAACGCCCCCTCTCGCTGTAACAGTGTTGGCAAGAGAGAAGGGGGCAGGGCGACTACCACTACAGACACAACTACATTACATCTTCAGACCATCCTGTCCTCCCAAAAACCTTAAAGTGAGCTGCGCGCAGACCCAGCTTGCTTCACTGACCTTTAATCAGTCACTAGAGCGACATCTCGCTCTGTGACTGACTGAGTGTGATGATACAAGCTATTCACTCACCAATGGATTGGCTCAGCCGTGAGTAAATAGCTTAAAGGGGTATTCTCATCTTAGACAATGGGGGCATATCGCTAGGATATGCCCCCATTGTCTTATAGGTGCGGGTCCCACCGCTGGGACCCGCACCTATATCCAGAACGGAGCGGGGAGCGCTGCGCCTGGAGGACCCCGGGTTTCCGGGGGTCCGGCCACCACCAGGCGCAGGTCCCCACTCCGCTCATAGAAATGAATGGGATTTATTCAAAATTGAAGTTCGGGGGCTCCGTTCTGGATATAGGTGTGGGTCCCCATCGGTGGGCCCGCATTGTCTAAAATGAGAATAACCCTTTAAGTCAGACCAGTCACAGAGTGAAATGACAGAAAACTAGTGACAGATGGGAGTGAGAAAAAAACCTAATTCAAGCAGTTTGTACCTGTAGCGAACGTTGTGTGTAATACTGTTGTCTGAGTGTGGAGCGACAGAAAAGGAGGACACCCAAGTGTCCGTCCAGGCCCTGTGCAGGATGAAGGACAGAAAGCAAGGAAACCAGACTGTCTGGCCTAAAGCCGGATGTTTGGCCACCCTGGTGCTGAGACCCCCAATGATCACTATAATGAAGAGAGAGAAGTGCTCATATAGTGTGCTCTCTCCTTGCCGCAGGAGAGGAAGCAAGACGGGTGGAAAGACTTTCTATTGAGTCCATCTCTCTTCCTCTCCTGCAGCAAGGAGAGAGAGAGTGATATGTGAGCTCTTCTCTCTCCTCGTTATAGACATGACTGGGGTTCTCCGCACTGATCAAAGAATTTGATATGTCTCTTTGACACTTCAAAAGTTTTATAAAAAGCTCAGTGACCATTTAAGGATTTGGGGACAAGTCATATTGTGACTTGGAATTTAATCCTCGGGTCTTATTTATAAAATCAACAGCAAATATGGTATATGAATGGACTGACAATCAGGTAAAGGCGGGTTTACATGCTGCAAAGTACAGCCAATTGTTGGGAAATAAGCGTTCCATCCTGACAGTCGGCTGCTCGTTAAGTGGAGGTGAAACCCTGTATTTACATGCAGCAATCTTCTTCACAGATTGCTGGTCCCCAGACAGCTGCTCTTTTTCTGGGCAGCAGATGGCTATTTAGACCGTACGATCTGCTGCCCAGAAATGATATTTGATGTGCCTGCATGAATGACAGGATCACCCGATGAACAAGCGTTTTGCTCATTCATCGGGTGATCGGTGGCACATTTACATAGGCAGATTGTCTGGAACGAGTGTTCCTGTTCATTCCCAATAATCTGCCCGATGTTCGGACTGTGTAAATTCACCTTAACAGTAGAGCAAATCATCACAATGGCTGATCATTCAGGTATTTACAAGGAGAGTTATTGTAATCCTTTGTAATGTCGTCATGTCCCTTTAAATGTTTCTTATCTTGTTTAGGCATCCATTTAAGCTTCCTGTCCCACAGAGTATCCTTCTTCAGGAAACCTTCACGGTGGATAAAAGAAAAAAACATTACATACTGGAAACCAAGCTAGTTCTTGACCAGACTGATGAATGCATACAGACCATTGTGCTTGGGTACCAAAGTGACAATCCTTATGTAAGTAACATATCTGCCAATATATATGCAGTATATATAAAGTAAATATATATATAAGTAAATATATATATATATATACTGTGTATATATATATATATATATATATATATATATATATATATATATATATATATATATACCTTTGTGCAGGTGGTCTGACATGTCCGAGGGTCTGAGAATTGTTATCCTCATTAGCTGATAGAATGAAGCCTAGGCTGCACTTTTCATATTCCCTTTTCACTTAAATCCATGCTGGTGTCTCCATTTACTCCAATACCATGTCAGAAAATGTACATTTCTTTTCATGTATGTTTCTTATGTTAACAAAATATTTGAATACATTTTTGTCTGATTTTCATCTACAATGTCTTCTAGATTTGTGCCAGTCTAAAACATCCTTTCAAGCAATCCCTTGTATCCAGCAACATTGAAGCCTGTGCCTCAACACGAAGATACAGCTTTGTACGTTCACATCTGCTTTTTGTAAATTGTTCAGTTGTAGTAAACCGTTCAGTTCTCCCACTGTGATACCAGTGACCCAAACTGTGTCTAGTGTATCTTTATATATTATTTCATATTATTCACAGGAGGCTTTAAAGGTTTGTCCTCTTTGGAGAATTATTTTTTGTTGAAAGGTGCCCTCAACATAAGGGGATCACAGGGCGTCTCATATTTATGACCTCCCACTGATTAGCTGTAATTTGCTGGCGAAAGTGGCAGCAAGTGTTCAAATTAAGTATTAAAATGTGTCCACTGAATGCCATGGGCTTCTTGTGTAGAGCCAAAGACAGGATGGGTCCTCCAGAAGGAGATTCTGCAGTGAGTTGACTGAGGTCCTGATTTAAATGCTCCCCTGTAATAATTCAGAAGGACCTATTAGATATTGCATTAGATTATACTTTATATAAACCACTATGGGCATATCCTTGTAGATTGTAAATGAAAATAATACATGTATTGGTTTCTCAACAGGGAAAGCATGAAGTTGAAGCTGTCATTAAAGTTAACAGGAAAGATATCTTTGGTCTCACAGGAAAGTTTGAGAACAAATCCACCAAGAAAGAATTGCTGCAAGCTCTTCAAATCGATATGACTCATGCTTTACAGGTAATATTATGCTTTACAGGTAATATTATGGCACTTAATACATGAACTAATGTATCATCTGTTGGTGTCCTACAATCGAGTGGAGCATCTAGATGCACCGACCAGGCAGGCAGTTATCGGGAAGGGAAGTACAAGTTTATCAACGAGTCCCAAGATTTAAGCCTTGTCACAGTTTCAAGAGCCAGAAAATTATTATTGTTTATCCATTTAAGAAAGGATCGGGTTTGAGGTTTTCAGAGACGTCTGGTAGATTAAAATCCTGAGAATGAAATGAAATCTGCAAAATCTTTCTGATGTTTTTTTGTTCCCTAACAGCTGAGGTTTCCACGCAGTCTGAGGTTTGATGGGGAGGTTTTCTCGAGGGAAAATAAGCAAGATGGTTTTAATCATGGACTACATGGAAAAGTCAGAATCAATGGCAACAATACGTTACAGGTAGGACATATGATGATGTTAGTATTACAAGTATTACACTGCACTTCCGAGATGACGCACAGTGTAAGGAGTTGCTGATCTGCGGGGATGCCGAGCGTCGGACCCCCGCTGATAGATCATCAATATTAACAACTGGACAACCTCTTTAAATGTACTGTTCTTCATACAGTATTTTAGAAAAATGTTTTATATTAATTTAAAATCACTGTTTTAACATAGGACATTTTTGTTCTCTTTTTCTACTTTAATATATTGAGATAACTTTGGAGACATGTGTTACACTGACTGAATGCTTGTAAAGACTGGATGTAATATATCACCGCAGTCACGATGAATGCTGTGTTCCTATGGGCTAGGACTGGGGCACTCACTTTTGGAGTACAATATTTTAGAAAAAGAGAACCAATGTATATACTTATTAAATAAGGCTCTTTATCATACGATGTTTAGAGCCCCTTCAATTATTGCTGATTCTGTGGGCTTTGAAATATTTCATATGAAGATTTGTATGTGTATTTTCTTTTACAGCTGCATGTTCAGTTCAACAAGTCGCTGAATCAGGTGGGGTTTTACTCTCATCTGTCCCATCCATACCAGTGGAGAATTCCCCAGAGTCTGCAGGTAATGTTGTATACAAACCCAAACATTTCACAGTCTGAAGCTTAGGCTATGTTCACATCTGCACTGGAGGCTCCATTCAGAGCCTCTGTCACAGAAATTGTCAAAAATATCTGTCAATTGTCAAAAATATGAGAGAAAAGTCCTACATTCAGAACTTTTTTCTGTGCTACAAATGTTCTCCAGAATAGAAACCAAATGGATCTCATTATAGTCAATGGAATCTGTTCAGGGCTGTAGCTATAGTGGAAGCAGGGGAAGCAGCTGCTTTGGGGCCTGAATTTAGATGGAGCCCACCCAGGAGGAGGACTAAAAGATTTAATTGTCAGGGCCCCCCCAACAGTATTATACAATGACATTATATACAGTGACAGTATATACAGTGTCTTGAAATACAATAACCGACAGAGCGGCTGCTGGGCCTAGTTTGGGAGAGCGAGCTTGACTAGCAATAGGAGTGGGGGATGCAAGGGGTTGTGGCGGAGTTACTGGGGGAGCCTGTTAAAAAAATTTGCTGTGGGGCCCAGTCATTTCTAGTTATGCCACTGGATCTGTTAGGTTCTGTTCATTTCAGTTATGTGATGAGTCCGGCATTTCCGTTATTTCCATTTCCATTCTTTTGCTTCTATAATGGAGCAGAAGAACAGAGAATAACGGCAGTGATGTGAACGAGCCCTAACAAACAAAATCATTGCAGTACATGGTCCTATATCACTGTTTCAGCAGTTGGGCTCTAGCACACAACCATGATAGGCCTTGGAAACACGGTCCATGTGTCCGCCAGATTACCTGGGCTGACAGAGGCTCCCCTGAACAGAACTGACTTTCATAGTGTTTTATGATGTAGTCAGTAAATATCTGATCGTGGATCTCTTGTACGAACGGTGAGCTCTTTCACTGGTTACATCCCTATGTAACCAAGGTCAGTGTCAGATCAATTTTCCTCACCTGATTACAATGCTGACCTTGGTTTGTAGATCCGCAGTTTCCCTGCAAAGACTTTCCATTTCTATCAATTTGCAAATGAAGAAGAAGGCAGAAGCAAGAAAAACTGGAACACCTTGATGCGGCGCTGCGAGCAGGGAGTCAGACTTCAGGTAAGTAAAATAAGTTCTTTTTTCTCAGGTCTACGCGTTTCCTGAAAACGCGTAGACCTGAGAATAAGGAACTTATTTTACTTACCTGAAGTCTGACTCCCTGCTCGCAGCGCCGCATCAAGGTGTTCCAGTTTTTCTTGCTTCTGCCTTCTTCTTCATATTTACTCCGTGGACCGTAGCGTCGGCACGGATAAGAGCACCGGCAGCAGCACGGGGATCCCGCTACTCTGGTCGGGTGTTACCAGAACAAGTCTTCATAAGCCGTTGTGACTTCATTTCACAACCACCAATGGTAAGCTGCATTACTTAAAAGCGTTTACCCTGAAACTTACGGTACTACACAGAGGCGCTGCCTTCTCTCTCTTTTGTTTTACAATTTGCAAATGAAGCTTTAGTGCAACGAGGACATTGCATTCCAGCCCCACTTCTATCTCTTGCCAGCCCCTCCGTTGGATCCCTAATTGACCGACCCAGGCAGTAGGGACATAATCTCGCCTGACTCCTTTAAATCATGATTGTGATCCAATCTTCTGGTATTATTGGACTAACTCATGTCAAGCATCTTCTTAGAGTCTTTATAGAAATAATACAACTCCATTAGGCCTACTTCACATACATTTTTAAGAGTTTTTAAACACGTAAAAAAAGCCTTGTTTCCATCATTTTCATGGCATTTTTTTGCAAGCATTTGGTGACATTTTTTATTGTGTAGCAGTTAAAACATGCTTTTTGTGTTTTTCAAGTCCATAGGCAACACAATAGAAAAAAAAATATATACCCAAACTATGCTGTATTTTGAAAAACAAAAAAAAACCCAAATGCCAAAAAATGAGAAAATCAAGACTTTACAGTAGCATCTCTAGTAGAGATGAGTCAAATCCGAGTTTTTGGCAATTCAGCCAAATTTCTCATCATGGCATCAGAAGATAAGAAAGATGGAGGATCACATGACCCGGAAAGCTACATTTTTGGATCATTTTAAAAAAATTCTATAGTGCAGTGTTTTTTTAAAGTGACTACTTGTTATCACCAGCAATCATGCATTTACCTACTGTATATCCATATAACTTGCTGTCGCTTTAAAGGTTAGTAATGCTTATAGCAGACCCCGGAATGCCATTCACAACTTTTCAAGGCAATTGGAGCACTTTTGATTCAGGTTGAATTTATTCGGATTTGAATTAATGAGGTTGTCGCACTTCCACAAATGGCATTTATCATGTAGACAAAGTTAATAGATGTATTAATACTAATGTATTGTGATTTTTCTGCCACATTACACACTGCTCATATCTAAGGGTTATGCTTGCACACTATAGGAGAAAATGCCAACCTCTCTGGTCGCTGGGACTGTGGGATTGCGCATAGGCTGGCTCTTTTTCCCATAGTGTGCAAGAACTGCCACCACTCCTGCAGACTCAGTATCCTTTTATATTAATGCCCCTTTTCAGACTAGGGGGAGAAAATCTAGATAGGTTCACCAGATTGCTCCACTTTTTGGCACAAATTAGGATTATAGGTAAATGTGGGCTAGTGTGTGAATCCAGTCTTACATTGACCTGGAAGGTACAAATTTGTTTAATGTCCTAGAAAATGCTTCAGGAAAAGACATTTGATAGCATAAAAATATTGTTGTTATCACTTCTTAGGGTAGGTTCACACAGATTTTTTGGTGGAAGTTTTTGGGCAGATTTTCCTGCGGGTTTTACAACCAAAGCCAGAAGTGGATCCAGCAGGAATGAGAAGTACAAGTCCTTCCTTTATATTTCTGATTCCACTAATGGCTGTGGCTGAAAAACTTGCAGGAAAATCTGCATCAAAACCACATCCCAAAAATTTTATGTGAACCAGTAAAGTTTTGGTTATCTCTACTAAGTCTTCTGCTTCTAGTTTTGTGAGAATCTACATTATCTTCAATTCTTATGCCGAATAAGAATTTCCAGATTACCAATTTTTAGGAATGCTGGATGTCCAGGATTGTTACTGTTTATACATATTCACTTTGGAAGGTTTGATTTAGGTTTATATGGAGGGTTTTGAACTAATCTGCAAGTAACATTCACATTGTCCTGTATTTAGATCCAAGCATTAGGAAAGAGATATGGTGGAAGTGGTACAAATGGAAGCCTTATTCTGCACTGTGATGGTAAAGACGTGATATTAATTGAAGCTGATTTAAACCACGAAAGCCGAAAGAACATAAGAATATTTGGTGTTGGTGTGTCAATGCAACAAGCTCTAACAGCTGAACTTCAAACCGCTGGCCTTAAAATTATTGGCAAAGTCCTACCATCAAGGTAGTGTAATGATATCAAGCTTTGTTATTTTGTAACTGTAATGATTTCATGCGGAATCATTTTTGCAATTGGTCTTTATAAAACATTGTCAGCAGTTTTTGTGATACAGGGGTTAAATTTCAGTCTTCCACTTTCTGTTTACTCTGAGTCCAGTCATATGACAGCTCATGTATAGCTTTTATCTCTGATCTCCTGACTTCATAAACATTTATTATAGGTTGTTCTGAAACTGATGAGTATGGCTTAAGGTCAGGAGATCAGATGTAAGAGCTATACATGAGCTGTCACCTGACAGGAAAGAGACAGACTGAAATTTAACCCTGTATCACAAAAACTGCTGTTTATTTTTAATAAAGACCAATTGCAAAAATCCTTTTTAGTCCAAAATCAGTAGAATCCAATAATAATAAAAGAAAATTGCCCCAAAGGTGTTTGTAGCCTTTAAAGAGAACCTGTCAGCACAAAATGCAGTGCAATCTGCAGGCAGCATGTCATAGAGCAGGAGGAGCTGAGCAGATTCATATACTGTATAGTTTTGTAGGAAAATTTGTAATTTAAATAACTGCTATATCTGACTTTGGCTGTACAAGGGGGAGGTGTTATCAGTAATTGATTGCATTCACTGTGTAATGCTGGATTTACACGGCCTGACCTGGCAGGCAGTTATCAGGAAGGGACTGTTCTTTCTCAATAACTACCTGCTGGAGTGAAGAGATGCATTTGCATGCCACAATTCCCTCCACTGTAGGGAGATGTGAGATGACTACTATTATTGCACTTCCTCATATAGATTCTTGGTTTCTGGGCAGCAGATCGCTGTTCAAATCACATAATCTGCTGTCCACAAACGATGATTTAATATGCTGCATGAAAGATCATTAAACCTGATGAGGAACGTTCTGCTGGTTCATTAAGTGATCGGCAGCATATTTACATGGGCTGATTATACAGAACGAGTGTTCACATTAATATTCATTTGTGATAATCGGTCCAACAATTGGGCAGCATTTGTGTGTATACAGAGATAGCGGTCAGTCAATGATAGCTGTTCATTGTGGTGTTCTTAAGTTCAGAAAGAGCAGAGATATAAATATATAAATTACAAGTTTTACAAAATCTTTTCCCACAAAAATATTTATCAATCTGCTCAGCTCCTCCTGCTCTATAACATGCTGCCTGCAAATTGCACAGCATTTTATGGTGACAGGTTCACTTTAACACATTATTGATCAGATTGTCTTTTTCTTTTTCTTCTGATGAATAACACATTTTTCTTCCTTTAACAGATTGTCTTTAACATCCAGGATTAATTTCAATCACAAATCTTTGTTAATTGACATATCGGGATCGAAAGAGCAGAAAGCGGGTCTTGTGTTGTCCTTTGCTGGGAATCTGGCGCACACCTTTGAAGGTTTGGCTTCTGTCCCACAGCAGCTTTCCATTGATGGAGCTTTGAAGCAAAAAAAGAACATTAATGAAGGTAAGATTGCTGTATGGAAAAATTACATCCACAAGACCATCCTAAACTACCTGGAGCAGCAAAGTATACCTCTAGGTTACACAGGCGCCATCTCTTTAGAAGCACATTCGTGTATACTAGAAATTATCATAATGTGGGAACAGATCCTCGGATCAATAAAAGTCAAACTGTTTTAATGACGTGAACCACAGCTATGATTCTGTGCAAATAGCTGGATAAGAATTTCATTGATGACACATCACCTTTAAAGGGGTTGTGCCACCATAAAAACTCTGACTACCGAGACCCCAAACAATCAGAAGAATGAGGTCCTAGAGTTCCTGGAGTAAATAGACTGTCAGTCACGAATGTGGGATTGCTGAAGAGAAGCCTAGTGCAATGCTTGAGTATCTCTGAAGGTCCATAGAGTTGAATGGAGAATCTGTGCCACATGCGTTATTGCCACTGTATTCACTTTGTGGACCCTGGCACCTAATTTTTACGATGAGTGGAGAACCCAGCGGTTGGCCCCCATGATCAGATATTTATCTCCTATATTTTTGATAGGGGATACATTTTTATAGTGGGCCAACCACTTAACCTAATCAATGGGGGCTTAAAGGGGTTATCCCAAGATTAATGTAAAAAATGAAAATCTGATATCATAGCATACTTGACAGTGTCTAACAAATCTAGAACCAGCTCTGTACCTCACATGGATCCAGAGATATTCCCATTCATTGCTTCAATTGTGCTGCTAGATTTATTTCAAGCTGGCAACTCAGGGGATGCGTCCTTTCTGCTTCAGCTAGTGGCAGTTGAAAGATGAAACTAAGCATGCGCTTCCATCTCAGTGAGCAGGACAGAGAAATTAGAGAAATGACAAACAACAGGTGGCGCTATACAGATAGATTTCATTGAATTACTCAAAGGCTATACTAAATGTTTAATTACATGCAATTACAAGTATTCTGATACCGGTGCTGGTTTGAGAAACGTAGTGGTACATAACGTAATATCTTTGTGTTACAGCTCTTTTAAGTGATCCTATTGGATAATAATGCTTTTTTTTTAACTGGAAAACTGTTGGAATGGACTAAGTTATTACAAATGATAGCAATCACCTTCTAAAAACCCTAGAGGTCTGAGTCTTAATTGACAAGTTGGATAGTACATACTGTCTGTAGCTGCTCTGATCCAATAAATTGTTCCAGAGCATTTGGCAAATAAGTGTTTTACAATATCTGCAAAGCTACAACCACCAATGTAATATGATAAATTATAAATTTGCAACAAGTCCACATGCCAACAATAATATAGATAGGAACATACAAACACGCACAACCCATTTCAATAATATATATTATTTCATTTAATAATCCTCTAATTTTATTTTTAGGTTACATCATCTTTGCAAAGAATAAAAATTTCTATCAGATCAATATCCGAAACAGAAATATTTTTAGCAATGGCAGCCTTCATAATATTAGTATGAGTTTCATCCAAAATGGAAGCCGTGTACTGCCTGCAGAAACCAAGCTCAGAGCAAATGTTCACCTTGAGGAACCATATCAGCATGGACAGGTCTGCATTCAGATCGATGCAAAACTCCTATGTGTGGATCTGGTGAACACAGCTGACCAAGAGCACCGGGTTAAAGGAATACTGTCACACAACATAGTTTCATTGCAGAATGCAGGTATGTTACAGAATGCTTTAAAGGGTTTCTGTCAGCAGTTTTTTCGGTATGAATCAGGCTGACATTAGAGATGTGCTAATGTCACCTGATTCCAAATATATATCTGTTTTATTTACTGGTGCCCCCATTTTTATATAAAATGAACTTTTATTTTATGCTAATAAGACTTCTAGGTGCAAAGGGCGTTACCTCTGCTCCTAGAGGCTCTGTTGATTGACAGGACCAGGCAGAGAAGAAACACTCCATTCACCATAGCTTTCAAGGACCTTCAATGATGTCATGACCATGTGATCAGTCACATGGTTTAGGAGGAGACAGGCTATTTGTGTGATCCTAACCATGTGATTGATCACATGGTCATGACATCATTGAAGGTCCTTGAAAGCTATGGTGAATGAAGTGTTTCTTCTCTGCCTGGTCCTGTCAATCAACAGAGCCTCTAGGAGCAGAGGTAACGCCCCTTGCATCTAGAAGCCTTATTAGCATAAAATAAAAGTTAATTTTATATAAAAATGGGGGCACCAGTAAATAAAACACATATATATTCGGAATCAGGTGACATTAGCACATCTCTAATGTCAGCCTGATTCATACCGAAAAAACTGGTGACAGAAACCCTTTAAGGGGTATTTCTATCTTTCACATTTTACACGCTTGCTCTGATATTTCTGTGACTCCCATAGAAGGCAATGGAGAGAGTGCCCCCTATTCTATTTTCTGCCTGGTTGCAGTTGGGGGGCTCCCGTTCATTTAAGGGAATGTGTCATCAGAAGATGGCCTATTGTTTTTATCATATTTTTATGTTAAACATATTTTTAAAGAATTTTTGGTGATGTTATTTTTAATTTTCTATGTCAATTTCTATATAAAAAAGTAAAATCCTGCAGTTTCCTAATACTAATAATAGATGCCACTTCTTGGTCTGTACTAGTGATGGTAGATTCAGATTCATACTGCTTTGGACAAATGTGAATCTTTTTTGATGCTTTCAGTAAATATTATGGGGGGCATTTATTAAGCTGAAATATGCCTATATTAGGCATATTTCAGGCGCAGATTGCACCACAATCTGTGACTTCATCCCGCTCATGCGAGGTCTAAAAATGTGGGCGGGGAAGGGGATGGGCCGTCTCATTTATCATTTTGTACGGCTGTTTCAGGCATAGAAAATGGTCTAAATGTAAGACAGCAAGGAAGCTGTCTTACATTTAGAACTGGCGGAGGATCTGGCGAAGTTATGTAGAGGCCAGCGCCTTTTCATAACTTTGGCGGATCCACCGCCAGCCTAGGGTTTATTAAGACCAGCGCCTAAAGCGCCAGTCTTAATAAATGTGCCACTATGAGTTCCCAATTTGTTGTACCTTTATTATACAGTATTGGATCCACTGTGACCAAATGAAGATGGCCGACAGTAACGCAAGACTATGTGAGTCTCATACATGTGCTGTTACTGTACTGTAACTTGACACATTCCCTTTAAATAACATCTTTCAGAAATTTATAGCATATCCTGGGAGAATATACCTTCAATTATATCCTTAATATGCTGGTATTTTATAGGATGCATTGTATCTACTTTTAGATAAGTCCCTTCATACCTAACAACTAGAGTGTACAATCTGGTATTACTTATGCACAGAGTATACAGCTTTACAAAGTATAGTACAGTGACTAGAAACAAGGCAACTACCATACAGCAGGGGTCCACATGGGGTGCACTGAATACCATTCTGTGCACCCTCCCCCCCCCCAACCATCTGGTAACAGACATATATGTCTATGGCTTCTCACATGTATTTTTCATATAGTCTACCATTAGATGGGAGTCCTGAAAGTTATAGTGATTTATGGTACAGTAGACACTATATGTATGACATACTGTATGTACGTATGTATGGTACTGTATGACACTGTATGTATATGTCTTAAAGCATACCTGAGTTTTCAAAAAAAAGTTTACATAATGGTTGTGCTTCTTTGTACAATCATAACTGTGAAGGAACAGTTGTTTGTGGGCTTCCCTAATTTTTTCAGCTGTATTATTCCCAGTTTCAGCTGCACAGCTAGATGCATTTCTCTCACAAGCCGGGCGGCTCCCTTCTGTGAAATCTGCCAGCACTGTACTACTATGACATCCTTTCCCTTCCTTCCCACCATGTTTGTGTTCAGCTCCAGAGCATAGATAAGCAGGGGGGAAATCACACTTAGACTTACATGAGGCTCCTATAATGTTCAACAACTGTGTAGAAGCAGTTCTTTTATTGGGCTCAGGATCTCAGCTACTTATGGCACACCCCAACTTCCTCTCTGCTGTCTTCTGTGTCTCTGTACTAAGGGATGAATCTTGCCTGACACAGCGCAGTAGTGAACCTGGTTGCAGGCATATTTTTTAAGTGACGTGATTTAGAAATTTGCTAGTTACACCATTCTCTATTAAAAGAAATGAAATTGTGTGAAAGTACAGCGACTCTTTAAATATGGTATTTCAGCTGGTGAATCTAAAAATCTAAATAAGCTATGGGGGTCATTTATAACCAGATATACACCACTTTTGTGGCGTATATCTGGGGCAGATTCTGTCGCATGCCATGGTGTGGCAGAATTTGCGACTTCTTACCTGCTCACGTCTGGTTTAGGAGTAGAAAATGCTCTAAAATGTAAGACAGCAAGGAAGCTGTCTTACATGTAGAATCGACGGTGGATAGGCCAAAGTTATGTAGAGGCCTGCGCCTCTACATAACTTCAGCAGATACAGCTCCAGCTATAGGGCTTATTAAGACCAGCATCTAAAA
Organism: Rhinella marina; assembly: GCA_900303285.1. NCBI lineage: Eukaryota > Metazoa > Chordata > Amphibia > Anura > Bufonidae > Rhinella > Rhinella marina. The sequence goes on from ONZH01004157.1 coordinate 541,258, forward strand.
CACCGGTCTTAATAAATGAGCCACTATATGCTGATCTGAGCTTACAGAAAGCTGTTTGTGAAAGGCGGTGTGGATAGGTTGACACTAAATCTTAAGAAGGTAAGTAACATGTTGCTATAATTGGCTGCAATGGGTCAGCCAAAAATGTTGATGCAACATGGACGGTGTACGTATTTTGGGTATGAGACTATAATCTGTGTGCATCCAGAATAGTAAGCCTACAACCCCCTCATGGGTGTAAGGCAGGGGTGCACAACCTTTTCTACTTGGGGGCCGCATTGCCAGCCTGAACCAATTCCAAGGGCCGAACATAAAACTTAAAAGGGGTATTACCAACTGAAATACTGTATTTCTAGCATATTGATCATACAGTATATATCATAGATGTCTAGTTACACTTCCAGGACTCCCATCTAATGGGAGAATACATAAAAGATACATGTGAGCAGCCACAAGATATAGACATACATGTCTGTCACCAGATGGTTGGGGGCCGCAAAGAATGGTATCGAGGGCCGCAGGTTGTGCACCCCTGGTGTAAGGCATGTGGATCAGAACATTGTACCGTTGCAGTCGCCATCATATACCATTGGGGCTTGGCTGCAATCCGGCACTAAACTAGTGGCTTAACTGTGTAAAAAACTAGCAAGCTTTCAGAGGCTTTCTACCCCATTTTCGTTATAGAAAGCCAAATTAGATGACCACTGTGTATCAAAGGTGTATACATCCACCATTTACCAGATGGAGTCAGAAATGTATGTTTTCACCGAACTTTCCTCTGACGAATCAGAACAGAAGAACGTCTTGAGTCTTCATTCAGCCTGACCTAAGTTTGTTTTGCAGGAATTTCAGCAGAGACTGCTCTTGAACTGACTTATAACAACACAAGTAACAACAAGACTTGTGGTGTGGTACTGGGCACTGGACCGAGTCGAATTGATGTGTCTATGGGAATAGAGAAATCCACAGTACACACCCAGCTTGGAATGAGCTTCAAGCACAATGTTGAAAAGCTTAAACATTATAAAATCCCCTACGGTTTGAATGGTGTCTGCCATTATCATGTAAGTAAATCTTTGCCATTTGAATGCAGGACAGAAATGTACTGTCACGCTGCCAAAAGGTAACACCCACCTCTCAAACCACATCACTGTACGCCCTGCCTCATGCTGCCTGTATCAAGACCCTCATACAGTATGTGTAGCTAGGATGAATAAGCGTCCATCTGGAGTTCACCGGCAAGGATATTAGGTAGTGATCGATTTCCCACTAACCTGCACTCTTCTGCACTGTGGCAGACCGGTATCCGGCTCCACAGGTCTATTAAGGCACGCATGTAGTCAAGAGAATGGTGCTTCATGATGATCAAGGATGATGAACTGTGTAAATCCAGAATAGATGAGTTGACATGAATCCAAGTCACCATAAAGTGTATATTCTTCACTGCTGGGAGGTAGAAGAAAAAAAATGGAGCACAGATAATTTAGCTATGCACTACTCACATAGCTCTGCTATCCAATGACTGGGACACTCCAATTTACAGGGTCATCAAAAAGTATTGTGACACCTGAATAAAGGGAACACCTTGGTTGGGAGCCATCTTGTGTGTGGCATGTTGCTAAGGGTAAGGGTGCAAACGTGTCTGGAGCTGTGTCCAACATGGTGGTCATTTTGAAAGCTGCCATCTTGGAACCAAGTTAATATTTTCAAATGAGAAGGCTTGCATGTTACATGAGTATCTGATAGAGAATTTGAAGAGGAATCCTAATCTGTGCTTAAATATGATGTACGTTTATTCCTGACAAGCTTATCCTCAGGATAGGTCATCAATATTGACACTTGGCACACCCGCCGATTAGCTGTACGGGGAGACGGCGCATGCAGTACGCATTTGCCATCTCAGTACTCTCTTCCTGCCCACTGCTGCTGTCCCATAGACATACAGCAGCCGTCAGAAATAGAGACAGGAGATGGCACGTGCACACTGCGCACAACTAATCAGCGGTTGTGCCGAGTGTCGATATTGATGACCTATCTCTGAAAAAAAGAAAATAAATAACCTTGACAGGAATAAAGATACATCACATTTAAGATTCAGGTTTGGATTGCTCATGAAATTGTCTACCAGATACATATGTCACATGCACCCCATCTCATTTCAAAATATTGACTTCGTTCCAGAACGGTGGCTTTCAAAATGGCTGCCATGTTGGACACTGCCCCCCATAGATTTCCCCCTTCCACTTAGCAACATGCTAAACACAGGATAGCATCCCCCAACCACCATTTTCCCTTTATTTGTGTGTCTCTGTACTTTTGGACCACCCTGTATATTCTTCTCATGACTTCACTGCTGAACTACTACAGAATGCAGTAATTGTCATCTCTAACACCGTGGGGGGAATTTATCATTAGGAGAATATTTGAAGTCAGTTTTGCTTGCATCTATGTTGGAGTACTTTGTGCCACATTTATCAAACGTCACAGGTTGTGTGATAAATGTGGCTTGTCCTTAAACCTAACACTTCTGTCTAGAGAAGCTCCTCCACTTTTCCTACTCCACCCTCCTCCTGGAGTGAGATTGCGACTATTTTGCGACTTTTTAAAAAAAGTCGCAATGATAAATCTGGAGTGAAACTCATTAACATGGCTAACCACACCCACTTTTCCACCAATATTACAAACTGGAGTGAGTGGTGTACACATGCAAAAAGTCGCAAAAAAATGTGCAAAAAAGTCGCAAAAGCCCTATCGTGCGACTTTTTGAAGACAGAATTCTGGAGTGAAGGTGTGATAAATCAGGGCCCATGTGTTTTCTTTACCTAAAACTGAATCTTTCAAAAACGGAACTGTCTTTGCCATCTACTAACCTACATAAATCTGATACTTCCCTCTTAGTGTGTGGTACTACCATAACTCCTAGGCAGCGTGGCCAATGTCTCCATGTTATGTTTGACACAATCACTCGCCCGCTCATGTGGCCTGCACCTAAAAAACATTTTTCTAACTGTGGACGCAGCAAGAACTCTTTGTTCTACTGATCCATTCTCATCCTAATTACTGTAACTCATTACTAATTGGTCTTTCCCTTACTAAACTCTCCTCTCTCCAATCTATCCTAAATGCAGCAGCCAGGCTCATCTACCTGCCCAACCACTCCACCAGTGCCTCTCCCCTGTGCCAGTCACTGGTTACTCATCCACTATGGAATAAAATTTCAGCTTCATACAGTCACAAAGCCCTCCAATGTGCTGAACCCCCCCCTACAACTCCTCCCTAATCTCTGTCTACCACCCGTGCTCTACGTTCTGCGAAGACTAACCTCCATAATCTGAACCTCCAAGACTTTTCTCAAGTTGCACCAGTTCTCTGGAATTTGCTACCCCAATCAGGTTAATTCTAAGCATCCACAAGATTAAGGGTGCCCTAAAACCACATCTTTTTTAGGGATGTCTATCACATTCTCTAATGTAACTGTTCTCGATCCACCCGTTACATTATTTCTCAAAACCCGGTCCCTTCATTCAACAGTATTCCTTCACACAACGCACCCATATACTGGTGGCCAGCTCATGTAGCTTTATGTGCACCACCCATTTTTATAAAAGATGGCCGGACCATTGTACAAAACTATCATCTTTACCTTAGGCCTCACCCTTATTTCCTCATAGATGGTCAGCACTTGAATAAATCATTAGCTTTATTCTGTAATGTCCGATCTAGTTTTTACATGTACCTTCTAACCGTAAATGTCTGTGGAATAGGTTGCTGATACATAAAGATTATTATGATGTCCATTCCCAAAGGTGACAATAGTTTTTTTTTTCTACCAAGAAATTAAATATCTTGTTTTTATTTTTTAGAGCACAAACAAAAAACTGTTTACCGGAGTTAACATTTCCATTGAAGGTGAACACATCAACATTGACGTTCAGAAGAAAAGTGCAGGAAGCTCGTCTGATATCAGTCTCGTTCTCCATAATGACCTCAGTTCCATAAATAACTTCGTACCATCAAGCATAAAGGTTGGCTTCAGACCCACAATAATCAGTGCATGAGGCGTTCTGCGTTGTGTAGAGCCATTTGTCTCTCTCCGCTCTGAGAGCAGAGGTCATGCTCATTAAATATATGAGCACATATGTTACTGCAAGGGTAGCGCTGCACTTTTCATCTCTGCTAAATTTGTACTACGGCATGGGATCTAATGGTCGTACTCAACCTGGAGCTGACAAATGAACACTGTGCAATCTTGTCTAACAACATATAAATCATGGTAACCTGTCTCAGTGTAGTTCTATCAATGAGACTGGCGGGTGGTTGATTGATTTGGACAATGGGGGAGATTTATCAAAACTGCTGCAAAGGAAAACTGGCTGAGTTTCCCCTAGCAACCAATCAGATGCCACCTTTCATTTTTCAGAGCTCCTTTAGAAAATGAAAGGTGGAATCTGATTGGTTGGTAGGAAAAACTAAGCCAGTTATCCATCATACCATCAGTTTTGATAAATCTTCCCCGTTGACTAATTAATTAAATTAGAAATAATGAATTATAATTCTACGATCAAAATAATGGCTGTATGTTCAATATGTGAAATATGCATACAAATATTAAAAACTCTCATCTCACATATTTATGCTGTAGACACAATGAATAATTTTGGGTTAGATCACAATATTTTACAATTTCTTATATTTTGCCCCGCCTTCTCTTTGCTTGTGTCTATTTTTTTCCATATTGTCCTTAAGAATGGTAATCTCCATCATTTACATGAATTGCATTGAAAGCCCATCACGGACAAGAACTATTATATTATTACAGTATGGCAGTTACTCATGTGCATTGTATTTCGGTTCTACCAGTGATTTGCACCTTCATCAGGCTGCAGTTTAATGTGTAATTCTCTTTTTATGTTCTTAGGCCATTTGCAATGGCGAATTCACCCCTACATTATTTTATGGACATTGTCATGGTGAACTAATGCGGAAAGTTGTAGAGGTAAAAAAAAGTGACCTTAAAATATTGAACACGTTTTAAGAAAGTCTATAGAGATTTTAATGTATATAGAAGACTATAGAGAAACATAACATTCATATGAAGGTTTAGTAGTGATTAGTGATGAGCGAAGTTTACAAAAATTTGATTCGGCTGCTTCGCCAAATTTCACAAAGAAATTTACTTGATGAATTACTTTGTCACAAAGTGCATTTCTTTGTAAGTAGTGGGACAAATGACAGTGAATGGCAACTACTCTGCCCCCTTCATTAAAACCCTCAGATCACGCTTTCATCCCTAATTGCGGCATCTGAGACTAAAAATGAGGCCTTTCAGGGGTTAATCAGTTAAAAAATAATAATACTCACCTCATCTGTTTAAGTGAGAAGAGTCCGCAGCCATCTTGATTGAAGATCCCCCGTGAAATCTTGCACAGTGCGTGATGATGTCATCACCCTGGCCAGTGCACATGACATCTCGCACGGGATCTTCAAACAAGATGGCCGCGGCAGCCTCTTCATGCTCAAATGGATGAAGTGAGTATGTAACTTTTTTTTGTTTTTATTTAATTTCAGGGAAAATTGATTTGTTACCACAAAGCATGAGGAAATTCGGTTTTGTGGCGAATTGAATTTTCCCTGAAATTTGGATCGTAGTCCACTTTGGTTCGCTCAACCCTAGTAGTGATGGAGGAACTCCGCAACACACCAAGGAATTCAAATCCAAGCGGTTTATTCATTCATGTGTATGTGCAGTTCCAGTCGTGTCTCAGGACTTTAGTGCTCCGTGGAAAGAGTAAACCAGCCAAACCAGAGTCCCAACATTATTTCAGGGTTCTTGCCCCTCAGAGCAGAGCAGTGCACAAGAGGGAACAATTATCAAAACTAGTGTTCCCATATGCCAGTTTTGATCCCTTTGTGCTGGAAAGAGATGCCTCTTAATAAGTCGCATCTCTGGCCCTCCGTGCTCCACACCATCTAGGGGCTGGCGCAGACTTCAGCTATAACTTACGGCAGTTTCTGGCTTAAGTTATGGTATATCTGGTGGGCAGTGCTAAGCCCCACTCACTCTTCTAAACACCACCCCTTTCTTGCCACATTAGAAATGCGGAAAGAAGCTTAAAAAGTCAAAAAGGATGTTACAAATAGGGTGTGCATCATCATTTTTGTTTTTTACATTTTTACTCCACAATTGTGACGTAAAAGTTTTAGTACACGTATATGCCCCCCATTGCCTCAAAAATAAGTCTTCATACAGAACTGTGTCTCTTCAGTGAGAAACAACACCCCTCAGAGCTGTGTGGAAGGCATGTCATCCAGCCAACCAGTATCCTATTCTGTACTGATGAGGGACAAGAACCCTGAAACAGTGCTGTCTACAGATGGTGATGCTTTGGCTCGTGTGAGTTAAAGGCATTGCTTTCACAGAGAGCACATAGCAGGTGACATGTCGGGGTTCCTGCATAGTAAGAACTCTGGGTCTGTAACCAACCAGTAACCCTTAGGCCTCATTCACACAAGCCTATTTTCGGTCTTCGTACGATCCCCACACTGACCCATTCGTTTCTATAGGGGTGCCACAAAATGTGGACAGCACATGAATGTCATCAGGATGCTGTTCCCATCTGTGCGGCTGTGCCACAAATGATAGAACATGTCCTAATGTCCCTTTTGCGGACAAGAATAGGCATAATGACAATGGGGCCTGTGAAGGATGCACACAGAATGTAGGAACCTGGACATGGCCACCATTGTGTAAAGCTGTCCGTTAGGTCCACTTCTCTTGTTTTTATGACTATGTATGATATTATATGGTAAGCTAATGTAATAACATGCATGTTTTGGTAAGATTTCAGGTCCTGTGAAAGCTACATTCAATGGGTCACTTTTAACCACTGGCTACAAGACCAACCTATTTGGACTAGCCTCCTCAGGTGATACATTTGCCCGTCTTAATATGAACACTGAATGGGGCCTGCACAACTCTATTGAGATAGGCTTTAAACATGCCCTACCTCAGCTGCAAAGCCTTGGGATAGCCAAAGAAAGCAAGATGAGGATTGTCGCCATCAGACAGGGCAAAAATGCCGCCTTGTTCGACGTGACGGTTGGAAAATGTGTCTTCAAAGCCAGTGGTGAAGTAAGGGCTAATAACAATGGAAGTGCAGCGTCAAATCTAAATTGGACCAGCTCAATACTAAACTCTTGCAGCCTTCTTGAGGTAATACAGTAACCCCACTTTGTTTTTTATAAAGAAATAATCTATTCTGTCTATTTAGTGACATTGTGCAGACATGGCCTGCACTCCAGTAGTGATGTCTATATAAATAACAATGAGGGTTGTCCTCCTCTGGGAACCTACAAATCACAGTATTCAGGCTGTACTATCATAATTGATGAGCTGTATATGCAGTGAGTCCCTGAGGAGCTGGTGCAGAGGATGAGAGTAGTAGTGGCCCTGATGAAGTTTGTCATGTGTATTCCCTCAGGCTATTGCTCCCTGAGGATCGGTGTAGTGAAAATGTAGTTTTAAGAATGACTGGCCTAGCAGTTGTCTGGGTGATGGGTGCCTGAACTGTAGTCCCTCACCTTATAGCAGTGTCTTTAATGCAGGGGTTCAGCTTGTAATTGCTTGAGCCATTTAATAATTCTAGACATATGCAGTTTTTTAAAGTATGACATTTTTATTTCTTCTTTTTCAGAAATTAAATTTACCAAAAAACTTGACCATGAATGGCTCATTGCAGAGAACTCATTGTGATTTTGGCCTCTCTATGAGGGTCGACTATGAAGGGAAAGATGTCAAACTGCAGTTCAAAACCCTATGTGATCCTTACACCATACAGGGTACAGTGAACCATTCTGTGCCGTACCTAACTACCCTGGGATTGCCACGTGCAAACCATATCAAGCTTTCTGCGTTGGCAGGATCATCTGTTGGTGGTTCGGTCTTCTTCCATTCTGGGAACTGCAGAGTTAATGCAAAAGCAGATATTAAATCTAATAATAAAACAGAATGGATATTACAGACCGAAAACGACTGCAAGGTTTTGAAGGTAATAATGTCTTATTCTTATGCTCTGTTCTAAGTCTTTGAACAAATTTGGATAGGACTTTAAAACAAAAATAAAAAAATATTTATTCAAAATTAATAATAAAACCAGGGCCCTTAAATGACATAAACCAGGCTACATCAAACCCACTGTGTTCAATGGTCTCCATGGATGGATGGAGACCATTGTGGATAGCCCACATTCAATTGTCTCTCAGGAGTTTTCCTCCACTGTGGATAGCCCCCATTCAGCTGTCTGTCAGGAGATCTCCTCCACAGTGTATAGTCCCCAAGGAACTTAAAAATGGGGATTAATCACCCTTTTTCACATCCCTAATGATGCTTAGTCACCACAGTGTAGCTAATAGCAGTGTAGTAGCTGGCTTGAAAGTATATAGGAAGGAGCCGTCCCATTGAAGTGAATGGGAAAGCTTCTTGTAATTACACCTGCTCGCTGCTGCAAAGTCGACAGCAGCGGGAATGAAATGACAATGAAGGGAAGGCAGGGCTGGCATGGCACGTGGCCTTTTCCTCATAAATACTGTTTAATTTTGTCCAGACACTCCTTGTATCAAAAGGGAATACTAATCCATTTATCAGTTTATTCATACTTTTTAAGGAGGAATAACAGAGGAACAATACAACACAATTGATATTTCAGGATCTTTATCTTATGTGGTATGCAATTATTTACTAAAATTGGCATGTTAGGAGAGCAGACAGGTCCCTTTCTATCATCAAATATCCTCCTCCCCTGTGGCTGTCACCCTATCTGTACAACGACAAGCTCAGTTTTATGTAATCTGGACTTTAACCAGAGGTTGTATATTTTAGTTATGTGGCTTCTTTGGAATGGGCAAATGTCCAAGCTGTAATGAAAAACCAAGGCAATGAAACATCTTACTTATACACCGTAACGGGTCACTGTTGGGTTAGAGTAGTGATGATAATGTCTGTACATCGTTGCGGTATACAGGGGCTACATGGATCTCATGGGTCCCTACCGCAAAAGTTAGAATGGGCCCCCTGCTCCTAGTTTCCCAATGTATGTGTGTCAATCACTCCCAGGCAATGTAGAACATGTGCAATGCCCCAGTTTTCAGACAAATTTATGTTTGTTTTTTTTCTTTAATCAAGTGGAGGAAACTTTAAGTAAATACGAATTGTAATAAAAAAAAAAGTTGCCTTTGGCCTCACCCACTTTATCCAACTTTTATGTCAGGTGCTTAAAATATATGGCCCTCGTTCTGAACGCCATATTTCTCAATGCATTTACACCAGAAAACTGGCAGATATACATTGATAAATCTCCTGCTTCTCTTCTATTACAAAGCTAGCTGACGGCCTGCAGCCACCACTAGGGGGAGCTTAGCGAATAGGAATTAATACAACTACAATGGAAGCTTTAATAAGCTCTTTTTGCTGTGCTCCCCCTAGTGGCGGCTGCATAAAAATGCAGTATTTTCAACAAGGGAAGAGAACAAGTTCTGTGTCAGCCGTCCCCACAGGCCCCATAGCAGTTACTTGATCTGCCTGTTTTGTAGGTATGCCACTGAAGGTATATGTCAGCGCTATATTATTGAGTAGAAATAAACTAAATTCATCGTATCCTACATGATTCATGAGTCATGAATATTTATTTCAGACTACACAATATCACAAAACTCCCTCCAAATTACACACGTCTGAAATACAAAAGCTCCAAGCTCAGCTATGTGAAACTTGCATTGTCATGCTCAAGAATGCTTGGGAGTTTCCAAGGATCAGTGAGAACGTGAGCAGACATGAGAAGCTCTATGGTCGGCCAGACCAGTGTGTAAGGGTGGTTTTTGAAGCACACGTAGCTTACAGCTGTCCAATTCAATGTTGCCGTTCTTTGAAATAGATTATTTTTGAGAACCCTACCCGTATAAGACAGGCCTGTGTGGTCCTCTCCTGAGATGGGCCAAGTAGAGCATACTTTATTTATGATCGTGAGCTGAATACAAAGACTGGTTTTAGCCTCTTGGATTCCATGATGGTCTTTGAGCCATTTTGAGGGTGGGCTGAGTACATTTTTCTGTGCAGTTTCAACATAAAATGGCTAGTTGTATGGTATAAAAAATAGGTGAGAATAGCAGAATAATCTACTCATCTCACCATTCTCCTGCTGCTCCCATTCTGTTGCTTCCAAGGTCCCCAAACCTTCTTGACACAGAAATGTGACCACTCAGTAAATCACTGGCTGAGGTGGATCAATACTGCGGACAGTGATTGGCTGAGCTGTCATATTTTCTATGGCCAAAATCTGGACCTAAATCAGTGAAAAACAGAAAGTAGAGACTGGCAGGGGAGCAAGGAAGTATTGGAGTGAGAGATTGGTGAGGTAAGATTTCTTCTTTCTTTATTTTTACCCATTCTGAACCTTTTTGATAAATTTTATTACCACCCAGGCAAGCCTGAATTTTGTCATTTATCTCTGGTGGGTGTAGGAAACAGGAGATTTCAAACACTGTAACAGAGAAAAATAGTTAAAGCAGCAAAGAATACTGTACTAAAATCTGTCAGCAGTTTTGACCATTCTAAACTGTTGACAGCACTAGGTGGTGGCTGGGCACATCTTTGGTGGAGCTTTTCCGATTAGGAGCAATGTGAATATGAAGTGTTATTCTGCCAAATTCTATCTATCTATCTATCTATCTATCTACTATCTATTATCTGTTGTCTATCTATTATCTATCTATCTATCTATCTATCTATCTATCTATCTACTTATCTATTATCTGCCTATCTTTCTAGCTATCTTTCTATCTATCTATCTATCTATAATCTAATCTATCTCATATCTGTCCGCCTAAACACACACATACTGCCCCAGGCTAACTCCAAACACCAGTTAGAGTTAGACAGAATTAATCCTTGAAAAGAAGTTTAAACGATAGAAAGTTGGTCCAACCTTGGTCTTAAAATGTCCTGTCTCAGGTTTTGCCCCTAGTAATCATTTTGAAAGCTTTCAAATCAGTTTGCTCGTCTATGAAGGTTGATCTATATTATTAATGGGGTGATATTTCATCAGAAAGATCACGCCCACTTCAACCATGACATCATCCAGTTGGAAAAGCACATGCCCGCGCCAAAACATAAGTGAACGAGAGGAGGCTTAACCCAGTCCTCCTCATTAATCCTATGTTCTGGCAGCTAGATTCAATTAATAAAGCAAACACATTAATTTTTATGAGTGATGGAGATTAATATTCTGTGGTTTCATTCGCTTTGACAGGATCTCAATATCCCGTCTCAGACTCGGATTAATGGCTCTGCTGTTATTAATGGTTGTGAAGCGGAGATGCTCTGCGCCCTTACATTAGATGACAACACATCTGTGCTTCAAATGAGGACCGAGTGCCAGCCAAAACTAAAAGTGGAATTTATATTCCGACATAACCTGGCCATGCTGAAAAAAATCAGCGAGGAAAGCAAGCTGTCAATCGCTGTTGGCAAACAGGCGAACTACAACATTGACATCTTACTGAAGTCTGGAACCTGTGCCATCGAAGTAAAAGGAGATGTTAACGCTGACAATAAATTGCAATGGAAGATGGTTGCAGAGAACAAGTGCAAAGCCATCCTGGTAATGTGTATAAATCATAAGGCCCCCTTAAGACGAGTGAGTTCCATGCTCCAGACTTGCAGCATGAGTATGCAGCAGCTCCCGTCCTGACCTCCCAGCACTGACGGGGTCACATAGCATAGCATTATACTGATTTATGATGCTATGTATGTAACCCTTACAGTTCTGGAATGTATTGGATAACACTGACATAATGCTGTCAGTGTTATCCAATACATTCCAGAACTGTAAGGGTTACATAGCATCATAAATCAATCTAATGCTATGCTATGCGACCCCGTCAGGATGGGTGCTGCTGCATACTCACGCTGCAAGTCGAAAACGTGGAGCTTGTCTGAAAGGGGCCAAAGACTGATTGTATTTCTCAGTGACTCGTGTGTATTGTGCAGCTGTAGAAAGTTGTCGTGGTTGATGTGTTGAATGTTAAATTAATGTATTTTATTCATTTTTAGACATAGGCCCATTTGCAAATATTTTTTGAGAGGAAGTCCACCATTTTCAGGTTCTCAATAGTTCAAAAGACATAATAATCCTGGCTTCTGGTTTGACATGTTTTCAGATTGATCCTAACAAATCCTGGTGGATTCCAATGACTTACGATGGGGTCCATCAGGTTTCCATTGGGATTCCGGCATTTGTGGTGGCAAGAATATCGCTGAAGACTGCACTATAATGGAAGTCAAAAATACTGAAATCCCTAAAATCGATAAATATATCTATATTTAGTTAGAGCTGATCTCCACCCTTAAGAGTTATCCTAAAACTGCTTTCTTCTGATCACTCTACCTTCTATATTGCTTAAAAGGATTATGTCAGGTCTTCAAGTTATCTAGTTACAGGAGATAACTAACTGATCGGTGAGAGTCTGACCGCTGGAACCCCCACTAATCCGAACAATAGGGCTCTTTTTTCCCCATCCTGAAGGACATCCAGGCTGCACATGCCCTCCATTCATTCTCTCTGGGACTGCTGGAGATAGGCACTTGGCCAATTCCTGAAGTCTCATAAAGAGTGTTTGGCCTACTGCTCTTCCATAATGAGCAACCGGAACACCCGTTCTCAAGATCGGTGTGGTTCCCAGCAGTTGGTCCCTCACAGATCCGTTAGTTATCCCCTATACTGTGGACAGGGGATAACTTGAAAAGGGGTTGTCTAATGGTCGACAAATGGAGAGGGGGGGGCATGACCCTCTCGGGACCCATCATTCTGATCCAGAAGAGAGAGCTACTAACAAGAATGATCCTTGCTCTTGGAAATTCGTATTCCATGATGACCATTCACTTGAAGGTTGCAGTTTGCTGGGGAGTATAAGAAGCCAGACCCACAACAATTCGCTGATCAACGCGGTACCTTCCATCTGAAAAGGGATTGTGTTTGTGAGAAAACCCCATTAAATCCTTGCTGGGATGGATCCTGTTGTATCTGTACAGCAGAACCGCTGGTTACAATATTTTAAAGGTGGGCGACCTGCCCTTATATATCACATAAAAAGGGGTTTCCATTATTGACAGCCCCAAAAGTTGGTTCTCTATTTACCCAAAATCATGTACAAATAATGTTTCAAAATATATGTTCAAGTGATCATTTTCATTTTAGGTAGTAATGTGGTAACCAAAATGATATAGGTTTTTAATACATAATTCATGCGCAACATGCAATTAAGCAGTGCAGGTTACTTGGAATGACTGAAAAATTGTCATATGATTATAATTTATTGTAGTCTGAAGTACGTTCAATGCCTCTGCTTGTGATGTATAAGTGCCACAGGGTTTATTTATGATGAATGTCAAGAAGATACAATATCATTATACCCCTGTGCCTGTGTGTACAGTGCTTGAAAGATTGTTAAACTTGCAATTATGCCTAAATTTGACCTAAAACTATATCACAAGTCCTAAATGTAGATAAACCAAATTAATCAAGTCAAATTTGTTAGACTTGGTCATTTATTTGTTGCGGAAAATGATCCAATATCACATGTCTGTCAGTGGTAAACACCCTATTAGGCTGTCTGATGTTCAAGCAGAACGAGTGCAATTCAATGATAAACGTGTTCATTGGCGCTTGTTTGCTCTGACCTACTGTATTACACAGGCTGATACAAAGTGAATGTGGAAGGAATAATCGCTACTGAAGTTGTTCCTTCTTAATTCAGTTCAAAAAATGATTTACTTTGGTACATAACCTCAGCTTTAGTTATACTGTGTATGGACATATAAGGGGAGGTAGGCTGCGTATTACATGTGATTTGATTTGGAGGTTTAATAATAGTATGTCTCGTTTTTTGCAGGACCTTGGAGCACCCATAAAAATAGAAGGTTCTGGCTACATAGTAATAAACAAGAAAGCAAATCTGGACTCACAAATGTTAGTGGTGGTTGATGAAAGCACCCTTCAGGGACTACTGATCCTAAAAGCAACAGAGGTATGCAAAATTCTACCTATCTACCAAAATACATTGAAAAGGTGGTATAATCAGGCCAAAAGTAGAAGAATAAAAGTCTCTCTTTACTTAGTGCAAAATAGGAATTGTATCACATTCAGCAGTAGTTTTATTCAGTGTCAGTGCAATTTTTCTTCCCAGATAATGAAGTATGGTGGCTGTCCACTGTGTAATGCAGAGTTTTATGAGTTGGCCTGACCTGGATGTGATCTAGGTGATGGGTGTCTGAGCCGTAGTCCCTCACATGCAGCAGGGTTCTGATAGCTGTGGCTTTCTGGTCACTATGCTGAATGTGAATGCTGTAGATTTTCTGCGGATAGTTCATCAATATAAAAGCCCTGCACAACCCCTTTAATAATCACCAAGGAAAGTTTTTTTTATACTTTAAAAGGAAAACAATGCGTCTCTGTCAGTAATAATTATATATTTTGGTTTTTCATACAGAAAAAACAAGAGCTAGATGCAATTCTCTCCCATAACGTCCAGTCTGCAATTACTCTTGGTATACCCACAAGGACCATGGTAGATGTGACAACAGAAAGAAGCAGTGAACTATATAAAAGGTCAATTCACCTTAGCTGGGACAATAAACAGGTATTTAAAAAGCACTATTAATGTTAGCAAATAATGCATTAACTATGTTTATCACCTGTCAATACAATTTCTTTCTTCTCATACGTGTATATAAACAGTTGTGGGTGTGAGCACCCTGGAGGCAACCCATGCAGAAGAAGAGGGTTGAACCAGAGTATGTGCACAAGCGTAAAGCAACCCTCCAGTTCAAGAAATAAGAAATCACCTTAACCTGAGAACACTTACATGGTGACCTCCTATTCATCTGTTTAGTTGCGGATCTGCTACTTCTCAGGCGGCTTTTCTGCCATCCAAGATGGCTGCAACACTTCTCAGACTACCTGGTGCACACTGTCCATTGGGAGTCCAAGATACTTTCTACTTGTCCATCCCTGCTCTTGGATTGGCCATCAATGTTCATGTGAGCAGTACTGGCCAATCCAAGGGCAGCAGGAAGTGACATAGACTACCAAATAATGCACAGTATTAGGCAGTCTGAGAAGCGGTGCGGCCATATTGGATGGCAGAAGAGGAGCCCAGGAATTGGGGGATCTGCAGTTAAAACAAATTGTAAAGGAGGTCTCCAGGTGTTCTGCATCAGTTAATATGCATTTTATTTTAACTAGAGAATCAATTTAAATGACCTACCATTGTAGTTGAGCAGCAGTAACAGTGCATCAGTAGCATACTTGGTAAAATCACTCAATGATGATTCTTTTTGTTGAATTTACGATAACAGATCAGTGAAGAAGTGAACGTTCTTCAGAAGGATGAACACGTCACTTTCAGTTACAAGATAACACATAATGTGGAAACCCTAAAGAGGTTCCTGCTTGAAGATAAAGTGGAAGTTCGGGTAAGTTATTTTATTCCACCAACCAACCCCTTCTGCTAAGCTAGCTGTAGACATTAGATAAATGTTGGCAGAACCTGACGATTTTGAGGGGAACCGGCCGACCATCTAATGTGTATGGAGCCTCCTGATTCTTCCCCAATGACCGATTTCGAGGGAGATAAGGATCCGGTAGTTCTATTGTTCTCAGACAGATACGCTGCTGTTAAAAGTGTCTGGCAGCAACTATCCACCCTCTAGTCATTTAGGAACCATGCATACTTGACCGAGTGGGGATGTGTATGGGAGGAGGGGTCAGGAAAGGTAGCTGTCAGCTGGAAAAGAGTTCTGCTAACTAGTGTTGAGCGAGCACCTCTGTGCTCGTATGCTCAGGTGCTCTGGCTGAGCCCTAGGGGTTTGCTTGAGTGCTCGGCCGAGCACCCGAGCATCATGTTAGTCAATGGGACTAAACCAGGCACCCCCTCTCGGAAGAGGGGAGGGTGTCTGGTTAATAGAAGGTCAGAATCGCGACTTCTCTTTTACTCCTTTCACTAGTAAAAGTATGCTAATTAACTGAATTTGTACGCATTAGCGCACAATACGTACGCATTAGCATACAAATGCGTATACATTAGCGTACAAATCAACATTACAGTGCGGGGAAGAGACTCGAGCATTGCGAGTTCGGCCAAGCATGCTCGCTCAACACTACTGCTAACATCTAACAAGATGACTGCTTGTCATGAGATTTTCAAAATGTCAAACTATATCAAAGTTCCCCAACCTCTGGCTCTCCAGCTGACAGATGCAGGCTGGGATTTGTATTTTCGCACATGATTGAAATTTTGAGATCTTTATATCCGCCAGCTGCTGTGGATTTGGGATCTTTATTTGAGATAACTCATATATCAATTTACAGCAGGGCACAGGAGAGAGTCACTAATTACGTAATTTGTGATTCACATATTCATATTTTTGCCAATAACAATACATTTAGAGTTAGTCTACAATCCTCTCTCTTTTCAGTACATAGATATGCTGTAAACACTTGAGATTTTCCAGATTATTCCTGTAATCACTTCATCTGGACACTACATGTACTGGAAAATAAGGTCATCAATGCACCCAACCCTCAGCATTTAGGTTTTTCCCAGATTTCCTAAAACCTGCCAAACTCCAGTTACAGATAATGACATCTAGCTGCATTTCTCAGAAATCTGCTCTCTTCATGAACACTTGAAACTTCCCATAATCTATCCCTATTATTTATTGTAGCGTGTTTTTTTCTCTTCAATGACCTCATGAAAGAAATGGTCAGCATGAGGCGTAATCTATTATTATAAATTGATTTTTTTCATTCTTAGGCTGATATCGAACTCAAGGAAAATAGAAATATGAGCCTGGCCACTTACTATGGACCCCACTTCATAAATACCACAATGCGAATAAAGAGCAACGAGACAAGCTGTAACCTGACCGCAAGCGTCCATCACAACTGGCCTTGGTTACTACGCAATAGAATTTCTGCTTCAGTACAGGTGATGCACTGAGATGTTTGCATACAGTGACCTATCTGGCTCCAGACAAGCCAAGTAAATGTAGGAGTCAGCTTGCAACCTGATGTAAACATTGAAGAGGCTGCCTCCCTCACTGATGCTCTGCAGCCCCTTCCAACGGCTGATCAGCAGGGATGCTGAGAATCTGAACTAATATTGATGACCAAAAATTTACAAAGCCGGATAACTCAGTCAATATTTGGATGTATCAGTTTTAGGCTTCTTCCTCATCTGCGTTTTTAATTCAGGTTTTGAGATCCGGCAGAGGATCACAAAGCCTGAATTAAAAGGATCCAAATACATCCTGATGGCTTCGTTTCGGCCAGTTCCGGTTGTATTACATCAAAACTGAACAAACCTGATCAGGCATGAAAATCATTGTAAGTTAATGGGCGTTTGATCTTTTTTTTTCTGTAATGAAAAAAACAGATCAGGCACCATTGACATAAATGATTTCCATGCCGGATCAGGTTTGTCTGGCCCCAATCCACAACTTAACTGAACTGATGCGACCTGTTCAGTTTTTTTCCAATTGACAATGAATGGGGACAAAACTGATCCGTTTAAGGCTGCTTTCACACTGGCGGCGGCAGGGTCCGGCAGGATGTTCCAGCGGGGGAATAGCCTGCCAGATCCGTGTTAACGCTAGCCCATGTGTGCTACCAGAAGTCCGCTCCGGCCCCATTCACTATAATGGGGTTGGCACGGAGGTCCGGACGCAACACAGCAAACAAGAACTAAGAGGCAGCTGGACAAAATCCACAGCATGCCGGACCTTGCTGCCGTCAGTGTGAAAGTAGCCTAATTCAGGTTTTGAGATTCTCTGCCAGATCTCAAAACCTGAATTAAAAACACAGATGTGAAAGTAGCCAGCTGCAACCAATCCCTCCAGTTTTTAGAGAGAGGTCTTTCCCATCACTGCGGAGAAATGTTATCCCACTCTTCTTTGCACAACTGCATTAGATTAGCCAGACTAGATGACTTTCAGTCGTGAACTGTTTATAGTGCTGCCGCAGCATTTCATTGGAGTACAAAATGTAAAAACCCATAACCTTCCTATGGGGCCATAACTTTTTTACTACTCCAGTTACTTATTTTTTTTCAGGAAAAGTTGTAGTTGTCAATGCCACCATTTAATATGGCATACAATGTAGCAGGAAGCTGGGAAAAATTTTCAAATGGGTTGAAATTGGAAAAAGAAAAAACAAAGTTTTATGTTTTTTTTTTTTTTTTATGGCATTCCCTATGCAGTAAAAGATAACTGTTCCCTTCATTGTTGGGGTCAGTACAACAGCAATACCACACATTTTTTCTTGTGTTTTAATGCTTAAAAAAACTTTGTAAAAACTGATTTTTGCTTTGCGTCACCATATTCTGACCCCAATAACTTTTTTATAGTTATGTCTACAATGCAGTTTGAGGGTTTCTTTTTTTGTGGCCACAATAAAACCACAAAAATTGGCCTTTTTTCAGTTACGTTATACCATATGGGATAAATATTTTTATATTTTAATAGTATGGGCATTAAATACCCGACTTCCACTGTAAATGTATGGTGGGTGGTCGGGAAAGGATTAAAGGGGTTGTCTCATCTTGCCTAATGGGGGCATATCGCTAGGATATGCCCCCATTGTCTTATAGGTGCGGGTCCCACCGTTGGGACCCGCACCTATATCGAGAACGGGGCCCCGCAAGGTGGTGGCTGGAGGACTCCGGTCCGGCCACCACCAACCCGGCTCCCCATAGAAATGAATGGGAGCGCACCGCGCTTGCGCGGCCACCGCTCCTATTCATTTCTATGGAGCCGACGGAAATAGCCGAGCCAGCGCTCGGCTATCTTCGCCGGCCACATTGAAAATGAATGGAGGTGGCTGCGCATGCGCAGTGCGCCCCCGTTCGCTTTCGGGGCCCCGTTCTCGATATAGGTGCGGGTCCCAGCGGTGGGACCCGCACCTATAAGACAATGGGGGCATATCCTAGCGATATGCCCCCATTAGGCAAGATGAGACAACCCCTTTAAGCTTTTTATAGGTGAAAACTGTATCAAATTTGCCTAAGTAAAAGAAATCAGAGACTTTTACACAGGACTAGAGATGAGCAAATTTCCCAAAAGTTGTTTTGGGTCCGATATGGTCAAATAGGCCATCAGATTCAATTTGGTCTCAAAATTTTTTTCCCTAAATCAAAAGTGACCTCATAAGTCATGTATGACACTCTGGGATCTCCTAGGGCTGTATCTAACCCTTTTCAAACTCTTTAATGCCAAGACAGCATTAATAATGGAAAAGTAACAGCAAAATATATGGCTATGGATGGTAACAAACAACCTGCTAAAACACACTGCACTTTCTGATATTTTTTTTTACATTAACAAACAGTCCAACAATGATTTTGGTGGCAGATGTCTTCTTCTCGATTTTATAAAATGTAAAATGGTGGTTGCAATTTTGAGACATTTGTGCAGGATGAATCACTAAAGTTTTGGATTTGCAGAAATTAGAGTCTTTTGGTAACTTTGTGTAGAGTGGTTGGTGCACATTTTATGCAGTATTGGGTAAATATACAGAATAGTGTGCTCATGGACATATCTGTAGCTGTAGAAGTCAAAGCAGCTGCAACAACCTGGCATTTTATGTGAGTTTTTCTTTACTTTCTGATATATGATATTATTATCCTTCACTTGTTTCCTACTAAGTACAAAAAGGTAGGGGCGTAGCTATAGGGGGTGCAGAGGTAGCAGTTGCTATCAGGCCCAGTAGCCTGAGCGGGCCCAAAGAGCCTTGTGCAGCATAAGAAGGCACCGGTTTTATAGAAAGTCCATGCTGGTCAAGTTACACCTCTGGTTGGAGGGAAGGGGTTAGGTAAAGAATTTGGCATGGGGGGTGCCGTTTCAATTTTTCTTCAGGCAGCACGAAGGCTGTGTTCCTCCCTGACCCTTGACATAAAGCACAGAGGGAAAGGGGGCTCAGGCTGAACTTTTGAACCTGCGTCGATGAGCCTTTAGCTACGCCCCTGCAAAAAAGTATGCTGCTACTTCCATTACTGCAGTTCAGTCCTGCAGTCAGTTTGGTGGTGGACCTTTCCCAGAGTATTGGGTTCTTGTACTTGATTTGCTTTAGAGTCCATTGCCATGTCAGGAAAAGATAATTGTGGATCACGTGTAGATATAAAAGGAATGCTTAGCTACTTTTTTTAGTCATGAGGCACCATTGTGAAACCAATAAACTGACTGATATTTTTCTTTAGAGTTCACTGGACATACAAGCAATGGATGGAAAGCAGGAGGTGTCTGTGGAGGCCACAACAACACAGAACACCTTTATGTGCTCTGTGTCCGCTCTGTCTGCAGCAAGGAACCACAAGATCCTCTTCAAAAGTGCCCACAACATTGACTGCTTTCTGAAATATGGATATCCTAAAGTCATCCATGTGATGGGAATATTGGCAAAAGAAGGTGTGTAGGTTAACAGGAGAATAATAGCCTTCTGGCCTTCAGGTAGAAGAAGACACACTTATAAGATAAGACCATATAATGTTATCTTTACTCTTTATCTTGACGCAATGAGTCCTATAGCAGCCAGAAGGTCTGCCTCTATAGTATATATTCTCTTGGTTGTGGGCCATCTAGTTGGTCATTTCTTGGTTTATGTAGCCAAAAACTAATCATTGTTCAATGAAAATGTATGCAATATACAAGATGCTTTGTGTTTCAGTTCTCCACTTTTTAAAGATCTCTATTTGCTAGTATATTTAAGAAAAGATGATTGACCTCAGGGAGATCAACCATCATCACCATATTTCTTAAATAATCTTTTACTAGGCATTGCTCCCACTAGCCAGATTCCTACTCCACACTGATGAGGGGCAAATACCCTGAAACAGCTGTCTGTGGATGGATACCATGCTTTGGCATAGGTGGTTTCCTTTTGGAGACTGCCCTTCCCTTGGTTGTTCCTACCCGGTGAAAGGCCTGGCTAGTTTGACTGTCGTTGAGACACGTGATGGTGTCTCTGTGGTTTTCTGTTGATTTGTCTATTTGCTAGTAGCCAGTGAATGGGAGTATTCTTCATTACATCTAGAGGCTGGATGTGCCATTAATGTAAATGTATCCCCCCCAAACAATATTGCTATTATGCAAATCAGTTTCAATTTCAGTTGCTGTTTGTTACGTCCTGTAATGGAGCCATGTAGTACAGGATGCACATGCTCACAGCGCTTGTTTTCCTTCCCTTCAATAACCACTCTTCTATATGCAGTGTCAGTTATTGATGGATGGATAGACGGGCAGATAGATCACAGACAGACAAATAGATAAATATGATGAATTTTGCTCTTAAAAAGATTGACATTAGTACAAGTTGTGTCTGTTATAAATCCAGTTACACAGAGCATTTTGAATATACAGAGGTAGAAAATGAACTGGTGTTAGTGTCACATATCCTGCTGATGTCAAGACATATTTCACTGCCTTAAAGAGGACCTTTGGCCACTCCTGACATGCCTCTGTTAATAGCTTAATGCATTCCCCATGTAAAACAAATTCTGGAACATCTATTTTTATGTCTGTATGTTGTGCCATTCCTTTATTATTTCTACTAGAAGTTATGAATGAATTACTAGCAGTCTGCAGTAAGGGAACATAGGGAAGGTGACCAGTTGGGGTGTGTACCTGCACAGACTGACTCTAGCCAATCAGTGCTACCATTTTCAGACTGTGCAGGTACACACCCCCAACTTGTTACCACCCCTCTGTACCCTTACTGCAGACTGCTAGCAATTTATTCATAACTTCTAGTTGAAATAATAAAGGAATGGCACAACATACAGACATAAGAATAGACATAAGAATTGCTAGCAGTCTGCAGTAAGGGTACAGAGGGGAGTTAACCAGTTGGGGGTGTGTACCTGCAAAGTCTGAAAATGGCAGCACTGACTGGATAGAGTGAGTCTGTGCAGAGACACACCTCCAACTGGTTACCTCCTCTCTGTACCCTTACTGCAGACTGCTAGTAATTATTTCATAACATAGTAGAAATAATAAAGGAATGGCACAACATAGAGACATAAGAATAGATGCTCCAGAATTGTTATTACATGGGAGATGCTTGAAGTTACTAAAACAGGCATGTCAGGAGTGGTGAAAAGTCCTCCATAAGACATGATGGGGCAGCAGTCACATGACAAACCAGGAAGTAGGATTCAAGCATGGGAGATAAGATAACATGGCAAATTAAGTAAATTGGAAAAAAAATTGGAAAAAAATCCAAAGAGGAATAGGAGCTTGATGATAATAAACTTTACAGTGAAAAGTAGGTGTATGGCACAGCCCTTTTATACACAGAACTTTTATGAAAGACTTAGAGAATGTATTTAAATGCTGCTGTCACATCTGCACTTATTATTTCCGTTCTTCTGCTCAGTTATAGGAGCAGAAGAATAAAAATAATGGAAGTGCCGGATTCGGTATAACATTAGCAAATGGAGCCTGACAGATCCAGTTAACTATAATGGATGCATGTAGGACTATTTTTAATGAATTCTGTGACGGAGATTCATACACAGATGTGAAAGCAGCTTTAATGTTTTTTTTTTTTTTTTTAGAATTTGTCATTTAGTTTTCCATTTTCTGTGTTCCTAGCTATATTAAAATATATCCCGTTCTTTCACGTGGGCCATATGCAGCATAGACTGGAGGCTGTGATATCATCTATTGTGAATGGTGGATCCTGTCTTATCTACAGTAAACAGAGGTGATATCTGGCATTGAAATCCTGCCTGTGATGATAATGTGATGGCTACTGAAAGCTACCTATACAGAATAGGATGTCTCAACATATTAGACCTTGAAGACAGTGTGAAAACTGCATGATTTTAAGTACTTTTTAAAAAATATAGATAGTGACATGGAAAATTGAAAAATCGCCAAGAGTTCTAAAAATATATTTAACATAAAAATATGATTTAAACAATATGTCATTTTCTAATGAAAAAAAGTAAGAAAGTATTAGTTGTCCCACAAAAAACAAGCCTTCATGCTACTATGTGAATAGAAAAATAAAAAAGTTATGGCTCCGGGAAGGTAAAAAACAGAGATGGAAAAATGGAAAATCACCATGTCCTCAAAGGCTTAATAATACCGTTCATATTAATAGTACCGAGCGTGTGTGTCCACCTCTGCACTTTTACTGAAGTGGACACACAGAGGCTTTTGGGTAGAAACAGCAGGTGAAATACTAATGTTATTCCTGGAATATCTGTAAATACAAGCATTATTTAATAACTGTATAAATACAAAAAATGTATAATTATGGGTTGAATTTAACTATATAACTTCTTCGTGGGGCAACCTTTTTAAGTTATAATAGAAAATTACGGTACATACATAATTAAGCTTTACTTTTTTACCAAAAGGAAATATTCAACCAAAATATCAGCTCTAGAAGCAGAAGTGTATTGGCTCTTTCACATGAGCTAGTTTTCTGTCCAGATGCCATACGTGTTGTGAACAGACAGCAATCTACTGAATCCTGTACATGAGCGTTGTTTATCAAAGATCAACGTTGCAATCATGAAAAAATCACAGTGTGTTCTATAT
The DNA here is from genome assembly GCA_900303285.1 of Rhinella marina. NCBI lineage: Eukaryota > Metazoa > Chordata > Amphibia > Anura > Bufonidae > Rhinella > Rhinella marina. The sequence goes on from ONZH01004157.1 coordinate 564,911, forward strand.
TGTGTGTTTTTCACTCAGCCCTGGCTCCATAGTAATGAATGGGGCTGGATGAAAAACTGAAGTTTTTTACAGTGCAGGGGGAGACGTCAGAGCCTTTTTATGTCGCTGATCATGTTCTTGTTGCTTCCTTTGATAGGAGATAAAGTAAATGGTTCCTTAGATGTGGAATCTGACAAGAAAAAGTTAAGGGTTGATTTAAAATCCTTTATGGATTTTCATCATAACTTCGGCATTGCTGCAGGAGTGAAGCATTCAGTGCCTACGCTGGTTGCCTGGTCAATACCGAACTCAATGCAGGTAATTCATTGACTTCTGAATGTATTGATGGTATATACAGTGCTGCTTATGTGTCACATAAATACACAGTTGGGGAAATTTTTAAGGCTACTTTCACATCTACATTTTTGCTGGATCCAGCAGGAATCAGCAAAAAACGCTTCCATTAGAATAATACAACCATCTGTATCCGTTATAAACACATCTGGTTGTATTATCTGTAAAATAGCCATGACGGATCCAACACTAAAACCATTGTAAGTCAATGGGTTCCATATCTGTTTTCTTGTGTGTCCAAGAAAACGGATCCGGCATAATTGACTTACATTGTGTTTCATGATGAAACCATCTTGCTTTGGAACACAACCAAAGGAAATGCATTCTGGTGCACTCCATTCCGTTCCGTTCAAAAGATTTTTTTAACACATAATAGTCTATATGTCAATATTCTATGTATTTTTTAAATAAAAAAATGGGTGCATAGTTTTCTGGATATGATTTTTTGAAGTCACTCCATGTATTCTACTTTCTGTCCTGGCTCTTTAGCTTACTTTCTGTTTGGACTTTTAGCACAGCAAACAGCCTCACTTGAATTTCTCAGTCAGACCATTCACTGTGGCCATTGAGGAAAGGAGATGAGTGACTTAACAAGAGCGTCACATATTACACTGATAAGGGTGGACATCTTTATCTAGGTCTATCAAGAGATCAATAGAGTTGTCATCCCAATGTTATGCCTACTATTATCACGAGGATAACATCTTCCCCTCACAGCAGCAGTAAACTGACAATGGATTACTGATCTTTTTAGGACTAGGAGGTCTTATCATTTGTGCTGAATTCTGCAGAAGAACAAAATGTTGTACTTCATTTTCAATGGCATAGTACTGCTGAAATGAAAAACAGCCACAAAGAAATTAGTTTGCTATGGATTTTGAGTTTAACAAAGGAAAATTTTCCAATGGAAGTGTCCCATTAAAGAGGTTTTCTGGGAATACAGAATGATAGCTTATCCATAGGACAACCTGGCACCTGTAATGTCACTATCATCAGACAATCACCCAGTATCACTAGGAAAGCTTCTTGTGGCTGCTGAATCCCCCAGCATAAGCCGCTGCATTAAAGGCGTTGTCCTGACAGACAACCCCTCTCAGAATTCAGCTGCCATAGTGAACAGCTGATTGCAACCGATCCTGGTTCAGGCTTCTTTCAGATAATTTTTCTGGGTTAGCCACTGCAAGGTGAATGTACTGTATTACACAGCAGTAATTTAGATGAATGGCCATGCATGTAATACACAGATGAGTGCAGCAGGAATAGAAGCTGGTTCAGAGTACCTCTCTGTTTTGACTCAGAGAGGGGATTTCCAAGTGGGGGACCCTTATTTATGATGTCCATATGTCCTAATAGGAGTCCATGCAAAACTACTCACAGCGGTTAGGGGCTGGGGCAAAGAGGACAAACATAGGTTTTGTGGAGTTTTTATTATTAAAAGTAGTGTGAATATGAACTTTTATTCTGAAAGATTCTGCTCTTGCAGGTGCCCAGGAGGTGGAGCTCCTGCATTGAGGTGATTCATAGGCCTCCCCCCGTTCTCACAATGAAGTTCTGCCTCCTGGGCACTTGCAAAAGCACTGCACAGTAGAATAAAAGTTCATTTTCACACTACCCCTGATAAAAGTTTGACAAAAGCTATAATTGTTTCCTACCTAGGGCTTTTGTCAGTTTTGCATCATCAGAACTGCTGACAGTCTCCCTCAAGGCTTCACATCTCCATTAGGAGATCCGGCAGGCTGTTCCAGCACAGAGCAGCCCGCTAGCTCTCAAAAGATCCAGTGTTTCTGGATCCTCTACTTCACTGACAGTTCCTCATTTACTGCAATGAGGTTTGTTGGTGATCCGGACGATTTCCGACATAAATGCCTGGTTTTGGCCGGACAAAAACGTTGCATGTGCTGTTTTTTTTTTTGTCCGTCCAAAACCAGGCTTTTTTGCCAGATCAGGCAGCCAGATCTCTAAAACAGAGATGTGAACGTGGCCTTAAAAAAAACACTGCTTTCTTTATTTGACTGATACATCCACAGTCATACTGTTTTTATTAAGACATCCATGCATTATACCAGGAATCAGCAACCTCCGGCACTCCAGCTGTTCTGAAACTACAACTCCCACAATTCTCCTTTCACTTCTGTGGGAGTTACAAGAACAGCCGAGTAAGTTTGCATGCTGAGAGTTGTAGTTTCACAACAGCTGGAGTGCCGGAGGTTGCTGATCCTTGCATTATAGATTAGACTGGTACATACACAGCTATTCTGCTACAGGTTACTGACTCTCAGTTATCACACACTGAAAAGTAAAATACATAGTAAAGTGAATTCTGTATTTTTATCCAGGTGCTGTTGCAAGCAGTTTTAACAAGTGCAGATATTGGTGGAGCTTTCATATTTAACTGCGATAAGGGCAGCAACGTTTCCTTCACGGCCAATGTCAGATCCCAGCAGCAGAGGTCAGTATACTCATTCCATTCTGATTAACCCAAGAAGCACTGGGCATGCAGTACTTAAAGATTAGCTGAAGTGGAGACTATGGGGGACATTTATCAAATCAGATACGGTATGTCAGTTTTGTGTCTTGCAACTGCACTGTTTTGTGTAAAATTTGGTCAATTCTTGCAACATTTGGTGTTCCTCGCCACTTTTCAAAGTGGTCTATGTTTAAGGGTTAAAAGCAACATTAGACCTGGATTATGGCTCATTTACTATGTGTGACTTTTGCAAAAGTCACATAAAAGTCTTAACCTATCCCAGGCAACCCCCTAGTATATTTTTACACATAACGGTGTAAACCACGTTGAATTCACACCAAATACATTATTCAGCTGCACCAGGTCAGAATTTGGCGCAGGCACACAAAGCAAATTCAGGCTTAAAACTGACACAAAACAACCATCAATGATAAATGTTCCTCTATATACTGTATGTTTTTTATCCTTCTGTGGATTTGTCTACTTCTTGAAATTCAAAAGGATATTTTCTTAACGTTGATGTTCATTTTCCAGTTAGTCTGGGGTTTTGGTCCAAGTGTATTTTAAGTAAAAAAGAATGACTATAACTTTTTGTTTGTTAGGTTAGAAAAATAGACAAAAATATTAGATTTTTTTCCCCATATTTTACCAAATTGCCACTATTTACACAAGGTCAATTTAAATAAGGTCTGAAAATAGGCTGCAGATTCCAGTAATTTTAGTAACCATGGGTCATACACTATTGTACCTTTGGATTGAGGCTTGCACTACAGATTGAGCATAACCATGAAATAAAATTATACAGCTAGGGAGGAAGAACTGCAGCTCAAACAACATACATAGTTACTTAGGATTTTTTTTTTTGCTTGTTTGTTTTGTTTTGTTTGTTTGTTTTTTTTTTTAAAAAAGGACACACCTATCAAGTTGAACTTTACTTAAACCTTTATTAAAGTTTATTTAAAAATGGCCTAAAAATCATTTTTATAATTTACTTTATTAAATGATTTTGCCATTTTACTAAGCAGATAGGCACGAGGTTGCCTGTCGTGCTTTAGGTTCAGTATTCGTACATCTCTGACTTCCATTGTACAGGAGAAATGGGGGCCACAGCGAACGCTGCACAGGCAGAAGCACGCACTGCCCCCTGAGCTTGGCAAAATGCTAGCATAGCATATTGGTACCCTGTAGAGATGTGCTATGCCAGGATTAGCTGAGCAGAGCGGTTCCTGCCTCTGCCCGCTCCTCTCAGCTAGAAGCCCTGCATGTGAGCCTCGTGCACACTACCGTATTTTGTATCCATGTCCGATCCGCATTTTTTATGCACTGCACATGGACACATTTATTTATATGGGTCCACAAAAAAAAGGACTGTGAACAGATGTCATCCGTGTGCTGACTACATTTGAGAGAATGTACGAAAGTTAAGTGTAGTCTATATAGTGTTTGTATAGGGTAAGTTTAGTCTATATAGAGTTTTTATATCGGGTAAGTGTAGTCTATATAGAGTTTGTATAGGGTAAGTGGAGTCTATATAGAGTTTGTATAGGGTAGTTGTATTCTACATAGTCTGTATATAGGGTAAGTGTAGTCTATATAGTGTTTGTATAAAATAAGAGTTTGTATAGGGTAAGTGTAGTTTATAAAGTGTGTATATAGAGTAAGTGTAGTCTATATAGTGTTTGTACAGGGTAAGTTTAGTCTATATAGTGTGTATATAGGGTAAATGTAGTCTATATAGTGTTTGTACAGGGTAAGTGTAGTCTATATAGTGTTTGTATAGGGTAAGTGTAGTCTATATAGTGTGTATATAGGGTAAGTGTAGTCTATATAGTGTGTATATAGGGTAAGTGTAGTCTGTATAGTGTTTGTGCAGGGTAAGTGTAGTCTATATAGTGTGTGTATATAGGGTAAGTGTAGTCTATATAGTGTGTATATAGGGTAAGTGTAGTCTATATAGTGTTTGTACAGGGTAATTGTAGTCTATATAGTGTTTGTATAGGGTAAATGTAGTCTATATAGTGTTTGTACAGGGTAAGCGTAGTCTATATAGTGTGTATATAGGGTAAGTGTAGTCTATATAGTGTTTGTACAGGGTAAGTGTAGTCTATATAGTGTGTATATAGGGTAAGTGTAGTCTATATAGTGTTTGTACAGGGTAAGTGTAGTCTATATAGTGTTTGTATAGGGTAAGTGTAGTCTATATAGTGTTTGTACAGGGTAAGTGTAGTCTATATAGTGTCTGTATAGGGTAAGTGTAGTCTATATACTGTTTGTACAGGGTAAGTGTAGTCTATATAGTGTTTGTATAGGGTAAGTGTAGTCTATATAGTGTGTATATAGGGTAAGTGTAGTATCTATAGTGTTTGTATAAGGAAAGTGTTTTCTATATAGTGTGTATATAGGGTATAGTGTTAGTATAGGGAAAGTAGTCTATAGTTTGTATAGGGTAAGTGTAGTCTATATGGTGTCTGTATACGGTGTCTGTGTCGTGTGGGTAGGAGAGGTGGCTGTACATATGCTGCTCTTGCCATTCAATACTCGCCATGTTCATAATAGCAATGGACATTTTTGGAACTCCTATAGAAGTGAATAGACAAAGCCACAAATGTGCGGCCTCCTGTACATTCATGGTCGCTGTGTGAGTTTTAATCTGTTGGAGTCCACGTTGCAGGAGACGTCTACCTATCCCTGAAACAAAGGAGCAGAAGTGCTGCTGTCAGTAATATGTCCAAGCGCTATAAAGATAGATTAAGAAATCTATCAGCACATCAAAGACTGTGGAAACAGATGTGTGATATGTTATAGTAGGATATACATTGTTGGTGTACTGGTAGATTACCATGTATACTAGATTATATGTTCTTTATCAGTTTGGTTGCCATGGTAACCTTCTATAAGCCATTGCTATATTCATGCTGAGATTGTTTACAGGCAGGTGACCACATATACCAGGTTACAGCCTCTTTCTCAGTTTGGTTGCCATGGTAACCAACTGTAAAGTATTGTGATGTCACCGCTGTGAGCTCACTAGGTTCTCCGTCACTGAGGATCTTCAGTTATTTCTGCTCAGCAGGTGATTTTGTTGCTTTGATCTAAAAAGTGACTGCTTTACTTCAAGTGAAGAAAATGTTTTGGCTGGAAAGGTACGTCCTGAAGACAGTCAGTGATATTTCAGCAGAGTACATTCTCATGAAGCTGAATGGACTCATAAATAACCAGGAATACAGGGAGAAAGTGAAGAGGCGCAAAGAAAAGTATCAGAGGAAGAAGAGTGAACTTATGGAAGTTCTCATGGATGTGGCCAGCATGGACAGGAGGATGCAAGCTATTCTTGAAAGGCTCTTTGGAACAAGACAAAATCGTCATCATCACCCACCAGTCTGAAGCCAATGTCACCTCCATTTGTCAACATTCATACATAAGGCTGAACCAAGTACTACCTTCAAGGAGGACAACAATGTCAGGGACTGTCCTGGATGAAGAGTCTGGTCACATTACCAGGCAGCTCTTTACCATGCTAGCTGACAGAGAAACTTTATCTACGATGGTGTCTATAGAAATACGACAGTGTCCTGAAGAAAGGATGACCGTCATGGTGATGAAGTGGAGAAGAAAAAGTGACAGCTACTGTAGAGTAGATAGTAGCTGTGCTTCAAGATTTCTGAAGAAGGGAAAAAGGCAATAGCTTCAGAGTGAGAAGAGTGCCAGACCCTCATTCTACAAGTCTTACTGAAGAAGAAAGAGCTCCTTCTGAGCTTCCTACACTGAGCACTGCTCTGGATCCAGACCTTGGAAAGAACTGTAACGGGTTAATACTGTATGGAACTGCTGAGAGCAAGTAGAAGTAGTGCTCTAATACATATAGCATACACGTGATGTTACCAGGAGCAAGAAGAATTCATGAAGTGAATGTTGTGATGAATGTCTCCTGGAAGGGGAGAAGATAAGAAAACCAGTTATTTGGAAAACTGTGCTATAACTGCCTATGAAAAACAACATAGTAGTGCATGAAAGCACGTTTTCTGATGTCAATAAAAGAATATGATTTAGTTTAATATTGTGTCATGCCCTTTTTTTTTTAGAATTGGTTGACTTTTTGTAAGCAGTGTGAAATTAATGTGGATGTTTGCTGTAAAAACAAAAACAAAACTCTTTTCTACCCATCTTACACAGTGATGTTTGGAGCAGTTTTTCCTTTATGATTTTGCAGCCAAAACTAGGAACAGATCCAAAAAGAGAGGTAAAACAGGACCTGTCTCCTGCCTGAAAAAAGTGGAACAAGTGCTTGCCTTACGGGCTGTTCACATCTCGTTTTTGCTGTACACCAAGCAGATACATTTGTAAACAGAATTTTTGTTTTATAAAAACTTGACCTACTCATACAATATAATTCAGCTAATGTAGTTTAAAAGTGCAATGTGTGTTTTTTTTATGTTGCAGGTTCCAATTTTTTCAGGTGATGACTTCAAATCTTTATTTAAAAAAAGAAAGGTTTTACAAAAACGTGTATGTTTTTTTTTTAAAAAAAAATGGAAGCCAGGCAGCCAGCATATTGAAACATATGCACATCCATCCAATGTACACGTTAAAAAAAAAGGATAGGTAACTACAAAATTGCATAAGTTTGTGTACTTTTTTTTTTTTTTACTGTATGTGTGCACATCTGCTTCACGTACAGCAAAAATGAGACATGAATATCCCCATAAGGGCTCATGCACACGACCGTATGAAAAAACGGATCCGCAAAAAATACGGATGACGTCCGTGTGCATTACGTATTTTGCGGAACGGAACAGCTGGACCCTAATACAAAAGTACTATCCTTGTCCGTAATGTGGACAATAATAGGACATGTTCTATATTTTTTTGCAGAACGGAAATACGGACATACGGAAACGGAATGCACATGGAGTACCTTCAGGTTTCTTTGCGGACCCATTAAAATGTATGGTTCCACATATGGTCCGCAAAAAAAACGGAACGGACACGGAAAGAAAATATGTTTGTGTGCATGAGCCCTAAGGGTGGGATTCACACATAGGTTTGTGCTGGTGTTTTTCAGCACTTTTGTGTTTTGTGGTGTTTTTTTTGTTTTATTTTGGCACTGGCATTTTGTGGTGCGAAGGTCTATGGCAAAGGTCTATAGGAAATATGAAATGCAGGACACAAAAGTGTTTTTTTTTTTTCTTTTTTTGCATTTTGTTCATTAGGAAGTGTAGATTTTGTGTTTTTTTTCATGCATTTTCATATCACCTTCTCTATAAGGGAAAAATGTAATGAAGAAAATAGGCCAGGCTTCATCTCCCTGCACTGGAGTAAGAGTATTAAGCTTAATAAATTAGTCACATCTCTGCCCCTCCATGCGGCAGAAACTCAAGTCTACATCTGCCGGGGCTATCATAGGCTTCAGGTATAACCTGCGCCAGTTTCTGGCATATGTTATGATAAATCTGGTGGGCTGTGCTAAGCCCCGCCCCTCATGCTAATATCCACCCCTTTTCTAGCCACTTCAGAAAAGGGGCAAGAAGCTTAAAAAGTGGCAAATATTGGTGCCAACATGGTGTGTGCTGTAATTTGTGACCTTTTTTAATCAAATCATGTTTTTTTAATTTTTATACACTCCATAATGTTCTATCCATGTGTGCCTTTAGTCAATATATCTTTTTTGTATTCCTTTTTTAATGAAAATTCCTTTTAACCCCTAACTTAAAGGGGTTGTGTCACTTCAGTAAATGGCATTTATCATGTAGAGGAAGTTAATACAAGGCAGTTAATAATGTATTGTGATTGTCCATATTTCCTCCTATGCTGGCTGGATTCATTTTTCTATCACATTATACACAGCTCGTTTCCATGGTTACGAACTCAGTTAAACCTTTAGTGTAGACGCCTGGCAATTCATTCATAAAAAACTAGTAGGAATAACAGAGGAATGGGACAACATAGAGTTACATGAAAGTATGCATTACATAGAGAATGCAAGTTGTTGCTAAACAGACATGTCAGGAGAGGTGAGAAGTCGTCTTTAATTTCAATGTATAGACAGTATGCAATAAGCGCCCTCTTGTGGTGAGTGCAGGCAACTGGAAAGTTTGTTTTTTGCTCCTTGTCTATGCAGGAGACTTGGAACTCGGTATGAGAAGAAACCTGCTGCTAAATGCTTCCATCTACTGCTCTATTAGGTAATCCGGCAGCTGGCAATGTTAAGTGTTGTTATTCTGAAGTACATGAGTACAGGAGAACAGAATAGCTCAGCTGTGAAGCAATGGCCACTGAAGTGTATAGAACAGGACCACTGGGATCTGAAACATGCGTCGTGTGCCAAGCTGACAATGTCACCATAAGCAAAGTGAAAAACAAACTATGCGCTTCGTGTGCGGTAAGGTTTAAACGCCACAGAGATCAGTGTTTCAGATCTATATAGTGTAAATAATCTTTTAGGATACATTTACACGACTGTATGTATTTTGTGGTACCCAAAATAGGCATGGCGTACATGTTGCATCTGGTTTTTTTTTTTTTTTTTTTTTTTTTTTTTTTTTTTGGGGTGGGGGTTGACTTCAATGGGCCCGTGAACTGCTTTTTGCAGCCAAGTATAGGACATGTTCTATCTTTTGTGGAATGGATATACAGATTCGGAAAGCACATGGACCATGCAATAAAATAATGGCTGGCCTTTTGGGGACAAATGACCACATGGGACCAACATTTACACTCCGGCCACCCAAGCTTACCCTAGGGCTGGCACAGCTTCTCAGCTTGCACCAACAACCAATACTCAGGTTAGGTACAACATGAATGACACATCTTGTGACTAAGATGTCAATATCCACAGCCATGTTGCAACAGGTTGTGGAAAGCTTGATAAAAGCAGCACCATGGCTCCGTGGTTACAACTAGTGCCTTGCAGTGCTAGGGTCCTAAGTTCAAATCTGACCATGGACAACATCTGCATGGAGTTTGTATGTTCTCCCCATGTTTGTTTGAGTTTCTTATGGCTACTGTGGTTTCCTCCCACACTATAAAGACATACTGATAGAAAACTTAGATTGTGAGCCCCATTGGGGACAGCTTGATGCTAATGTCTGTAAAGCACCGCGGAATATGTCAGTGCTATCAGTGTGTAAAATAAATAAAAGGGAGTCTGTCATCAGTTTATACAATGCAAACCTGCTGACAGCACTAGGGAAGAGTTGGGAAAGCAAGACAAGTATTCCTTTTGCAGAAAGTTTATTATCAGGACTAGTGTGAATAAAAACTTTTATTCTGCTAGGCAATAAATTCACTGAAGGCAGAACTTCGCTGTGACGTGTCCTCTGCTCTCTGTCTTGAGTATCTTCACGAAAGCTGTTGTGGTCTTCTGGTTGGATGCTACAGCTGTCACTCAAAGCAGAGTGAAGAGTTTGTGAAATAGCTCAATACAGAGAGCACTTCATAGTGAAGTCCTGCTTCCTGAGTATTTGCAGTGACATCATCCAGCAGAATAAACATTCATATTCACACTACTCCTGATAAGGAAAGATGTCCACACAAGTATGTTTGTCCTGCTCTCCACAGCTCCTACCTAGTCCTGTCACCAGTTTTGCAGGTTTACACAGTTAAAAAATAAGAAAGTTGCTGCAGGAACAGACTACACACAGGGTTTGTAGTCTGTAACTATGGAGACTCAGACATCTGCATCAGACCATTAGACACAAAATTGTAGATGGTTTCTTCATATTTTATTTTAGAATTTTAGATGCCAAAAAGAAATACTACAAAGATACATTCTTTACATTACATGGAAATAACTGACTTGGGTTTTAAACTATTTCAGTTTCTTGTTGTTTTATTTTTCCATGATGTGAAGATGTTATATAATACATTTATTATAATGTAATATATTATTCATTGCATCAATGCTTGTTATTTTGCCATCTAGTGAGGAACTGATTGTGAAAGCAACGCACAGTGTACCAGCCCTGCAACCCTATATCCCGAGCCCCAGCACCTTCATCACAGGGGTAAGCATCGAGAACAGACAGTAGAGATGAGTGAATTTCTGTAAATTCGGGTTCTGATTCTATAGAATCGCTCCGATCATCGCTAATAGAAAATATTGTTATATATGACATATACTGGTTTGTTGACTTGAAATAATTTTCTATCAGGCCTATATTTCTTTTCATGTGTGCAATATTATAGGAATTATTGCGGTTACTGCTGCTATGGCAAAAATATTCCAATGACATGGTCTGGATGGTGGCCGATTAGACTCGAAAACTGACAGCTAATTTTCCAAGATGCAAATACGCTCAGAGCAGTTATCATTTTTGCTGGTCATACAAAATGTATTTCTGCCACATAGTGAACACTAAAGCCATTTAACCCCTTAAAGGGAGTCTTTCACCTGTTTTACACCTATATAACTGCTCTTAGTTATATTGGTAAAAACCAGGTGAAAGACTCCCTTTAATTACCAGGCCTGAAAGGGGTATTTCCATGTAGGACATTGAATGCATTGGTAGGATATGCCATCAATGTCAGGTAGGTGAGCGGGGAAGCGGACGGGCTGGCAGGTCCAGCTCATTTATCATTTTCCACGTCAGTTTTTGATATGGGAAATGTGTCACCAAAAATTGTATCTGCCAGTGACACACATAGTAACACACATCTTTTCTTTCTAATTTGATTTTATTTTCTGATTACCAATTTTTTTATTTCTGAACTTGATTATGTGGGCGGCCATCATGCCTGAGCCATTCTTAACAGCACTTCCAAAGACACAATGGTCTGGAGCTCACCCTATTTACTTCTATGGGAGAGTTTTCTAGACATGCTCTGTGACCTGTGCAGAGGTGATTGTACAAGGGAAGAATAGATAAGCTTTGACAATCACCTGTTGCGTATGGTGGATCCTGTCTTATCTATACCCAGAGGTGATATAATTACAGGCAGGATTAGAATAATATATAACTGCAGTAAAGTGATCTCTACAGACCAAGAAGTGGCGCCTGTTATTAGGCTTTGTGGCCAGTGTGAAAACTGTAGGATTTTATGTTTTTTGTTTTAATATATCGTATTTTTCGCTTTATAAGATGCACCCGAAGATAAGACACACCCCAGATTTTAGAGTAGGAAAATGAGAAAAAAATACTTTTCATCAGACCTCATATCAGACCCCCCATAAATTTCAGGACATCACATCAGACCCCCATCAGACCTCAGATCAGCCCAGTGTGCCCCCATCAGACCTCAAATCAGCCCAGCGTGCCCCCATCAAACCTCAAATCAGCCCAGTGTGTCCCCATCAGACCTCAGAACAGCCCAGTGTGTCCCCATCATACCGCAGATCAGCCCAGTGTGCCCCCATCAGACCTCAGATCAGCCCACTGTGCCCCCATCAGACCTCAGATCAGCCCACTGTGCCCCCATCAGACCTCAGATAATCCCAGTGTGTCCCCATCAGACCTCAGATCAGCCCACTGTGCCCCATCAGACCTCAGATCAGCTCAGTGTGCCCCCATCAGACCTCAGAACAGCCCAGTGTGCCCCCCATCAGACCTCACATCAGCCCAGTGTGCCCCCATCAGACCTCAGAACAGCCCAGTGTGCCCCCTTGAGACCTCAGATCAGCCCAGTGTGTCCCTATCAGACTTCAGAACAGCCCAGTGTGCCCCCATCAGACCTCAGATCAGACCAGTGTGCCCCCTTGAGACCTCAGATCAGCCCAGTGTGCCCCCACCAGACCTCAGATCAGCCCAGTGTGTCCCCAACAGACCTCAGATCAACCCAGTGTGTCCCCATCAGACCTCAGATCAGCCCACCCAGCCCCATAACAATAAAATAAAAACCTCTCTTACCTGTCCTGCGCCGCGGCTCCACTCTGGGTCCGGCGCTCCTCTGGCTTCTAAGGCCGGCGCTGCACTGTCACCTGACTGCGTGCAGCGTCAGGTCATAGTGCGCGCACTACGTCCTGACGCTGTACGCAGTCAGGACAGTGCAGCACCAGCCCGGGAAGCCAGAGGAACGTCGGACGTGGAGCGGAGCCACGGCACAGGAGAGGTGAGAGAGGTTTTTATTTTATTGTTATGGGGCTGGGTGGGCTGATCTGAGGTCTGATGGGGGGGGCGCAGGGGGTGCGCTTTATAAGACGCACCATAATTTTCCCCTACTTTTGGGGAAAAAAAGTGCGTCTCATAAAGCGACAAATACGGTAGATAGTGACATGGAAAATTAAAAATAACATAATCAAAAATTCTTTAAAGATTTGTTAAACATAAAAATGTGATTTAAACAATAGGTCATTTTCTGGTGACAAATTCCCGGACACCTATGCCTGCCAGATGAAGTGCTAAACTTATGCAGAGGCCTGTGCCCCTACATAACCCCGGTGCTTCCTCTAACAGCGCAGAGGGACTTAAGACCGAAGTGGAAAATGTCATGCCCCTCATAATTTTTATTGCTAAGGAAACACAGAAAAAGATATTTATTTTTGACGCTGTTCATGTTTCACACTAAATAATTTGATTCTTCAGGTTATTACTGTCGCTGATATGATTTATATTTAATAGGTTTTTAATTTGATATAACGTATGTAAAATAAAATGTATTTTATACTAAATTCTTATTATTTATTATTTTTTATGATTTATTATATTCTATTTCTTAGGGAAGATTTATTGCACTTGAATAGGAGGGACCCATCCCATTGAAGTGAATGGGATGGCTTAGGTGTAATTAGACCTGCTTACCGCTGCGGTTGTGACAGCAGGCAGGTAAACCATGAAGGGAAGGCAGCAGTCTTCTCTTCAAACAGCTGATCGATGAGGGTGCTGGAATTGCTCTTTTAAGGGAGTCTGCCACCTTTAAAATCAGTTTGAAATTAAGCATATTGCTATGTAAGGTAGGTGCCCCCAAACACACCACACTTTTCTTGTGAAAATCCATTCCCTTTATCCTGAGAAATGCTTCTTTTAGTCTTTATGCAAATAAGGTTTTCGGTGCACTGTGGGCGGGGTATACGGTTTGGTATACCATCGTTCCATCAGTAATGCCACCCAGCATCTCCACCTCTTGTTTAATTGACAAACCCTAAGGTCTCAGAGCTCGTAGCGATGATGCAGGGATAGCGAGATGCACTGAATTTAGCTGATTTCTGCTCCCTTTAAAGTTGCATGCACACAATCGTATCCGTTTTGGAGTCCACAAATCGCAGATCTACAAAATAATGGTGCAGTCAGTGTGTTATTCAAATTTTATTTGCGACCCATTATTTTTAATGGGTCCATGGTCCTCATTTTACAGACATAGGGGGTCATTATTAAGACCGACATTGTGCCGCAATCTGTGCCTGAAAAACGCCTAATATAGGCATATTTCAGGATAATTAATGGCCCCCATAGTCTGTCTTTTTGGAACGGACATATGGATGCAGAAAGCACACTGATGATCTGTGCTTTCCGCATCCATGTGCCCATTTCGCAAAAGGATAGAACATTTGCTACACTTGTCTGTAAAACGTGTGGGGCCGGAACCGCGCTCCGGCCCCATTCAGTGTGGTGAAGATTTCGTGTGTATCAATCCCCCCCCCCCTCCGGGAGGAGGGAGAGACCGGTGACACCGGGGCCGGGATGTGAGCATTACCTGGAGTTTTGTCCGCGAGAATAGTGCAGCGGACCCCAGAGTGGGAAGATTCCAACGCAGAGCAGAGCAGCCTGAACAGCGCCACCTGCTGGACCTCCAGAGGAAGTGCAAGGTGACGGATCCGTCATGAACTCCAGTGAAAGTCAATGGAGGACGGATCCGTTTACTAGTGTGCCACACCGATGCCCAGACTGGAGAGCAAAACGCAGCATGTTGCGGTTTGCTCTCCGGTCTGGAGACGGAACGGAACACTTTTAGGAGCATTCTGTTCTCTTCAGTTCAGTTTTGTCCCCATTGACAATGAATGGGAGCAAAACTGAAGCGTTTTTTTCCGGTATTGAGCCCCTATGACGGAACTCAATACCGGAAAAAGTAAACGCTAGTGTGAAAGTAGCCTAAGTCCTCCCTGACGCAGCACAGACAAAATGTTCTTCCCATTATCAGTAACCATGGTTCCTATCTCCAGTTGGCGAGGAGACATCCAGTGTTGGATTTCTTTATTGATGACGCAGAGCAGTTCCGCCGCAATGTGGCTCAGTTTGCCAAGGTTGACCAGGTGCAGAACCATGTGATAGCGCCTAGCTTTGCATAGGTGATATCTTGGAGGACCACTGTGAACTGTATCTAGAGGGAAGGGTGAGGACAAGGTGGAGGATGAGGTGGCAGAGGAGGACATTGACGCAGAAATCCCAGCATTACAACTGGGAGGCGGCATGGTCCTGACATATATTGTCCTTTGACCATAGTTACAACTCCACACATCAGCGCTGGTGTGAACTCTACCAGACACCGAGAGGCCCAAGGACCACCTTCTGCTCAACAGATGTGTGCAGGGCTTGTACAGCTTTTTTATTTTTTTGAAAAAGTAATGTTGGTTTGGGACTCTTTTTGACAGAGCAGTCCTCTTCATAGAATTGTAAACTATTACATTTCACTATGAGAAATTGGTGACACTGCTGTGGCTTGTGTGGCTTCTTATCAGAAAATGTTATGACACTAGTGGTAATGTTTGTGCCGTTTTGGAACCCAAACCATCTGATTTCTAAATAATTGTGACTTGATGTGGTATGATAGCTACACTTACCTGGTCTTATGTACACGTACACAGCTTTTTGACTTGAATAACCCCACAACCTGTAAATGTAAATCAAAGAGACGCTTGCATTTTTTTTCTTTTTGTTTTTTTTTGAATTTTCAAAGCTTTTGCAAACAAACCACTAAAGACGTACATTCATTGGGAGATTGTGCTGCAAGATAGGAACTCTTCTGGTTGCATAATGTTTATATCGCTTTATAGTTCCCACCACAAATGTTCCATGGATAATCTGTGAATCAGCAGTGATATGTGGGAGGTTTACGTCACCAATTTATTGGGGTTAAGTCTCACACACATCAGGAGCCTCTTAAAATATTTTCTCTCCAGAGAAGTTTGGAAGAAATTTCTATAATATTTTTTATTGAGAATACAATTAGTACTACTAAAATACTATTATCCATTGCCATGTCCGTAAATAATCATTTTATAAAATATCGCATTCTGATGTGAGCACATGACAATTTAGAGTGGTGCTACTCTCACTCTGCAGTCTCACAGATCAATTTTACAGGAAGTTCCATTGATTGTCTAACCTGTTGTGCCCTCTCTAAAAAAAGAGGTTCTTCAGCAGCTGCAGTGTGCATTATACAGTTCTGTCCCCAACTGCTGCAAAACAGCATAAAAGGGATGCAAATGAAAAGCTCTTCCTCTAATGCCACCAGATGTAAGGCAGCTATCCTAGAAGTCAATGTTCGACCCTTTAAATAGGTCTTGAGACATGACTCGGATATTAAATAAGCCAGCACCTCATCTGTAGACAGTTGTTTCAGGGTAAGCCCTATTTAAAGGATGGAACATTGACTTATAGGATAGCTGCCTTATATTTAGTGGTATTGGAGGCGGAGCTTGTTAAGAGCTCATTTGCATCCCTTTCTTCCCAGAATTCCAGAGGAGCATGTATGGCCTATAAGTCTCCTCACACTGATTAAGGCACTCTCTAGTGCCCCCAAAACAACACAATGCACACTTCTGTAGACCTTAAAGGAGTTGTCCACAATTCACTTTTTAAAATTCTGCCCCCACCCTGCAGGACCTGTAAAGAGAAGTACACTTACCTGCTCAACTTGATCAGTTCCGGCTTTGTTGGTCCTGGCTGTCTTTACTGCACTTCCATGTAATCTTGTATACAAATCACGGCACTCAGCAGAGTTTAGTAGAAGACAAGACGCTTAGTTTATTAGTATCATCCACATATTAACAAAAAGGCAAACATTTCGGTCCATCCCGGACCTTGATCACAGCCTGCAATATACATATAAAATTACAATAAGTACATATAAAATTAATCACAAAACAACATAAATGATATGAATGACGTGACACCAAAATGACATCATCAAGTTAGTAATGAAGACAAGAGTAGCATAGTTAGTCCAAATGTTAAAACAAGTAGAAAGTTCAGGACAACGTCAGCACAAGTTACTAAGGCCTATAGAGAACAGCAGTAACCATCAAGCAGTTCAATTTAACATATAACAGCGCATAGTGAAATACCTATTGTTGGTGGATAATGGCAGCTTTTAGTATTAATAATAAAGATCCCTTTTATGGTCCCTTTTATGATCTCAAGGCATGACATATTGACATGTAGTGCATATAAAGGAGCTTATTATTAGATGATCAAGCAGATAATAATGCACCACAAATCATGTGTACACAAAATGATACCTCCCTATGAGGCTAATCTACATGCAATAGAAACCATACAAGACAGTCTAGACAATTATAGTATAGCAACATATAACGTTGGTGGATAGTGAAATAGTGAGTCACGTGCACTGCTGCAACCAATGATTAGCCTCATTGGTGGCATGTCCCCAAGCGGAGCTTGACCCAACAATGCAGTGTCCCTAAGTTACATGACATTGGCTGCAGTCAGGGACGTAACTACCATGGCAGACCATGCAACTGCTATGGGGCCCAGGACAAGAGGGGGCCCAGTCTTAGTTGGGATCATCTCCTCTTCTACTGGAGGTGAAAACTTGGTCAGGACTCTACTCTCTAGAGGAACAACTTTTAGCAAATGAGGCAGTGTAAAAATGGCCCATGGGTGGGTAAAAAAAAAAATGTGGACAACTTCTGTAATATCAATCAGTGGTAGACAGGAATCTCCCTTATACTTTTGAAAAAGAGGTTCTGCAGAAGCCGAAGTGTGTATTAGGCCTCATTCACATATCTGTGGACCACGGTCCGTGAAAACCTGTCCTGCTGAGTGCATGAGCGCATGGCATCATTGGTTGCTATGCCGCCTCCGCTGTAGTGTTGCACTCATATTAGCTATACTAGTGTATTACTGTACAGCTGCGGCACGAAGCGCTCAGCATCATAGCAACCAATGACGCTGTGCGCTTGTGCACTCAGCAGGTCGGCAGGACAGGTTTTCACGGACCGTGGTCCACGGATGTGTGAATGAGGCCTTATAAGGAACAATGTACTCCCTTCTAGAATTATAAAGTATAATACAGATGTATCCAAGCTAAAATTGACTCTGATAACTCTGATAACACATGGCACAGTGTTATCTCGTGCCATCTTGTGACAAAAGCCATTGAAAGAATTAGTTAACCTTTTTGTGCCATTTGTTACTTACCGCCTTAACCATCAAGTTTAGCTTGGCTGGATCTGCAGATGTCACATTGGAGTCCTGTGACCTACATAAATGTACATGGACCTGTGGCTTTGTGCATTTACATGGTTGCAGAATTTCTCAGCGATTTCTAACATTCTTAGAATTTACAGTAGGAAGTTTATTACCCCTTTTAGGGTCTTCACACACTAGAATTTTCCGCAACTGAAAATCAACTCCATCCACCTGAATGGGGCTTGCAGAAGTCCATGTGCTTACCGCTCCATTCAAATGAGTAGAAAATGCTGCAACAAGATCTGTGCCGTGTGAAGGCACTCTTATAAAGCTGAGGCATGCATCCTATTCCTGGTGCCCACCAGGTCTCCAGTAACAGAAAATAAGCAGAATGTTGAGCTTTACTGAATGGAGATGAAAACCCAAGATATAGTAAAGCATTCTGAAGATATTTAACATTTTATGTGCAATACAGGCGCACATGTGCATGGGCATATTAAAAATCCATGTGTTGTGGATCATTAATATGGCACCCATAGAATTCTTTGGGCCTTTAACATACTGCCACCTGCCTCGATTTTTGTATGGGGACATTTGTAGATTCCTTCTGTCAGGAATTCACCAGACAAGCCCTGGCTGCTGGACCTGTCAGTGTGGCTAGAAATCGAGCCAATCAGGTTTCTGTCTGTAAAGCTAGGCAGGGCATTTAGGTCAGCTGTTTCCCATCATTCGTGCCTGGTATTGCGTCTGTCTTCCCTAGGCTGTGACTTACTTCAGACTTCTCTGTCTTTTTATTTCTGACTTATTTTGGATTATCCTTGTCTGCTTTCTTCTACTCTTCTGGCATCGACTCTAGCTAGTCTCTGGATTTATCCCTTGTGCATTTATTGTGTTTGCTTCTCCTGTTTTTTTGACCCTGCTTGCTGACTCCTCTTTACCTCCATGGTCATTATGAAAGGTCTGCTACTAGTGTGCCTGCACTAGTATTCTATTATCAAGCTCCACAGACATATCCTGGCTCCCTAGCAGCCAAGTCTATCCTGCCTCCCGGCGGGCTCTGGTGAATACCAACAGTAGGGTTAGCCTTAATTTCATACTACAGTCATGGCCAAAAGTTTTGAGAATGACACAAATATTATATTTTCACATGATCTGCTGCCCTCTGGTTTTTATGTGTGTTTGTCAGATGTTTTTATCACATACAGAAATATAATTGCAATCATATTATGAGTAACAAAAGCTTATATTGATGGTTAGAATGAGTTAATGCAGCAAGTCAATATTTGCAGTGTTGACCCTTCTTCTTCAGGACCTCTGCAATTCTCCCTGGCATGCTCTCAATCAACTTCTGGACCAAATCCTGACTGATAGCAGTCCATTCATGCACAATCAATGCTTGCATTTTGTCAGAATTTGTAGGTTTTTGTTTGTCCACCCGTCTCTTGATGATTGACCACAAGTTCTCAATGGGATTAAGATCTGGGGAGTTTCCAGGCCATGGACCCAAAATCTCTATGTTTTGTTCCCTGAGCCATTTAGTTATCACCTTTGCTTTATGGCAAGGTGCTCCATCATGTTGGAAAAGGCATTGTTGATCGCCAAACTGCTCTTGGACGGTTGGGAGAAGTTGCTCTTGGAGGACATTCTGGTACCATTCTTTATTCATGGCTGTGTTTTTAGGCAAGACTGTGAGAGAGCCGATTCCCTTGGCTGAGAAGCAACCCCACACATGAATGGTTTCAGGATGCTTTACAATTGGCATGAGACAAGACTGGTGGTAGCGCTCACCTCGTCTTCTCCGAATAAGCTGTTTTCCAGATGTCCCAAACAATCGAAAAGGGGATTCATCAGAGAAAATGACTTTACCCCAGTCCTCAGCAGTCCACTCCCTGTACCTTTTGCTGAATATCAGTCTATCCCTGATGTTTTTTCTGGAGAGAAGTGGCTTCTTTGCTGCCCTCCTTGAGACCAGGCCTTGCTCCAAGAGTCTCCGCCTCACAGTGCGTGCAGATGCTCTCACACCTGCCTGCTGCCATTCCTGAGCAAGCTCTGCACTGCTGGTAGCCCGATCCCGCAGGTGAAACACTTTTAAGAGACGGTCCTGGCGCTTGCTGGTCTTTCTTGGGCGCCCTGGAGCCTTTTTGGCAACAATGGAACCTCTCTCCTTGAAGTTCTTGATGATGCGATAGATTGTTGACTGAGGTGCAATCTTTCTAGCTGCGATACTCTTCCCTGTTAGGCCATTTTGTGCAGTGCAATGATGACTGCACGTGTTTCTTTAGAGATAACCATGGTTAACAGAAGAGAAACAATGATGCCAAGCACCAGCCTCCTTTTAAAGAGTCCAGTGGTGTCATTCTTACTTAATCATGACAGATTGATCTCCAGCCCTGTCCTCATCAACGCCCACACCTGTGTTAATGGAGCAATCACTGAAACAATGTTAGCTGGTCCTTTTAAGGCAGGGCTGCAATGATGTTGAAATGTGTTTTGGGGGATAAAGTTCATTTTCTAGGCAAATATTGACTTTGCAAGTAATTGCTGTTAAGCTGATCACTCTTTATAACATTCTGGAGTATATGCAAATTGCCATTATAAAAACTGAAGCAGTAGACTTTGTAAAAATTAATATTTGTATCATTCTCAAAACTTTTGGCCATGACTGTAGAGCTTTCAGAAGGATGATAGCAGATTTTGGGTTCATTGGCAGTGATCTGGACGGTGACTGTCCGGTGTGCTCCCTAGCACCTTCTTCCAGGTTCTTTGAAAATCACTCTTAAAATATAATTGTGTCATGCCTCTACCCACACCATATTATGGACATATTCATTGCTCATAGTGCACAGTAGGGTACAAAATGTGTTTCAGCTGCTTGACTCACCCACTATAGTGAATGAGTCCATGAGAAAAACATACCACACACAGGTGGCCTTTTAAAGAAAAAAATATCAAAACTCATAGGGCTCATTCTGGCAAGCAAGCTCCAACTCATTCATGCACCACCTGGAAAAAAGGACCTTCTGTTAAATGGACCGCACATGGATGGTGTCCATTTGTTCCTTTTTGGGAACCCAAAATGAAGCCTGCTGTGATTTTCTTGTATTGACCGAATATCCGTGTAGAAAATCGCATGTGTTTTGGTCCACTGACTGTAATGGATCAGCGGTCAGTACGTATTCAGTCGGTTCTATACTGGGACAGCACCTGGATGTGCACATTACTCATCTGGATGAGCCCTTACAGTGGTTTTCCCACCATTATGTTTCATGACTGTTGATAGGACTATAACCAGTCTGTTCCTTTAAGTAAATGGGTAGAGCAGGCAATGTAAGCTCCACAATTTTAAATGAATGGAAGTGTGTCTTTTGGTGCAGGTCCAAGAAGGCAAATGCCTACAGACGGCCAAGGTTTTTCTTGATCTATTCTGTTGTTTTTTTCTCATGGACTGTTGTAGATAATATTAGGAATAGGTGATTGTAGGCATTTTCATAGGATCATTGCTATTACATTGTATATCTATTGTTTTTTTTTCATTTACATATTGATTTAAGAAAATTACCTACATTTATTTTGTAGGTCTCCTACACCACAAATGAAGCAGAAGGAAGGGTACATGTCAAGATGGAAGAAAAAGAATTGAATTTTTCATCAAAGCTACATTTTACTGAAAGCGCTTGTTTAAACGTTGTACAACTGAAGCATTCTTTACTACAGGTTGGTAATGGCAGTCTGGAATATTTGATAATCCAGCACCTATCTAGGTCATTCATGATGGATTAGGGGGACCTTACTGTGTACATTCTTTAAATACAAGCTCTTGACATTTTTTATCGATCAGTAAAGGGGTATTTAAGGAGTAACTTATTCTCTGCTCCCAAAATATACTAAATAATTGATAAACTCACACTTTAAAGCATAGGGAAGGGATTACAGTGATAATTTCAATCTAAAATGTTATATCGGCAAGTTCTCTGCAGTCTATCAAGCAGTTAGATTTAAGGTCACTGTCTAACACAAATGTTCATACTATTCCAGTTGAAGAATCTTCCAGCATTAATAGAAATGAGAACACAATATGAGAAGAGACATAAAACAGTTGCTCTGGAACATAAAACCATCTGGGGCAGAAAAGAGTTGGAACTGGCAGCATCGTACACCGGACTGTTTCCAAAGTTATCTGGAGGACACGAGATAACAGGTGAAATCCCCTTACAAACCAATACAGAAAAACTGTGGGGACAAATACAGAATTTATCCTACAATACATCTAAAATCTGAGGCTAAGAAATGTATTGACTCCTACTAACTACTCTTTGTTGCAGGTGAATTTTCCCAGTCTCTTTTCCAGGCTGCTCTTCGACAGGCCAATGTTACTATCGGTATAGAGCACTCAGATAACAGCCATCAAGACCATATTGTCCTTAGCTGGAACACTAAAAACCAGGTATATCATCTATCTATCTCATATCTATCTATCTAAAATCATGGCACTCCCAGGGATGTGTATCAAAAGTGGTGTCTCTTATTCACCAGAGCGACGTTTCAGTCCTCTTACTGGGACTTTTCTCAAGCAGTGATGTGAATGCAATGGTGCTCAATATATATATATATATATAAAGGTCAAGTAACATAATTGATCATATTGTCTAGTTAAGAACTTAAAATAAAAAAAACATGATTTACACATAATAACAAAGCAGTGACTTATAGTTCAACATGATTATCTATTGTGACGTAATTCATATATATCATTTCAAGCCCAAATTCATTGAGAAATAATCATAGTGCCGTAAATTGATAATTACAAATAAATTCATGATGTGTTGCGTGGCCAGGTGCAAATTAAAAACATGATTATTACATTCATTGGAAAAGAAAACTAACCAGCATGGACTCCAGTGTAGTCTCAGCGTGGTACAGGTATCAATGGGTCTGCGCGCGCTAGCCTAATCACCCTTCACTAGATGCCGATCATGTGATGCAATCCACAATGGAACGCACACGTGATAAACCGGTCACATGATCGCAACCAAAGTCTCGGCAACTATTCCATGATAGAATTGCTCCTCATTATCCCCAATTGAGGACATACGATAGCGCTTAACCATATATGGAAATTGCAGTGAAAAGAGACATCAGTAATCTACATGTTGCTCCAATTAATTGAAGTAACATAGATGTATATTGCAAAGTACAAAATGAGAGAGATATGTGTGTCACCATTATAATGTACATATGAGTATATAAGAAATAAGAGAGACCCTCACGATATACCGCATCTTCAAATGCGTGCAGAACCTGAGAGTCTGGGTTAACAACTGATCCATATCTACATGTAGACACAGAATTCAGTTATCATTCACCAAAATCTCCCAAGGTTTCTCTACGTAATATAAGTCATTATATGAGGGGAAAAAAGTCAAAATTTGAGATGCACGGAGTGTACCACAGTAGTGATGTCCAAATGTTCCATCCCCATTAAATTGTATAATGGTGTACATACAACTTAAACTATCATATGGGCAATTTACCCAAAGTGTATATTAACCTACAAGCAACATTGTGGCTCCTGAATGTCCCAAATATATGGTATTAACATAAAAAATAAAGTAAATAAAATATTAGAAGACAAGAGTAAAGTAGTGTAGTATATGTTCCAGAAACTGTATTGGGGGCCATGCTGGTTTCACAATGCGAATAGTCATTGCAATATTCTGCAGTAGAAAAACAGAAAAAAATAGAAAAAAGTTTTAGCACCAAAGTAAAAATACACAAGATTCAGCATATTATAATCCCTATTAGGATGCAAGGATCCAAGGTTTGAAGTCTACATTTAATCCATAAGGCTTCAACGTATTTCATTTAGTAATCCACTGAAATTCCCTCTTTTTTAAGAGTAATGCTCGATTACCACCACCTCGGGACAGAGGAATGTGATCCACTAACATACAGTACAGACCAAAAGTTTGGACACACCTTCTCATTCAAAGAGTTTTCTGTATTTTCATGACTATGAAAATTGTAGGTTCACACTGAAGGCATCAAAACTATGAATTAAAGAGGACCTTTCACCTCTCCTGACATGCCTGTTTTAATAGCTCCATGCGTTCCCCACGTACTAACAATTCTGGAGCATCTATTTTTATGGTTTTATGTTATGCCATTCCTTTATTATTTGCACTAGAAGTTATGAATGAATTGCTATTAGTCTTCAGTAAAGGAACAGAGGGGACGTAACAAGTTGGGGTGTGTCCCTGCACAGACTGACTCTAGCCAATCAGTGCTGCCATGTTCAGACTGTGCAGGTACACACCCCCAACTGGTTACCTCCCCTCTGTTCCCTTACTGCAGACTGCTAGCAATTCATTCATAACTTCTAGTGTTTCAGAATTGTTATTACATGGGGAATACATGGAGCTATTAAAACAGGCATGTCAGGAGCGGCGAAAGGTCCTCTTTAACACATGTGGAATTATATACTTAACAAAAAAGTGTGAAACAACTGAAAATGTCTTATATTCTAGGTTCTTCAAAGTAGCCACCTTTTGCTTTGATTACTGCTTTGCACACTCTTGGCATTCTCTTGATGAGCTTCAAGAGGTAGTCACCTGAAATGGTATTCCAACAGTCTTGAAGGAGTTCCCAGAGATGCTTAGCACTTGTTGGTCCTTTTGCCTTCACTCTGTGGTCCAGCTCACCCCAAACCATCTTGATTGGGTTCAGGTCTGG
The DNA here is from genome assembly GCA_900303285.1 of Rhinella marina. Taxonomy (NCBI): domain Eukaryota; kingdom Metazoa; phylum Chordata; class Amphibia; order Anura; family Bufonidae; genus Rhinella; species Rhinella marina. Next base: position 589,742 of record ONZH01004157.1, read on the forward strand.
TAACTGTGGAGGCCAGGTCATCTGGCGTAGCACCCCATCACTCTCCTTCTTGGTCAAATAGCCCTTACACAGCCTGGAGGTGTGTTTGGGGTCATTGTCCTGTTGATAAATAAATGATGGTCCAACTAAACGCAAACCAGATGGAATAGCATGCCGCTGCAAGATGCTGTGGTAGCCATGCTGGTTCAGTATGCCTTCAATTTTGAATAAATCCCCAACAGTGTCACCAGCAAAGCACCCCCACACCATCACACCTCCTCCTCCGTGCTTCACGGTGAGAACCAGGCATGTAGAGTCCATCCGTTCACCTTTTCTGCGTCGCACAAAGACACGGTGGTTGGAACCAAAGATCTCATATTTGGACTCATCAGACCAAAGCACAGATTTCCACTGGTCTAATGTCCATTCCTTGTGTTCTTTAGCCCAAACAAGTCTCTTCTGCTTGTTCTTAGCAGTGGTTTCCAAGTAGCTATTTTACCATGAAGGCCTGCTGCACACAGTCTCCTCTTAACAGTTGTTGTAGAGATGTGTCTGCTGCTAGACCTCTGTGTGGCATTGACCTGGTCTCTAATCTGAGCTGCTGTTAACCTGCGATTTCTGAGGCTGGTGACTCGGATGAACTTATCCTCCGCAGCAGAGGTGACTCTTGGTCTTCCTTTCCTGGGGCGGTCCTCATGTGAGCCAGTGTCTTTGTAGCGCTTGATGGTTTTTGCGACTGCACTTGGGGACACTTTCAAAGTTTTCCCAATTTTTCGGACTGACTGGCCTTCATTTCTTAAAGTAATGATGGCCACTCATTTTTCTTTACTTATCTGCTTTTTTCTTGCCATAATACAAATTCTAACAGTCTATTCAGTAGGACTATCAGCTGTGTATCCACCCGACTTCTGCCCAACACAACTCATGGTCCCAACCCCATTTATAAGGCAAGAAATCCCACTTATTAAACCTGACAGGGCACACCTGTGAAGTGAAAACCATTTCAAGTGACTACCTCTTGAAGCTCATCAAGAGAATGCCAAGAGTGTGCAAAGCAGTAATCAAAGTAAAAGGTGGCTACTTTGAAGAACCTAGAATATAAGACATATTTTCAGTTGTTTCACACTTTTTTGTTAAGTATATAATTCCACATGTGTTAATTCATAGTTTTGATGCCTTCAGTGTGAATCTACAAATGTCATAGTCATGAAAATACAGAAAACTCTTTGAATGAGAAGGTGTGTCCAAACTTTTGGTCTGTATACAAAATAGAGAAATGAATGTGTATCGCACATCCTCATGCTATGTTATGATCTAGTTGCTTCTCAGCATAATTAAACATCGCTTCTCAGCGTAATTAATAGTATACTACCCCTATGTCATATAGTGCACATGAGGCATTAGTATACGTTTTGATCAAAAAGCATAGGCCCACTCACCGCGCCAAGGTTGCCTGCTCGAAGTTTGGGTGCGGTGCTGCGCGGCGGCCATTGTTGCCTTGGTGCTGTGCTGGTGGGTTGGTGGAGCTCAGTGCCAGGGTGGCTTAGCTGGGCAGCGCGGGCGCTGTCTGGCTGCTGGGCTTCGCCGCCTATCGGTATGGTGCTGGGGCGCTGGTGGTCGCCGCGCAGCGCCGCGCCAAATTTAGAGTAGGTTCCCACTCAAGGAGGCAACCTTGGCGCGTTGAGTGGGCCTATGCTTTTTGATCAAAACGTATACTAATGCCTCATGTGCACTATATGACATAGGGGTAGTATACCATTAATTACGCTGAGAAGCGATGTTTAATTATGCTGAGAAGCAACTAGATCAAAACATAGCATGAGGATGTGCGATCCAGATTCATTTCTCAATTTTGTAAACTTTTGGTCTGTACTGTACATTTAAGTTCACATTCTCTATGTCCCGCCTATGTGAAATGTTTGGAGACGGGTAAGTCCATGCGTTTTTTGCATATAGTGTAGCGATGTTGGTTGTAACGTGTTTTGAAATCTAATGTTGTTTCACCCACATACAGCAAAGGACAAGGACACCACAGAGCATAAATGACATATTATTATTATTATTATTATTATTATTATTAAAGCGCCATTCATTCCATAGCGCTGTACATATTAAAAGGGGTTTACATACATAATACAGACAATTGCACTAAGCATGAAACAAGGCTAATTACAAACTGGTACACAAGGAGAGAGGGCCCTGCCCGCGAGGGCTTACAATCTATGTGGTATGGGAGAAGGACACAGTAGGTGAGGGTAGAGCTGGTCATGGCGGTGTAGAGGCAGCAGGGTCACTGGTTGTAGACTTGTCTGAAGAGGTGGGTTTTCAGGTTTCTTTTGAAGGATTCCACTGTAGGTGAGAGTCTGATATATTGGGGTAGAGAGTTCCAGAGTATGGGGCTGCACAGGAGAAATCCTGGAGGCGGTTGTGGGAAGAGGTAATAAGAGAGGAGGAGAGAAGAAGGTCTTGCGAGGATCGGAGATTACGTGTGGGGATGTATCGGGAAAGTAGCTCAAAGATGTAGGGAGGGGACAGGTTGTGTATGGCCTTGTATGTATTTGTTAGTATTTTGAACTGAATTCTCTGGGCAATAGGGAGCCAATGAAGTGATTGGCAAAGGGGAGACGCAGAGGAGTAACAGGGTGAGAGTCGGATTAGTAGGGCAGCAGAGTTGAGGATAGATTGGAGGGGGGCAATAGTGCTAGATGGAAGGCCACAGAGGAGAATGTTGCAGTAGTCTAGGCGGGAGATGATGAAGGCGTGTACTAGTACTTTTGCAGACTCATAGTTAAGGAACGCACGAATCCGGGAGATATTTTTGAGTTGAAGGCGGCAGGTGGTGGAAAGGGCTTGGATGTGTGGTCTGAAGGAGAGGGCAGAATCCAAGGTCACTCCAAGGCAGCGGACTTCTTTGACTGGGGAGAGTGTGCAGCCATTGATCGTGATAGATAGGTCTGTTGGAGGGGTTGTGCAAGATGGAGGAAAGATGATAAATTCTGTTTTGTCCATGTTAAGTTTTAGAAAGCGGGAGGAGAAGAAAGAGGATATGGAAGATTCTGTGGGATTCTGGATAGTAAGGTGGTGATGTCTGGACCAGAGAGGTAGATTTGTGTGTCGTCAGCATAAAGGTGATACTGAAAGCTATGGGACTCTATGAGCTGTCCCAGGCCGAAGGTATAGATAGAGAAGAGCAGGGGACCTAGGACAGAGCCTTGTGGGACACCAGCAGAGAAGGAGTGAGAGGAAGAGGTGGTGCAAGAGTGGGAGACGCTAAATGTCCAGTCTGTGAGGTATGATGCGATCCATGAGAGGGCCAGGTCAGTGATGCCAAGAGATGAGAGAGTTTGTAGCAGAAGGGAGTGGTCGACAGTGTCAAAGGCAGAGGACAGGTCAAGGAGGAGAAGGACAGAGTAATGTGTTTTGGCTGCTAGCAGGTCGTTGGACATATGTCAATTCGCATGTTAAAAAATGATAAATCTTATATTGCTTTAGAGAGACAGGATGTATTAATGTCCCGCCTTTTTGTACATACTGCATTTACAATTAATGCAACTAAGACATGTCTGTCTTGATGTTCTTTGTGGGCCAACATCTGCATGCACTAACTTATCGCAAAGGTTAGATGGTCTACGATACGACATAAGTGGAGGTTTGTGGAATTCAGTAGTGTGTGAAAAGTTATTCTTAATTAGAGGCCAATGTTTATTAACAATTTTTCTTAATGGATTACTATATTCCGAAAATACTGTAATCAAACGGACCCTAGTTGGTTGTCTCATTTTAAGCCTCATTCACATGTCAGTGTCCGTGCTCAAATCCGTGAGCAGGTGGTCAGTGAGGCATCCGTGAAGCTGTCCGTGAAGGATCCGTGTTGGGTCCGTGGGTCCGTTTTTTGCTGTCCATGTTGCATCCGTGTTTCACTGACACTGAACAGCTGAAAAATAATTTTCAAAGCATCTCTTCTTAATGATCCGTGAAACACGGATGCAACATGGATGGCATCCGTGTTGCATCCGTGGTTTTCACAGACCCATAGACTATAATGGGCGTGAGGGATCCGGGAACACGGATCAAGATAGGACATGCATCCGTGCTAAAAAAACCGGAACCACGGACCGTGATGAAACACTGATGTCTGAACACGCACATTCAAATGAATGGGGACGTGTGCTGTCCGTGGAGAACACATACAGGACACGTCCGTGAAACCCTGACGTGTGAATGAGGCTTTAGTTGTTTGCAAAAATGAAGATCTATCTATCTCCATTATGCCTTTCAAATGTTTGTTGAGAACCACCTTGGGGAAACCCCTTTCTCTAAATGATTGTGTCATTCTATCAAGAGTCCTATCAAACTGTGATTTGTCACTGACAATTCTCTTCGTTCGTAAAATTGGCCAAGAGGTAGAGACTTAACCATTGCTCGTGGATGTGCACTATTGTATTGTAGAATGGTGTTCTTGTCAGTTGGTTCCACATAAACCTCTGTATTGACAAGGCCACCCTCTAGTGAAATTGAAATATCCAAAAAATGGATTGTACTTCTAGAGTAATCTAACGTAAATTTAATGTCATCGTCAATGGTGTTTGAAAAAGAAAAAAAAGAAAGTAAGTCCTCTTCTGCGCCCATCTGTATGAGGAAGATGTCATTGATGTATCTCCACCATCTCTGAACATGTATGAAATGGTGGGATACATAGATGTACATCTCTTCCAGATATGCTACAGCCATATTTGCGTACGTCGGCGCCACAGTCGACCCCATGGCCGTCCCGCGTACTTGCATGTAATAATGATCCCGAAAAAGAAAATAATTACATGTCAGAATGATATGCAATAAACTTAATATAAACTCCTGACAACCTTCAGAGTAGTATGATCGTGCCAACGACCCTTTTACAACCTCCATACCAAAAGTGTGTCTAATGAAGGTATAAAGACTAGAAATATCTAAAGATTCCATGATTGTCCCTGTAGAAATAGTCACTGATTTTAATTTATTGAGAAAATCCACAGAATCCTGCATATATGACCAGGAAGTGGAGGCATAATATAATCTATCTTTTTCCTTTCCTTTCTTTCATGTTCTCTTTCCCTTTTCCTTTCCTTTCCTCCTCCCCTTTCCTCCCTTCTTTCTCTTTATCGTTATATATAAATACTGAATTTGATTTATAGATAAATTACATAAAAGCCATTTGTTGTTCTTCTGCCTTATTAAAGGGGTTGTCTCGCTCCAGCAAATGGCATCATGTACAGAAAGTTAATACAAGGCACTTACTAATGTATTGTGATTCTCCATATTGCTTCCTTTGCTGGCTGGATTCATTTTTCAATCACATTATTATAATTGTATAATGATTATACACTGCTGATTTCAAGGGGTTATGACCACCCTACAATCCAGCAGAAATTATCTTTGATCTGCAAGTTACCACTCAAGACAACTGATAATTTACATACATTTAACCTACTTGGAAAGTTAAGCAAGTTTATAGATATTCCTTGACCAATCGTACAGCTGCCATCAGTGCTGAGATATGGGTTTGATGGGGGCTAATCTGGGGCTGGGGCATCTGAGGGGGTCTGATCGGAGGCTGGGGGGGGTCTGATCTGAGGCTGGGGAGTCTGATGGGGGGTCGGATCTGAGGCTGGAGGGTCTGATGGGAATCTGATTTGAGGCTGGGAGGTCTGATGGGAGTGTGATCTGAGGCTGGGAGGTCTGATGGGAGTGTGATCTGAGGCTGATGTAGGCTGGGAGGACTGATAGGAGGCTGAAGGTGGTGGGGGTGCAGATCTGAGGTTTAGAAAGGGACAAAGGCAGGGACAGTTGTGAAGGAAGAGGCAGGCACAGTGGCAGGGAGAGTGAAAGCTGGGTGAACCCCTCTCTGGACCCCCTTGGGTTTAGCTTGGCTGCCATTAATGCCAAATAAAGAACTAAATAAATAACATTCTGAACTGCTATGTGTGGTCAAAATGGTGCCTGTATGTAATGTATAGAGCAGGCACCATTTTGTGCTGCAAAAATACAGCGTTCTAGAATTTTTTAAATTGAACCGCAATTTATGTAACTTACTAAGTCAATTATATGTTAGACCAAATATAGCAGTTACATTTTTAAGTTGAGAATTTTGTATGGCCCCCAAACGATGTTACAAATATCCATATGGCCCTCGACAGCAAAAATGTTCCCCACCCCTGCTGTAGACTGAAAGCTTATGAAGCGGCATGGAGCCAATATGTGAGATTCTCAGCTTTCAACAGTAAAAATATCCAACCAAATGACTTTGCCAAGTGGTGGAAAGCCCTGTACGAGAAGCTGTGATGGAAAGTTTAGAATTGAACAATAGTTTAGAATTGATTAATTAATGTTGCATTCTTGGATGATCATTTATATTAATAGAACTTTCATGGGAAAAACAGATAAAATATATGCCAGTTGGCTTGTATGAGATTATATTGCTGTCTGCAAATTTATGTGTGAGAGCCCAGTTCTCGGAAATCAAAAAGCTCAATCACAACAAATTTGGTGGGACATTTATACATGGTGAAGCCACTCTGATCTCATAGACTGAAAAAATACAAATATGAATGTGTTTACTGTCACTAAGACCTTATGCACATGGCCGTAACTTTTTTGTGGTCTGCAATTCACAGATCCACAAAACATGGTTCCCGGCCATGTGCATGCTGCCAATTGTTTCACTTCAATAGATAATATAATAATAGAAAATGGAGAAGAATAGGACATGTTCTATTTATTTATTTATTTATTTTTTGGGGGGTGGACATGCGGATGCAGGCAGCACACTGTGTGTTGTCTGCATCTTTTGTGGCCCTATTGAAATGGATGGGTCCACAAAAAATAAAGATAAAAAATGAACCAAATATATGGTCGTGTGCATGAGCCCTAAACGTTGGTTGCTTTTTAAGGGTCTTCACATGGAGCAGATTTTGTTGTAGAAATCTTCTGCAACTGAAAATCAGTTTCATTCATCTAAATAGGGTTGTCTTGGTTGGAAGCTCATGGATTTCTGCAAGCCCCATTTAGGTGAATGGCACTGAGTTTCAGTTGCAAATATTTTCTGCAACAAAATCTGCCATGTGTGAAGGCGCCCTTATGCTTTTCTCTAGAGATAAGCAAAGTTTTGAAAAATTCGATTTGGCCGATTCGCCAAAGTTCGCTAAGAAATTCGATTCATTACGAATTAATTTGTCATGAATCGCTATAAATCAGGTATAGTCAAGCCACTCTGCGTAGTCATGATCTTCCCACTTGGTGGCCCAATCTCAGCGTGAAGGCTTGGAAGTTAACCCTTTTCTGACTGCCGACAGTAAATTTACGTTGGGAGCCGGGAATTCAAAAATGATCCCCTGGCCGCCGGGTGTTTTCTGTTTTAACCCTTTAGATGCTATTGTGATCCGGGTGTGCTCCGGTTTGCTTCCTCAAAGCAATAAAATTGAGGGATCCACAACAGGGATGATCCCTCCATAAGGTCCGGGATCCCTCCCTACTATGAAACTAGTGGTATTTTGCTCTTAAAATGATTAAGGTTAAGACAAGATGGCAGAACATGGTGGATGGATCAAACATGGCCGCTGGATTATTGCAGCAACACTGTCCCTAGCACATTAGCGCTTGTCATGTCTGTCCCTATGCTCAGCTCACAGGACAATGGCAGAGACCCCGTGGGATGAGGCTTTTATAGGGCTGTGACATCACAGGCGATCTGTGGATTGGCTGGCTGCACGGCATTATGTGTGATCTTGCGTTCCTGGACTTCTTACTTTCACTTTGTAACACTTGCAGCCGCCATTTTAGGTAAACCTGATTCGTTACCACAAAGCGCAAGGAAATTCAGCTTAGTTGCGAATAAAAGTTTTCCTAAGCTTCAAATCAAATTCCACTTCTAATGCTTCGCTTTGCTCAACACTAATTGTTTGTCTACTCTCTTTTATTTCCCCAAACTAGAAGTTTATTCTTTTTCCTATTATAGCCCTTTTGAATACTTAAAGTGACTCTCCACTATTTATCATCATATCACTTTGAGAGATAATGTAAAAATAATCATATTGGTTGGAGTTTTCTTAGTGTAAAAACAATGTAGCACAGAATAACATTTACTCTAACCATTAATGAGGAGGACCTATCACATCTCCTGATATGTCTGGTTTAGTAACTACTTGCATTTCCCATGTAATAACAATGCTGGAGCATCAATTCTTATGAGTCTATATTGTGCTATTCCTCAGTTATCATTGATATAAATTTTTGAAGAAAATGATACCTGGGTGTTACCAGATCCACTGCATTCAGCTAGAGCACCATCTAGTGGCGAGTTTTAAAAAAAAAAAAAATCTTCAAAATCACCAGAGAAGCTCAGACTCTTAGTTCTGAAGGCTCAAATATTACCATCTTCTGGGATATTTCACCAATTATTTATTTATTTTATTTTACACATTTATATAGCGCTACTATATAACGCAGCGCTTTACAGACATAATCACCACCTGCTGTCTCCAGTGGAGCTCACAATCTAAGTTCCCTATCAGTATGTCTTTGGAGTGTGGAAGGAAACCTTTACTAGACATTTTAACGGTGAGACACATAGCCTGTAGATGACTTCACCATTCAGGCTGCTTATCCACATTCTAGGAATACAACTTACTATCAGAACCCATGTTGACTCGGCCAAGGCATGTGAAAGACCTGGGATGGACCAGTTGGATATAGCAGATTGGAACCAAAAACAGAGAAAATTACACCTAAACAACTGGCAGTGGATCCAAATTGATCCATCTGGTTGACTAGCTCATGTAGACTTTCTCAGGTCTATGGTAAGACTTACCACATACATCTTTAAAGTAAGCGTAGTCCGATTATCATATACTCACTAATGAGCTAGTAGATTTTTGGATCCATTATATCATACTATGTACACTACAGTACACTACAGTTTTCTGACTATAATAGCCTGTTGTCAAGGTGTCAGTCGGTACGCTGTTTCCTGTTTTAGCCTTTCCTTATGTGTGTCCCTCCCTATCCCCTACTGCTGAGGTGGCAGAGGACTAGAGGACTTTTGGTGAAGGGTTTATGACTGCTAGGTTGACGACTCTCCCTCGAAGCCCAATATGGCCTCGATAAGTGTTTGCTCATACATATGTTTCTGCAAAAAAACAGTCAAATATGCTACTTCCTTAAATGACACCGAGTCGAAATTTCATTCTTGCAAGAAAGTGACTTTCGCTAGACATATTCCTAAGGTTTCCCATTTGTTTTATAATAAATGGTATCATAACACCTCGTCCAGAACAGCTTAGAGGGGAGTCAGAATTCAGCTACATCACATTGTTATATGACACTAAAGGCAGATACATTTTCCTCAAAGGCCAATTAGGGAATCAAAAGGTGACACTAGGAAACCTTTATGTTCTTAACAAATATCAAGACTGGTATTAGAGAAATTTGCAGCATTTTCAAAGGGTCTTGTCCTGTTGGGTGGAGATATGAGTGTTGCACCTAATCCATCACAGGATACTTTCATAAGTTCTTCTTCCATCTCCTCAAATAATCTTTTAAAAATAAAGAAATACTTGGCTCCTGCTGGTGTGATGGATATCTGGAGAGTGCTCCACCTTACCGTTAAGGATTTCTACTATTATTCGGTTGCACACCACTCATATCAAGGTTTAGATTATTTATTTGTACCACCTCATCATCTTTTGGCCCACTGCCTCAGCAGTAAAATAGATACTATTATTAAAATTATGTCATGGTCCTCCTGGACCTTAGACTAAATGGCCACCCCAAACCTGAGATGAGACCTTGTTTATATCCATTGCAAACAAACAGCACATATCAGATCAGCTTTCTGAGTATTTTAAATCAAAAGATGCCTCGGACATACACTCCTCAACACCAAGAAGGACAAGCCATAAGGTTATGCAAATCGAGGAGTAGCAGGTAGCAAAGAGCTGCAACTAATCAAATTGTTAAGCACCTAGTCCCAATATGTGTCATGTTGGAGAGGCATAAAAGCTAGATTGAAAGCAAAGTTTTTTTTGGTCACATGTAACCTCAAAAATTGGATCAAGTCTTGTGGGATGATTGTGTGATGCCTCCTGTTTGTCCCAAGCCTAAGGTGGCAAACAGTGTCTACACAAACCATCAGAAGGCATTTGTATGACATTGGGCCAGATGTCAAACTACAGGTGTTCCATTGACCTCATACAACCACTTTCAAAGCCTATCATGATGCACAGCAATACAATAATTGGGGTGGAATGATGAAGGTCTATCCTCTTCAGTGATGAGTCTCGCTTTTGTGTTGGATGCAATGATAGCTGAAGATTGGTCTGGAGACCACATTGGCAATGCCATTTCACATGGGAACGTCACTGGTTCACTGGTCCGGGATTATTGTGTGGGGTGGCCTAATGTATGGTAACGGGCCCCTCTAGTCTTCATTTCAGGTATACTAACAAGTGGTACTGCCATTTCTCCAGTGTCCCAAGAGCCAATTTTCAACACGGCAATGCCATGCCACATGTTGCTTATGCTACCATGAGCTGCCTGCGTGGCAGAAACATACTACCATAACCTGTAGCATCTCTGGACTTTTCTCCCATTGAGCAAATCTGGGACGTCATTGGTCAGAAAATGCAAAGGGAGCTGAACACATTGCAACTTGATTCCTCAAGCCATTAATACCCTCATTGATAGCATGCCAAGGCATGCGTGTATTTCTGCATATGGCACTCATACTCATTATTGAATACATTGAAATGATTTAAATATTTTGTTTCCAATTTTTAACATTTGCATATTATAAACATGTCTATTGGCCCCATGATTTCCATAGTTCTGCAACTTTACCTTCTTGGTGTTGAAATGTTGAAATATTAAGAAATGTATCACCAGGCTTATTATGGGAGGCACACAAGCCTGTTATTAGGGACTTAGTCCATACTAAATGTCCAAACATTGTCTTACTCTTCCCAGAACAGAAAATCAAGCCAACTTGTTGTCCGCACCATTTACATAGGTGGAACTTAACACTGCATTAAAGCAAACCCCCTTAAAGTGTAACTGTGATTTTTGTTTTTTATTTGCTTGTTTATTAGAACTAGGCATGTATACCTTAGTCTGCCAATGATTGTCAAAGGATCTGTAATTACCTTATAATAATAGCTTTCATTAAAGGGGTTCTCTGGGAATTAAGAAAATGAAAATATCTAAATATTACTTTATACTAAATATATTCCCAAATACCTTTCATTAGATATAATGGCTCGTTTTGTCTGGGGAGCAATTATTAGGAGAAATAAAATGGCCGCTGTCCTATTAGTATACACAAAACCTGTCCTAATCACATAGCAGGACACAGCCCCGCCCCCACCTCCTCTCTGTACTTCATGTCTCCTCATGAACTCTGTTCCTTCAGAGATTCAGCTGAAGTTCTTATCTGTATTCAGGATCCCTGACAAGTAGAGCAGAGAGGATGATGAGGCAGCACTTTACCTCAGTGATGTGAAAACTTGTCCTCCTGTGTGATAAGAACAGGTTTTGTGTGTACTAATAGGATGGCGCCCATTTTGTTTCTCCTGATGATTGCTTTCTAGACAAAATGAGCCATTATAACTAATGAAAGGTATTTGAGAATATATTTATAATAAAGTAATATTTAAGTATTTTCATTTTCTTAATTCCTAGAGAACCCCTTTAATATCTCCTGCCCCTTTCCACTGGTCCCTTAAAAGACCGTTGCTATGGCTCTTCTAAGAAGACAGGAAGACAGAGGGGCGGTCCTCCACACTGCATGCCTGCATTAGGCAGAGTGAGGAGGCGTGTCTCTCAGTAATCTGATTGGCTGGCAGGAAGCTGCTGGTTACAGCAAGTGTGTATGTGAAGTGAGGAAAGGCAGTTTTGGCCTTGGAGAATTGGCAGAGGAGCCATCTTGAGTAGATTGTAGAGGATATTGTAGAGGATAAAACAGCTGTAACTAAGGGGAAAAACTCAAGGAAATCAGTGTTATGTGAAGAAAGTAAAGATTGCTTTATGCATAATGCTGCAGCAACAGGAACATTTGCTAAAATTGATCTTTTGATGAAAACATGACAGTTACACTTTAAACAAAAGCTCAGGCCCAGATAGCCTCTCAGCTTTGTGTTATATTCCTTATAAAGCTTTGCTTTTACCGTGACTCCTCAACGTATGCAATCAAACTTTTAATGGACAGCCCCTCCCACCCAGTATCTAAGAAGCTAGAAGCACAATAGTTCCCAAGGAGGGAAAAGATCCTACATCATACTCTAGCTATCGACCTATATCCTATTGAATAACCACCAGAAATTGCCAAAATGATGGCCAACTGCTTCAAAGGCTTTTATCCTGCTCTGTTTAATCCTGAGCAGGTGGGGTTGGTCCTGGGATAGAGGGAAAGGAAAATACTGTACTTCTTACTTAATACATCTGATTCAGTTTGCTGCCGATAGTCCTTCTCAGCACTGTTGCTAAGAAGCCTTTGATAGTGTTGATTGGCAATTTATGACTTTGGCATAACAGAGATATGACATCCCTGCCTGTTTCCTCAATGCCATCATGTCCATGTATTCTTTACCGACCGCAGGGGCGCTAGTTAATTGCACCCTCTCTCCATATTTCATTAACTAACTCAATCTGCCAGGACTGTCCCCTTTCCCCATTACCTTTTGTCTTAACAGAGGAATACATTTTACAGGCCCTACAGGAGGATAATAGAGGGAATATAAGTGGGTCTAAGATCCCACCAACTCTTAGCTTTAGCTGATTACCTGCTATTTATAATCACTAATCAGAGAGATTTCTCAGTAATAAAGGAACTTCTTGACCTTTTTGGCTGTTGGTTTAATTTCAAGATAAATATACATACTGTAAGTCACAAGTACTTAACATTACCGTGGATGCCCAATCAGAACAGTCCCTAATGTCCACCTACTGTTTATGGATCTCAGAAATTGTTAGAGGCTAATATAATATCAAATCTGGTCAACCTTGAATTTGCCCACCTCTGTTAAAGGTTTACTTGACTTCTGGGAAATCTCCTTTGCTTCATGGTTTGGCTTTCAGACACTGCCATTCCCCCTTCAGGGCCCCTTCTTTCATCATCTCCGCAAAATAATTTCAGATTTTCTGTGGAAAAAAACACAAACCAAGACATCCCCATAATGCCTCATTAGGGAAACCACAAAAGGAGGGTAGGGGTTTCCAGACTTGTATGTACTACAAAGCTGTACGAGGGTCAAGAGCATTAGATTGGCTGAGCAGGGGCGTAACTATAGGGGGTGCAGAGGTAGCAGTCGCTACCGGGCCCAGGATCCTGAGGGGACCTGAAGACCCTTATGCTACATAAGAAGACACTGGTATTATAGAAAGTGCATGCTGGTCAAGTTACACCTCTGGCTGGAGGGAAGGGGTTAGGTCAAGAATTTGGGATGGGGTACAGTTTCAATTTTTGCCTCAGGCAGCTCAAAGGCTATGTCCTCCTCAGCCCATGCAGGGGGCCCATGAGGCAATTGGGCCCATGCTGAACTCTTGCACCAGGGCCCATGAACCTTTAGCTACGCCCCTGTAGCTGAGGCTGTCACTGTAGAAGTGGAAAACCTGATGTCCTCACTCCCATTACAAACTCTTTTGCTTTGAACTTACAAAGCTATTAAAAAGGGGGGGGGGGGGGACTTTATAGCCTCTTGATGACTGCCACCCTCATAGAATGACATTCAGCACAGCTAGACAAACGTTTAGCGCCCCTTTCCCTCTGTCCTGCAGGTTCGAATGGTACTCTTAGGCTCTAAAGGCTCCGAAATTTCTTACTATATGGAGACCCTGGGCAAAGTTCTGAGAACTTGAATTGAAATGATTCTGTAATGTGCAGTCAACCTCTAGGTTGGCAAATATACATATAGATACAAGAAACAACACCTCACTCACCAATGTAAATGTACATTTATTAATAATTCCTCAGCAAGTTGCTGGAGACAACTCTGAGGATAACATTGTTGATGCTCATTGCAAGAACTTCCACCTCTCCTATTCCCTCCCTTCCTCTCCGTATGTCCCCCAGTTGGTTTTCTCCTTTGGTATTCTTTGGGGAACTCCTTCCACCAAATTGGCTTATTAGACCTCCTTCATATAGCATGGAAGATTCTCAACTCTTTACTCATCCTGAACTTCTTTTCTGACTCACATGAGGAAACAAATTGAACAAGCAATTGTCATTGCAGTGGAATAGATTAATTTGAAATTGTACATTGTACTGGTAAAATACTCAAGTATTTTAGCTGCTAATATGCATGTATTCTGCCCCAAAATGCACACAAAGTTCACCAACAAAATGCATCCAAATGACTTCAGAGGGAATTACACACCAAAAGTTTGTCCAGATGTTTAATAGTGATAACCTATTCTCAGGATAGATCATCAATATCTGATTAGTGGGGGTCTGAATTCCGGGAACCCTGCCGTGGCCATGTGATGTCACATTCATTGGTCATATGGTCTAGGTGCAGCTCAGTCCCATTCAGTGACTAGGGCTGAGCTGCAATACCAAGGATAGCCGCTATCATATGAATAACACTGTGCTTGATAAGCCATGAGGAGGCTGAGGCACTCAACGGAGGAATGCAGCCTCTTCAAAAAGCTGATCAGTGGGGGTATCAGATGTCGGGGTATCAGATTCAGGTATTGATGACCTATCCTAAGGATAGTTCATCAGTATTGAACACATGTACAACCCCTTTGACATGTTATATCAGAGAAGGTATGTATAACAATATGGCAAAACCTAACGTAATAGTGGTCACCTATTACTTCACTGGTGGTTACAAATCAAGGATACGGTTTGCTGGAGATGATGGTTAAGTACTTCATTTGCTACCTAGGATCCTAGTCCTGCAAGTACTAAATATTTTACAAACACTGTAATAAAATAAGATTTATCGCAGTCTCAGGTAAAGAGAAAAGTTATTGATGAGCCCAAGTAATTTAATGACCACCATGTTTTCCTCTGAAGGTCAACCTATCCTCCTCTTTGAAGATCGGCAAGGAACGCCTGTACTACAGAGCCAGCTTCTCTCATCCTTTCAATTTTGCTGTAAAAGAGATGGAACTGAGCTCTTTATCAGAATGGAACGACCTGTATAATCAAAAGGTAAATAAATGTGCACACAAAAAAATCTGAGAGAAATAGAGAGACATATGAGATAGATTGAGATAGATATAGACGGAGCCTGTCCTCTTCTTCATTATATGTGTAGTGCATTATAAGGAGATCTGAAGAAGATAATGCAATTAGGAAATATGTGTAATTAGTGAGTGCTCCTGCGTTATTAATTTCTTCACATAACAGTAGGTACACTTAAAACATAATCTGTCATTTTTTCCATTCATATGTGAAAATTATTTCAAAATCATTCTGGTTGCCATTGGAAACAGACAGTGGTTAACCTCCTCTACACTCATACGTATAACCTATCAGCTTAGTTCACTGTAACTGTTGTCTCACCACCCGCAATGCATTGCTCTCAGGAAACGGGAAAGCAGCAGAATTCTGAATTTAGTTTTGTATTTAAACTGAAGTTATAAACCAGTGACTCAAAGTTACAAAAAGTTAGGGAAAGGTAAGTATGACAGTAACATGTTTTGTTGGTTTCTTATGCTGAATGATCTAGGAGTGGAGGTTCTCTTTAAAGGGAACCTGTCATCAACTTTATGCTGCCCATACTAAAGGCAGAATAAAGTAGAGACAGGTGGGTTGATTTCAGCGGTCTGTCATTTATAAGTTAAAAGTAAGTGGTTGCCGAGAACCAACATCACAAACATTGTACACTGCGCCTGGAAAAGAGTCCCCGCTACCTGAGAAGAGTCATGGTTATTCATGAATTCCTGCTCTCCCCGCCCACCTGCTGATGATTGACAGTCTTCTACCTAGTTTTCTCCCTTTCTCTCTAGGAGAGAACTGCCAATCATCAGCAGATGGACGGGGAGGGCAGGAGATTATGAATAACCATGGCTCTTCTCGGGTAGATTTGACTCTTTTCAAGGCCTTGGCTGCAATGATTATGATGCTGGTTCTCGGCAACCACTTACTTTTAGCTCATGTTTGACTCACTTGGCCAGTCACTTGAGTGGTGACCTGTTACAACCAGTTAAGGTGAATGGTCACAGCTCAAAGAGCTCAAATAGTCAAATCCTTGGTTCCAAAGGATATGTTTTAGGACGGACTTAATACTGTTGATGAGAACTGGCATAGCTTGAAAAAATGTATTGGAAACAGGAGTGAGCGGTTTGGATTATGTAGGATGTTAGTCTTAGATCATTGGCAGAACGTACCACATGGGTAGGGTGGTAGATAGAGATGAAGGAGTAGATATAGGGGGTGCCCCACTGTGGAGAGTCTTGTGGGTGAGTGTGAGAAGGTTAAATCCAACCAAGGCAACCAGTGCAGTGACTGTCACGGGGTGGAGGCATCGATGTAGCAGTTGGACAGAAAGCATGGCATGTAAGTAGTGATTTACAGGGCTGGGTCAAAATAAATATTAGTAGATATTGTAAAAATTGAACACAATTCACATTCTACATTGCTGTTTATGTACTAGATATGATTTCTCTGTAAATTTAAAGGGATATTGGCCTTTGACAATCTTTTTACACATATTCTATTAGGAAATACAGATTTAGGGAGGTTTCTATCTATTAACCAGAGTGTTGAGCCCTTACAAAGAGTGTCACTGGCTTTTGGACATCCATGGGTATCAAAGGGTGCAATATAATGATCCATTTCAGCTGCAATGGCACGTCCCATTCCATAAAAAAATACCCCTATTATAAAGGGACTGATGCAAATGGAAAGATACAATACAGTACTTCATGATAGATGGTCAGAAGTTCCTATACTATGTCTACATAGAACTGACACAGACAGAACCGTCCATACTTTTGTGCTTGGGACACACAGAACTACCAATATTATTATGCCAACCAAGAAGCAGCTTCTACAAAATATTCTCACTCACATGGCATTGCCACAGCTAATACTGCTACAATAGTGCCCATAGATATCTACCATATATTCGAAGAATATTTTAACTAAAAGCTGCTTTTGAATGATTTCCTTTCTATGTTGTAGACACATCTCGCTTGGAACAAAGGACTTCCAGTCAATATCTCAGTCATTTTAGAGGACAAGGTTTCTAATCTCTCCAGTGTATGGAACGCCTGTGTGGACATTTTACCAGGTCAGGTATGAACTATGTGATTGGAAAAATGTTTGCCTTAACATTGACCCTAACATACATACATAGACAAAGAAAATTCACTTATTGATAGGTAACCTATACTCTTTTTTTATACATTAGACTGGCCATCTGTAGGAATAAGTGTAGTTCATACAGAGTGCAATGTGACATAGAAACAGACAACGCAGGTAGGTGGAGGAAATCAAGCACAAAGGCAAGAAATAAGAGTTTAACGGGGTTGGCTAGCCATTTAAAATGTTAAAATCCCTCAGAATGTTGTCAAATAATATGTAAGGGATCGATTCCTCTCTCAGGGCGTCGCCATCACACACTTCTTCACAACACGGGATTTTCAAGTCCACACAACTTTATTTTCACATTTTTTGCTCCAGCATGAAACAAAACCATCAAAATAACACCTGCCCGGCTAGGCTCTGACTACACATAGTTCAGCTAACTCACCTTTATACAAACGCTGTTCACACACAGCTTTTAAGTGCGGCTTCCTCAGCCGCTCAGTCCAGCAGCCTCCTGGCTGTGACTCCAACCGTATCCTTTGGGAGGAGATGGTCCAATAGTCCTCCTGACTATGACCGTGTGACCCTCTTCTCCTAGGGTCACTGGGCCCCCCAAGCTTCCAGGCTACACAGAGCCTTGTGGCCCCTCAGCCCTCCTGGCTGAGACCACACACACACAGAGCCTCTGCAGGCTCTAACCTCTCAGGCCTCCTCAGCCTTTCTCCTCTCTCAGGCTTCCTCAGCCTTGTGGCCCCCCAGCCCTGCTGGCTGGGACCACACAGGCCCTCTCCAGGTCTGTTCCCTGGGGCCCTCTCTCCAGACTGACACTGAGGGCTGGTTTATCACAGCAGTAATTACACCCAGGTGGCCTCACCTGTGGTGGAATAGGGATGTGGACTAGAATATCCACCCCCTCCAGAACTCAATGAAGCATGAGGCCTGTCAGTGCCTTACAAATAGAAGTAATCCTCACCTTACCAATTCCATTTCAACACTAGTCGGCTCTCCTTCAAGTCTCTGTACTACCTGGTCTTCCTAGACATGGGCATGTGTCTGCTGCAGCCAATCACCTGCTATAGCAGGTTGTCTATGTGGCTGCAGCAACACATGTGTGTGTCGAGAGGGAGTAAAAGATATAGAGACTTAAAGGGGACCTTGGATGCGATGGAATGGAAGCAACAGGGCATACGTAAGGTGAGTACTACTACTTTTATTGTTTTACACCATTCTGATTTTTTTAATGGTTGGACAATGCCTGTGTCCCTCCACCTAAATGTAATGGATGATACCTGGGTCAATAATGAATTGTAGGAGAAATGTTTAGTTACACATATAATATGATAAGTAGATGATAAAGCAGCCCTCCCTTTTTCATAGTTATGGCATTTCCTGTTTTTTTATTTTTTTAGATTGTTAGGGAATTTCCAGTAATAATTCATTTTATGTACTCCTTGCAACAGATGCAGCACGTCTTTATCACGAGAAACCTTCACATATGTGGATATTTGGAGACAACATCAAACACAATTACGGAAAATGTGAACTTAAAGTGGAATGACCAAAAAATTGTACAAAATCTACTGTACAAGGTAAACTACAGAATATTCACTTTTGCCCAGGGTAACTTTAATTCCTCTAGAAGTCATCTGACACCCAGCATCCCCACCAGTTAGCTGTTTGCTGCAGCTGCTAGTGACGACAGCACGACACTGTGTAGTGGCTGTACTAGCACACTGCAGCACAGCTGACATTTACTTGATGGGTGAGGATAGGTCATCACTATTTAAATGGCAAAATTTAAAGGCTATGGGCACTTTTTGCAATAAATTAGATTTTTTGTTTATTTCCTTCCTAAATGCAAAATTAACCCCTTCACGCCCAGCGCCGTACATGTACGGCGCTGGGGCGATGCGGGCACATGGCGCCCGCTCGCGGGTGCGGCGGGCGTCATGGCCGGCAAGTCTCTGCTGTTTCTAACAGCAGAGACTTGCCGCTACCTACTGTGTCGGCGGCGTCTTCCGGGGTGACTAGATGCAGTGATCACACGTGATCACGGCATCTAGTTGCGTCTAAACCCGGAAGCGTTCGCTTCCGGGTGGTGTACAGACACCCCGTGTGGCCAATCGGGGTGTCTGTACACCATATGAAAACTGTAATCCTCGCTGGTGAGGATTACAGTTTTCAAAGTGCAATTCTTATTCTGGCCACTAGATGGCAGGCCAGGATAAGAAATGAGCAACTCATGGATTTCTGAGTCTATAAAATCCATAATTGCTCATAAAGAAAAAAAAAAAAGCCACAATATATAAGCCCATATTTGAGGTTTCTAATAGTAAAAAAAAAATAAAAAAAAAATGTTAAAAAATATATAAAAAATAAAAAAGATGTAAAAGTTCAAATCACTCCCCTTTCCGTATAAGTAAAAAATAAATACCTAAATAACAATAAATATAGACATCATGGGTATCACCGTGACCGAAAACGCCCGTACTTTTAAAATATAAAAAAAAAATTCCAATACGGCGAATTGTGTGGCGGAAAAAAGCGTCCAAATGGCGATTTGCCATTTTTTGTCGCTTTTTTTTTCTAAAAAAAATTAAATAAAAAGTGATCATAAAGTCATACACACCCCAAAATGGTATCAATAAAAACTTCAGATCGTCCCGCAAAAAATGAGCCCCCATACAGCTCTGTACACATAAATACCAAAAAGTTATAGGGGTCAAGATATGACAAGGAAAAAAAAAAAAAAAAAAAGGGCAACTTTCTAATTATTTTATCACTATGAAAACGCAGGAAAAACTATACATATTAGGTATTGCCGGATTCGTACTGACCAGTAGAATGAAAGTAATGGATCAGTTTTAATGCACATCGAACGCTGTAAATAAGAAACCCGTAGAACTGTAGCGGAATAGCGTTTTCTTTGCAATTTCACCCGGTTTGGAATTTTTTTCCCGCTTCCCACTACACCATATGCAATATTAAATGGTGGCGTTGGAAAGTACAACTTGTCCCGCAAAAAACAAGCCCTCATACAGCTATGTGAACAGAAAAATAAAAGAGTTATGGCTGTTTGAAGGCAGGGAGTGCAAAACGAAAATGCAGAACCGAAAAAAGCTCCGGGGGTGAAGGGGTTAAGCGACCTTCCTCTCTATTTTCCTGCTGTAGAGTCTGTGCAATTTCCAAACATAGCTTGCAATCCTGCTACCCTTTCTGCTCTCCCCCTCCCATCTCTCATGGTTCTCTCACACACAACAGGCTGGTGAGTGAAGGGGGTTAATCACACATTCCTCAGTTTTTGTGTCTATAAGCACAAAGTAGAAGACGTCTCTTACATGCTTCAGAAGAGTAAATCAGTTCAGGAATGAAGCAGTGACAGTAAATGAGAGCTGGAGAATGCAGCAGCATCCTGACACACAGACCTCACATCCATTGTATATTACTGGGTGAGGCACGTCCACTTCTGAAAGGTCTGAAATTAAAGGGGTTATCCAACCCCCATAATGACCCCCCCAATGCCCGGGCCCCTTGTATACAATATACTTACTTGCTCCCCGGCACTCGCGTCGCTCCAGATCCCTGCACGACTCAAGCTAACTACTTACATATGGTTTGTAATAATTATTTTCTGTATGTCAAAGATGTCCATACAGATGTAGCTGAGCTAAAATTGATGGTTAACGCGTTAAGTAAACAATTACAAGAAAATGTTAATTTAATTGTCAATGTATTTCAGTGGCTTTTGTCATGAGATAACACTGTGACATGTGTTATCATAGTTAGTTTTAGCTCAGCTACAACTTTAGCTTTTAAGGTTTTTGATGCGGTTCTATTAGGGTGGTTCTCATGTGGCACAAACCACTGCTTTATGTGTAAAATGTAAAATTAAAATGTTTTCTGGTGCTAGTTAAAAGGATTTTCCGGTACTTTTAGAATATTGGACTATTCTCAGAAGAGGCCATCAATATCTGATCATCTGCTCTGCAGTGGTTCAGATGCCAAAAGTCAGCGCCGAAACTCTACACCTCCATCCATTATGTCTAGTGAAAAGACCTAGTTACTACAGCGCTGCTTCTATTGAACTGACTGGAACAGTTTTGCAGTAACCAGCTCCATCCACTACACACAATGTGTAGTAGTCTTGTAGTCTGGTGCTGACTAACTGGCATCAGAGTTACTGCAGAACAGCTGATCAGTGAAGCAGTCTGGAACCCCTGCTGATCAGATATTAATGGGCTATCCTGCGGATAGGCCATCAATGGAAAATCGTGGGAAAACCCTGTTTATTGTTAATGATCAGCAGACTGCATTTAAACTTTCTGTCAGAGGTATACATTCATATGCTTTACCAATGTATACCAAGGACAGAAGGCTCTGTCACCAGTGTGGTACCTCCAATGGCGCCAGACCATGCAGCTGCTATGGGGCCCATGGGAAAAGGTGGCCTGGTCATGAACAATTGCCCCGCCCCCTGGCTCCTTTCTCCATGTACTCGGGCCCCCCTCCTTAACAGCCTACTAGTGACAGTGGCTCCCGATGAGTGCTCTGTCTCTCTTCTCAGCAGAGAAACTTTAGCTGCCAGAATGTCTGCATATAGCGTCACTTGTCTACCTGCATGCATCATCTGTGACCTGACATCTAGCTCCGTGATCTGCAGTGTGCCCCCAGGCCATTACAGCCATGATTTGCAAGCTGTCTGAAGGAGAAGCACAGAAGAGCGTTCTACTGTATGTGTTCCATAATAAGTCATTTGTGAACACAAAACTTCACAGGTTGTGGATGGCAGGGGATGGTGGTACACTTGTCAAAATGGAGCATCCAGCATGCACAATTCATTGAGAAGGGGAAGGGCATAGGCAGCTGGCAACAGCAGCAGGCACAGTTCATGGGCAAGAGTATGGCACACTATATAATATGCAGCAGGTACAGGCTATGGGGGATATGGCACACTTTATAATATTCAACAGAAAGCACAGTTAATGGGGGGTATAGTACACTATATAATATGCAGCAGAAGACACAGTTCATGGGGGCTATGATACACTATATAATACGCAGCAGGCACAGTTCATGGAGGCATGGCACACTATATAAAAAGCAGCAGAAACAGTTAATGGGGGTGTAGCACACTATATAATAAGCAGCAGTCACAGTCCATGAGAGGTATGGCACACTATATAATATGTTCCATGCACAGTAAATAGCACACTATATAGCATATAAGCACACTATATAGTATTCAGTAGCAGGCACAGTTCGTGATGGGTATGACACACTATATATTATGCAGCATAAGGCACAGTTCATGGGGGTATGGAACACTATATAATCAGCAGCAGAACTAGTTCATGTAGGGTATAGCACACTACATAATACACAGCAGGCAAAGTCCAAAGAGAGTATGGCACACTATATAATATGCTACATGCACAGTTCATGGGAGGTATGGCAAACTATATAATAAGCACCAGTTGCAGTTCATAGGCAGGGGAGGGGCAAGGTAGTGGGAGCAACCAGGGACTGGTAGTGGGAGGGGCTAGGGATAGGGCCCCAATTCAGATTCGTGCTATGGAGCCCAATGATTTCTATGTATGTATATATATGTATGTGTGTATATATATATATATATATATATATATATATTTAGATAAATGCAAAAAAGTGAGGCAGCACTCCAATGTCGGTGAAAAAGTGGAGACCCTTTATTACCCTTGGCAACGTTTCAGTCCTTACACAATGAGGCCTTGGTCAAGCAACATTACAGTGTTCACAGTGAGAATAAATAGATATAGAAAACACTCCATTGGCTAATTAACACATGATTAATTCATAATTAGAAAATGCCGTGCACCTGACTATATTCAAAAAGTGTTTAAAACATGTATTATGTCACTTTATAATCATGAAAAGCACACAGATTTTTAACATGTACACACCATTTTGATTCACTTTTTCAATATAATCATGTGCACGGCATTTTCTAATTATGAATTAATCATGTGTTAATTAGCCAATGGAGTGTTTTCTATAGCTATTTATTCTCACTGTGAACACTGTTATGTTGCTTGACAAAGGCCTCATTGTGTAAGGGACGAAATGTTGCCATGGGTAATAAAGGGTCTCCACTTTTTCACCGCCATTGGAGTGCTGCCTCACTTTTATTTATTTATCTAACTGTGCTGCTGCAATTTTTGTTGTGTGTATATATATATATATATATACACACACACACACTATGCATACGCAGTATATGTTTTTGTGGTGGACCACTTTACTGGACAGTTAGAAAAAAAATAAGCTAAACTGATGTATACCTCGCCAACAGAGACCACAAGAGCAACCTTTTGGCAAGTATCACGTGAATGGAGCCCTTTTGATACAGTTCATGTATATGCTGCTGGCTTTCCCCAGCATACATTTGCAGTATTTGTGCACTTAAAGGGGTATTCTGGTCTCATAATATTCATGACCTATTCTCAGGATTGTTCATCCATATCAGATCGGTGGTGGTCTGACTCGTGGCACTCCTACGGTCACCTATTTGAAGTGGGTGCAGTGCTCGTGATAGCACTTCATCCTCTTCATTATTTACCTGCACGCTGTAGCAGTGGTGCAGTGTAATTACAGCTTTTTTCTCTGTTCACTTGAATGAGAGAGCTGTAATTATCTTATAATGCAGACGTTGTGCTGTTAAACATTGATGAGGACACAACACGAGCAGCACAGCCCTTTCTAACAGCAGATAAGCATGGGTGCAGAGATTCGGACCCCCACTTATCTGATATTTCGGAAAGGCGAGTGCCCCTTTAAACAAGGGTGCAACTAGAGATGAGCGAATCATGCAAAAATTTGCCGAACATTCGCCCAACTTTTCCTAAGATTCGTATATTCGATGAATAGATTCATTGAATTTGCGTACAAAATATACGTAATTATATGGCTTTTAGCGAACATTCGTGCACTAATAACGAACGTTCAGGTAGAAAGGTATGCAACCTCTTTGAACACGTACGGATAAGCGTACAAAGTGCTTACGAAAATGACGGGCTTTGCTGGAGAGGAATGGTGGAGCAGGAGAAACGTTCTGAGTCTGACCCCTGGCTCCATATGGATACTGTATCAGCAGATGACAGCAGATCATCCGGCTGAGACCGAGATGAGCGTGCCATTCATTCCACTACCTCATCCACTTTCTCCTCCACTACAATTTTGTGCCTTGGTGGGTTAGCCTGGTGGAACAACGGCCACTACTAGTAGATGCTCCGGCTACAGGTCCTTTGGCACTTCTGCCCTGTGCCACCTTCTCCTTTTTTTTTAGAGCTCGAGGTCTGTCTGGAACTGGACCCTTTTTGCTTATCCATTCCAGATATTTTTCAATTCACTCTGTGGTCCTGCAGCTGGTCTTTGTCCCTGTATCTCCCTGTCTCTCCCTATGTCTCCCTGTCATGGAGAGTTTAGTATAGTCATTTACATTAATGTGGTAAAACCTCCTGTTTACAGTGTATTTCTGCATAAAGCATATCACTCCTTATACTTTAGCACCACCTAATGGTCATTTTGTGTAGTTACACCCTTGCATATTATGTATTTCCTGGCTTATGACATCATTGTCTCCACATACAGCATAGCTGTAATCTGATTGGTCCTAACTTATGTGTTTCCTAAATGGAGGATACTTGGTCATGTGGCCTTCTGCAACTCACCACTGAACCAATGGTGAGCCAGAAGGTTGAGCTACTCCACCCCCACCACCCTGCTAAGTGGTGTGGAGCCCTTAGTGTAGTGGGCAGTCCAGTCAGGGACTCAACTAGGCTGGTTCCTGCATGCTATGTCTCCCTAAAACTAGGCCCAAGCCTGCCAAAACTACCTCTCAGCCTGAATCTGTGCTGGATTGGATTCCACAGACCTCACACCGCCTGCTGTGGTAAGGAGCACACGTTTGAGGGTCCTCCTGGTCTCCTGCCAACACTTAACCTGACTTTCGTGTCAGTGGCTCACACGCTGTCTCCCCGGTCACCGGATTGGACGACGCGTAACATTCTCAAGGTCTTAAATCTCCGTTCTAAGTCCTGTGCCATCCGGCTGAAGCATCCCAGATCAGGTCTGTGATTCTATCTAAAGTCAAGTTTCAGTTTCAAGTCTTTATCTCAAGTATATTATAATTAGTCAGTATATTTCTTAAAGAGACAAATAGCTCTGAAAGATCAAAAGACATATCAAGTATCCTCCCGCGTCATATTCTACCTGATCTTGAAAGAGACTGTGTTATTGCCATCATTAATCCTGGTTACTACCAAGGACAGACCGTTCACTGTATTGCAAGTTCCTACAATAAATTACCAAGTTGTTTTGAACCTTACCACTGCTTCATTGGAGTATTCTCTGTGAGTAAGCTCACCCTGGGAAAGGTACTACAGAACCTCTTGCGCCATTACCCCCGTGCCATCGCCCATGACAACCGTGACTACCCTTTCCTACCCAGGAGTGAATAACATCCATAGCTCACCACACCTGATTAATTACTAGCCCTGAACTGGCCCCGCACTTACCCTGCAGTATCCCTGATATGTGTAATATGGATTCCCAGAGCAATTACACCCCAATTTTAACAAAACAGGTCTCAGAGTCTCAGAACTTCACACACAGTGCTTCTGTTCATCTCAGCAGTCGCAGCAGAAGTGATGCGTCACTGGCTTACCGAGCCTGAGCTAGTCAGAGCAAGCCCTGCCCACTAGGTCAGGTGACCGCTTTCTTCCCGGGCTTTTGCACACGATAAACGAACTAACAGTAAAATTTCGCTAATTAATTGAATTCGTACACAACAGCATATAGAGTAACTTATACGTAGCAATAGCGTATAATTTATAGGCCAAACTACGTAGCGAATGCGTGCAAAGCCGAAGCGAATCACCTAATATTCGGATTTGCTTCGCAGCTAAAAATCTGCGAATCGGCGAATAGATTTGCCCATCTCTAGGTGCAACACTGGATTAAAGAAAAGGTCCCTAATTTCTTTATTTTGCAGATACTGATGACCCATCTTTCTTTAATATTTATTTAATGAATTACAATTTCATCAACCTTTAAGAATTGTAAATGTAATTATTTGGAAATAGAAAAATATCTTTATGTTCATAAAGGCTGCTTCACGTCTGTATTCATTCTGTGGTTGATTTACCATTTACATTTTCAAATGATTGGTTTTGATGTTTTCACATTTAACTATGAGAAGTGAAGCATGTTTCTGTGTTAGGTACCTTATTTCAATATAATTGAATGTGTGGAAGATAAAATTCTGCTGAAAAGGTGCGGTGTTTCATAGGAAGTGGTGTTTTACTCTTAACAAAGAGTCTTTTCGTGCCAGAAAGTGGTGTCACATTGTTAACCTCAATAAAGTCAACCTAATATATTCTGTAATGGAAAATATTTTCATAGCTATCGCTCAGCCTATTCTTTAAAAGTACATATTTTTGCATACAAGCTATTTATACAAATTTGTGTTTGTGAACGATAAAGCATAAAACATGATCATAAGTGATTAGAGCAGCAAGTTATTTTAGCATTCAAAAATCGCAAATTTAAAGGGGTTGTCCGAGTTATGAAAAAAAATATATAGCACTGTAAATCTGATGGGCAGCAATATATAACAAAGTTAAGCAAGTTTTAGGCAAAAAAATCTCTATTTCCTCATTTCCCTGGTTCTCTTCTGGCCTTTGTTTACCTGCAGTAATAACAATCTCTGCCCCTCTCCCTGCTCTGCAAAGAGAGTGAATACAAGAGCTGCCCTGAGTGACATGTCTGCTTTCTAGGATACTCAGCAGCATGTTGTATGTGTAGGACTACAAGTCCCAGCTGTACAATGAAAATGCTGATGCACACAGGAACTTCCCCCTACCTGTTCTTGTGCAATACAATTCCTCTGTCAGCTCCTGTGACCAGCATTTGTCTCCTCACTGCCTGCAGTGTAAAACCTGTTGTAAAGCCTTGAGCCCTCAGTGTGTTCTGGCTGAAGGGGTTAATGTTTTATCTGAAGGAATCCAGGGAGAGAGCAGATAGCAGCACGGCAGTGCAGGGGGGCATGGCCAGTGACGTCTCGTGTACAGACTGTTATCTGATTTCTGAGGCTTGTGCACGAAACATCACAGAGCAGAGAAATAAGCTGACATCACAAGTCATGTGACCCTCTGTGAAATCTGAGAAACCAGCAGCTTTAGAAGCACAACGTGTATGGGAAAGTTGTTATACTTGACAAGTTAGCAACATACAAAGAACAAAAAAATAACTCAGACAACCCCTTTAATGACTAGTTTTGGGCCTTAAAGGGAACCTGTCATCTCCGAAACACCCCCTGAACTAGAGTAAGCGGTGTATAGTGTAAGTGATGCTGAATCCGAATATGTAAGTTTTATCTTCATACGCACTTCCATTCCGACGCTGTGCTCCCACAAACCTGCAGTAAAATGCATTCGCTGGACTCTTCTTTGAGTCCTCTCCATTATGTGAGTGAGC
This sequence comes from Rhinella marina, assembly GCA_900303285.1. NCBI lineage: Eukaryota > Metazoa > Chordata > Amphibia > Anura > Bufonidae > Rhinella > Rhinella marina. The sequence goes on from ONZH01004157.1 coordinate 617,520, forward strand.
ACTGGAGTCCAGCGAGTGCATTTTACTGCAGGTTTGTGGGAGCACAGCGTCGGAATGGAAGTGCGTATGAAGATAAAACTTACATGTTCGGATTCAGCATCACTTACACTATACACCGCTTACTCTAGTTCAGGGGGTGTTTCGGAGATGACAGGTTCCCTTTAAATGACCAAGTCGTATTTTTCAGTGTTTTTCTTTTCTCACATAACAAAAGCTATAACCTCTTTATTTTTCACTCAATGTAGCTGTATGATGAATTATTTTTCGCGAGACTGTCCCCTAGAATGTCCCCTTAGAGCCCCCACACAGTAGTTAGGGCCCCTTATTGCCCCTTCACAGTAATCATGTCCCCTTAGTGCCCCCACACAGTTTTTATTCCCTCTTAGTGTTCCTACACAGTAGTCATGCCCCCTTTTGAGTGTCCCCACACAGTAGAATGCTACCTTAGTGCCCCCACAAAATAGTTATGATCCCCTTCGCAGTAGTCATGCCTACTAAGAGCCCCCAAACAGTAGTCCTGCCGCCTTAGTGCCCCCACACATTATTTATACTCTTAGTGCCCCCTTCACAGTAGAATTTCTGTTTATGCCCCCACACAGCAGTTATGCTCTATTAGTGCCCCCTTCACAGTAATCATGTCTCCTTTGTACCCCAGCACAGTAGTTATTTCCCCTTAGTGCCCCTACACAGTAGAATATCCTCTTAGCGCGCCCACATCATAGTCACGCCCCCTTGGGGCCCCAACACAGTAGTCATTCCCTCCTAGTGCCCCTTCACAGTTGTCATTCCCCCTTACAGTAGTGCTGAATTCTTAGTGCCCCTTTACAGTAATGGTGACCCCTTAGTGCCCCCTTTACAGTAATGGTGACCCCTTAGTGCCCCTTTACAGTAGTGCTGGCCTCCTAGTGCCACCCTTACTGTTGTGCTGCCCCCTTAGCGCCCCCCTTACAGTAGCTGCTTCTGTAGCGTTAAAGGGGTTGACATCACAGGTCATGTGACCCTCAGTGAAATCTGAAAACCAGTAGCTTTAGAAGCACAAAGTGTATGGGAAAGTTGTTATACCTGACAAGTTAGCACATACAAAGAACAAAAAAATAACTCGGACAACCCCTTTAAGGAGTCTGTGGTATAAATAAGGAGACTTGTTTTACTGTACATTTCTAATGGATAATATTCAAGCGATATGGTACAGATATAGTGTCCCAGTGACCCACCACCATGCCAACCCCAGTACCCTACTACAATGCCAGTTACAGTGCCCCATCATGCGCCCATGGGCGTGACTACAAGGTCCTTGCAGCTGAGTACTGTATGGATTTACTGTCTTACCTACACACAAAACAGTCAGATTGTAAAGAAGTCTGTGCGTGAGATCTGACCGTTCAGTTAGCAGTTAACAGTGGGAATTTTTCTATTTGGGCAAATTTCCATGTGAGATACTTTCTGTGTGGGCATTTTTCTTGTGTACATATATGACAGTGGTTTTTTTTTCTTTGATCAAGTTTCATGGGCTTTTTTTCATTGTGCTTTTTCACAAAACCAATTTTAATAAGGCCTCATAAACGTGACACATTTCAATCCAACAAACTTCAGTTTAAGACTGGCATGTAAATAATCTGAGACTAGAATCTTTATTGTAGATAGGACTGGTTAATGAAACTGGTGAACAAAAGGTTTTCAGAGGCTGGCACAATGTTAATGGGATGTTAAGGCAAAAGCTGCTGTGAAAAAAGCATTCTCCTGGAATTTCAGTTCCTCAGTGCTGCCATGCTGTTTTACGAGAAACACTTCTACTAATAAAGGGAACAATGCAGATAATACCACTATATAATACAGTTCCCTAATGTCATATTTCCTGAGAATCATCATATGGTCTTAGGTCCAACATTCTGTGTTTTTAATATCTTAATATATATATATATTAACAGCAACAATCAGAGCTCTGTTCTGGTACAGTGCAAAAATGCCCTGCATAGCATTAAATGGTAAAATTCTGGCAGCCTGCAACCCCCACTAGAGGGAGCTCACACATGTTATGGCGTGCAATGTAAAACAGGAAGCTCTTAAACTCCCTCTAGTGGCAGCTGCAGGTAGCCAGCATGGTATGTTTTAAATCTTTATGTATCTGAAATAAAGAGCTCCAACCGATATAGTAAAAAATCTGTCTGCACATAACCTAAGGTTCTCCAAGGTGATTTCTGAATTAACTATGCCACGTACTTGCAGTTTATTTTGGCCTTTTCCACTCAATTTGAAACCACTGAAATTTGGAATGTCAGGCAATGCACGATTCTTGTGGCTATAGAGAAACACAAAAGGCATGCATATACTGGTGAAGAACCTTTTGATAAACCATTGCGTTTGTGGCTGTAAATATTATTTTACATGAACTGTAGTGGCATTTACTATCGTTATTGGTAATGCCATATTGGTGTCTGGTTTTATGACAATTTCTTTCCCTTCAAAATATTTTAGAAAGATAACAAATTGGGTCCTGACAGTCTCCATCTAGAAGCCACACTTGAAAACCTCTTTATAACCGGCTGTAGCCAACAACATATTTTGACGAAAATAGACACGAATTACATGGACACCATGAACCACATCCTGAAGCTGGAACTCTGTGATCTTCCACATGTAAGTCTGCCTTTTTATTATTGCAACTGCATAAATTTCTATTCTCCTTTCTTCCAGTAAAAATTTGTTGCATCTTATTTTTAGCCGATTGTTTTGTCTGGACGTCATCGTCTCGGCAAAGAAGAACTTTTACAGTCAAAGATTCAGCTAAGTGTCTCTCCAGATGAGAAGGATGACACAATATTGGCTTTGGCCTTGAACCATCATGGAGAAAGACAAATGCAGAATTATTCACTAAACTTACAGGTACAATTATTGGTTCAAAGAAAGCAGTTTAGGACATGTTCACACCAGCACTAGTCATTTCTGTTGTTCTGCTTCAGAACAACAAAAATAATGGAAGTGTTGGATTCAGCACATAACTTTACTGAATGGATCTGGACAGACGCCTTTGACCACAATGGGTTCTACGAGGTTTCCATTTGTGGATCTGCTTTTTTAGCAAAAAAAGAAGCCCTGCATGCACAACTTTTTGTCTGCTCTTTTTGGTAGAATTTGTGATGGAGGCTCTGAAAGAAGCATCCAACGTAGATGTGAACAATATTACTTACCGCTTGAAGTTCACTGGTGACACTGGTGTTTTCACCATTTCATTTTTTTCTTGACCACAGTGAGAATTACATGGGAGATGGTAGTGAGTATGCTGGTCTCCAGCAAAGTCTAACAATTCTTGTTTGGTTGGATGCTAGCAAAGTAATATTTTTTTTGTGATAAGGGGAAATTATAGAGTTGGGCAGTCTTGGGCTTATTGCTAAAAATATGAGGAAGACATGAGGCACAGATCAGCTTGGTGATCCCTATAAAGCTTTTTCTCCTAAACATTGTACATTTCAGCTGGAAACATCAGCTGCTGTTCGGCTTGGTTTCAATGGAAAATATATGTCATCTCCTGGCATCCGGCAACTCTTGTTAGAAGGGATAATTCATGACAATGAAAAATGGACCATGAGTGCTTCCAGTGAACAGAGGTGTTCTCAGCTGAAATTTGGTCAGCATGTGCCAGGTAAAGTATTTCAGTATCTGAGTAGATGTCATTTTTGCTGAACCTGCACGAACACTTTTAGATTTCATTGACATAATTTACAAATGATTTGCCAATCCCAATTTTGTCACATTGGTTGAGTTTGTGAACTGAGACCCCTACCGATTTTGCGCCTTCTGAATTTCTTTGGTGTCTCTTAAAGTATTTCATTTCTCACACAAAGGACACCATTTAATAAGCAGATTATACATTTTTTTGTGTAAACTGTAAATTTTAAATTATGATTTTTCTCACCACTCGCCAAATATGAAAAGTGAGGAAAAAGTGGCCTCCAAGGTGACGTGTTTAGATCAAATTTATTAAGAAGACAGCCTAAAATATGTACAAAAGCTTGACGTTTTGGCTCAGATGTACACCTGCTCATAGTAGGCATAGATTTGCTCTTTTGACTCCTAGAGATGCCTGCCTTTTAATGCATTTGACACAAATCACCCTAACCAGCTACTTTTCTAAAATTGGTGTGAGACGTGCCAGTCTTAGGAAAGATAGGCCAAAGTTAAATCAATGATGCTTACCTAAACATGAAAATTTATGATTACTTTTTAGCTGTGGTCCTCCATTTTGGTGGCCTGGGCATACAATGTCTAGGCCTATGATATGTCAGAAGATGAAGTTTGGCTGCTTTACTGCTTTAATCCATTGAGCTAAACATTAAAACTTATTACTGATGTCTTTATTAAGATGATTTTTATAATAGAGCAATGGACATTGATGTTATCCTTGGTAGCATTTAGTAATTGAGCATGTGCATGTGAGCATTTACCTGTAAATAACGCAAGTAATTTATACTGTACAGTACATGACCCATGGGTCACCAATGTCTACACTTTCTACCCTCTACAGTACTAATGCATGCACAGGAGTAATCTGAAGCTCCTGGGTGCCAATGCAAAGCTGTAACAGAACCCCCCACCAACCAAATGCCTATTGTCATATTGATGTTTCAGAGTAGTCTTTGGGTCCTTCTCAGAAATTAGGGTCTGTGTGTGTGAAAATATTAAGTTTAGGAGCACTGGTGGGTCATACGATGAGTTACCTCTGTTAGGCTAGGTTTACACCCCTGGTGGGAATTCCATCGGGCTGTTCTGACAGACAATGACGGTAAACATATGGACACAAATCGCTGCATACAGTTAATAGGGCCGTCAGGAATTCTCTTCACATCTGGCAGTGCCAGATCTGGTGAATTCCAGCTGGCTACTTTGAGAGAGAACACACCGCAGGTGTGAAACTAGCCTTAGGCTATACTAAAATGGCAAATGTAAAGTGTATCCCATTGGATTAGGTCCATTGAGTGGTGAAAAAGTCACTTATATTTTCCCATAATGCAGAAAAATATGTGCCATGGAGGATAGATTTCACAGGGATTCATTTTGAGTTTGGTGTGGAATATCTGCCAAAATCTTCATGCAAATTTTGCTGTGTCAGCATACCCAAAGTCAACTATATGCAACAGAAGCGTTTTCCTCCACTGATCTATCAGACTGGAATGGAGCCCAAGCTAGCTTAAAGGTGAAAACATCTTTAGGATAGACCATCAATTTCTGATCAGTGGGGGTCTGACACCCCAAACTGCCCCTCTGATTTGGTGCTAGAACTTCACAGCTCTTTCCATTGTGTAGAGGACTAAGCTGGTAACTGTAGAACTGCTCCTATTCACTTCAATGGGAGCAGTTCTGCAGTTACCAACTCTGGCCAATACAAGATGGACACAACTGTGTAGTTCTGTCAACTACAGTACTTCAGGTTCTGGAGGTTCTGCAGAACAGTTGATCAGTGGGGGTTTGGTGTGTCGGTCCCGACTCCCAATGATCAGAGGATAGGTCGTCAATTTAAAAATCCTGGACAACCCCCTTAACTCAAGCAACCCTAGCCAAGATGGAGCGAATCAGGTGGAGACTTCTCTGTCAGTTTTGTACAAGATTGTTTAAGCTTTTGATACTGGCAAGTAAGAATTATTTCACTCATTTGTAAGTTTAAAGTCCCTTTAACAGCAGGTGCTCTTTAACACATCTTTAGAAGGCAAAGCCAAATTTATGGCACAATATGTTTTGCTGTCAGGAAAATGACAGTATTATCTGATTCAGAACATTGAATGCCAAGCACAAGTCTATCAAGTATCTATTCAGAGAACTGGAGGAACAGAACATGATGTTGCCCCTGGAGGTGACGGTGTTCTCGCCCACTACATGCTGTGACATAGGACATTGTCTCCTTTGCTAAACTTAGTAATTTCAATTATGGCTTAAAGAGGGAACATTTTACAACACTTGATGTTTTGTGAACAATACTGATCTGAGCGTTCAATTTTTTTGTATTTCTTAGGAAGTTCTGAGGAAAAGGGGATTGTGCTGAGAGCTTGCATGGATTCCAAGCATTTAGCTACGGTGGATACTTATGTGAATATTAACAGAACACTAGAAGGATTAGGACATTTTGTCCTTTCTACAGTAAACCAGAGTCTAAGTTTATCTTACCAAGGATGTGGAGAGAATGTTGCCAAAGCCGAGGTGAAGTATACTTAAGGGTTTGCTTTGTTTATGATTTTGTAACATGCTGTAATGTGTCTTATAAAGTAAGTTTCTGATGTAAGCCATACTGTATATTCTTTTTCTAAAGAGGATGCAAATAATCACACTCAAAAGTCCTACGCAATTTATATCTTAAATGAAACATGTGAGATATTTACCGTATTAAAGTCACAACCCCCGGAGGAATGGGAGCAGAGGATGGGAGTGGTAGTGGCTGCAACTCTTATTCATAGTGGCAGTCCTGTCATTCATGCTTTCTAGGGCCAGGCAGTTATAGGAGGACGCACCCTTTCTTCCCTTGGGCCACACCCTGATGTTGGGTCTCCTGTCTGATGGTAGTTGGGATGCCCTTGGTGTTATAAGTGTTGTACAAGTGATGTGGCCCACGAATGATGCTGGAGTCAGTAACCAGGCCAATTGTAGAAAATAAACATCTCTCTTTAAAAAAAGTGCAGAATGGGAGTCATAGTACATCAAAAGGTAACAAACGCAGTTCCAAACAATTCTCATATTCCCAGATAGCAATGTATGGATAAAGGCCAGGATGGGGATTATAGTACTCCTTCCCTCTGTCTCTCCAAGTTTCTCTCATTTTAGAATCAGACTGGCAATATTATTCTTGCAATGGTGGCTGTAATTCACAGTGGAGTGGCAAAGGACTAAAATATGGTTGGCCAGGACCATGTCCAAGTGTGAGGGATGTTTTAGCAATGTCTCTGTCAGCCTTAAAGGGAACCTGTCACCTCCTTTTCTGAAAATGAGCTGTTAACAGTACCTTAAAGTAGAGCCGAGTGTGATCCTAATGCTGTTGTTGAAACTGAGAACTGCCGGATGAAAACGCTGAAAACTGAACTTTTAATCTTGCTGCGTGGGCTTTCCGGTGTGGGCTTGAAGTCAAGGGGGCAGCGGCCTCCTTGCTTCAAGTCAAGAAAGCCACTCCCCACTTGCGCTTGACTGACAGTTAGCCCGGGTGCCGGGGATCGCAGAAATCTTGCGCATACGCGTTGCGCGACTGAGTACTGCGCGATCCCGGCGCACCAGTGAATGATTAAAAGTTCAGTTTTCAGCGTTTTCATCCGGCAGTTCTCAGTTTCAACAACAGCATTAGGATCACACTCGGCTCTACTTTAAGGTACTGTTAACAGCTCATTTTCAGAAAAGGAGGTGACAGATTCCCTTTAAACAGCAAATATATTACTGACTGATTCCAGTGCTTGGTCATGCAGATTCTAGACCTTCTCGGTCTTTATTTCTGGAGTACTTTTGGATAGAAATGACTTTCTTGCTCAGATATCCTTATTCTGTGGAAACCAGGTCTAGTCTTCTTGGGACTAGGCATATGTAGATTTCCTTCCTTCTTAGCTAACACACTACAAACTGACTGAATGAGCTAGAGGGGGATCTAAGTCTCTCCTTGAACTTCATGCAGGGGCTGAGTCAGCATAGTTAACCCTGACTGATCCATACAGAGATATGCTGGGACATAACATGGCATTTATATATTAAAGGGGTTCTCCGAGTTATAAATATTGATGACCTATCCTCAGGATAGGTCATCAATATCAGATCGGCAGGGGTCCGACACTCGGCACCCCCGCCGATCAGCTGTTTGAAGAGGAGGCGCGCACCGCATCAGCGCTGCCTCCTCTTCACTGTTTACATGCTGGCCGACTCGGGGGTAGTGGTGAGTAGGTGTAATTACACCTCACTGCCCCATTCATTTGTATGGATAGAATCGCTTCCATAGACTAGTATGGGAGCAATTCTTCCCATAGAAATGAATGGGGCAGTGAGGTGTAATTACACCTACTCACCACTACCCGCGAGTCGGCCAGCATGTAAACACTGAAGAGGAGGCAGCGCTGATACGGCGCGCGCCTCCTCTTCAAACAGCTGATCGGCGGGGGTGCCGGGTGTCGGACCCCTGCCGATCTGATATTGATGACCTATCCTGAGGATAGGTCATCAATATTTATAACTCGGAGAACCCCTTTAAGTAACATTACATAATGAGTTTGCAAGTACCCTATTCTAACGTACTGCACACAGAGTAGGTCTGACCCATACAAAGGGACAGAACCAATAGTCCTAGAGACACGCAGCTAAATTTAGAGGCCCCCCTTCCCACACTGTCACAGGTACCATCAGCAGCAAGCAAGCTCAGTGCCCAAGATCAATGAGAAGTCATTTTACGCAGAAGAGAGATATAGCACATGCTCTGAATCACCTTCCTTACTTACTCTCTGAACTCACCAGTGAATGAGAAGAGCGAAACCTTTTACACTCACATTGCACCCAAATGACATATTATATTAATAATCATACTAACAGCTCAAAATAAATCTTTAAAATGAGTTTTCTAGTTTCATCAAATAAAGTATATGCATGGGCGTAACTATAGCCATAGCCGCCACAACACTTGTTATGGGGCCCAGAGGTTGGGGGGTCTATCAGGTGCAAGACCATTGTACCTTTTTGTGGGGAATAACAATATGGTGGCTATTTGGCACAATGTGGGTTTTCTGATATACAATACTGTTATACGTACCTTTAGTATTATTGCTATTTAGCTGCTGTTTTAGTATTCTTAGAACTAGATGGTGGGGGCCTCATCTTATTTTGCTGTGAGGCCCTTTGAATTATAGTTACACCCCTGAGTTACGCCTCTCTGTGGGCACCTGCACCCTGGAAAAAGTCTATGGTGTACCAATATGCCTTAGGTTTTTCCTGCCATCACTGGTTTAGAACATGGAATCTCCATTTTTTAAGAAACATTTCCATCTTCTTTGGATGTCCGAATGAATAAATAAAATTAATAAATTGTCTCTCTTGTCTTAGAACATACTGGGAAGCCTTGCATCTAGTTTAAAAGTAAGACTTGCGGAAATGAATAAAAAGGTTGAAATAAACATTGCCGGAATCCAGAAAACTGTGAGTAATGTCTGAACATATGAAGCTTTACATTTGTTCCCTTGCAGTTAGGGCTCACTACATAGGATAGGATAGGAATTTCCAGTTCAAGTCTTCTTACGTTGTCTTTTCCACTTAAAGGGTATGTCCACTGAACATAATTTTACTCCTATATACAGGTGTAAGTTACATAAGACATTCAGGAACTTTGTAAATACATATCTTTATGTTAATCGCAGCCAACAGGGAGCTTGGACCCACTAGGTCACTAACGAGGAATTCTGCTTTCTCCACTGTTGGTATTAGATTAATCAGGTCTCCATCAGGTGTAGCACGAGAAACAGGGTTTAATTCAGAAATAGCAGCACAACATATGACTTTCAGTAAGATCAGAATTTCAGCACATCTGCATACCTCCCAAGTGTCTTTCTTTTGGAGGGACAGTCCTATTTTGACCCAAGTCCCTCTATCCCTCTTTTCTCCTTAAGGGGCCGTTCAGACGGCCGTGATACTGCGGGTCCGCAAAAATGCGGAACACACATCGCTGGCACCCCATAGAAGATGTGTATTCTTGTCCGGCAAGATCGCGAGCTGCCCATTAAAGTGAATGGGGCCGCATGCATTCCTTAAAATTACCCTAAATGTCCCTCTTTTTGATCTGTGACATAGATTTGCATTATTATTACAATATTGATTCAGAAAGTATTTTTCTGGTTCATCTCTGTATATTAGAGCCCTCTTTGTATATTATTTCATTATTTGATGCAATTTAGATTTTAGAAATGTTTCTATTCAGATAATTTTTGCACTATTAAACTATTAAAGTCTACAAATAAATCTTTGGACAGTGGCTCACCCAACTTGACAAAAATGGATATGGTGCTCTCTTCCATGGCACACCCTATGCCAGAAAAAATTTAATAATGTGAAGTAAACAATAGTGGGGAAGGGCACTGAACAATTTGGAATAGTAGGTACTATAGTAGACATATTGTGATAGTACCTACTATTCCAGATTGGTGAGTGCCCTTCCCTACTAAAGTCTATAAATATGCTGGAAAAATGGACTTTCACGTAATAAACCAAAAGTGTCTTTCTTTGATGGTCCAAAAGGTTGAAAGGTATGTATCTGCTTCTGGCTTTCCTCTCTCTCAGCTCTCTCTGTACATGTGCAGCAAGTCTCCTCCCCTTCCTGCCTTTTCATTTTAGCAGTACTTTATTAACAACATAACACTGTGTCTGGAAACAAGCAATCACATCATGTAGTTGTTGCAATACACTGAACAAGACGCATGTGTATAGGAACGAGCCGTCCCATTGAAATGAATGGGGCGGCTTGGATGTAATTACACCTGCTCAGCGCTACGTATGTTACAGAGAACAGGTAAACAATGAAGAGGAGGCAGCGCTGGCACGGCGCGCCTCCTCTTCAAACAGCTGATCGGCGGGTGTCCCGCTGATCTGATATTGATGACCTATACTGAGGATAGGTCATCAATAAATACTGTATGACTTGGATAGCCCTTTTAAACGCTACACTGTGGCACTGTTTTTGGAATAAGCCAACTATGTTTTTCTAATGCTGGATAATTTATGTAAAGAACATCTATCAGCAGATTTGTACCTATGACACTGGCTGACCTGTTACATGTGCGCTTGGCAGCTGAAGGCATCTTTGTTGGTCCCATGTTCATATGTGCCCATATTGCTGAGAAATATGATGTTTTAATACATGAGACTGTAGAGCAACAGGGGTGTTGCCGTTACTCCTAGAGGATCCGCTCTCTCTGCAACTGCCGGGCCTCTCCACTCTGATTGACAGGGGCAGGAGTGATGACATTTTCACTGCCTAGTCCTATCAATTAAAGTGCAGAGGGCGCAGCAGTTGCAGAGAGAGCTGAGCCTCTAGGTGTAATGGTAACGCCCCCGTTGCTCCTAGAGTCTTTTTTGCATATTTTAAAACATCATTTTTCTCAGCAATGCAGGCACATATGAACATGGGACCAACACAGATGTCTTCAGCTGCCAAGTGCACATGTAACAGGTCAGCCAGTGTCATAGGTACAAATCTGCTGACAGATGCCCTTTAACATGCATTACCTCCTTCTCTGCTCATATGCTAGCTACATATGACTATGCAAGCACATTTTGTGATTTTGGTCTAATGAAACTATAAAAATATATATTATTTTCTATTTTTATGACTGTTATTACTTGTATGTATCTTAAGAGACTGGGGCTGTGCAGCACTTGTAGGTGTCCATTGGGTTAATAGATAAGGATTCTAGGAACTGACAAGCCTTCACTGAATCACTCCTTCCAGACTTCTATGAATTACCAGTATAAAAAGGTGCTTTCTTGTAACCTGATCACCACGTACTCAGAAGAGGAAGTTCTGTGGGGCATGTGTATGAGATTTGAACCTCTATTGTGGTTGAACGTCTAATTTCAGCTTTAATAAGTTCACAATAATGCTTTCATTTTTCATACTATGTTGTTGTTGCTAAATCTTAAACACTTGCTAGCTTATTATTCAGTGCATGGTTTATAATGTCATTATAGGCCAAAGGTATTTTATGTTGGGTTATTTTACTGGCAGACCAATTAAAGAAACTAGTGTGTTGGACTGCAATAGTGTATATAGGACTAAATGATTTCTCTTTTGTCATCGAGGATACTGAATTTAGTGCTCCCTCAAGTTTCAGTGTTATGTTGTTCTGGAAAATACTGTAGCTTAAGACCATAATCATGTAGAAAACCAGTAATTCATGCTGAAGTTTCATAATTCCAGCTGAAATAAGAAAAAAAAAAAGATTTGATGGAACATAATGACATAACTAATACAGGTTTAAGCAAGCCCTTAAACATCAGAAAGAAGGTGCTGGGAGCATGTTCTGTGTAGAGGACAGGAACATCTTCTGGGTTCTGTACTGTACACAGTGTACAGTAAAAATATGTGAAAAGAAGAACCGTACAATACATGTACTACAGGTAGAGAGCAGTACAGTACATGTAGTAAAGGTAGAGAACAGTTCAGAACATGTAGTACAGGTAGAGAACAGTACATGTAGTACAGGTAGAGAGCAGTACAGTACATGTAGTACAGGTAGAGAGCAGTACAGTACATGTAGTACAGGTAGAGAACAGTACAGTACATGTAGTACAGGTAGAGAACAGTGCATGTACTACAGGTAGAGAGCAGTACAGTACATGTAGTAAAGGTAGAGAACAGTACAGTACATGTAGTACAGGTAGAGAACAGTACAGTACATGTAGCACATGTAGAGAGCAGTACAGTACATGTAGTACAGGTGGGGAGCATGACAGTACATGTAGTAAAGGTAGAGAACAGTACAGTACATGTAGTACAGGTAGAGAACAGTACAGTACATGTAGCACATGTAGAGAGCAGTACAGTACATGTAGTACAGGTGGGGAGCATGACAGTACATGTAGTAAAGGTAGAGAACAGTACATGTAGTACAGGTAGAGAGCAGTACAGTACATGTAGTACAGGTAGAGTGCAGTACATGTAGTACAGGTAGAGAGCAGTACAGTACATGTAGTACAGGTAGAGTGCAGTACATGTAGTACAGGTAGAGAGCAGTACAGTACATGTAGTACAGGTAGAGAACAGTACAGTACATGTAGTACAGGTAGAGAACAGTACAGTACATGTAGCACATGTAGAGAGCAGTACAGTACATGTAGTACAGGTGGGGAGCATGACAGTACATGTAGTAAAGGTAGAGAACAGTACAGTACATGTAGCTCAGGTGGGGAGCATGACAGTACATGTAGTAAAGGTAGAGAACAGTACAGTACATGTAGTACAGGTAGAGAACAGTACAGTACATGTAGTAAAGGTAGAGAACAGTACAGTACATGTAGTATAGGTAGAGAGCAGTACAGTACATGTAGTAAAGGTAGAGAACAATACAGTACATGTAATACAGGTAGAGCACTGTATAGTATATGTAGTATAGATACTGTAAATAACAGTACAGTACGAGTAGTACAGCTAAAGAGCAGTACAGTGCACACATTGCAAGTAGAGAGTAGCTCAATAAATGTAATATAGATAGACAGTAGTACAGTACAAATATTAAAGGTAAAGAACAAGTTACACATAGCACAGTTACACAGCAGTACAAAACATGTAATACAAGTAGAGAACAGTACAGTACATGTACAGGTAGAAAGCAGTATAGTGTATGTAGCACAGGTAGAGCGCAGTACAGTACATGTAGCACAGGTAGAGAACAGTACAGTACATGTAATACAGGTAGAGTACAGTACATGTAATACAGGTAGAGAACAGTACAGTACACATAGTACAGGTAGAGTGCAGTACCGTACACATATAGACAGAGAACAATGCAGTGCATGTAGCATAGGTAGAAACATACAGTACATGTAGTACAGGTAGAGAGCAATACAGTACACATAGTACAAGTACCAAACGGTACAGTGTATGTAGTACAGGTAGATAGCAGTACAGTAGATGTAGCACAGGTAGACAATAGTACAGTACATATAGTACAGGTAGAGAGCAGTACAGTACATATAGTACAGGTAGAGAGCAGTACAGTACATATAGTACAGGTAGAGAGCATGACAGTACATGTAGTACAGGTAGAGAGCAGTACATGTAGTACAGGTAGAGAGCAGTACAGTACATATAGTACAGGTAGAGAGCAGTATAGTACATATAGTACAGGTAGAGAGCATGACAGTACATGTAGTACAGGTAGCGAACAGTACAGTACACATAGTACAGGTAGAGAGCAGTACAGTACATGTAGTGCAGGTAGAGAGCAGTACAGTACATGTAGTACAGGTAGAGTACAGTACATGTAGCTCAGGTAGAGAGCAGTACAGTACATGTAGTACAGGTAGAGAGGAGTACAGTACACGTAGTACAGGTAGAGAGTACAGTACATGTAGTACAGGTAGAGAACAGTACAGTACATGTAGTACAGGTAGAGTACAGTACATGTAGTTCAGGTAGAGAGCAGTACAGTACATGTAGCTCAGGTGGGGAGCAGTACAGTACATATAGTACAGGTAGAGAGCAGTACAGTACATATAGTACAGGTAGAGAGCATGACAGCACATGTAGCTCAGGTGGGGAGCAGTACAGTACATGTAGTACAGGTAGAGAGCAGTACATGTAGTACAGGTAGAGAGCATGACAGCACATGTAGCTCAGGTGGGGAGCGGTACAGTACATGTAGTACAGTTAGAGAGCAGTACAGTATATGTAGTACAGGTAGAGAACAGTACAGTACATGTAGTACAGGTAGAGAGCAGTACAGTACATGTAGTACAGGTAGAGAACAGTACAGTACATGTAGTACAGGTAGAGAGCAGTACAGTACATGTAGTACAGGTAGAGCAGTACAGTACATGTAGTACAGGTAGAGAACAGTACAGTACATGTAGTACAGGTAGAGAGCAGTACAGTATATGTAGTACAGGTAGAGAGCAGTATAGTACATGTAGTACAGGTAGAGAGCAGTATAGTACATGTAGTACAGGTAGAGAACAGTACAGTACATGTAGTACAGGTAGAGAGCAGTACAGTATATGTAGTACAGGTAGAGAGCAGTATAGTACATGTAGTATAGGTAGAGTGCAGTACATGTAGTACAGGTAGAGAGCAGTACAGTATATGTAGTACAGGTAGAGAGCAGTATAGTACATGTAGTACAGGTAGAGTGCAGTACATGTAGTACAGGTAGAGAGCAGTACAGTACATGTAGTACAGGTAGAGAACAGTACAGTACATGTAGTACAGGTAGAGAACAGTACAGTACATGTACTACAGGTAGAGAGCAGTACAGTACATGTAGTACAGGTAGAGTGCAGTACATGTAGTACAGGTAGAGAGCAGTACAGTACATGTAGTACAGGTAGAGAACAGTACAGTACATGTAGTACAGGTAGAGAACAGTACAGTACATGTAGTACAGGTAGAGAGCAGTACAGTACATGTAGTACAGGTAGAGAGGAGTACAGTACATGTAGTACAGGTAGAGAACAGTACAGTACATGTAGTACAGGTAGAGAGCAGTACAGTATATGTAGTACAGGTAGAGAGCAGTACAGTACATGTAGTACAGGTAGAGAGCAGTACATGTAGTACAGGTAGAGAGCAGTACAGTACATGTAGCTCAGGTAGAGATCAGTATAGTACATGTAGTACAGGTAGAGAGGAGTACAGTACATGTAGTACAGGTAGAGAACAGTACAGTACATGTAGTACAGGTAGAGAGCAGTACAGTATATGTAGTACAGGTAGAGAGCAGTACAGTACATGTAGTACAGGTAGAGTGCAGTACATGTAGTACAGGTAGAGAGCAGTACAGTACATGTAGCTCAGGTAGAGATCAGTATAGTACATGTAGACTATACTGTACTGCAGGCAGACGATGCTAGGCAGCCAATCAGTACAATGTAATATGCTTACTAGTTAACTTTGGCCCACCACAAGAATTTTATCAGATACACATACTACAGATGAGTGAATTTCTTGAATTCCTTTTGTTTTGTGTCACTGAATCATTCCAAAAACTTGATTCTTGTTTGAATCGATTCTACCTAAATCTAGAGTGCTCCAATTGGCCTGAATATTGGTATATGACACTCTGAAGTCTCCTGGCACTCATATTTTTTCTCTCCTATCTTTCTCTTTTTTTTTTAATTTTTGCAATGGCCAGAAGTACTAGTGATGAAAAAAATAAGGGTGAAGGTGTGGAACTATGCCACAGATTTTATGGACAGCTGGCTAAAATTACAAATGCCATACAGAAAAAACACATTTGGATGAAGGCGCAGAAGTACGCAAAATTTGCATAATGACAAGACAATTTTTTGCAGACACCTGGCCAGAGGTTGCAATGCCTGATTAATTAAATTTTGGTGCAGAAGTGTGCCACATCAGCAGAACGACAAGACATGTTTTACGGACAGATGGCCAGAAATAATAATGCCTGCTAAATGAACTTTTGGTGAAGACGTGGAACTGTGCCACATTTACTACAACTTATGGTTAAGGCAGGTAGTGCACTGCCAGCAACTTCGACCAAGTGGGGGTTCAGCTTGCACACTAGCAAATTGCTGGTCGCAAATGGTCTTCTCATGACCACATATGCCGTTATGGATGTCTCACAATGGAGCAGAGGGCGAGGTGGAAGAGGACACTGTACTGCTTGGAGATGCAGGCTGGCTGCCACAAAGAAGACTGGGAGAAGAACAGACTTGTTCTAAATACTGGCCAGTTCTATTTTCCTACTGAGATCCACTGAGGTGCTGCTGCCTCATGTTCTGAAATAGAGCCCTGGTACCTATGTATGTGTTTGACTGGCCACGGCTTATTTTAATCCTGCAGATTTTACATGTAGTGGTTTTAAGTGTTGGGCTTGTGGCGAAAAACCACCAAACAGGAGATACTTAAACAGAGCTAGCATCAGCAGAACTTGGCCTAGGTCTTACACGTTTAGAGACTGCACCCACATTATCAGCGGCATCACCAGTTCCTGAGCTGACCACAATAGAAGCAGATCTGGACAGGGCAGTTTTGCCTCCTGATGCACTGAAATGCTTGATTATAAATGGTAGCAGAAAAAGAAAGGGGGGCAATTGTGCAGCATTTGCAGCAAAAATGTATGCTGCTGGAAAAAAACTCTTATGAACTGTACAAACGTGAGGGTTTAAAAAAAAAAACAAAAAACAGGTGATTGACGATTGTAGAATTTGCCGTTCACACATGAACTTCCCACTTGCCCCCAGAAGCAGCCCACAGTATGAAATACAAAAAGAACCACAGAACCACAGCCTTTCCATGTTAAAAGCCCTAACTTTTCTACCTATTGATTCAATCTACCTAACTAAATATGTCCCTAACTTGTCCCTACAACACCTAGATTGTTGGCTTGTGTCTGTCAGGAACATCTCGACACATGCTCTCAGAATGCAAGCTAAGACTGAAGGACCTGCCAAAATCCTGCCCTCTGATTGGCTCACAGCCTGCCTGTCGGGCCCTGAGCCAATCAGGAAAAGCCCACCTCCCTTCCAAGGTTGTCTGAACCTCCATATTAATCCCCCTCAACATTTTCCTTGCTAATTTTCACAGTAAAATGGAGCTGATGCTGTTGTGCACAGTTTGTCCTTAGAGAATCATTTAGTAGCTAAATTTTTGTGTAATTTGTAACAAATTGAATTTGTTTCAAATTGATTCCCTCATCTGTAACACATACTGATTGGTTTAAACTTCCAGCCATTCGCACAGAAAACAGATCTGCCCTGTCGGCGAGTTTATATGCGGTTTCCAGTTATGAAGACCATTATAAGTTGAAAATATTGTAAACTAAGGCCATTGAACCTGAGACACCATGGTATAAGTCTACATATTATTAATAAGCCTCACGTCAAGTGTCATGCTTTTTGCTAGGGGCTTTATAGCTTATTCATTATTTCTGAAAATCTATGTAGTTCATCTGCTTTCTCTTCCTCTTCTAAACATAACCCCAGTGAATATCCCATAATGTGTTTCATATTAGTTACTGGACCTGCAGAAAGGCTCACTTGTGCACTGTGTGGAAGGTTTGGATTGATTCAGTCAATTATACACTTGTCTGCTTTCATTATTGATGGTGCCTAAATTTAACGCCATCAGTATGTTTCTGTTCCATCTGTTTTATGGTCTATTTTCGCATCCATAAAGAGCCCTAGTAAATACCATAGCCAACACAGGGCTAATCTTGGTTGCTGGGGCACACTAAAGGCTCATGGGCCCTGGAGCAAGAGTCTAGCTTAGGCCCCTTCCCTCAGTGCTTTGTGGGCAGTGGCAGGAGTGCATATAGCCTTCGTGCTGCCTGAGGCAAAAGTTGAAACAGCATCCCCCCCCCCATGCCAAATTCTTGACCTAACCCCTTCCCTCCAGCCAGAAGTGTAACTTGAAGATTCTGGGCCCCAGTGCAAAATCTACGACAGAGCCCTCCCTGCATGCACTTTCTATAATACCAGCACAAGGGTCTTTGGGCCCTTCAGGTTCCTGGACCCTTTAGCGACTGCTGCCTCTGCACTCCCTATAGCTACGCCCCTGCTTTGTTGCTTAAAGACATAGTCATTTCTCTCCTAGGACTCTAGTCCTTTCTCTACTCAGTGCTAGTCCCAGTCTTTGTTCAGTCCCAGTCATTCCAACATCCAGGGACCAATGACTTGGCTGCTCAGACTTGTCAATGCGCCTTGGAATTCTTCATAAAACGTTCTGCTCTCTTCATCTCAGGACCTAAACTTTCATGATTATGACGTTTAATGATTGTCCGATGTTATATATACTGACATCAGTTGCTCATTCACAAAATTTTATTTGATAGTCTTACTAAATACGGTATAACTTAATATTTTTTTGAGACCTGAATAATATTAAAGGGAATCTGTTCCAAAACTCCCCCTAAACTAGAGTAAGTGGAGTATAGTGTAACTGGTATGGAGTCCAGTTATGTAATTTTTATCTTCACACTCCTCCTCTGAGTCCTCTCCATTATGTGGGTGAGCTCAGGAGTCCTCTCCATTATGTGGGTGAGCTCAGGAGTCCTCTCCATTGTGTGTGCGAGCTCAGGAGTCCTCTGCATTGTGTGTGCGAGCTCAGGAGTCCTCTCCATTACGTGGGTGAGCTCAGGGGTCCTCTCCATTGTGTGTGCGAGCTCAGGAGTCCTCTCCATTATGTGGGTGAGCTCAGGGGTCCTCTCCATTGTGTGTGCGAGCTCAGGAGTCCTCTCCATTATGTGTGTGCAAGCTCAGGAGTCCTCTCCATTATGTGTGTGAGCTCAGGAATCCTCTCCATTGTGTGTGTGTGATCTCAGGAGTCTTCTCAATGCATATTACTGCTGGTTTGTTGGAGCACAGCATCAGAATGGAAGTGAATATGAACATAAAAATTACATAATCAGACCCAGCATCACTTACACTATACACTACTTACTCTATTTTGGGAGGGGGATGTTTCAGAGCTGACAGATTCCCTTTAAGTGTTTAGTCCATACCATGTTCATTTGCTCATGCAATAAGTGTTTGCCAGGAATAGAAAAACATGTCTGTTATTGTTCAGAAACAGCGCCACACCTGTTAATAGTTTGTATCTGGTATTGCAGCACAGCTGCATTGAAGTGAATAGGGCTGAGCTGCAATGTCACATACAACTTGTGGACAGGTGCTGTGGTGTTTTTGGAAGAAAGCAGGCATGCTTTTTAATTGTGGACAGTATTGAATAATTCAGTTCTCTTCAGATTTTCTTTCTCACATCTATTAAACAGCTAATCTAACTATACACTATCATACACTATAACTTATTCTGAGTTCTTAGAACTTTCTCATGTATGTAGACAACTTTCTGATCTCAATTATTTAGGTATAGTTCAGAAATGATTGCCTTCCTCCTTGTAGCTTTAAAGGTTTTTCCAAGGAGTACAATATCCTCAGGATAGTTGATCAGTATCAGATTGCGCGGGTCCAACTCTAGCTGAAAGGGCTGCAGGACTCATTCCAGTGCTGCAGCCTCCTCACAGCATACCAAGCACAGCGCCGTACATTGTATAGTGGCTGTGCTTGGTATTGCAGCCATTCACTTACAGTATCTTGCGAAAGTATTCGGCCCCCTGGAACTTTTCAACCTTTTGCCACATTTCAGGCTTCAAACAAAAAGATATAACATTTTAAATGTTTGGTGAAGAATCAACAACAAGTGGGTCACAATTGTGAAGTGGAACGAAATTTATTGGATCATTTAAACTTTTTTTGTAATAATGCAAAATTATTCGGCCCATTTACTTTCAGTTCAGAAAACTCACTCCAGAGGTTCATTGAGGATCTCTGAATGATCCAATGTTGTCCTAAATGACTGATGAAGATAAATAGAATCCACCTGTGTGTAATCAAGTCTCCGTATAAATGCACCTGCTCTGTGATAGTCTCAGGGTTCTGCATCATGAAGACCAAGGAACACACCAGGCAGGTCCGTGATACTGTTGTGGAGAAGTTTAAAGCCGGATTTGGATAACAAAAGATTTCCCAAGCTTTAAACATCCCAAGGAGCACTGTGCAAGCGATCATATTGAAATGGAAGGAGTATCAGACCACTGCAAATCTACCAAGACCTGGCTGTCCCTCTAAACTTTCATCTCAAACAAGGAGAAGATGCAGCCAAGAGGCCCATGATCACTCTGGATGAACTGCAGAGATTTACAGCTGAGGTGGGAGAGTCTGTCCATAAGACAACAATCAGTCCAACACTTCACAAATCTGGCCTTTATGGAAGAGTGGCAAGAAGAAAGCCATTTCTCAAGGAAGAATGGGCAAGAATTTCAGTCTCTAGATGTGCAACACTGATAGAGACATACCCCAAGCGACTTGCAGCTGTAATCGCAGCAAAAGGTGGCGCAGCAAAGTATTAATGCAAGGAGGCTGAATAATTTTGCACGCCCCACTTTTCAGTTTTATTATTACAAAAAAAGTTTAAATGATCCAATAAATTTCGTTCCACTTTACAATTGTGACCCACTTGTTGTTGATTCTTCACCAAAAATTTAAAATGTTATATCTTTTTGTTTGAAGCCTGAAATGTGGCAAAAGGTTGAAAAGTTCCAGGGGGCCGAATACTTTCGCAAAGGCACTGTAAATGAGATTGTGATGCAAATAAGCCATGTGACCAATGAACATGATATCACTGGCATAGGAAGAAGCCCTAGTGCTCAACGGAGCGCCATAGCCTCTTCAAAGAGCTGAACGGCAGGATGCCAGGAGCTGAACCGACGCTGATCTGGTATTGATTATCTATCCTGAGGATAGGTGATCAATATTTTACTCCTGGAAAATCCCTTTAACTAATATGTTATCAGCTGCTTTTGATACAGGTCTGTCTTGCTGCTGCCCTATATACAGTGTCATGTAGACCAGGGGTCAGCAACCTTCGGCACTTTAGATGCCATGGAACTACAACTTCCAGCAAGCACAATTGCTTGGCTATTTTTGTAACTTCCACCCAAAGTGTAAGGATTCTGGGAGTTGTAGTTTCAGAACAGGTGGAGGACTGGATGTTTCTGATCCCTGATGTAGACCATATCTGGTTATTTACAAGCCTTGTTACCCCAATGTCCCATGATGAAGACATTTTATATGTTATAGCAACATATGCCTTCTGCTGTAGAACACAGAAAAATCCTTGGACTTGCTCCTAGTAGTGCACGATGAAGTTCTTCTGAATTGTCTTTTGCAGATGCAAAAATATCCCTTTCTCCATGAAGCAGCTGGGTGGCCTCTGGCAGTGTCCCAGGAGGTGTCGGAAATCCTACAGTACGGACCAAAAGCATTTCACCAGATGTGGAAGCAGAGCAGTCTAAGACAAATGCTGCGACACGACCTTCCCTTATACTTAGAAAAACTCAACAGCTTGGTTCAGCAAATGCAAACTGAACTGCAAAGTAAGGAAATGGATTAGTGATGATTTTAAAAGAGACCAAGACATGTCCATTTTAGCTAATACTTGTATTCTTCATGAAATCATTTTCTATGAACTTTGCGTTGGACCATTAGATACTCTATTATTCCTCCTGGAAATTATGAATAAATTGACAGATGGACATTACAGTTCCCCTTTATCAATGTGGCATGTCCCTACGCTGTAATATAGTGTCGTCACTGACAGTCAGTATTAAACTGTGCAGGGACACACCCCATAGACGAAGAGAATGGTAACACACAGTGGTGAATTTATTTATACCTTTCCAGGAGGAATACCTGAGTAACAATGTAATGCAGCATTCTAGGAAAAGAGGTTCCATGATTGTTATTTTATAGGGAATGACAGTATGACAGTACTTACTAAACATAAGACATACAGAAAAACAGAAAATATGTGTTTGGTCAGGAGGGGGGGGGGGCAATAACCAAGTCTTGAACTGGTTAATGAAGAACAGTAGGTTTTCTTTACGTTTTGGTAACTTCATCCCTTAATATTATATTATGTATTGTATTATGTCATTTTGCAAAGCCTAGACCTTATTTCTGAATACCTCTAATGTATTCAGATAATGTGGTGTTGTATAGAACAGGAGCCAGAATAATCATTATACTGTCTGATTTTAGAGCCTCTTTCTACGTTAAAAGATGCCTATTATGACGCCACCTTAAAACCACTGGATGACGTTTGGAGGGAGAAGACGGATACTAGCCTTCACCTAATTAATGCCTATCTCCCAAGTATTGTTAAGGACGAATGGTTAATGGAACCTATCAGACACATTTTACATGGCATAAAGGCTGGTGTAGATTTGGTGGGTATAACAGCAATATTAAGTCTGAAATGCGTGAGTTGATTGTAGTATGTATTTTTTACTCTCATCAGGACAACCCTTATTAAATTTGAATCCAGTCTGGCGATCAGCTGATCTCTGTGGGTCTGAATTCGGGAAACCCTCAGCTTTTACCACCACTAGGCTACCGTGGGGAGAATGTTTCATTACATGCTGGTGATTCAGATGAATGGCTAACCATGTTTGGATGCTCAGGGGTTGGTCCTTATCTCTCAATCGCCTCCCACCATGGTCCTGTAGAAGTGGTTTGTCTTTATGAGGAGAACCGGAACAGATACTTTTAAGAATACTTGGACAAGTTGGTTCTCTAGACCCTCCAGTTGTTGCAAAACTACAACTCCCAACATGCCCTGATAGCTGCAGGCTGTCCAGGCATGCTGGGAGTTGTAGTTTTGCAACAGCTGGAGGGCCGTAGGTTGGGCATCCCTGCTGTAGACGGTTGGTGGATGATGAGTGGTACCTCCATGAACCTGTGCCCATCCCCAGTTTAGTCAGGAGCTGCTAGGTTCTAATTATCTAGTTTTATCTGTTGGTGTGACATTAATGAGAGGAACCTGTACATTACAAATTGCTGTATACAAAGTGATAGGACCTGTAATATTATGATAGCACGCCCTACATTTACCTTATATTTTACTAAGTAATTTTACTTTTATTTTGCTTTATGTTTGGAAATAATGGTCACAATTACTACAGTATATGATTCTGAAATAATTCACTTATTAATCTAGGGCATCCATCAGCTACTGAAGTGGACGGAGAACAAGCTCTCCAGGGCAGTAAGCAGGATTCGGAAACCTCTGACAGGACTGTTTCATTACTCCAGGTACAACCATTAGCTCCTCCGTGTACTGTATCTAGATCAGTATATGTAAGAGATTTAGTCTCTTCTTAGTGCAAATATTTGAGTTTTTTTTTTACTGATGTTGATACTGATAATTTACTCTTCATGTGTGTTCCATATTACTTAAAGGGGTTTTCCGAGATTTGGATATTGATGATCCTCAGGATAGGTCATCTACATCAAATCAGCAGGGGTCAGACTCCCGGCCAATCAGCTGTTTGAGGAGGCTGTGGCGCTTCCAGGAGCACCGAGGCCTTTTCCTAGGCAAGGGACATCACGTTTATCAGTCACATGGCCTATGTGCAGTTCAGTTCCGCTCAAGTGAAGCACAGTCAGTATCCAACAGCCTCCTCAAATAGCTGATAGGCGGGAGTGTCGGACCTCCACAATCTGATATTAATTACATATCCTAAGGATAGTTTATTCTGGTCAAAATCTCTGAATACCCCTTTAATAAATAAATTGAAATGAATTTGCTGAACATGTGCTTACCACACTGTACATGTTCTTTGCAAGCGGAATATGTTTCACATCATATTCACGTGCATACACGTAAGGAGTGGAGGCTCCCCTCTTTTATGTTACATTGGGTTTTTTTTACTATATATTCATGCCACTCTTATTTATGGTTATATAAAGGTATGGTTGCACAACATATAATAAACAATAAGAGTAGAAATAAATTTAAATATATGTGGCGCTATGCCGACTAAAGATAAAAAAGGAAGTCCTTAGTTACACATATTTGCAAATGCGTGATCATGCCCACTCACCATACGTCACGGTAACTTCCTGTGGAGTGGGTCCCTACACTCGTCTATGCCTCTGTTCAGACTACATCCAAGTCTCCATTGTTCAGGGCGTGTGAAACCAGCTAAATAGGTATCCTACCAGGAAGTCCTAGGTGAATGGGCGTCGTCAGGTCCAAAAGGAGCATGCGAGGCTCAATATATAACAATAAAAATTATAGTAAAAAGTTTGGACCAACGATATATATATATATATTTTTTCATAAGTGCATATCCATAAAGCAGAACTATGGGTATATAAAGGTATGGTTGCACAACATATAATAAACAATAAGAGTAGAAATAAATTTAAATATATGTGGCGCTATGCCGACTAAAGATAAAAAAGGAAGTCCTTAGTTACACATATACTCTTATTTATGGTGACCTGTACCTTTTAATTTATGACCATATGTAATATGTTTTAACTCTTTATGGATAAAGGAGTTCTCTGGGTGTAGGGCGGAAAAGTTCCATTCATTTGAATGAGGCGGCAAGCACATGGATTTTTGCAAGCCCCATTCAGGTGAATGGAACTGATTTTCAGTCGCTGAAATTTCTGCAACAAAATCTGCAGCGTGTGAAGGCGCCCTTAGAGTGTTGTTGTGAAGCCCTTGTTGATGCCAGATTTTAAGGAGGTACTGCCAGTATTAAAGGGTTTCTGTCACCAGTTTTTTCGGTATGAATCAGGCTGACATTAGAGATGTGCTAATGTCACCTGATTCCAAATATATATCTGTTTTATTTACTGGTGCCCCCATTTTTATATAAAATGAACTTTTATTTTATGCTAATAAGGCCTCTAGGTGCAAGGGGCGTTACCTCTGCTCCTAGAGGCTCTGTTGATTGACAGGACCAGGCAGAGAAGAAACACTCAGTTCACCATAGATTTTAAGGACCTTCAATGATGTCATGACCATGTGATCAGTCACATGGTTTAGGAGGAGACAGGCTGTTTGTGTGATCCTAACCATGTGACTGATCACATGGTCATGACATCATTGAAGGTCCTTAAAATCTATGGTGAACTGGGTGTTTCTTCTATGCCTGGTCCTGTCAATCAACAGAGCCTCTAGGAGCAGAGGTTACGCCCCTTGCACCTAGGAGCCTTATTAGCATAAAATAAAAGTTCATTTTATATAAAAATGGGGGCACCAGTAAATAAAACAGATATATATTTGGAATCAGGTGACATTAGCACATCTCTAATGTCAGCCTGATTCATACTGAAAAAACTGGTGACAGAAACCCTTTAAGCTCCTAGGCCCTCATGATAATACAGATTCTAGGGATACTGCAAGTAGATAGGCTGACTTGGCACACCATAAATGTAGAGAACTTGAACGGGTTTCTACAATTATCACCCACCAGAGAACACCTCCATCTTTTACTGCCTGATAAAGAAGTTGTGAACTGTTTACGCAGCTTTTAAGTATGTCTACCTTTCTGTGAGAAAAGAAACTTGTTACAGCTAGAGAAGCTAGAGTTATCTGTTGTCATGACCTACAATACTTGCACCACCACAAGGAAGGCAAACCCATCCTAGCCAACAGACATCAGTTTCCATGAGAGACAACTTTGTCCAGATCACGGCTGGCTCACCATTCAAGCTTCAGACCAGGACCTAAGTAGAGAGGCTCACAGCTCTATTGGTCAATTACATTCCATTTAAGGAGGACTGTATCACCTACATTTTTTACTGAATAAATCTGTTCTGTGCCATTCATAAATCACTGCGCAGGAAGGGGGAGTAGATAAGCTAGTCGGTGACCATCTCCTATCATGAATAGTGGATCCCATATTATCTCTATAGAAATGTTATCCTTCATTCTAATCCTGTTTTAGAATAAAATGGCTCCTGAAAACTGATCTCTACCAGAAGGGTATTATCAGCCAACTAATAGCCTCAGTGGCCAGTATGAAAAATGCTGGATTTGGGGATTTTTTCCTTTAATATAGTGACATGGGAAAATAAAAATGACATAATAAAAATGCTTTTAAATTATGTTTAGCCTACAAAAAATAAAAAAGTAATTTTCCGATGACACATTGTCTTTAAAGGGAACCTGTCATCTCCAAAACACCCCCTGAACTAGAGTAAGCGTTGTATAGTGTAAGTGATGCAGAATACGAATATGTAATTTTTATCTTCATACACTTCCATTCTGATGCTGTGCTCCCACAAACTGGCTGTAAAATGCACTCACTGGACTCCGGTGCTCACTCACATAATGGAGAAGACTCAAAGAAGAGTCCACTGAGTGCATTTTACTGCAGGTTTGTGGGAGCACAGCGTCAGAATGGAAGTGAGTACGAAGATAAAGCTTACATATTCGGATTCAGCATCATTTACACTATACAACGCTTACTCAAGTTCAGGGGGTGTTTTGGAGATGACAGGTTCCCTTTAAGGAGGACCTGTCACCAAAAAATGTATTGTAATATGTGGATAGTTTATTATAGAGCAGAAGGAGCTGAGCAGATTGATATACACTCACCGGCCACTTTATTAGGTACACCATGCTAGTAACGGGTTGGACCCCCTTTTGCCTTCAGAACTGCCTCAATTCTTCGTGGCATAGATTCAACAAGGTGCTGGAAGCATTCCTCAGAGATTTTGGTCCATATTGACATGATGGCATCACACAGTTGCCGCAGATTTGTCGGCTGCACATCCATGATGCGAATCTCCCGTTCCACCACATCCCAAAGATGCTCTATTGGATTGAGATCTGGTGACTGTGGAGGCCATTTGAGTACAGTGAACTCATTGTCATGTTCAAGAAACCAGTCTGAGATGATTCCAGCTTTATGACATGGCGCATTATCCTGCTGAAAGTAGCCATCAGATGTTGGGTACATTGTGGTCATAAAGGGATGGACATGGTCAGCAACAATACTCAGGTAGGCTGTGGCGTTGCAACGATGCTCAATTGGTACCAAGGGGCCCAAAGAGTGCCAAGAAAATATTCCCCACACCATGACACCACCACCACCAGCTTGATCCGTTGATACAAGGCAGGATGGATCCATGCTTTCATGTTGTTGACGCCAAATTCTGACCCTACCATCCGAATGTCGCAGCAGAAATCGAGACTCATCAGACCAGGCAACGTTTTTCCAATCTTCTACTGTCCAATTTCGATGAGCTTGTGCAAATTGTAGCCTCAGTTTCCTGTTCTTAGCTGAAAGGAGTGGCACCCGGTGTGGTCTTCTGCTGCTGTAGCCCATCTGCCTCAAAGTTCGATGTACTGTGCATTCAGAGATGCTCTTCTGCCTACCTTGGTTGTAACGGGTGGCAATTTGAGTCACTGTTGCCTTTCTATCAGCTCGAACCAGTCTGCCCATTCTCCTCTGACCTCTGGCATCAACAAGGCATTTCCGCCCACAGAACTGCCGCTCACTGGATGTTTTTTCTTTTTCGGACCATTCTCTGTAAACCCTAGAGATGGTTGTGCGTGAAAATCCCAGTAGATCAGCAGTTTCTGAAATACTCAGACCAGCCCTTCTGGCACCAACAACCATGCCACGTTCAAAGGCACTCAAATCACCTTTCTTCCCCATACTGATGCTCGGTTTGAACTGCAGGAGATTGTCTTGACCATGTCTACATGCCTAAATGCACTGAGTTGCCGCCATGTGATTGGCTGATTAGAAATTAAGTGTTAACGAGCAGTTGGACAGGTGTACCTAATAAAGTGGCCGGTGAGTGTATAGTTTTGTAGGAAAAGATTCAGTAAAATGTATGATTTATACATTTAGAACTCTCCTATTTCTGATAACTGTTCATGGGGGAGGTGTTATCAGTGACTGACAGCTGTCTATGTATACACACTTACTCAGAGAATGCTACTAATCACACCTCCCCTGTGTACAATGAAATCAGAAACAGCAGAGATATAAAGGTATAGTTTACTCGTTTACTGAATGTTTTCCCACAAAACTATATATCAGTCTGCTGAGTTCCTCCTATAAAATGCTGACTGCAGTGCGTTTTAGGGTGACAGGTCCTCCTCAAAGATAAAGCGTAGGGCCTGCAGTGGATATCAGGTGTATTACGGCGTTAGTGGTTGGTAATAAGCACATGACTTTTAATTCCTAGATGTCCAGATCCACAAGCAACAACCCACCCAAGTGCAGTATGTAGGGTGGGGTAGCAAACAAGCACCCAACCATCCTGTTCTGACTGAACCAAAACCAGAACCTCCTCTGTTTATGTCCCTGGTTACAAAATGAGTAATACCAAAAAATTCTACAGACGCATTCAGATGAACAGATGACATTACCACGTTACAGTCACTCAACCCTGTCATGCAACTAAAGTTATATAGAATCATCTGCTTCCTCTTTCTCGTTTATATCTGATTTCCAAGTAGCTTTTATTTTCATATAGTTATGTCTCGTGGATTTGATCTTGCTTTCTTCCTCAGTCTGCTTTCATAGAATATTGCATGGACTAATGTCTAGACACACGGGGCTGGATTCTAATGAATATTGTCTTAAGTCTTATGTATGGCTGCAACCCTTCAAAATCATGGTCCAAAAACATTTTATATGACCAAATAATGATTGCCAGCGTTAAAAGGGTTTTCTGAGATTTTTTTTTTTTTGGTGATGACCTAGCCTCTGCATAGGTCATCAGTATCTGATAGGTGGTGTTCTGACACCTGGGACCCCCGCCGATCTGCTGTTTTGGAAGGCAGCGGCGCTCCTGTGAGCGGTGCGGCTTTCTTGCATCTTACCAAGCACAGCGCCGTACATTGTAGAGTGGCTGTTCTTGGTATTGCGCTCAGCCCCATTCACTTTTATGGGGCTGAGTTGTGCCTAGGCCATGTAAAAGTTTAATGTGTCGTCACTGTCCTAGGAAAAGCTGGAGAAGGCTGCGGCACTACTGCGAGAGCCGCTGCCTTCTCAAACAGCTGATTGGAGGGGCTCTGGGTGTCGGACCCTCAATGATCAGATACAGATGACCTATCCAGAGGATAGGTCATCAGTATTAAAATTTCAGTAAACCCCTTTAGGGTATTTTTAGTTTTCTCGTGAATTGCTGGTATGTCCCACGTAAACAATTGCTTTATTAACAGGAAACTTCTTAGACACGTTGTAATGTTTTGCCAGTTTTTCCATAGATTTGACATTGCAGATTTGAGTGGACTTTCCAAGAAAAGATGAAAGCACTTCCACATAATTGGTGGCTGACCATGCAGTAGCGCTCAGTTGTATTACACAATTCAGGGTTAACAGACGAGTATTGTTGGAAATGCTGGTGTTGTAACCACTACCGAGCAATTCATTTGTCCATTTCTTGTATTTTGCAGTAACTGCTCTGTCACGCTGAGTTTCCCTGTGCTTCCAATGGAATACCACTTAACAGACCTTGTAAATGTCACGCACTACATCATTGAGGAGAAGCTAATGAAACCACTAAGACAGCTGTACAGTGTGAACCCTGTAGCAGAGCTTTACCGATTTAAGCGAAGGATGATGGAGAGCCCATTCGAGTGTAGGTGACAAGCAGTTATTCGGTGCAGTTCACTTTGTAAAACTGTGCAATTTTAAATGTGGTTTATCAATAGTAAAGTTACATTTGCAAACAAAACGAGTCCAGAGACAGAAGAAAATCCAACTTGTGCTTCATTAGAGTTGAGAATAAAACCACAGCAATACAAAATTGAGGAAATGGCACCTCTAAAAACTGCTGGCGCGTTTCAAACAGTTACCTGTCCTTAATCATAGAGAAATGGCGGTAGCAGATTGATATATAGTTTTGTGGGTAGATTCAGTACAACTTGTAACTTAATACATTTAAATCTCTCTCTTTTCTGAGGTGTTATAAGTGATTGATAGCATTCTCTGTGTAAGTGTGTATACAGAGATATCTGTCAGTCACTGATAGCTGTACACAGGGGAGATGTTATTAGTGATTGATAGCATTTGCCGTGTAAGTGTGTATACCGAGATAGCTGTCAGTCACTGATAGATGTATACGGGAGGAGGTGTTATCAGTGATTGATACCATTCTCTGTGTAACTGTGTATATGGAGATAGCGGTCAGTCACTGATAGTTATACACAGGGGTGTTCAGTCTAGAAAGAATAGAGACATAAATGTATAAATTACAACTTCTACTGAATATTTTCCCACTAAACCTTATATCAATTTGCTCATCTCCTCCTGGTCTATAACATGTTGCCTGCAGATTACCATACTTTGTGGTGACTCTTTAAGAACTACAAAACCTAAAGGATTCTTGGATAATAGAAAGCATGAGATGATACTGGTTAAATAGAATTTGTCCCTTGACTTTGTAACAAGATATAATTAGTATCAGAATGATCATCTGAAGTAAGTCAAGTAATCAGTTTTCTTCTTCTGTATACTTTATTATATCTCTTGTCACTAGATCACGCAGTTTTGATTGGAAACAAGCACATTGTGACCTACGATGGAAATATTATTGACTTGTCTTCAAAATGTAGCCTTTTGTTGGCTAAGGATTTTGTCCACAATACATTCACCATAGTACTAAACCAAGGTACTGGTGGGCAGAGATCATTACACATAGAAATGAATCAGGTCTCCATTGACATCTATCCAGGACTAAAGGTAAAACTATAAATCTCTTTCCCGCTATGAGGTTTAAGATTAAAATAGTATTTTATGCAAATGTTGCATTCAGTGTTGTGGTAATTGAGTTTGACATTTCTCCACAGATAGAAGAGAACTGCCAGAACCTTGATGTTCCTGCAGTCAAGAATGGAGTCTCAATCAAGAAACATGCTAATAAAATTGGGGTGTCAAATCAAGAGGGAGTAACTGTACAGTGCGACAATCACTACGATGTCTGCAGTATTACCCTGGAAGGATGGCATCACGGTAAAATGAAGCTACCATGTAACCATTGTTAAATATTCATGAATTGGAATGAATGCTCCTACATGCATGGAGTTGCAGTCCTACAAACGAGTACAGTAAAATTGCAATAATCTGCCATGTTTTTCTGGACCACGAGCAGTTAACCTGCTTCTCCAGAAATATCAGATTTTAAAGGAGTATTTCCATCTCAGAATGGACCTACCCGTACCCCTCATGCCTGGATTTGGTGACCAGAAGAGCCAAGCGGACTGTGCTACACTGGCTTCCATAGCTCCCATAGAAGTGAATGAGAGATACAGAAACAGGGTATCACGGTGAGCTACACTTTCTGCATCTCACAAATTACCTGAAACAGACTTGCTGTTTCTGTAACTCCATTCAATTAAATGGGAATTGAGGCCCAGTACGATGGCACGGCCACGGTTCCATCCATTCTTTTCCCAGTGACTGATTGATGAAGATGCCAGGTGTTGCACGCCACCAATTTGATATCGACACCCTATCCTGAAGACAGGTCATCAAAATTTACAGACTAGAAAACCCCTTTAAGCTTTATTTAACTTAAGACTGAAAAGCCAGAAGGAGCTACTGTAGTTCACGCAGTAACAGCACCTCCTGGTAGGGTATGACCACACAGTCAAGTTTCTGGATGCAGTTTGAGAAGCCAAAACCTGAAGTAAATTCAGAAAAGAGGAGAAGTCCTATCTGTCCTTTAAACTTTCTCTTCTTTTATGATCCATTCTTGATTCTGGCTTCCAAAACTGTATGCAGAAACCTGACAGTGTGGCTGCACCCTTAGAGGTTAGAGCATAGATATAAGCATCTTGTCTCAGGATGCTCCACAGGCTATGCTGGCTGATATTTGTAAGCATCACTCATAACCGCAGAACATGAATGTGGTCATAACTCTAGTTTTTTCTGTGGCTTAGGATTGTTATGTGGAATAACTACTAGCTTTGATGAAACATGTGAATTATAGAAATCAATTTTCATTATTTAGTTAATCATTAGGTACAAATGTAAATTTCCAAACAGAAGAGAATATGTCTCATACAGTTCCTCTCTCCAAAAACCTCATAGAAGCTGAGTAATGGTAAAAGTATTTCCTGGAGAATAGTTTTTTAGTATGTGGACTGTGGAGTATAATGACCTAACCTTTTTTTTTTTAATTCCAGGAGTCTCTGCTGGACTTTTTGGCACCAATGATAATGAAGCTGGAAACGATCTGCTGCTTCCAGATCATACTCGTGCAAACGGCACACATGACTTTTCACTAAAATGGCAGGTAGTTATTCATTCTGCTTTGACTTTTTATACAGTATTTAAAATTATGTTGTTTATTATGTATTGGAGGTATTCATACTTTTTTTTGTCTCTACCAGTCTATCCATAGCCTTACCACCAAGACTCTTCCCTCCTGACCTACACCTTTACTCTTTCCCCAGGTCGACAGCCAGTGTAGTTCTGGAAGAAAGAAGATGAAGGCCTGTACTACTGCTCCTCATCAGAAGCTATGTAAAGCTTTCTTCCAAGGCGGCCAGTCTGTGCTCAGGAACTGCTTCAGAGTTGTAAGATCTTACAAACACTGTGATCATTTCTTTTGCAGTATATTTCCAAAAGAAACAGTGAATCAGTTTTGCAGTTGGGTAAATAAGCATAGATATCATGTGCTATGATTAGATAAGGTGGGAGATAAGTGGCCTGAAGCAACATTAAGAAGATCGGTACAGAGTGTGATGATCTAAGTGGTATAGGTCCCTCAAAGGTGATATTATGTGTCAATTCTAATTTGCATCAAAGATATAAGTCTTCCATGTAAGACCAAATATTACCCAAGTCTTTAGTAGGGTTATTCCTCTCCAGTATGTCTCATGGATTGGCGGTGTATGAAAAAAACTGAGGGTACCATGTAATATAATACCAATTATGGGCTGAACAGGGGTTATACCAACAGGATGACCCCTGTTTATAAATGTCAAAGGAAGGGGGAGGGACCTGAACCATCCATTTCAAATAACCACCATGTGATAATACATAGTCGCTGTAGAGGCCACTGCAGGTGAATCTATTGTTGACCACAATTTCACCAAAGTCTTGCAACCCAGGCCTAGCTTCATTGTTATCATCTTAAAATCCATGCAGTTACTGTGCAAGAACTTATGGTTTCTCATTTTTTCTTCAGGTTCAACCTGCTCCATTTTATAGAATGTGTGTAGAAGACATTTGTGATTCAAATGAGATTAAGACGGTCTGTAACCTGGCGGCTGCATATGTCCATTTATGCAACAGAAACTTTGTTCCTATAGAAATACCTTCCCAATGTGGTAAGTATAGTAACCATACCAAAAATGTTCCTGAGATATGAGAGACTTTGCATACCATAAACCAGACACCGCCCGCCCTCCATTTAAAAAAAATCACACACAGTGGTTATAGCAGCATCATTCTTTGGGCTACTTTTCTGAAGAAAAATCTAAGACAGATGAATACGGACAAATGCAGGCATGTCTTATTAGTAACCCAACTGCAGTCTACAAGAGAACTGCAACTTTAATGAAGATGGATCTTCCAACAAGACAATGACCCCAAAGATAAATCCCAGACTACCCAGGAATTATTAAACACAGCAGTGGAAGTGGTAGCAAAGTCACAGTCCAGACATTAATCCTACAAAATATGTGTAGCTGGACTTAAAAACAGCTGTTCATTTACAGTCCGCATGCAAATTACATGCATATAGTTGAAGGAATCCTGGGAACCGCCACTCCCCATCACTTATTCAAAACTACACATATGCCATTGGTATCAACTGAGAACCTCTCTCCATTGACGTCTATTAATCTCACTGAAAGAGAGCCTTAAAGGCTATGTACACCTTTGGGGAGAATGTTTTTTATTAGTACATTGTACTCATTATGAGCTAAAATCATTTTTTCAATTGGCCTGAATTATTTATTAATATTTATGGAGTCCTTCTCTCTGTACAGAGCAGAGATTCTACTAGCACAATCTGAATTTTCTCTCTGCTCCGTCAGACAAGGAGCTGACGGGCTCCTTATCTCTGCTCTCTGACCTTATAAACACTCATTATAGCTCAGTTTTTATCTTACTGATAAGAATGTGGCACAAATAAGTATTTATGACCTTATTTAGAGATAAGGTTTATTAGATGACGGGCACAAAGTGAAAGTAGGATGCACACATCTAGAAAAACAGTTAACCCTTTGTGATAGAACGGCTCAATATTTTTAATAAGGACCAATTGAAATAATTATTTTTAGCCTCAAATAAGTAAAATGCAATCATAAAAAAATGTCTCCGAAGGTGTACATAGCCGTTAAAGGTATTGTTCAAAAAAGGCAGGGAACCTATTAGAACATTTTAAAAAAATGTTATACTTAACTTTCCTGTTAACTTCTTTTTACCTAACAGTAGAGAAGATTCAGTTCACCAGTTATCACATACTATACCACCGCATAATGTGCTGTATACAGTATGTCCAGATCTTGTTTCTCGGCTGCTCAGCACACTACTCATTGTGACAACCTTGTCACTTGTCCTTGATATATAGATAATGTTTTAGATGGAGGAGGCCATAATCTCTGTTTTGTTGTTAGTGCTCGATTTCTGACATCAAGGCCATTCACTATGCCAGAAAACATAATGGTCTTCCCACGGTTTGTTTTTCCTCTAGGCTGTACGACATTTACTGAAAGTAATATATTGCAGTACATATCAGTGCCAGGTGCTGTAGTGATGTAATGGGCACTTCATTGTGCGGTGGTAATGCGTCTGCCCTCATTACTAATATGCAGCGCTGGCTTTCTGGTCGGAAGATAATAAAATGCAATCTTATCTACTGACCTCTCTAATCTATGTCTCCACAGTGTTAGAAGATTAATCACTCAGGAATCAGTTTGTCTTCTATATTGTAGAGGACATTCGCATGAACATATTCCTGACCTAATACTCATCTTTATTAGGGTTCATACACGCAACCGTTGTGTATGCACTGGCCGTGTGCATTCTGTATTTTGGGGAAAAGAACGGTCGACCCCTAATAGAACAGTCCTTTCCTTGTCCATAATGTGGACAGTAATAATAGGACATGTTCTATTTTTTATGGAACAGCCATACAAACACTGAATGTATACAGAGTCATTTCCATTTTTTTTGCGGCCCCATCGAAGTGAATGTTTACGTATACAGGTAGTGATTTGTTCTCCACCATTTCTAAGTACACATTGTCACTTCCATAAGTTCTGGAGTTAAGTGAATGTACTGAGATATTATATTACCATGTTTTAACTTGGACTACATGTTTCCTGCAGTGTGAAGCGAGCCCCATCCAAAGGAGCAGTGAAGACTGACAAGCCCTTGTTGTATGGTATCTGAGGAGTAGTAACACAGTGTTTATATGTCACCTTTGTAAAAACTTGTACTCACCTGATGAGATAAAAACTAGTTCTGAACTAACTAAATATAAGACAGGGTATTAAATTGAATGTATGGTGCATCTTACACACTGCCCATGTCCTGCTGTAAGTAACACTATTTTATTTTTAATAAAGAAGATTCTTGTTTCATATTCCAACTGTGTCTTTCTCTTTATTGCCGTTTTTCTAGGAAGTTTTACTTACATTTGGGGGCAGACTGGGAGCTTAAAGCGGCCCTGGGGAAAAAAAAGCCTAAAAGTGACCCCATTTTTTAGGCAGGTCCAAATTGACAGAAGAAGGCAGGGCCAATATAAGTAGGCGGGGCCAGCAGTAACGTAGTGCAGCACAAAATACTGCTGCCCCAACGCAGTATCCTGAGGATGGCAAAACAGTTGAATGCAGGAGGTCACTTTCTTCTGCCCATCCGGTACATAAGTACTAGATACTCCTAGCATTCATTAATGCTGAGAGCATCAGATCATTAATTACCAAACCGGTGGCCGTAAAGAGGGCTCGGGTGGCCCCCTGGGAAATTTCCCTGTAGGGTCTATAGCCAGTTCGCCCCTACTTACATTGGAAATTGCAGGAGTTGTCTATCACTGAACCGGTTTGTGGGAAGGAGCTTGTAGACTTGTTCGGGAAGGTCTTTGACCAATCACATTCACTGGTGATCAGTAGGAAATGTGAGGTTATTCTAAAGATCAAATTTAATCTTACCGGGTTGTCTGTTTTTGGAGTTTGAGGTCTCTGTCAGCCAGAGCTACAGAGAATGGGGAAGATTTATCAAAACTAGTATAAAGAAAAATTAGCCATAGCAACCAAATAAGATTAAACCCTTCATTTTCCAAAGGAGCTCTGACAAATTAAAGGTGGAAGCTGATTGTCTGCTAGGGGCAACTAAGCCAGTTGTCCTTCACACCAGTTTTGATAAATCTCTCCCAATTTCTTTAACAACGGAGGATCCAATATGTCCATCCATGCATCACATATTTCAAAAGGTAATGTGTAATACTTCATTTCGCCTACGGAGGAGCTGCAGGAGAATTAACAACTTTTTGCTGGTTTCCCCTTCAGATTATAGACGATCGTTAGTGGTCGGGGGATATCCTGTGATTAGCTTGTTGGTGCAGGACCCTTCTAATAAAAAAGGCTTATCCAACAAGGACAACCCATTTAATGAAGATGACTCATCCTAAATTTTCTATGAAATCAAATACAGATAATATTCAGAAGGCTCACAATTCCAAGTTATACCGAGAAAATCACCTTTACACATTACAGGAAATATTTATATCATTTTAAAATGATTTGTGCAAAATGTCCATTTTGATGTACTGTTCATGCCCTTTAACTTTTTACACTCATTTATAGAACATAATGTCTTCAAATATTGATTCCAAACAAGAAAACCTCTTAAAATGATGCACTGGAAAGTCTGGTAACAAGAAATGCTACAAATGTTATCTATAAATTATTGGCAAATGCATAAAATATTGTTCAAACCATGAAAGTCCAATACTTGTCTTAGTATCTAAATCAATCATCTTAATGTGATCAGCGAGTTGTAAATATGATAGATTTTTCTATTAAAGAACTAAGTAACATTAAACTATATGTATGGCAGATGGGTAAAGCCAATGGGGAGAGCACAGTTTTTCTTTTAAGTTAATTTGGTGGAGACAGCAGTATTTCCCACACTGAACACTGTGCCATGAACTCAAAGCATTATAATGATTTATAGTGCTGTGTATTCCTGGCCGACCTCAGCTGTACTGAATTGTACTGATTGGCATTGTGTGACCAAAATTCAGTACAGCCAATTCAAGCTGGAACTCACAGCATTCTAAAGTATTACTGTATAATGTTGTGAGTTTGTGTCACACAGCAGCGTTCAGTCTGTGACATACTGCTGTCACATTGAGCATATTTCTGCACTGAATACACTTGTGTGAAATTGGCGCATATCCTAAGAAGGCTGAAGACGGAAGACTACTTTCACATTTTCCGCATTGTGATCCGGCTGCCAGTTCCGGCAGAGAATGCCAGGAATCAGCCGGACACAAACCACAGCTTGCAGCGGTTTCCCTCCGGCTAATTCTCTGCATTTTAGTTATAGTTAGTTAGGCCAGTGGGCATTCCGGTTGCATCTGACAGTGCCGCCGCAGGTGCGAAACTAGCCCAAGAAGGCTTAATTGTAGTAGTAGCATTAGATTTAGAAGAATCCACATCCAACAAGACAGTGCCCTCCATAGTCCTAAAATATTAAGTAGAGGGTGTGCAGGTAAACACTGAAGAGAATCCAGCCACCTCAAACAGCTGATCAGCAGGGGGGACGAGAGTCAGACCCCCACCGATCTGATATTGATGACCTATCCCGAGGATATGCCTTTAGGTAATTTATTGAATATACCTTAAGAAATTATGATATAGGTCGAAGGAAAATCCTCTCTCTAGCTCTGTGAGGCATGTCTAACAAACAGAAAAAGACTGCATAACAAAGGATATGAGCTCACAGAAAAGGAGGAGTTACAAGATGAATGACAATGAATTACAACCATAGATAACTTCATAAAACCAAATAAAACAATGGCCACTAGATGGCACCAAAGAACACTGTATATAGTGGAT
Organism: Rhinella marina; assembly: GCA_900303285.1. NCBI lineage: Eukaryota > Metazoa > Chordata > Amphibia > Anura > Bufonidae > Rhinella > Rhinella marina. The sequence goes on from ONZH01004157.1 coordinate 655,588, forward strand.
AAATATACAGTATAAATACAATAATATCATTTCTATGATAGATGAGAACCATTAGCTGGAACAGCACAGGTGTATTTTTTATATTAAAGGGAACCTGTCATCACCTTTATGCTGCCCGTACTAACGGCAGAATAAAGTAGAGATAGGTTTTTGTCAGTGGTCAGTTTATGTCAGTGGTCTGTCATTTATAAGTTAAAAGTAAGTGGTTGCCGAGAACCAACATCACAATCATTGCAGACTAGGCCTGGAAAAGAGTCAAATCTACATGAAGAGTCATGGTTATTCATGAATTCCTGCTCTCCCTACCCACCTGCTGATGACTGACAGGCTTCTACCTAGTTTTCGCCCTTTCTCTCTAGGAGAAAATTGCCAATCATCAGCAGGTGACTAGAAGGAGATTATGAATAACTATGACTCTTCTCAAGTAGGTTTGACTCTTTTCAGGGCCTGAGCTGCAATCATTATGATGCTGGTTCTCGGCAACCACTTAAAGGAAAACTGTCGTCAAAAATGAGAAATATATCTAAAATGTTAAAACATGCAATGTAAGTTTTAGAATTTTTTGTGCTTATATTTTTTTTTACCATTAAAGGAAATATTGAAAAAGTTCATAATAATTGAGTAGAACTTCCTATGTTGACCAGCAGGGGGAGCACAACTGAAAAGTTGAGTGTAGGGAAGCCGTTTGTAGCCCAGTGCTGTAAAGTGTTATCTGGATATTCCCACCTCATGTGAAATCATGCTGCTCTTACTTATCTGATAACAAGAGATTGTCTTCCACAATACAGTGTCCAGCGGCCATCTTGTTGTGGTCTGCAGTGTGATAGCATAGGAGGCACAGTCATCAATGTTATTTCCAATTGTAATTCTGATTATTCCTCCACCACAGGGATTTTCTCCACTGACAGGTAGCAGATTTAGGGTGGTAGTGCATGACTGAGTTTGATCTGAGAAACTCTTTCATTGTGCGTTACTTCCACCAAGCTTTTCTGTCTGCACCCCTGGGATCTGGCCCTTGTCTGTGTACGCCTCTTCCTGGTCTGCGCCCCTGGGCCCTTATCTGTGCCCCACTCCCTCTTTGTCTGCGCCTCTCTGGTTCTTGTCTCTGCTGCCCCATGTGTGCGCCACCCTGGCCCTTATCTGTGCAATCCCTGGACTTTGACATCACTGTGTTTGTTATCTCCGTACTGTGACATCACTGTGTGTATTATCTCTGTACGGTGACATCACTGTGTGTATTATCTCTGTACGGTGACATCACTGTGTTTATTATCTCTGTACGGTGACATCACTGTGTTTATTATCTCTGTACGGTGACATCACTGTGTGTATTATCCCTGGGCTTTGACATCACTGTGTTTATTATCTCTGTACGGTGACATCACTGTGTTTATTATCTCTGTACTGTGACATCACTGTGTTTATTATCCCTGTACAGTGACATCACTGTGTTTATTATCCCTGTACAGTGACATCGCTGTGTGTATTATCCCAGTGCAGGAAGAGGTAAGTGGTCTGTGTTTGTGTGTTTGTTTTCTATTTTTCAGGGTCGTGAATGCAGAGGACTACGTCGGATTCGGTGGACTACGTCGGACCAGCTTTTTTTCTTTTTTTTTTTTTTAATAAAATGGTCAAACAGGGGTCTGGGGGAGTGTTTATTTCAATAAATTGTTTTATACTTGTTTGTGTGTGTGTATTTTTTTTTTACAATACTACAGTTTTAGTAATTATGGCTATCTACAGATGGCCCTGATTACTAATACTGGGCTTAGTGCTTGCCGGTATGGCAGGCCAGCACTAACCCCAACATCTATTACCTCGGCACCCACCGCCACCAGGGGTGCCGGGAAGAGCCGGGTACCCGCAGGACCGGACCTTCTAAATTGAGGGTCTGGCTCTGGGGCGGCTGCAGGCTGGTACCATTAGGCTGGGAAGGGCCAATAACTATGTCCCTTCCCACCCTGGTAGTGCCAGGCTGCTGCTGCTGGTTGTATCTGGCTGGTGAAGGAAAAAAGGGGGGACCCCATGCCATTTTTTAACAAAAATAATTAAAGAGATCAACAGATCAGATCAACACAATGTGCCCCCCTCAGACCAGCGTCTTGGGCCCCCCCTCAGACCTCAGATCAGCCCACCCAGCCACTTTAAAAAAGCATACTTACCTGTTCTGCGCTGCCACTGCCATCAGGCTCCCCGCTCCACTGTCTTCCCTGCCGGCGCGCACTATGACCTGACGCTGCATCAGGTCATAGTGCGCGCCGGCAGGGAAGACAGCGGAGCGGGGAACCTGATGGCAGCGGCAGCGCAGAATAGGTAAGTATGCTTTTTTAAAGTGCTCCAATTATAATCCGGCCCTGGCAACAGGCAACTGTCTCTGCGTCCTATGGACGCAGAGACAGCTGCCAGAGACCGGGACATATAATGGGTGTCCCCTCCGGTGTCATGTTACTGAAGTCTTCAATAACATGGCGCCGGAGGGGGCAGGCTATGTATGTGTAAAGCGCCTGCGCTTTACACATACACAGCGCTCCCATGATTTTTCAATAGGGTCGGCTCCGTCCGCACTGGGAATGGAGCAGGCGACCGTAAGTCATTTGTCTATGTGTCGTTCAGTGACAGATAGACACGTGACTATGAAAATGGCAGCCCCCATAAAGTTGCAAAAATGTAAAATACATAAAACACAATACACACATAATAAACTTAATTATACATATAAAAACTATTTTCAATGTTTTGTAACATATGTTTTTTATTTTTTCGTGATAGTGTCCCTTTAATTTTAGCTCATGAGTGACCACTGAAATCAGCATTTCTGTCACTAATTTATGCTGCCCTCACTGAGGTCAGCATAAAGTTGATGACAGGTTCCCTTTAAAGGGGTTGTTAACCTTTATGTAGTACATGCCCTCTATCGTGGATGGACCCGTGGTGGCAAGCATACTTACTTGATCCCATTTCTGGCTCGATTGCTCTCCTTCGGGCACCACAGATCTCAGCATGTCAAAATTAATTTTGACATGGGTCCCATGACCGGCGGTGGTGTTACCCATGTATCACGTGATCTAGTGGCATGGGTGTAGCCACAGATGTTGAAGCGGGAAGACCTAAGACCTGCAGCACCCAAGGCAGAGCGATGGAGCCAGAAACCAGTGGTGGGTATCAGGTAAGTATGATTGTCACCTCAGGTCCAGCTATGCTGGGGGGGTCTGGAGAAAAGGTCCCCAGGGGTGAAGAACCCCTTTAACGTAAGTGGGATGAGAGAAGGAAAAACTGATATAAGTGAAAACTTGTCATCAGTATTTTACTTTTTTTTTAATGTTACTAAACAAACATCAGAATGAATGGCAAATAGGTATGAAGTATGCTATTCCTAGACCACGCTCTGTTAATGGGCAGCTGCACAATACAATTTCTGTAATTCTAAGAATTATATTACTGTGTGGTCCACTACATGCAGCAGTCTTGTTATGAACAGCACATGTGATACAATTCTTAGAATAGGTTCTCAGATGCATAACTAAGAACAGTTCTGTGCATGTGTGCGGTGCACTTCTAAGTACATATGTTAACACTTTGTCAGTCAAAACTCACAGCTACCTACCAACATATATAAACTGTGACCATAGGGTGAGGTCCAAAAAAATAAATTTGTGAAAATTAAAAAAAATATGTATTGAGGCATACATTTCAGTAGAGGACATTCTTTTTTAGCAATAAATTAACAAAATACAGACTATTACATTTGGTACCTTGAGGGCTCATTTAGACGGCCGTATGAATGAGTCTGCAGACATGAGGGTGTTCATTTCAATGGGGCCGCAAAAGATGCGGACAGCAGACCGTGTGCCGTCTACATCCGTGGTTCCGTTTCGTGGCCCCGCAAAAAAAGATAGACCATGTCCTATTCTTGTCCCCAATCACAGATAAGAATAGGCATTTTTTATTATAGTTGCAGCCATGTGCTGTTCGCAAATTGCACAATGCACACGGCCGGTATCTGTGTTTCGCAGATTCTCAAAACACTACGGTCGCGTGAATGCGCCCTTATTCTGACAACGCACCACTCAGATTTAGCAGATTGCCAGAACCACTTCTCAGACTTCTGATATACTGTGCATCAAAAGACCAATGTACTTCCTGCTGCTCATGTGAGCAGTGCCGCCAATCCAAGTGCAGGGCTAGAAAAGCAGGAAGTGTCTGGAACTACCAAATGCACAGCGTGCATCAGGTAGTCTAAGAAATGGTGCAGCCATCTTGGGTGACTGAAGAGGAGTTTAGGAATCAGCAGATCTGCAGTTGAAAAGATGAACAGGTCACCATGTAAATATTCTGTTCATTCTGTTCATTCCCCAGTTAGTGTGATTAATACTGTGTTGCTTTGGAAAGTTCATCTTCAGAATTCTACTGAATGCTGAAGACAATTATGTGGAACATACAGGGGCAGACTTCTCAGCCTGCCTCTACTCTCCCTATTCTAGTCTCTCTGCCTGTGTCCCTGCATATCTGAGTTGCTGCCAGCGCTGACCATTGGAAGCTTTGTACATATCTCTCCTTTCCCTGAACTTCTGTTAATTACTGAGTACAGGGAAGAGAGAAGAATGTTTAGAAATGACAGAGTACTATATTCATGTATACCTACTGTCACTGCTAAGCTCCTGCTACCTGGTTCTTCTCTCACTTGTTAGTTATTGAGAGCAAGAAGGAGAAGGATGGAACTGCCAGCAATTAGTACTGACAGTGTGTATACAGGAACATAGCACCCTGTCAGCACTAAGCATTGTTCTGTTCTCTCTCTTGCATGTGCTCAGTAACTAACAGAAAAAAATAGAAACGAGATTAATGTACAGAGCGGTCAGCGCTGGCAGGAAGTCAGACAAGCAGTGATACAGGCAGAGAGGGCACATATAGAGATTAGAGACTGGGGTAATGAGATAAGAGGCAGGCTGAGAAGTCTGCCTCTTTATGTTCCACATAGTCATCTTCAGCGTTCAGTAGAACACTGGAGACAGACTTTCCTTAGCAATGCTCAGAGTGTTGCTCCTTATACCCTGTTTTCAAGTAAAATAAACACCTTCTACTAACAGAGTACAGTATATTACAAAATGCTTCACATCCCTGTCCCTACACAATATTAAAAATAAACTGAAATGGGGGCTGAGCCTGCACGAGCTAGGAGATGGCAGCATAGTCTGGAGCTCCTCTTCCATTTGGCCCTTCTACCGACTTATCTTTAGCTTTTTTCAGCACGAAATGGGGAAAACTGGCAGACACAAGACCAGAGACTTACCTGGGACTCCCAGGTTACAAATACAGCAGGCAGAAATTGAGGAATTTCTCACAAAGAAAAGTTTCCCACCAGAGGAAAAGATGGCGTCGTCGGCGGAAGCATTTCATTCGGAAGCTGCGGAAGATTCAGACGCAGACAGCATCTCTGGGGGCCATGCTTCAGCTATTCAAGGTGACACTGCACCGATAACCCGCTCCTTTTTGAAACAGACTATCGCACAAGCGATGCTCGCGGTTATAGAGGAACTTAAGGATATCAAGGCGGACCTCCGCCATGTGGAAGGCCGCGTCGATACTCTGGAGGATCATCAGTCTATGTTGCTTACCTTTGGTGGGTCGGTTAAAGCACAGTTTCTGGAGCAGAAACGCCAACTTAATGCTGCATTCAATCAGCTTGAAGACTTGGAGAATAGCAACCGGAGAAAGAATCTCCGTGTAAAGGGTATTCCGGAGGAACATGCCCCAGACCAGCACATGCAAGTGGCTAGAGTCATTTTTTCCAATATATTGTGCCCCGACAGGGCTTCTACCATCACGATCGAAAGGATCCATAGAGCTCTGAGACCCAAACCAGGTCCCTCAAATCCCCCAAGGGACGTAATATGTAAACTACTGCTACATTACGAGAGGCGCGTGCCAAAGGAGAGATTTTGCTGGACTTGGTTCCTGTGCACATTTATCAAGAACTTTCACCCACAACTCTGGCTAAGAGGAGAACCTTGAGACCATTGTTGGAGCACCTGCGTTCCCACAACCTCATCTACCGATGGCTTTACCCCTTCAGGATTGTGATTATTCACAACAACAAACAGATCACCATCCGAACACCTGAGGACTTACAAGCTGCTTGGCCTAAATTGGGTATCACACCAGTGCAGATTCCATCTTGGCTTCAAATTCCAATGGATGATGATTTGCCACAGCTTCCTCAACCACTGGAACCTTGGTCCGTTGCGGTAGACAAAAGGCACCAGCAGAAGCTAAGGAGGTCCATAACGAAGGACATTGTCACCTGAATGTGATTGCTTTTGCAAGTATTCTACTATTTTGCTCACTTTGTTTTCTTTATTATATAGTTTACTTCTCTGAGTTTTTCCCTTTTGTGGGTTTAACATGTACACTTAGGATTTCTACATTGTTGGATTTCATTCCATGCACACGTGACGTCTTGGCGGGTATCACATGGCGTCGCAGGAAGTTGGCCTATGTCGGGCAGGCCTTGTAGTTGATGGCTTTGATCATCATTATCCACCCCAGATGTTGTTATTCTGCATTGCTTGAGCTCACTCCGGTCAGTCAGATCGTGGGTCTGGGCTACTTATTTGTGGCCTCAGTCCTGGGTCCACTTGAGCTCGTTCTGATGGTTAACTTATTGTTATATGTATGGCACACCTTGCTATTTTCCAATATGTCGTTGGGCTTCTTCTGTGGGGGATCTCCAGGCAGCGAGTATGAGGTCTTATTTGAATACAGTCTTAGCGCTTTATATGTGACACAATGACTAAACATATATTCATATCCATGAATGTGAAAGGGTTTAATGTTCCGCAAAAAAGGTCACAAGTATTTCCACTTCTCCGGAAGAGCTCTCCTTCTGTACTTTTCTTACAAGAAACGCATTTTAAGACGCACAAAATACCTAAGCTGCTGTACTCTCCATTTGACCGCTGGTTTCACAGTTGTAATGATGTCCATGCCACTAGAGGCGCCAGTATAGCTTTTAAAAAGGGCATTGCCTTTAGTCTATTACAAACCCTTTCAGATCCTAGAGTTGGGGTCCTTTTTGTAAAAGGTCACCTGGATGGCTTGCTCATCACTTTGGCAAATGTCTATGCTCCTAACAAAGGCCAAATAAAATGGTTCCTTGAGACCATTAGACAGCTGCACCTGTTTTCAGAAGGTATGCTGATTCTTGGAGGAGATTTTAATGTCACTCTTAATCCATTTCTGGACCCCTCATCCTCTCGCTCAGCTATCTCCTTTGCTGGCTTAAACAAGCTTAAATCCTCATTAGACAACCTACACTTAGTGGACATATGGAGACTGCTGCATCCTGATACTAAAGATTTTTCTTTCTTTTCTCATGTACATCACTCTTACCAACGTATTGACTACTTCTTTATATCACAAATAGAGATGAGTGAATCGATTCGTCGATTCGTATCGAATCTTGGGAATTTTTAGCTGCGAAGCGAATCCGAATATTAGGTGATTCGCTTCGGCTTTGTACGCATTCGCTGCGTAGTTTGTCCTATAAATTATGTGCTATTGCTACATATAAGTTACTCTATACGCTGTTGTGTACAAATTCAATTCATTAGCGATGAAGACTCCTCCCCGGTAGCTCCGCCCCTTCTCCATTGCGAGAGGAAGACGAGACAACTCAGCCAATTAAGATGGCGACACAGCGAGGCCCTGACTGGGGCACCGACCCCTATGAGGAGAAGGAACCGGAGGAGATCTACGTCTTTCAACATGTCCGGCAGCCTAAGAAGTCGGTTGAGGTGCCTGCTGAGGTGTTCACTCCGCCAGCTGACGCGGCGGAGGCGGCAGGAGTTCCCGCTCTGCCGCGCAAGAACTACTCCCTTCGCCAAAATTTGATGATCCCCGAAGCTGTCACCTGGAACGCCCTGACCCTCTGGGAATACAAAAAGTTGGTAGAGGAGTGGGTTGTGCAGGTGTTGGAGCACCCACAGTCCGGTGACCCCAAGCTGGAGCACAGAAAGGGTACCGTTATGTGGTTCAGTGTCGAACGGGGAGTTGGTTTTATCACAGATTTATTACAGATGAGGAGACGGCAGAAGAATTATATGTGAACCGCCGTTCTGTAAAGCGGCCGTATCTTCTGCCCGTCCGCCACAATCTCCACTCAGGGGATTACGTGGAGTATACCCCTATGAAGAGCCTCCAAGGCCCCTTTGCTACTGGGGTTAAACTCCTTACGCGACCAGCTACTCCTGCAGCGCCCCCGGAAGACTGGACTAAGGAGGCCCAGGCTGCAGAAGAGGCTCGGTATTCCCATGAGACCAATGATGGGACTCTGCGATCTGAGTAGAAATCCCAAGCTCAGCTGGAACCCCTGATACCAGAGTTGTTGCTGCCGCCGCCGATCCTTCTTGTGGGACAGATGACCACCAACAGTTTCATGTACCAGCTATCGGTGGTACAATACCAACTGCCATGCCCATGGCAGGTGCAGGCCGCACAGTCCGCCGCTGGTGGAAGACGGCTACCAGAGCCCTTACAGCCAGAGATTTTGTCACCTTGTATGCTGGCGGGAGGATCTGGCCCCTACAAGGAAAAGGGCAAGGCCCAAGTTGCCACGGCCCTTGCCAGTGTGACCGCCCGGTCACTACCAAGACCATCCCTGAGAGGTCGGTGGAGCTCTGCTGCCTCAGCCAGTGTAGCTTTCATGAGGCAGGAGCGCCCTCTCATGTCTTTTAGCTCCAGCAGCAGTGAAGAGGACCTGCAGGCCCTTAAGTAAGGATCCTGCAGCTTTTATGGGAGCCACGTGGACTTTACTTGAAGGGTGAGCACTAGTTGGCCTTTGTTTTTATATTTGTTGCCCTGCGTTTGTCCTCACCCAGATGGACATGGATTGTCAGGACTCCCCCTCCCCCCACCATCAAAAAAAAAAGTTTTAACCAAGTTGCGCATACGTGCGCCTCATCCCTTTTTCCCCCCTTTTCAGGTTATTGGGGAGCCCCTTGAAAGAGGGTTTTTTAAGGAAGCTTTGCTGCTATTTTATTACCCATTTGGATTACAATTTTACCTATGTGGATTACAAATTACAACTGAGTTTGGGACTCTGTTCCAGTTGTATGACAAGCGTCAGAAGACAAGAGACTTAAACGTGTCCGTGAGCATACTAGGTAGGTGATATTTAAAATGTTTACATTATACCTAAAATGTATTTGCACTATATTGTTTGCACTGGATTGTTTGCACTAATGTTTTTACCTTTCAGCAACGTTTTAAAGTATATTGCCCATTGTGTGTATTTCTTTACAGGTACTGCAATGTGTCCTCATATTCACTTTATTGTATGGTGGATGGTTGTATTATGCACTTAGCCGGATAGACAGCACCTTACTTGTTCTACCTCAAATATACATACTGCCTCTGGGGGCGATTTCAGATCTGACCATTCACGCTGGATCTGGCCCGGGGTCCGCAAGGTGTCGAAACGATGGCGCAAGCCTCGGATCACCTGCTGGATCACCTCCTTTTTATGCTGGTTCGGGTGGCGGTGTGTGCCATCGTAATCCTGCCGGTCCATCAGCCGGACTATGTATTTCAGCTGTGCAGCAGAGCTAAATGATGAGGATTGCCTGGATGCCATTTTCTAAAATTCGCTCTGCCTCTGAGGAGTGCACGCCGCAGCCTCTCGCCGTGCGTGCCTGCGTATTACGTAATCGCGTAGACAATAGTACGCTGAGGATTCGTACGCTATTTGTATGCTCATGCGTACGTCTTCTAAGAAGTTGCGTACATTTTTTAAAAGAGTGTTCTTTATTAGTGCGCGAATGTTCGCTATTAGCACATAATAACGTATATTTTGTACACAAATGCAATGAATCTATTTGTCGAATATACGAATCTTAGGAAAAGTTCGGCGCATGTTCGGCGAATAAAATTTTGAATGATTCACTCATCTCTAATCACAAACTGCCATTTCTGATATTAGTTCTGCCGATATTGGGTCAATGTCTGTCTTAGATCATGCGCCTGTTAGTATAGCTTTACAGATTTCGCCCCTTTTCAGTAGAGCCTGGACATGGCGGCTTAATGAAACCCTGATAAAAGATGATGCCACAATTCTTTCACTAAGTGAGAAACTTTCTAACTATTTCCATTCTAATATTACCCCAGATGTGTCCTTTCCAATTGTGTGGGAAGCGCACAAAGCATTCATAAGGGGCGAGCTTATAGCCCTTGGTACAGAGGTTAAGAGAAAGCGATCTAAGGAGATTGACACTCTATTAAGCAAGATCTCGTTATTAGAGAGAACTCATAAACGTTCACTAGCTTTATCTCAGCTAACTAAACTTACTGATTTGAGGAACCAGCTTAAAGACCTTTTGAGTGTTAAATTCGCTAAATCTATGCTTTATTCTAAACAGCGTATATATGCACATGGCGACAAAGGGGGGAAACTGATGTCTGCTTTGCTGAGAGGGTATAGCCCACACACATTTCTGTCATTCGCTCTCAGTCTAACACTTTATTATAACAAACTGACGAGATAGCAACCCAATTTGCAGATTTCTATAGGCAATTGTATAACCTTAATGTTACGGAAGGTGAAAATGAGCAGAAGATTAGATTGGAAAAGTTGAAGGGGTCTTTGGATTCTCTGCAACTAAAATCGATTTCCCGTGAAGATGCATTCTCGTTGTTTCAACCAATCACATTGCAGGAAATCCAAAAAGCGATCTCCACAACACCAATAGGTAAATGTCCAGGCCCGGATGGTCTCCCGATGCTGTATTACAAGAAGTTTCAGCATGTGTTGCTTACACACTGTCTTTCTTTGTTTCAGGCATTGCTGGAGGGGGGGGGGGGCTTTCTTAGACAGGCACTGGAAGCTTATATTGCTATTCTACCCTAATCTATTCTACCCCATATCTCTACTCAACTGTGATGTCAAACTTTGGGCTAAGGTATTGGCTCGTCGTTTGCAGCCTTTCCTCCCATGTCTTATTCCAAGGGAGCAAACTGGTTTTGTTCCTTCCAGGGAAGGGAAAGATAAGGCGAATAGGGTTTTAAATGCTATTCATTATGCCAGAACTTTTAAGGTCCCCATGATGCTTCTCGGCACAGATGCCGAGAAGGCATTTGACAGAATTGATTGGCTCTCCATGCAGGAGACATTGAAGAGATTTGGTCTTCCTTCAGGATTCACTGCGGCGATTCTTTCTCTATATACTTTTCCATCAGCAAGAGTCAATGTTAATAATACACTTTCTCCTTCATTTATTATATCCAATGGTACACGGCAGGGTTGTCCTCTTTCCCCTAGCTTGTTTGTTTTATGCATGGAAACCTTGATTCAAGTGGTGAGACAACATCCTCATATCAATGGTCTCCAGACTCCATCTCACACTCACATAGCAGCTGCTTATGCTGATGATTTGTTGTTATTCATTACGAATCCCTCAGAAGCTTTCCCACATGTTTTATCGCTATTGAGTGAATTTGGCTATCTTTCCAACTTTAAAATAAATTTAGGGAAATCAGAAGTTCTTAACATCGCTCTGGACTCTGCAGAAGTAACCGCTTTGAAAGCCACCACCCTATTCACCTGGCAACCTACGGCCTTGACCTACCTGGGAATTAAAGTTTTTACCGACCTCTGCTTAGCCAAGTTAGCTCTCAATTCACTAAAGATCCAATTCCCTTTCTTTCCTGGATTGGCAAGAAGCATTATCCCACCACTTACATTCTCCCCAGATTTCTCTATTTAATGCAAGTAGCCAGAGGCGGATTGGGAACTCAAAGTGGCCCTGGAAAAAAACGTCAAAGTGGCCCCATGTTGTAAGCGGAGTCAAACTGGTAAAAAGTGTGGCTAAGCCAAGTAGGTGGGTTTTTTGCAGGCAATCTGTAGTTTTTATTGATACCATTTTGGAATGTATATGTCTTTTTGATCACATTTAATTTATTTTTTGGTGAGATGAACTAACAAAAAACTGAATCCACCATTATGATTTTTTTTCCATTACAGCATTCACCATGCCAAATAAATATGCTTATATTTTAATAGTATAGGCATTTTGTGTTCAACAATAAAAATGATTTTTCTTTTTATTGCTTACTTTTGTTTTTAATATAATAATATATTATTTTAATAATTTAAAAAAATATATCTTTAAAAACTTTTCACTTATTTTACACCTCTGTAGGGGACACCTGATCACTTCTGCCAAATACTGCAATTATTTTTTCATTGTACCCTATAGGACATTTATTACAGATAAACACAGACAATGCCACTGGGTATCTTCCCCAGCAGAACAAAACACCACAATGCAGCACAATATACTGCCCCAGCAGAACCAGATACACAGTGCAGCACAATATACTGCTCCAGCAGAACCAAATACACAGTGCAGCACAATATACTGCCCCAGCAGAACCAGATACACAGTGCACCACAATATACTGCTCCAGCAGAACCAGATACACAGTGCAGCACAATATACTGCCCCAGCAGAACTAAATACCACAGTGCAGCACAATATACTGCCCCAGCAAAACCAGATACCACAGGGCAGCACATTATACTGCCCCCGCAGAACCAGATACCACAGTGCAGCACAATATACTGCCCCAGCAGAACCAGATACCACAGTGCAGCACAATATACTACCCCAGCACAACCAGATACCACGGTGCAGCACAATATACTGCCCCAGCAGAACCAGATACATAGTGCAGCACAATATACTGCCCCAGCAGAACCAGATACCACAGTGCAGCACAATATACTGCCCCAGCAGAACCAAATACCACAGTGCAGCACAATATACTGCCCCTGCAGAACCAGATACCACAGTGCAGCACAATATACTGCCCCAGCAGAACTAGATACACAGTGCAGCACAATATACTTCCCCAGCAGAACCAGATACCACAGTGCAGCACAATATACTGCCCCAGCAGAACTAGATACACAGTGCAGCACAATATACTTCCCCAGCAGAACCAGATACACAGTGCAGCACAATATACTGCCCCAGCAGAACCAGATACACAGTGCAGCACAATATACTGCCCCAGCAGAACCAGATACTACAGTGTAGCACAATATACTGCCCCAGCAGAACCAGATACCACAGTGCAGCACAATATACTGCCCCAGCAGAACCAAATACCACAGTGGAGCACAATATACTGCCCCCACAGAACCAGATATCACAGTGCAGCACAATATACTGCCCCCGCAGAACCAGATACTACAGTGTAGCACAATATACTGCCCCAGCAGAACCAGATACTACAGTGTAGCACAATATACTGCGCCAGCAGAACCAGATACACAGTGCAGCACAATAAACCCCCCCAGCAGAACCAAATACCACAGTGTAGCACAATATACTGCCCCCGCAGAACCAGATACCACAGTGTAGCACAATATACTGCCCCAGCAGAACCAGATACCACAGTGCAGCACAATATACTGCCCCAGCAGAACCAAATACCACAGTGCAGCACAATATACTGCCCCAGAAGAACCAAATACACTGTGCAGCAGGAGAATAAGGAGCCTACACACGCTGCAGATTTTTTATTATTTTGCCAGCTAAGATTTCTTCAAGCTGCATTACATTACTAGTAAATTACATATATATATATATATAGTATGGCATACATGTTATTTATATGTAATGTACTAGTAATGGAATTTACTCGTCTACACTGTGCATACTAGTGCATTACATTACTATGTATATACTAGTACATTACATAAATATAGTATGTCATACAACATGTTATGGATATGTACTCTATTAGTAATGTACTAGTATATACTGTGTATAATAATGCATTATATTTAGAGATGAGCGAACCTGCTCGTAACAAGCGGTTCAATGCTCGGATCCCCTGCGCTCCCCTGCCCACAGCCATCCGGATCCGTCCTCACTCGACTGTAAGTCAATGGGGACGGATCCGTTTGGTGTCACACACTAGTCACATACCAGTGTGTGACACCAAACGGATCCGTCCCCATTGACTTACAGTCGGGTGAGGACGGATCCGGATGGCTGCGGGCAGGGGAGCGCAGGGAATCCGAGCATTGAACCGCTCGTTACGAGCAGGTTCGCTCATCTCTAATTATATTACTAGTACATTCCTATGTATATACTGTGACACATTGAAAGGTCTGTTGCTTGAGGGAAGGTATTTTCCTCCCAGCATGTGCTGCTGGGCTGATTGACAGCCAGGTGAAGTCAAGCATCGGACTGGATTGTAGGTGCCGGTCCAGGCTTTGCTGACACCAAACTACTTTAAAAAGCCAGACAAACTACAGCAGAGGTGGAAGGCTGGGGCCTGGATGAAGGCTGAAGACCTGTCTGGGAGGACAGGGGGATTTTGTTTCTATAAATGGACTCTTTATGCAGAACCTGCAGCATGGTGTGAATTAACACCAGGACTTTCAACTCAGGTGAAGTTGTTTTTGATGTACTGTTATGCCTACGTGTGTGAATAAAACACTGCAGTTGGTTTAAGAACTGTTTTTGTGCCTCTGTTCTGCGTCCGCTTACCCTGCCTACCAGAGCGAATCCCCACAATACACAGTATATACTAGTACATTACATAAATATAGTATGTCATACAACATGTTATGTATATGTAATCTATTAGTAATGTACTAGTATATACTGTGTATAATAATGCATTATATTACTAGTACATTCCTATGTATATACACAGTGTATACTAGTACATCACATAAATATGTCATACAACATGTTATGGATATGTAATTTATTAGTAATGTACTAGAATATACTGTGTATAATAATTCATTATATTACTAGTACATAAGATATGCATCACACAAAATATTTTACTTAGGTAACACATACCAGCACCAGTCCACCACATCAGGCACCAGGCCAGCTGAAGGTACACACAGGCAGATGAGGCAGTCAGGAGCTGTGGGCAGCACATAGTAGGCCTGGGGCATTGTCTGCAGCAGCAAGGCAGGCTGATGAGGTGAGGGCCCACTCGGCAGCTTGTTCTCAGCAAAAGAGTTGATGGATGTAGGAGGGAGGCGGAGCATCAACCTAGCTCTGCACTGGAGTAACCCACAGTTATAGTCTGTGTGCTAGGTGACGTCCCTGGATACCATTGGTTACGTCCGGATGTTCCTGATGCTGGGAGCGTCAGGTCCTTCCAGGTCTTTACAGTATTAATAAATAAATACTGTAGTAGACCTATCTTCCAGGGCCGCGGTCCTTGTACATCAGGCCTGATGTCAAGTTCTAATGTATGCGGACAGCTGCCTGGAAGCTAGTACGAAGTATTGAAAACATAAAGACACTGATGAGCGCAATGGAGTGTCAGGTGGCCCACTTGGTATCGGCACACCGGGGTCTATGGCCAATCCGCCCCTGCAAGTAGCTCCAATATATCTGCCTCAATCTTTCTTCCATAACATCAGGAGAATGTTCACCAGGTTTCTTTGGAAGAGATCACACCCACGATTGAGTTACAAATTGCTCTCCTTACCTAAGCAGAAGGGCGGAATTGGCCTCTCTGACCTTAAATTATATTATTCAGCGATTCAACTTCAAAGACGGCTAGATATAAATAAACATGCAGGGAACTCATTGTCGGCTATATTAGAGAGAGGGACTCACACTTGCAGAGAGGTCTCTTTTCTGGGCTGCACCGACAGATCAGACTTTTTATGGGGTTCCCAATATACTAACGAGGGGTCTTCTTAAGGTCTGCCATGAAGTACGCAGTCATAACTCTATTTCGCCTTTTCCATCTCCCCAAACTCCAGCTGGATGTTTGCCTTTTTTGTCTGGGGAAATGTCCCCCCCCCCTTCACATGCTAATCAACTATGGGTGAAATTGTGTGAATGTTCAATTTCTGTGTTGTTACATGGTGGGAATATTCCTTCTCACAAATCTCTATCTCAGAAGCTAGAGGGGTCCAAAATACACTTCATACAATACTCTCATTTCAGACATGTTTGTCAAAGCTACTTACACTCGTACCCCAATATGAGAGTGACTACAGAATATGAGCGACTCTTATTCTCTCCAGTACCCCCTCCGAAACTCATGTCTAGATTGTATAAATTGCTTCTCTCCCTACAGTCAGACACCAATCCAGTGTTTATTTCTGAATGGGAGGAGGAATTAAATGTTTCCTTCTCCGAAACTGAAATATGTCAGATCCTGGGAAGGTCACATGGCTTCTCTAAATGTATACGCTTACAGGGGAACTCCTATAAAACCTTATCCAGATGGTATAAAACCCCTGCCTTTCTATATCGGAGGGGTGATGGATCATGACTTATGCTGGAGATGTGGGTCAACATCTGGAAGTATTTCACACATCTGGTGGTCCTGTAGACAAATCACTATGTTCTGGAGAGAAGTGGAGTTGATCATCAATAAATTCTGTCGAGATATCACTTTCACCAGAACTGATATTGCTATGACTAGATACCCCCTCTTTTTAACCAGCCAAAGATACGCTTGTTATATATCTTATACTAGCTGCAAAATTGCTGATTCCACTCCACTGGCTATGCAAATTAGAGGAGCTTACCTCCTGGATTGAGCGTAGGCATGAGAAATTTCTGCGGATATGGCTTCCTTGAAAAACCTTTCGGCCTGTATAATGTAGCTCTGTGTTTTTGCCCTTTCTGTCCCCCTTTTACATTTTTCTACCCTAGGTGTATTCATTGTGTTGATATCATTATCGCAGCCATCTTTGTTTATTTGACTTCATATGTCAGAATTGATCTCGGATCTCGATGTTGTTAGCTGCCTGGGGGTCCTCCATGGATGTTTATATGTGCCATTTGTTTTTGTTTTGTTTTATTTCTTAAGAAACACCCATTGTTTCTGTGTTGCACCCTGGTGATTGAGAACCATTTTTGTATGTATAAAAATGACATTATGTTATTGTATCACATGTCCTTTTTATAATCAGTAGTCATACCTCTCGTTGGGCAGTATGTCGTACAAAGAGGACTTTCTTTATAGCTTATGATTTCTTATGTCAAGTAGGGTTTCCAGTTTTGTTTTGTTTTTGATCGCCTGCTTGCGACAATTATTTGTCCTTTATTGTACCATGTATTTTGGTTCTTTTGTTAATAAAGAGATTTATAAAAAAAAATAAACTGAAATGACGATGAAGTTACACTTTAAGGGGTTGTCTTATAAAGATAACCCATGTTAATATGCTTTATTAGGACGTATAGAGATTATCGCAGTGGTTCCTGCACTAGGGACCCCTCTCTCTAAAACAAACACTGAATGATGGAAGTAAGAGGAATGTAGCCATACATGTATACCTATAAATTCAGAATAAATAAATTAAGAATATGGTTGCCAACTTAAATGAGCATTCGTGCCCGTCATTTTATATGGAATGTAATCACCCACATCGGTTTCTGTTGTAATCTAATTATCACATGCCATTTTTTTTAAAATAGCAAGCTAATAGATGTGCCAGTGTGCTTGTGGGAATAAAACTGACTAAAGTGGATATGATGGGTTACCCGTGCTTCCTTATATGTATAGATAGATAGAACTAATCTGAATAACAAGTTTAGTAATAACATTGTAAATACATGACATAACTTATCTTGTCCTGATTCTGGTTACAGCTTGTAGCCCAGAGCTGCACTCACTTTTCTAGTAATGGGACAAGCTATCTTGGAGCCAAAGGCAGGAATTCCCATGTGCCAATCCCTAGGATCCTGAATTAAAAGAGCCAGGGGCGGACACAGACAGCAGAGGGCCCCTGTGCAAGGAATGTAACTCCCACCTCTCCCGGACATAACCCTTTATCTCCCTACTTAGCCCCTGTGACATTTCATGCTCAGTTGCCCTGCGCTGTAAAGTGAAGGGCAAGGGCTGTTTTGGTTTACATTTGTACGCTGCTAAGCGAGACGTCACTGGCACTGATGGGCGGCTTTACAGGCTAGGCCGGAAAGCCTGTCCATTAGTGCCAGTGATGTACAGTGGGGAAAAAAAGTATTTAGTCAGCCACCAATTGTGCAAGTTCCGCCAGTTAAAAAGATGAGAGAGGCCTGTAATTGACATCATAGGTAGACCTCAACTATAAGAGACAAAATGAGAAAAAAAATCCAGAAAATCACATTGTCTGATTTTTAAAGAATTTATTTGCAAATTATGGTGGAAAATAAGTATTTGGTCACCTACAAACAAGCAAGATTTCTGGCTCTCACAGACCTGTAACTTCTTCTTTAAAGGGAACCTGTCATCAACTTTATGCTGACCTTACTGAGGGCAGTATAAATTAGTGACAGCATTGCTGATCTCAGTAGTGTGTCACTCATGAGCTAAAAGTAAGTGGTTACTGAGAACCAGCATCAATCATTGCAGCACAGGCCTTGAAAAGAGTCAAATCTACCTGAGAAGAGTAATGGTTATTCCTAATCTCCTGCTCTCCCCTCCCATCTGGGGATGATTGGCAGCTCTCTCCTAGAGAGAAAGGGAGAAAACTAGGTAGAAGACTGTCAGTCATCAGCAGGTGGGAAGGGAGAGCAGGAATTCATGAATAACCATGACTCTTCTTAGGTGACCATGACTCTTTTCTAGGCCCAGTCTGCAATGATTGTGATGTTGGTTCTCGGCAACCACTGACCACTGATGATCTCCCTCGATCAGGGGCTCCACGCAAGATCTCACCCCGTGGGGTCAAAATGATCACAAGAACTGTGAGTAAAAATCCCAGAACCACACGGGGGACCTAGTTAATGACCTGCAGAAAGATGGGACCAACATAACAAAGGCTACTGTCAATAACACATTATGCCACCAGTGCAGTGCCAGACATGTCCCCCTGCTTAAGCCAGTACATATCCGGGTGTTTGCTAGAGAGCATTTGGATGTTCCAGAAGAGTATTGGGAGAATGTCATATGGTCAGATGAAACCAAAGTAGAACTGTTTGGTAGAAAAACAACTCGTCGTGTTTGGAGGAGAGTGAATGCTGAGTTGCATCCAAAGAACACCATACCTACTCTGAAGCATGGGGGTGGCAACATCATGCTTTTGGGGCTGTTTCTCTGCAAAGGGACCAGGACGACTGATCTGTGTACATGAAAGAATGAGTGAGGCCATGTATTGTGAGATTTTGAGTGCAAACCTCCTTCCATCAGCAAGGGCATTGAATCATGATCCCACCACACCGCCAGGGCAACGAAGGAATGGCTTCGTAAGAAGCATTTCAAGGTCCTGGAGTGGCCTAGCCAGTCTCCAGCTCTCAACCCCATAGAAAACCTTTGGAGGAAGTTGAAAGTCCATGTTGCCCAGATACAGCCCCAAAACATCACTGCTCTAGAGGAGATCTGCATGGAGGAATCGGCCAACATACCAGCAACAGTGTGTGCCAACCTTGTGAAGACTTACAGAAAACGTTTGACCTCTATCATTGCCAACAAAAGATTTGTGGCTGACTAAATACTTTTTTCCCCCACTGTATGTCACCGGGCTCACTGCTAGGCGGAGGTCCCCCTATAGTACCCCCAGTGATAATAAGGCTCCCTACAGTGCCCTCAGTACTAATAAGGCCCCCCCCTATAGGGCATCCCTAATAGAAAAAAGGCACTCCTATGGGGCCCTCAGTAGTAATGTCTTCTATATGATACAGTCCCATGTAAATAAATTAAATCCCTTCCTTCAGCTCCCTCCAACACATAGTCCCATGTAAATAACATTAGTCCTTACCCTCCAGTCCTCTGTAATATCCAGTCCCATGTAAATAACACCAGTCATCTCCCCCCAATCTTCTGTAACAGACAGTCCCAGTTAAATAACATATTTACCTCCCACTAAGCAGCTGAACCTGCTGCACAGGCAGTATGTCCGCCCCTGAAAAGAGCTATGTAGCATATATATGGAATTCCTATACCACATATATCTTTGGGGCAGGTGCTGCTTCCTCTACAGTATTATCTTCTGCTCAGACACACATCCAATTGTTTTACAACAAAATCAGGTTAGAGGTTTAGCCCCCCTTTCAACACTGCCCTAGGCGGCCACCTACATACTCCTCATCTTGTCCCTAAATAATTCTGCTCAAAAAGCTTGTTCACAGACATCCCTGATGGAATAAACCAGATTACTATACAGTCCCTTGTCTTAAAAGGACACTTTCCAGAAACCAGATCATTAACTTAAGCCCTGTGTAGATACTGAGAATGTTAAAGGGGTCATCCCATAATTAATGTAAAAAAAGAAAATCAGACATCATACAGTCCATGGCAATCTCTTTCTAACAAAGCTAGGACCAGCCCTGTACCTCACATGGATCCAGAGATCTCACCATTCATTGTTCCAAATGCTCTGCTAGATTTAATTCAAGCTGGCAGCTGTCCTTTCTCAGGAGCCATGTCGTTTCTGCCGCAGCTGGTGCGAGTTGAAAGATGGAACTGAGCATGTGCGTCCATCTCAGTGAGGTGGACACAGAAATTAGAAAAACAGTAGGTGGTGCTATACAGATAGATTTCATTGAATAACTCAGTTATGCCATTACAAAACTATTCAGGTACAGGTGCTGTTTTGTAAACTGTAATATTTTTTGTGGGACAACCCCTATAAGAATGATGAGAGATTTTATCCCTGAAGCCTGTAGACATGTGAATGCAGCTCTGAATTATATAACCATCTGTAACTCACAATCAGTACTGCATAACTATTACTACATACTTATAAAGTTATCACGTTTTTATGAGGAGTTATTATGCATCTTGTAAAGTGATTAGTGGACACAAGTACGAGTCACAATTGAAATTCCAGGTGCACAATGTGGCTGTATGCCTACAGGAAATTATCACAAAGTCTATATGAACACGAGCCAGCTTTCTCTTTTGTGCCTTTTAAATGTTTCTCTAGATCCTTATCATTGTACACTGATGACAGGTAAATGTGTTTGAGGTGAGGTCTACCATCACAGATTACAAAGCAGTACACAGTGGAGAGGTTGGACACACTTTACTCACATTCACCGTTTTCTTTACCCTGCTAAACAGATTATTTGTATGGAGCATTTATAATGGGCTTCTGGGACGTTCTCCAATTCTGGACTTTCTCTTGAACACTATGGTGACATTCACAGTACAGTGAAAAACAGACATGTAATGGACTTTTTTAATGACCATCACACGTTCGTTTTGAGAACAATGGTAGTCTATAGGTTATTCACAGACATACGTTTTAATTTTTTTTAAAGGCCAGTGAATAACGGACATTAAAAACCTACAGCCTACTGACCTACAGCCCCCATACAATGGAATGGGACTATTTTTAACGTTTGTTTCTCAGAAAAGCATCCATGAAAAAAATGTCCACTTAAAAAAAGTAAAAAGGTTAGGCTATAGTCACAAGACTATATTGAAAACAGACGCGCTGTCATTTTTTCATTGGCAGTGTGCATCTATTTTCTGTCCATTTTTAATGGCCAGATGAATTTCATTGGCTATTTTCTTTAACAACCCAAGCCCTGAAGTGCTCTTGCAGTATACATAATGCCCCCCATAGTGATCCCCAGTATAAAAATGCCCCCATTAGTACCTCCTAGGATTAGTAATGCCCCCATAGTGCTCCCCAGTATAAAGAATGCCCCCATTAGTACCTCCCAGGATTATTAATGCCCCCATTATTGCCCCCCAGTATAAAGAATGCCCCCGTTAGTACCTCCCAGGATTATTAATGCTCCTATTAATGGCCCCCAGTATAATGAATTCCCTCATAAGTGGCTCTCAGTACTAATAATGCCCCATTAGTGCACCCAGTTGTGCTTACTTCATCCACTTGTATGTGCAGGGACAGTCACTCATCACTAGATGGAGAACAACCTGTGCTCCCAGCTATGACATCATCACACTGGGAGTGCAGGTCCTTCTGCATCAAGTGGATGAGTGATTCATTTTTATTTTAACCCTTAACAAACATTAGACAGGTGCACTCCTGTTTAAACTGCTGTTAAAAATTGGTCCACCTGGCAGACAAAACGATTAAAAATAGGACAAACTATTTTTGACGTCCACTTTTCATTGGCCGGATAAAAAAAAAAGGCATTTGAATAGCCCCATTGACTTCAATTGGTTCTGAAAACGGACATTTTTTTAGTCGTGTAAATTAAGCCTTGGAAGTGACTGATCAGTGTAAATGTGCCCGACTAAGCATATATCATATGAGAGTCGGGAGAGATAGCAGTCATCCAAACAATCATTCGGATGACAGCTATCGAGTCGAGTGTGTACGGCAGGCTTCAGGGTTCCTTCACCCATAGCAGATTTTCGTGCAGAAACTTCTAAGACTGAAAATCAGTTCATCTGAATGGGGTTGTCATGGTGAGAACCATATGGATTTCTGCAAGCTCCATTTGGGTGAATGGACCTGATGTTCAGTGGCAGAATTTTCTGCAACAAAATCTGCAGCGTGTGAAGGCACCCTAAATATTAATGAATCATTTGTCAAATAAGTGCCAAGGTCTGGAATGCAACTTTAACCTTGTATTAGATAAGAAGCTGCTTACAGAAGAAATCACTTACAGACAGAATAGGAATATGACTTCTGTGTAACATTCTACCTTATATGTCCAGGAGGTGGCAGTGTTCACAAGTCTGAGCTCAGTATACAACGACTATCAAACTGAGCCTTGTACATACAGCCTAATGCAGCAAGATAGCGTTATTGGTGTCTGTCACTAGATTGTAGCCACTGACACCTTCTCAAACAGCTGATCAGTGGGGGTCTTGGGTATCAGTCCCCCACAGATCAGATACTGATGACCTATCCCGAGGATAGGTCATCAGTACTAAAATGTCGGAAAATCCCTTTAAATTTTATTATTCCCATATAATTCTATATTAATATTTTTATTTAACCTACATTTGGAATGTTGAATAATCTGTAATTTTTTTTAGTGGGGGTCTGTGTAAGCTAGTAATGAAAAGTCCTTCAATTGTGGTTTGAGGCCTTTTTTTTGTAATGTAAAAATCTTTAGAGAACAAGGCTGATGATAAGAAGCAGATACCACAGGATCAGCCTGTTTTCTTTTGTGTCAAGTCCAGGTAAAAGCTAATTTTTAGCTACTTGTACCAAGTTTCATCTGGTGCAGGGGCATACATAGAAATCATTGGGCCCCATAGCAAGAATCTGAATGGGGCCCCAACCCCGCCCACTACCCCAGCCCATGGATTATACTGTATATTATACAGCATGGTGTATGGATTATACTGTATATTATACAGCATGGTGTACGAATTATACTGTATATTATACAGCATGGTGTACGGATTATTCTGTATATTATACAGCATGGTGTACGAATTATACTGTGTATTATACAGCATGGTGTAGGGATTATACTGTATATTATACAGCATGGTGTACGGATTATACTGTATATTATACAGCATGGTGTACGGATTATACTGTATATTATACAGCATGGTGTAGGGATTATACTGTATATTATACAGCATGGTGTAGGGGATTATACTGTATTATTATACAGCATGGTGTACGGATTATACTGTATATTATACAGCATGGTGTACGGATTATACTGTATATTATACAGCATGGTGTACGGATTATACTGTATATTATACAGCATGGTGTACGGATTATACTGTATATATACAGCATGGTGTACGGATTATACTGTATATTATACAGCATGGTGTAGGGATTATACTGTATATTATACAGCATGGTGTACGGATTATACTGTATATTTATACAGCATGGTGTACGGATTATACTGTGTATATTATACAGCATGGTGTACGGATTATACTGTATATTATACAGCATGGTGTAGGGATTATACTGTATATTATACAGCATGGTGTACGGATTATACTGTATATATATACAGCATGGTGTACGGATTATACTGTATATATACAGCATGGTGTACGGATTATACTGTATATTATTACAGCATGGTGTACGGATTATATACTGTATATTATACAGCATGGTGTACGGATTATACTGTATATTATACAGCATGGTGTACGGATTATATACTGTATATTATACAGCATGGTGTACGGATTATACTGTATATTATACAGCATGGTGTACGGATTATACTGTATATTATACAGCATGGTGTAGGGATTATACTGTATTATTATACAGCATGGTGTAGGGATTATACTGTATATTATACAGCATGGTGTACGGATTATACTGTATATTATACAGCATGGTGTAGGGATTATACTGTATATTATACAGCATGGTGTAGGGATTATACTGTATATTATACAGCATGGTGTAGGGATTATACTGTATATATACAGCATGGTGTACGGATACTGTATATTATACAGCATGGTGTACGGATTATACTGTATATTATACAGCATGGTGTACGGATTATACTGTATATTATACAGCATGGTGTACGGATTATACTGTATATTATACAGCATGGTGTACGGATTATACTGTATATTTATACAGCATGGTGTACGGATTATACTGTATATACTATACAGCATGGTGTACGGATTATACTGTATATATTACAGCATGGTGTACGGATTATACTGTATACTATACAGCATGGTGTACGGATTATACTGTGTATTATATACAGCATGGTGTACGGATTATACTGTATACTATACAGCATGGTGTACGGATTATACTGTATATTATACAGCATGGTGTACGGATTATACTGTATACTATACAGCATGGTGTACGGATTATACTGTATATATACAGCATGGTGTACGGATTATACTGTATACTATACAGCATGGTGTACGGATTATACTGTATATTATACAGCATGGGTGTATGGATTATACTGTATATTATACAGCATGGTGTACGGATTATACTGTATACTATACAGCATGGTGTAGGGATTATACTGTATACTATACAGCATGGTGTAGGGATTATACTGTATACTATACAGCATGGTGTGTACGGATTATACTGTATACTATACAGCATGGTGTAGGGATTATACTGTATACTATACAGCATGGTGTACGGATTATACTGTATACTATACAGCATGGTGTATTATACTGTATACTATACAGCATGGTACGGATTATACTGTATATTATACAGCATGGTGTACTGGATTATACTGTATACTATACAGCATGGTGTACGGATTATACTGTATATTATACAGCATGGTGTACGGATTATACTGTATATTATACAGCATGGTGTACGGATATACTATATGTATATTATACAGCATGGTGTACGGATTTATACTGTATATTATACAGCATGGTGTAGGGATTATACTGTATATTATACAGCATGGTGTACGGATATTATACTGTATATTATACAGCATGGTGTAGGGATTATACTGTATACTATACAGCATGGTGTAGGATTATACTGTATATATTACAGCATGGTGTACGGATTATACTGTATACTATTACAGCATGGTGTACGGATTATACTGTATATTATACAGCATGGTGTACGGATTATACTGTATTACTATACAGCATGGTGTATGGATTATACTGTATATTATACAGCATGGTGTACGGATTATACTGTATACTATACAGCATGGTGTATGGATTATACTGTATACTATACAGCATGGAGTACGGATTATACTGTATATTATAAAGCATGGTGTATGGATTATATGTATATACAGCATGGTGTATTATACTGTATACTATACAGCATGGTGTAGGATTATACTGTATACTATACAGCATGGTGTAGGGATTATACTGTATTTACTGTATACTATACAGCATGGTTACGATTATACTGTATACTATAAGCATAGTATACGGATTATACTGTATATTATACAGAATGGTTTACTGATTATACTGTATACTATACAGCATGGTGTACGGCAGGGGCGTAGCTAAAGGCTCATGGGCCCTGGTGCAAGAGTTCAGCTTGGGCCCCCCCCCCTTCCTCCAGCGCTGGTGCACCTAGCTTTTCTGCCGGCCAAGTCAAAAATTGAAACCCCCTTCCATGCCAAATTCTCACCCTAACCTAACCTCCTAA